>OY755086.1:27033895-27690160 GCA_963576655.1 Gastrophysa polygoni | reverse complement strand
GCTCCAAACATGTGAACAGTACTCCAGGACAGGTCGAATTTGTGCTTTGTAGATCATCATCAGTTGCTTGGATGTGAAGTATCTCTTCGCACGGAATAGAAAACCAAGTTTTTGTAAAGCAGTTTTCGCAATGGACTTCACATGATCGTCCCATGAGGGAGCACTGTTGGTGGTGACATCCAGCATGGATATTGACGACCTCATAGGAACAGTGGTACCCGACATCATCAAATTGGGCATTGTGTGATCAGCCTTCTTGGTGAACATACAAGCTTGAGTTTTAGTTGCATTGAACTGTACTAGATTCTCAGATCCCCATTTCAGAATTCTTGTCAGATCCTCATTTAAAGCATCAACCTGTCTTCGCCTTGCACCTCTGAACTCATTGGATCATAGACTTATTATCCTGAGGAGACGGAACTATTTACATTTAGAGAAGATCAGACATTGCCAATATCTGGTCCACTGTAGGATACTATTGTGACCGATTGGAAAGTGTCGTTGCCATATTTCCAGATTGAGAACGAGATTTGCAATAATTATTGACACGTTTCATATCATTTTTTTCATTGTATTGCAAGTAATACAGTCTCGATGGAACATTTTTCTGAACGGTATTTTTATACATAATGAAAACCTGAAATGTACACGTTGGAATTACCGAATATTCATTTTGTGAACTATCACATTGTAGCACCCTTCGATCATTGGTTTGTTGTTCGGAGGTAGCACCATAGGATTTGTTACCCGCAAAGCGACATCGGCGCGTCCAGGCCACGCCTATTGTATGAATGATTTTTACTACGAAACTACGATCTGCCCATTTCTCGTTGCGGTGTTGTAGACGAGTGATCTTGTGTTTTGAAGTGTTGTTTTTAGTGGCTTTGAATAGATATTGTGGAATTCAGAGTGAATTTTTGGACAATATGGTCCGTCACTGCCGAGTGTGCAAAAAACTTGACATTTCCAGCCCTGATGTTTCTTTTCACAAGTAAGTTGGAATACCTAACCTCCAAATCTGTTTGTTATTCCAGTGGCGTGAATATATGATGATTAGGTACTGTTTATTCATGATTGTTAATGATTTAGGTAGTGTTCATGTTTCCATGGCATAGACTTTCTTGTTCATTGCATCAAAAATTCTAAGCAACTTATTCGTGTTAACCTATTTCTCTATTACTTCAGGTTTCCCGCTGATAGTGAAAAAAGGAAAATTTGGGCATCTCTTCTTGGCTGGCAGGAGAATCGTCTGAGCAAATATCTTTATGTATGTTCTGATCATCTCGAATCGAGGATGTCATAACAAAGAAAAGTGGTAACAAATACTTGAGGCCAGATGCAAATCCACTACCATGCCATTCAGCTTTTCAGTTCGCATCTGATAGGTAATTTGCAGTTAATACTCCATTGTTTCAACATCGTGTCATCATTATCCGAATAAATTTGTTGTATTAAAGTATGAAAGCTGTGTTTTTTGTTTTCATCAAAGCGGAGAAATCTGTGTGCAAATTATAAGGAAATTCAATTTTATACAACTGTCTGAATGCATATGATATTGCACTTGTTTCAGTTGAACATAATATCGGGAATTACAGGTACTGACAAGAATGTTTCATTTTTCAGAATGTTGATTGACACATACAGAGAGAAATTACATGTTTCCATTGAGAATACATTCGTAGCTTGTTCATAATCAAAAGGAATTTTTTTGTCTTCCTAACTAACAAACACGACGCTTCCACTCCGTACAGAACAATATTTAATAATAAAGTTATAGATAAAATATATTTCCAAGTCATGGAACCATTAGGACGGTACGCCACTGGCTGAAATCAGGGAAACAAGACACATAAACATAACAGCGTTGCCAACAAGTTGGTGAAGACAAAGAGGTTCGATCGGTAGTCTTTCTCATACACGTGCAGTTCATTTTCAATCATTGCTTCAAAACAAAAGCAGTTTTATGAATGAGATGTTCCGTCTCCTCAGGATAATAAGTCTATGCATTGGATGATATAGGGGCTCTAGAGGAAAAGGCGGAATGAAGTGTACTATCATCCGCAAAGCTTTGAACTGGGCTGGAGGTCACATTCAACAAATCATTGATGTGGAGCAAAAACAAAGTTGGTGCCAAGACAGAGCCTTGTGGAACACCAGCATTGATCGTCATTGTATCAGACGAGACCCCATCTACCACCACAGAATGATATTTTTGCAAGGAAACTCGATAGTAAAATACACAGTTGGGGCGGCAAACCATATGACGAAAGTTTCGCTAGGAGGCCTTGGTGCCAAACTCGGTCAAATGCTTTGGAGATATCCAAGGCTACAGCCAGAGACTCTCCATGTTTCTCGATTGACTCCTGCCACTTATGTGTCACATAGGCAAGCAGGTCTACAGTTGACCTCTGGTGACGAAAGCCATATTGCCGGTCGTTCACGATTCTTGAGCTCTCTGGATATCGGAAGAGCTCGATGTTGATTGCTTTTTCCATCACTCGGACCCTTGGACCCTAGCTTTCTTCAGTTTGGAAGGAAATACACCATGATTGTATGAAAGGGTGAACAACCTGCAAATAACTGGGTATTAAATACTGTCTGTAAGTTCTTCGAGGAGGTGGTACATTCAATTTTCAGCTTTTTGTGGGATTTTCTCTCCTCGTTTCTAAAAAATAGAGTAGAAGTTATAAAAAATTATTTCAATATATTTGTAGCAAGGACAGATTTGGGATCTGCCCCAAAATGTCACTGCGCTTGAAATTAAACCTTTAGATACCTAAAAGAGAAATTCTCTATTGGTCAGTGACACCTTGTTTTTGAAAAATTTGGAAAAACAAATATATTTAATAAGAATAAAACCTCTACTTATCTTGGTGGACGTTTCGGGAACGAATCTGCTCCCGTTCTCAACACAATTGAAATATTTTTCTCTTCGTAAAATTTTTTCAATGTTTTCGATTTTGACACTTTTAAGTGTCAGAGAAAAATAGAAGAGAAAAATATTTCAATTGTGTTGAGAACGGGAGCAGATTCGTTCCCGAAACGTCCATTAAGATAAGTAGAGGTTTTGTTCTTATTAAATATATTTATATTTCCAATTTTTTTCAAAAACAAGGTGTCACTGATCAATAGAGAATTTCTCTTTAAGGTATCTAAAGGTTTAATTTCAAGCGCAATGATATTTTGGGGCAGATCCTAAATCTGTCCTTACTACAAATATATTGCAATAATTTTTAATAACTTCTACTCTATTTTTTAGAAACGAGGAGAGAAAATCCCATTAAAAGCTGAAAAATGAACTGGGTATTAGTTCTGAGGCATACTTCTTTTCCGAGGTTTCAATTAATCACGGAAGATCATCAAAAACATTCTTGTGATAAAATGAGATATATTTCCAAAAAAGACTGAGAACAATCTTCGATCCAATCTCTTACTCGTGGGTGCTGTTATTGCCTGAAAAATAGTTCATTAGAATGCATTAAATCGTGATGTTTTCTTCGTAAGCTGTACATACCTTTCCCTCAGTGATGTATCATAGATAATGACACTGGCATTAAACTGATGCAATGCCTACCTGTACATTTGCATTTAATAGGTATTTATTTCAGTTTACGAGTGTGCAGAGTAAATGAGCTTTTACTTGCACTTATGATGTGAATATTCCATTATGGAACGGAACGATGGCTTAGTCATTCGAAGTGTCATTGAACGTTGGATCATTATAGTGCAGGCGTCAAGAGGATAGCCTTATCTCGCCGAAGGGAGGCTTTTTGTAGGGATGTTTTTGTTGAATTTGTGATTTTTTGAGGTCTGTCAATACTATGAAAGCTTCGAAATATACATATTTCTTTGTGAATTCTCCTGAAAAGTTCAATATTCTGTTTCAACCTGAGCTTGTTTCATGTATTCCCAGGACTCGAGAACTTGCTAACCTCAGTCATATAAACTTCTTTGGTCATCGACCCTCGAAATATACTTTATATTCCACCACCTGCATTTGATTTGATTGTAATACCTTTGATACTGTTATTATAAACACACTCTTGATGCAATAGGGCGTTATGAGTTATAACGCCCGCTCCTAATACCCGCTGATATATTAATTATGCATTCACCTATATCGTTGTCTGAAAAGATGAAACCTAACAATAATATTGTTTCTCTCATCCCGTTTGTTCAACTTTGTCCACCCATATTCATAGGAAGTTCACCAAGATTTAACTTAGTTTTCAACATAATCAGAATACTTTCTGATAGATTGATATCGACAACTGTCAGTGTCACACAACAGGTCAAATCAGTGAGGTCAAATCCCATGCAAATCATGCATTTGACGGAAATAAATCAGTTTTTGCTGATCAATTAAAAATTAAATTCAACAAAAATTCAACAGCAAAACAATACACAGAAATTACTTATTTCTAATATTAATATTAACCGTTAAATTTTCGTTCCCATGAATATGGATACGAGGAGCTCCATTGGATGAATTATTTATTAGGGAGTTGCTACTTGCTGATACATTCCCATTTTTTTGTTGTAGCACTTCAACAAAGATTAATATTTTATTTTTCACTGTTCATTTTTGTTTTTTAGCAATATGAAATAAAATGTTATACGTTACACGTCCGCTAAATTTTTACAGTACTCGTTTCGAAATTCCGGACTCGGCTTGCGCCTCGTCCGTAAACATCTCACTCGTACTGTAAAAGTGTACTTACCGGACTAGTAACGTAAATATCTAATATTTCAATGTTGGAAATGTCGGTAGCAGTGGCACTCTCTTTCTTCTTACCATAATTACCACGTGCTGTGAGTAAGCTCGTTTATAGCGCAACAAAAGCGCGAACCTGTCAATTCTACATCGTGCCTGTCAATAACCCCGCAGTTGGCTGTTCTTCGGATGTTTTGTGCTCTGTGTCAGATATCAGGTTAGGAGATTGAAAAAAATTTACTTAGTATCTTCAGACTCTGGATCTTTTAACTCTTCAGGAAGTTATGAATTTTCAGAAATACGCCTTTACAGTATCACACTAACATTCCGGATTGCGGATATCGTATTATGACAACGATGTGAAATTAGGTTGATAATACTGGCTTCGTGTATATGACTTCACGAAATGTGAAAAACTACCTTATTAAAGGAATATTCATTACAATTGAATATCTAATTTTCGACATTCCTCTTCCTTTGATTTCTTCATCTATCTATTGCAAATAAAATTCATTATGTTTGTTGCATGACCTTTGACGTGTCACCACATTTTGCATCCCATCAATTCTGTTTACCGAACCTCATAAAATAAATCGTTTATACCTGGCCTATTAGGTTAGAAACTTTTATACTGCGTGTTTTCGCTATATTTCCAATATCATAACTGATTATTGCGTCAGTAATTATTATTGGAGATATTTATTAACATCGTTGGTAGTAATTTGTATTATACTTGCTAGTATTTATAACTTTTTGTTCTAAACAATAACATCGTATCGATCGAATCGTTGACGTTCATGTGATGGATAAATTTGGACATCCATAAATATTCATATTTAATGATGATCGTAATAACTGTTATCCACATCTAGGAATAGATAATTCGAATTTGATTTTTTTTCCAACTCGAAGTCTTCGTTCCACTATCAGTATTCCATAACCAGAAGGTGTCAACGTGAAATAAAAAATACACAGACTAGAATGATGAGTGAAAGTATGCACAAAATCAAGGCAAAATTCACAAGTATATTTCGTGAATAAAGATATATTTTGTTCAATTTTTGTGATTTTTTCTTTCCTCGTTTATAAAAAGTACAATAATTAACTGAATATATTTCTAGTGAGGACGAATTTATGATCTGCTCCAAAATGAACCTTCAGATATCCAAAAGAAAAATTCTCTATTTGTCAGGGACAACTTTGGAAGACAAATATATTTAATAAATATCGAAATTTCTACTCATCTTATTGTTGTGAACGTTTGGGGAACATTTCAGCAAAAGAAAATAATATACCCGTAACCAAAAATTTCTCCTGTCGGACATCTTGCCACTGTTTAGTGTCAAATACTACCAGTGCGAATATAATTAATAATATGTCCTATCCAGATAGTTTTTTTTCTGATACTATCATGTAGAAACTTTTAGCTTAGGTTATCGCTGATTGTTCTTTTTTATTTTTGCTTCCATTTTCTCGTGTATTTTGCCAATATTCTCACCCAACTTATTGTATTGATAATATTATCCTTGATAAATAAAGCAATATTATTATTATTATTATAACTATGGCAATTGCGATCGTTTGTTTTCAAAGTTAGTGTTCATTATGTATATTTCAAATCCTAGTTAATAAGAGTGGAATACATTCCCACAAAAAGTTTTGAGATATAATTGAATTAAGTAACATTGATAGAACCTAATTCATTTCGAAAATGCATGGGTTGAAAGTGCATTCACCCTGTGCATTATATAACTCGTATTGGCTCTGCGACAACTATCTAAAAAAAAGTAATGGAATATGCCAAAGAAGTAGCGGACACACCTCACATTAATACTCGTGTAGTGTGCTCGGAGAGCATAAATAAACAATCGGCGAAAAATATATACTGCTCGCCACTTCAAATGCCACTATCGTAATGAAGCGTATTCACTTTGTTTTGATCTGCCCTACTGTTTCTTGTTTTACATAAAAGGTCTTCATGGAATATCAACCAAACTAGGTCAGTTGATATACTTTAATGAGATGATGTCTAATATTTGGATGTATGCCAATATAAAACTTTTGTGAAAGATTTCACTTGTGGGAATATTTCCAATTTCTTGAGTATTCTGGAAGCAATATCAGTAAGAAACATTTGATTAGAATTCTTATGATAGAAAGGGCATATTGGACCATTATTTACCTTTGATCGTGTCTCATGACTATGTGCTGGTGGTGAAACATGGTAGTAAAAACGCGATTTTAATATCGTAAACAGAATAATTTTTCGAAAAATTTCAGTTGAATGCCTACGATCCGAAAAAAATTCACTTTTGCACTTTCATTCCATAAAACCACACAATGTTTTTTTTACAATAGAGCATTACTATACAATATCTTCGGATTTTCCGTCAGTCGATAGTATCGATTTTTTGACGAATCAGAATGCAATTTGAAATATTGTATTTGATTATTTCTGGGACGTGAATTATTGAAGCTCTTAAACATTTTTCGAATACCTAGATATGCTAGACCAGGACTGTCCGACATAGGTAAACATTTTGCAAAAATAAGAGAATTCCCTTTTGATCTACAATATACACAAGCCAAGCATTCTTACACCAAAGATGAAATGAAAATGACACATATTCAAGATCTTTGACTTAGAGCTATTCGCCTTATCGGTGATTCTAAAATCACGAATTCTAGAACTCTCTAGAACATCGCAGAAAGGTGGGCGATCTCTTTCTTTCCATAGATATTTCCACGATCTGTGCTCAAAGGAAATCGTATATTTGCGCTTCGCCAAAATTTTCGGAAACTTCCTTAACGCGGAAATCGGACTTCAATTCAACTCCAATTCTCATCATGTTTAGAATTCAAGATTACAGAGAGACAGTTGGTATAACGCCTCCTCAAATCTATATCGAGTCGATTTTCTTTCTCTCTTCATTTTCAACCTGCAATACCTGTCTGTGACTGCATGGCGTAATATAGAATTGAACCTTGACTCTTCCATGATGTCCAACACTAGGTATACGAACCTCCAATCGAAACAACAATTAACTTGTTTATTCGATTCGATATTTGCCAAAGTAGGAGCATTCACATTCACGTCGTTCGCTTACTTTTAATTTCTTTTTCGTAACTACAGTGGAATATTTTTGAATTCGCGTAGATATTACTCTTTTAGAAGTACTTGAAAATAGTCCAAGGACAATAACTACTCAATGAATTTAGCCCCTTTAGGACGGTATTTAGGATAATATGCAGTAATTTTTGTTACACCCTGTGAACGTTTTTCCCGTTTTTCCATTTTTATCGTTAACGTTTTTCACTGTATATTTATTCCACATGTCATTTGAATAGTATATTATATACCTAGGGTGAGAAGTGGCCTATTATATAGCAAGCTCTTTTATACACTGGGTGGCCCAATAAAAACGAAACAACGCCGATTTGACATAGTGATCGTTCTCAAAAAAAAAACGCTCGGAATAAATGACCCTGTATACACCCCTCGGAGGGGTGAGCTCAAATGAATCTCAAATGGGATAAGATGTCAAGTGATACATTATTTTGAAGGTAATCGAAATCTCTTACCAACGCTTCCTTGCTTTCGAGATTCAATGCAGTAGTTCTCGAGAAAACACGTTTATGAAAATAATCGGCTAGTGATGGAAAGTAACGCTTTTTTCTCTTTCATCACTATTTCCCATTTTGTAGTGAGAATGATGTTCTTCTAAGAAGTGCCTTATGTGTTTTTTTTTTTAAATCCTGTCCTATCCAACATTACATAAATAATCATTGATTTTAATGTCAGTTCCTTGATCTCTCAGTAAAATGCATATACCTTGTTTCGTTTACATTGGGCCACCCTGTATATCAAAATTTAGTCTTTGGTTATGACCTCCAGAGTTCCTGTCTAGATTACAAGCAATAAAAAAAAAATAAAAAAGATAGAAAAGTTTTATTTATTTAAGTATTTATAACGTCAATAAACCCCTCTGATCTCCGGTGTTTGAAAGCCAAATTCGTTTTAAATTTAGACCCGGTTATTTTGGTGGCTTTTACGCGGAAATTGTTGCCATATCACGCAGGTGGGAGTTGAATTATTAGTGAAATCACTGAACCAAAACTCTATGTTAATACTCAACATTGTATGTCTCCAATTTGATTTCCTTCATGTGAGCGATCTTTCTCAATCTTTTCCATTTTGACACCATCTCGAACCATGATCACTGGAACAGGAAAATTAGTAAAGTGGACAGAGAGAAATCAGAAATACAAAAGAATCTGATATAATTCAACCATTGGAAAAGTCCATTATCGGAACACGATTTCCAGGCCTATGCGCTTCTAGTAGTAATATGCTCACTTTGTATTGAGCGCGAGAAATGAGTGTTTTTTTAATGGCAGTGCTAATTTTTCTCTCGAATGTGCCATGAAAACACGAATTTTATACATGAATACAAACAGCATTTTTTTTGTACAACTGTGAATAGAAATCTGTCTCCGTATAGCAGAAGCATATACAGGATGGTCCAGCGAAAACTTAACACATCGATTTTCCAGCTTTAAAATGAAAATGTGGAAAACCGCGAGGACCGGTCGAATTATTATTCGAGGAGGAACAAATTTTCCTTAATCTGACGCTGAAATTTCTCTTCCAAATTTTCATCGATAACAAAATGACAACTAAAATAGTGGACTATTTACTTTTGTTTGTGATTAGTTTATGAAATGCTGGAAATGGGCACCATTCACTTCCATGCGGCGAAATAAGTTTTGCTCAAAACGTTCACGTATATTACTCAACATTTCTGATGTAATTTGACGGCATCCATTAATGATCCAAATTTGCAAATCTTCCAGGGACGCGGGCTGCGTAGCGTAAATCTTAAATTTCAATTGACCCCATAGAAAAAAGTCCAGTGGAGCCAGATCAGGTGATCTGGGTGCCCAATGTTGCCAGTGCCCGTACTTTCGACATAATCGTGATAAATGTGAATGAAATTTATTTTCTCAAGACCCTGTATCGTGAATAGCCCTAGCAAAAATTCATTATTGAGCAAACCAGTTCATTTTGCAGTGTTCTACGTATTATAACAACGGGGCCACTTTTTCTCTGAGCACCCTATATGATCCATCCTATCAAGCCTTAAATATTTGTTGTAATATGGTTATGATAAATTTCTATCATTATAATATCTTTATCTACCCACCTAGGTACACTAAAAAAACCCTCTCACTTCATTTGTTTGATAATATCTTACATTTTTTCAGATGATTGTTGCTATCGGTCGTTGGTGAGATGTGTTGTGTATTCACTATTAATTATCCTCTATAGTGACATATTACCAAATCAACACAACAAACAACATTTCAACCATCCATCTTTTAGGATCGTATTCATAAATCGTAATAAAAATCATACGATCCACGTAAGCTGTGGATACACGCAGGCGCATTATGTTCCCCAGCTACGTGACCAACAGATGCAGTCGAGTCCAAATGACGCCTCGAATTCAGTCGGAATTTAACATCAGTGAAGAGTGGAAGTAATGATGGGAAGATAGTGTGAACCAACGAATCTTTTCTTTGTGCCTAAAATTTTCGCGGAGTCCGGCCGTTCGTATCCTAATTATCAGCTTATTTGTTGACGGTGGAGTTTAGAGGTTTTCCGCATTAGAATCACCTTTGCCGAGCAAGAAAACAGCAAATATGGTCGAGAGGATAATTGAAGAATCTGAAAATTATGGTATGTCCTGTCAGACTACAATGTTGAAAAATTGAGTTTCCGAGGAGCCAGGTTTTACTAGTCTCAGACTGTGTCGATAAAATCTTGAATTTGATATCGAATACAATCTTTTATTTTGTTGATGTCGTGATGTTCCTTTGTTTCCGTTTCTGTGCTGTCGTTCTTGAAGCTCGTTCAGCTCATGGATGTAGGTTTGGGGGTTGATTTTCATAAATATTCGATGTAAAATATTATAACAGTGTAAACTTTCGATGATAAGTGTATTAGACATGCCTAGTCATCATATCCTATGAAAAGCCGGTGAAACTGTTGACCAAGGAAAGTCAGCTGTTTTGAAAATAAACATCGGAAGATCGATATGCCTAATCTGCACTAATGTTTATACACCTATTTCAATCAGTTGATGAATTGCCCGGTGTCAATATTGATTTTGCTTTTTGTCAAAAAACACCGGTCTGTAATTGTGAAAGTTTGCAAGAACTCAATATAGGCTCACTAATAAAAGTAGGTGTATGTGTTCATAATGTATGAATCCTGCTCCAGAAGGTTAAAAAGTTCAACAGCTGGAAATTTACATTTTATTTCACCTTTCAGGTATCTTGAGGATCTTTTTTTTCAATTTGCGCAATGGACATCATGTTTATCTTGTCTGTTGGTTAATTTTGAGCTTCATTAAAGAACATTACCGGTACAATTGCTGATGAAATTAATTAGCTTTGTTGCGTCAGCTGTTCCAAAATAAATAATACATTCAACTTGCAAATATTGAATTATCTTATACCACAAAATTTATACCTAGCAACAGATTGCCTATCCAGCAATTAGCAGTGAATTATCAATTTGATGGTCCATTATAATGATTCAGAGAAACTTCTAGATTTCTGGAATTAAATTTGATAAGATCATTTATACTCTCGAACTTAAATTTGGACCAGACTCATAAGATATTGAATATATATATATGTCTTCAGACACAGAAACACAACTGAACAAAATATTCTACCACATACCTACCTAGGTATATAGGTATATTAGTTTTTCTAAGCATAAATCTGTCTGCGAGTCGTTCTTTATTTGTTTTCCTAGCACTTGTGTATACAGGGTTTTTCAGAATTCAGATTTCAGAATTGAAACCCACATGAGCATATACTTATGTCCTGAAATCTCCGAAGAGAACGATTTCAGTAGCTTGAACTAGAAGCGTTCCATATTTTGGTGAATTATAAAAAATATAATCATTGGTGTGCAATTTGAGATATCAATGTTATGTGTGATTTTCAGTAGAGAATATGATAGGGCTTTGAGTTTTTTACGCGATTTCGACAGTTAACGCAGATATTTCAAATACCAATTGAGTTTTTGATTCACAAATAATTGTGTCGTGCTAAATCAAAACATATTTCGTGCTGTGTATTTGAAGTCATTGTTTTAGAATACGGCAGATCGTATGTTACACCGATATTATCAATTTCATTAAATTCATACCTTGATACGAGGTATATCATTCAATTATTCAATGACAATAGCAGGATTCACCATTATTTGTACTTCAGTGCTCGCACACACATTATGATCATGTTTTCGAGTGGTTGTTATTTCGAATTGATACTGATGATGGACATACGTGATGATTTTCGGTTTATAGTGTGCTCTGTCGGTCCATGAAATTTCATTTTACGTTGACATCGAGAGGTACCGTCAGAAAGTGTGGTAGTTAAATATGCATAACATATTTGCAGGTCAATGATCATAGCTTTCTTCTTTTGTATAGGTAGGTAGTCGAATACTATATGAATAAGAAGTTTTTAAACGCGTAGCAAAATACACTATGTGGTGAATTTTGCTTGGGGTTGGAACAGGTTTGAAGCAGCTTGAACTTGATGAATTCGACATATTATACAGAACACATGCTCAATGGGTATATACCTTATAAGTTATTATCGAGGAAAATACAATGCAAACCAATTAGTTTCCTGTTTATTTACTCTTGAAACACCTGATATTTAAATAAAGAGTGGACTTTGCATAAAAGTTACATACCTACCAACATACTTGATTATTTACGTGAAAGTATTTCCCAATAATTGTTCAGATCCCTAGAAATAATGTCCACCTACCAGAGTTTACGAAATTTTTTGTTCATATGATCTTCTCGAGACCACATTGAGAAAAAAGTCGTGTAGATTGTATCACGAAATTCGAATTCAATATTCGGCGGTGTTGCCAATCGTTCGAAAATTATGAATACCTACCTAGAGATGAGATGAGAGATTTAAATTTTAACGCTATTTTTTATTCACTCGACATCCTGCAGATAAGCGAAATAAGTATGTGAATAATATTTCTATGGTTTTAGATAACCTATATACATATTTTATTGAAATGTCACTTCACTGACAAATTCAGTGAATTATTATTGTGAGCCTTGTAAACAAACGAGTGCCATTCTTATCTCGGGATCAAGTATTCACTTACAAATTCATTGTGGCTTTTTTTTTCGAGAAAACATCAGAAACATTGAGGTATACTGGGTGTTATATCATGGTCATACGGAAGGAGGTAATTCTTTGGCTTATTTCACGACTAAAAATTTGTATAAACATAGGTCCACGATTTTTTCGTACCGAGCTACAAGGTATGTTGAAATTTCAATATTTTTTTAGTTTTTTATATATAGCTCCTGCTACTTTTGACTTCCGCTATCGGGCCCCCATCATTGAGCATGCCAAATGGTTGTGAGAATCTACAGGGAGATATTTTTTCAGGGTTCAAGCTCCCTTTTTTCCCACTATTTTTTTTTTAGAAAATGCCGCTGGTTTAGTCTAAGATCCAAAATGAGTTTTTTGCTTCGCTAAGAATCTTTCTAGTACTTTAACGAAATTACATTTTGTGAAATGGTGTGGTAGACTTTGCCTTTATTCGGAGAATCTCTTGTTTTATTAATTTCGATGGTTAAGTTGGCACTACCTGTTGACAATGAAGCTATTATTTCAGAATTCTACAAATCGTATGTTACATCGATTTTATCAATTTCATGATCAATTTCTTAACTGCAAGGTTTGCCAATAAATTAGAATAATGTTCTTGGAATTGCTGTACCTACCTATGGACAAGCGGCAACACTGGCCGTGTATTCTCAAAACAGGTTGCTTTCCATATTACATGCACCATCCACTGGTGCGATTTTCTTTTTGTCTTACTAATTCGCTATAAAAAAAAGAGCATGTTTCATGTAGTGGCTCTGATAGGTTGACACAAAGGGCCGTTATATTTTTTTATTATTTTTTATTTCAATGAACAGAAATGTAGTTTGCAACAAAAATGAAAATGAAACACTTTTCCATTTAATTTTTGACTGTCCGATCTATACTGTCATGAAGCAATCTGATTCTTGCCTGAGAAATTTGAAAACATTTATGGATGCCTTAAAACAGATAACAATCACTGATGCCAGAATCATTTCTGAATATATTTGGAATATACTCAGGTTACGATCATCTATTTTGAACGAATAATTGTAATTATTCGTAATATTGTATTCCTTTTCTAGGTGTTGAAACTCTTCAAAACCATTTTATTTATTTTCATTATTATCAATACTAACTCTCATACACTCATTGCTGTAAACTTGTTTGAGAAGCAATAAATTCATTAGTATTATTATTATTATTATATTTTTTCATTCATATTATATTTTACATTCTTTCCCTTATTTTTGGTATGACAAAATTTTTTTATAAATTTACTCATAGTTTCAACCATAAAAATATTTCTGGCAATCTGAAATTTGAATTTCACTCCCAATAATTCATTTTCTTAGATTCTTATGGATCTTAGATTTGAAATGTTGAATTCAAAAAATCAAAGTATGTGTTGTTACCTTTGCTGAAATTGAAACTATGAAATTACTCGTTACCTACTAAAACTTTGACAGAAACGATCTGCTCTGACATTTCATCAATTTGTCGCTGGACGTCATAATTTGACAAGCCGTAGTCGTCTTGATTTCAGAGTGAACCTAGACCTAACACGAAATATTCCATTCGATGCAAAAAGACATTCTGTACAAAATGTACTTGTTCATGATTCCAGTTAAAAACATAATTTCGAGGACCTTCTGCGCCCACAAGGATCACGAAAATGGTGTACAGTGCCTACAAGGAACACATTCTTCTCTCTCTTCTCTCCTAAAATTCCACCGCTGGCTAACACGATGTTCCTCGAAAATTATAGGTTTCCCTATCGTGTTGTCAACAGATGAAAAAAAAAAACATTGCGACGAATTTATCCTCTGATTTGGCAAAAATTGGGGGGAAAATAGAATGTAGGTGGTTTTGTTCTCGACAGAGTTAAATATCCCGCTATACTCGTGTACTCGATTCACGCCTTCGTGTCTATCTAGACCAGAAAATTACGAAACGAAGGCTCGGCCAGGCCTCTTCTATTTCAACTCGGATCGAGGCTAACGACCCGCTTCGCGACACTGGTGTCGTATCGCGAAACCATCCAATCTCTCTTCGGCAACTTCTCCGTTTTCTATATATTACCACCGGAACGTACTCGAGGAGTCGATTTAACTCGATGAAATGTCATTTTTCCACTACTCATCTGAGAAATCGCCATTATTCAATGAAATGTCACACTTTTTTTTGATCTAGGTGAATCATGATTTTACCAAAGTATATAATGAATTGTCAATGGCGTCGATGATATACAGGGTGGCACAATGAAAACGAAACAAGGTATGCATTTTACCGAGAGATCGAGGAACTGGCATTGGAATGAATGATTCTTCATGAACATCCTTCTAACTACAAAATGAGAAATAGTGATGAAAGGTAAAAAAGCGTTACTTTCCATCACTCCGAGGGGTTTGAAGTGAAAAAGTTGAAAACATGAGCATAATATTTTCCCCTCGAAATGAAAATCGACCGGTTGGAGCATTTTTTTTCTGAGAACGATAACTAAGTTGAATCGGCCTTGTTTCGTTTTCATTGGGCCACCCAGTATAGTATACTATACACATGTGGTTAACGATGCCTATGCAACCAATGAAATAATGTAGAAAAATATGGATAAGACTGCGAAATTCATTACAGCTCAACGCAATTTCTGAAATTATAAAAAATGTTCTGAATTATGGATAATCGTCAATTCTAAAAATGTCAAAAATCATACGTGAGCTGAGCTGTTACTGTCATGTGCTAATTAGAGATGGGCATTAGATGAGAGAATATCTATGTTAGAGATTTGCGATGTTCATGAGGTTTTGATATTTCAGATCATTTTAACGAACACTGTATTTTTCATATACAGGGTGTAACTTGATGTCATCAATTTCCTTGTAATATTTAATGGAAAAAAAAAATTCTTTCCGCCGATTTCGATCAAAATTCGTGTGTGTATTATTTGTAATACGACGCTTCTTGTCAGGAAATTGGATTTAGAATTTTGTCTCCAGTGGTGTCGCAGAGGGTAACCTGATTGATATTCACGATAATGAATATTGTACGCTAATGTTCTCGCTGAGTTCGATATTATTTGAAATTGATGATGTCTCGGTGTTAGTAGTGGAAAAAATATTATATAAACCTCGGGTTAATATGCTATTTATGTATATATGCTATATATTTCATACGACTGTAAAATGATCATCCCGAGCTAGTTTCACACTATACTTTTTCTACGACATATATAATAGCGAAATGATTTCACAACTTGAAACAATCAACTTCAATTTCAGAGCTTATTTATGTAATTTTTATCGAGTGTCATAGTGACGCGCTACTACGGCTTGGTCGTATCAGTATGCAAAAACGGCTACACTTTGCTTTGATCTTACTAAATTCAGTTCCGAGCTGTTAATTATCATGTTTTGTACTAGAAAAAACTTGAAGCCACTAGATTTGCTTCTTATTTCTCAATACGTAGAACGCTCAGGATTTCAATATAAAGATTTCTCTTATCACCTCAATCCTCATCGGTTTTTCGAAGGATACTAAAAAACAAAGTTAAAAAGAGTGACTGTTTGTTTGATTTCGAGAACGCAAAACATGTTAAAGGCATGTGCAAACATAGCATCATCTGATTTTATCTATAAATAATTCAGACCAAGAAAACAAGTATAAAATCCAATGAAATATGGCGAGAGAAACTTATCGGATAAGATATGTACGAAAGTAAATATCGTGAAAAACATACGAGAGTGTGAGATGTTTGATAGTATTATAATACAAATTGGGTCAACTGACAAATATTTCAAAATACCCTATGATATCTCGCATCGTACATTTCGAAAACGAACAGTGTTGAATATTAAATAAACATGAGGTTTTTCCTATGGTTTCCCATTAATAAAATATTAATTATTCACTCTCCTCCTATTAAGATAGGCTCTTTAAAGGGGATGCCAAAAATAATAGTTTTTTCAATAGGGATAAGCGTATTTTATTTAATTTCATATTTCTGCCAAAATAGTTATTTTCAATAGGGATGGAAATATTTTTTTGATTGCTGAATTCCTCACATGAAAAATACTTTCATAATCTTTCTCACACAGGTGGGTTTAACAAAGAAATGTAAGCGAAAAATTCAATATAATTTTCGTACATTATAGTTATCTGATCGAATTTCTGAATTCAATCGAAATTTTTCAGTACATGAATAATGCAATACACCTACAACAATGTTTTCCTCATTTTTTCGACGTTGAATCATAATAGCTTTAGCGACCTTGAGGAATAACAATGATTTTAATATGAATATGAAAATTGCTCCCTTTTTGTTATTTACTGTGGTATTATTCATACCAGATAAAATGTTTATATTTGGGCTTGCTAATCACTGTGTTTAAAAAGTTTTGAATATTTTCCGCGGCTTTCGTTATTTAGCGAGAGCTCATATGAATTTGAAACAATGGAAAAAGTTCATGGAAATTTTCCAATGCTCTGCGAAAATGATGTCATAGAGTGAATTCATTGTAGTCGATCTTATTAATTAGAGACATCTTTGATCACTTTGTTTCTTTTTTTAATTCAGAGGAGAAATTTTTAATGTTTTTGATTAATTCATGATCAATTCTCTTTGAATTATCGCTGTAAAAGTTCATAGCTCATGCTTTTATTTACATACTGCATATACATTTTACATGTTACAGAATTTTGACGTCCAAAATAAACGTTCTTGTTTTCTTAATCAAGTATATGTACTTTCATTCGAGTAATGTGATAAATCAAATCATATCCGCTGATTTTGGTAACGTGCCAAATATATTAATATTACATAATATTCTAAAACAACGTATGTTTTCATTTATTTCATCATATAAACTAAATACGTAAATTTTCCATTGGTAGTTGATTTTGGGTTGATATCGAATCGAATATGATAAACAAAACTCATGTTGATATTGTTCCATTGGAATCTCTGTTATTGTAATTCGTGGGTCTCAAACAAAGTAGTCTTCAAACTATCAACAAATAATTAATTTCATTTTCTTTCACACAATTATATTTCGATGACTACACTGACACTGAAAAGTTTCAAAACAGCTCAACATTGAGAAAAAATTGCGAAGATAAAATATTCTGATTGTGTTGAAAACGGGAGCAGATTCGTACTGAGATATGTGGAAGTTTTATTTAAAAAAAAAACAAGTTGTCACAAGTGTCACTTTTAGGTATCTGAAGGTTTAATTTCAAGCGCAGTGACATTTTGGGACCGATCACAAAATCAAATATATTGAAATAATTTTCAATAACTTCTACTTTATTTTTTAGAAACGAGGAGAGAAAATTCCACCTCCTTGAATTTCTTACCTACACCCAAGGGCGCGTTCTGTTTCATTAGTGATGTAAATCTAACAATAATAATCTAATAAAAATATGAAAAATATTAATGATAACTGAGTTAAGTTTATTGTCGATAAAATGAGTTGTTTTCGAGAAAAAAAATCATCGATCTTTCTATACAATTTATAAATTTTTTTCCTTCCCTCGAAAATGATTCATTCTATCAACACAAAACAAAAGTACCTTTTTGTATTTTTTAGGCTATTATTACACGGTGCGTTAAGAATTTGAGCATTAACGGTAATACTTAGTTGACCCCTGATGATCTAAATAAGCTAAATACAGGGTGTCCAACATACCGACAAACTCTAAGGGATGGTAGAGGAAATCAAAATAAACATTTTTCCTCTGAGTCCGGAAACTCTTCGTTCTCGAGATACAGGGTGAAAAAGAGTATCGGTCTTAAAATTGGTATCTGTGGAATTTTATTTTAAAAACAATGTTTGTTCCCAACATCAAACGTAGTCAAATCAAAAAATGTAAACAAAAGTCAGTGGTGTTCAACTAAACTGAGAGTCAATTTAGTCATTTTTATTTCATTCAAAACATTTTATTGCTTTAGCACCCTTTATTTGTCGGTATGTTTTGGATAGTCTTCCCAAGATATTAAAAATAACGAATATTTTCCAAATAAATACAAAACAAAAAATGATTAAAAGTCATTAATGATAATTAATGATTAGTAAAAAAAAAGTTATTGGAAGTTCAATTAGTTTTTCAATATTTCAATAAACGCATTGGTAAAATGTAAGGTATAATTTTGAAGCATTTAATTTTTTTTTCATAGATGTAAGAGATATGGTTTTTATTTTTTTTCTTGAAAACGAAGCTAGATACGCAATAATTTCAAGGGACAAAAAAATTGCATGTTTAGTTGTTTATTTAAAAAAATTATCTTAATTACAAAAAATCTACTGGGCGATATTTTTTTGTGCAAAAACTATCCGACATAGCCCCTGGGCACGCCTCTGAAATTATTGGGCAAATTCTAATAGCTCCAAAAGATACCTTATAAATGTATCAATAATCTGTAAAAATTTCATTGAATTCGACCAAATCGTCTTGACGATATTAATAAAAATCGATTTTTTAAAAAAAATTAAACACCCTGTATCTCGAAAACGAAAAGTTTCCGGACTTATGTTTATCGAGCAAAAATGTTTATTTTGATGTCCTCTACCATCCCTTAGAGTTTGTCGGTATGTTCATGGGGCACCCTGTATATTTGGAGGACCTCCCTAGGGTCTCATTCTCATCGATTTATATTTGATTTCTTTCAAGTTTATCAAACCGACGGACACTATTGGGAAAAAAATTATAGGAACTTGTCATCTCAGGTCTCATTTTAGGTCTGAATACTAAAGAAGAATTCTACATTTTCCCAGTCACTCATATTAATATTCCTGAGCATAACATTTCGAATACTATCAAAATAATTTGACTTGAAATATCTTTTTATTTTGTTCGGGCAACCGTAATTATAATGAAACGAACGGATCCATGGGCGGAGCTCAGCTAAAAATTGTATCCATATCGTTCAGACCGAAGAGATTTCAACGTTGCCGTCCTTCCGTTTTCAGATTGCAACGGCGGCGTCAACAACGGCAACGGCGCCAACCTCGTCGGCGGCAAGGGGGACAGCGGCGGGGGCGTGGGCGGGGGGGGCAGCGCGTCGGACAGCGGCGATCAGATGGACGCCGACACGCGCGAGAGGGAGCTGGCGCGCCGCAAGGAGGAGGCCAAGAGAAAGAGGAGGAAGAAGAAGAGGACCGGCTCCTCGTTGGTGTCGTCGTGTTTCCAAGGTGAGGGGTTTTTTGCATCGCATTTTGCCATGAAATTCATTATTGAATTGGAACTTGGCAATTCAGAGCAATGAAATTCATTATTGAAATTACACATTTCAATGTAGCACACTGAAATTCATCTTTGAAATTATACATGGCATAGTAGCGATATGAAATTGATTTTTCTTAATTGTACGTGGTGAAATAGCGCACTGAAAATCGTTTTAGAAATTACATTTGGCAATTCTCAGCGCACTGAAAATAATTTCTGAAATTATACCTGGCAAAATAGCGCACTAAAATTCATTTCAGAAATTTCACCTTTCAGTGTAGCACTCTGAAATTCATTTTTAAAATCATACCAGTCAAAAGTAGCGCAGTGAAATTCATTTTTTAAATTATACCTGGCAAAATAGCGCAGTTGAATTCATTTACGAAATAACAGATATTACACCTTTCAATGTAGCACACTGAAATTCATTTTTGAGATCATACCTGGCAAAAATAGCGCACTGAAATTCATTTTTGAAATAATGCATGACAAAATAGGGCAATGAATTTATTTTTTTCAACTGCACCTGGCAAAATAGCGCACTGAAAATCGTTTTAGAAATTACATTTGGCAATTCAGCGCCCTGAAAATAATTTCTGAAATTATACCTGACAAAATAGCGCACTAAAATTCATTTCAGAAATTACACCTTTCAGTATTAATTTTTGAAATCAAACCAGGCAAAAGTAGGGCAGTGAAATTCATTTTTTAAATTATACCTGGCAAAATAGCGCAGTTGAATTCATTTACGAAATAACAGATATTACACCTTTCAATGTAGCACACTGAAATTCATTTTTGAGATCATACCTGGCAAAAATAGCGCACTGAAATTCATTTTTGAAATAATGCATGACAAAATAGGGCAATGAATTTATTTTTTTCAACTGCACCTGGCAAAATAGCGCACTGAAAATCGTTTTAGAAATTACATTTGGCAATTCAGCGCCCTGAAAATAATTTCTGAAATTATACCTGACAAAATAGCGCACTAAAATTCATTTCAGAAATTACACCTTTCAGTATTAATTTTTGAAATCAAACCAGGCAAAAGTAGGGCAGTGGAATTCATTTCTGAAATTATGCCTGGCAAAATAGCGCAGTTGACTTTAATACGAAGTTACAGATATCACACCTTTCAATGTAGCACACTGAAATTCATTTTTTTTTAATTGTACCTGGTGAAATAACGCACTGAAAATCGTTTTAGAAATAACATTTGGCAATTCAGCACCCTGAAAGTAGTTTCACTGAAATTAATTTTTGAGATCATACCTGGCAAAAATAGCGCACTGAAATTCATTTTTGAAATTATGCATGACAAAATAGGGCAATGAATTTATTTTTTTCAATTGCACCTGGCAAAATAGCGCACTGAAATTCGTTTCAGATATCACACTTGGCAATTAAGTCACTGAATTTTTTTTTGAAATTATACCTGGCAAAATAGCGCACTAGGATTCATTTTCGAAATTATAGCACAATGAAATTCATTTTTGAAATAATGTCCGGCAAAATAGTGCAATGATTTTTTTTAATTGCACTGAAATTCGTTTTAGAAATTACAGTTGGCAATTCAGAGCACTGAATTTCATTTTCGAAATTATACATCTCAATCTAGCACATTGAAATTCATTTCAGAAATTATACCTGAGCGCATTGAAATTTATCAACACCTATCAAAATTAGTGCTCTGAAATTAATTCATGAAATTATATCTGGCGAAATACTTAACTGAAATTAATTTTTGACATGATACTTGTCAAAATAGCGCTGACAGTGAGACCAAACGTCGCCGATGTTAAAAATCAAAACGGTATGTGACAAGATGACTGATGATGAAGTTTATTTGCATAGTATACCAAGCATCGTTCATCAATAGAACGGCAAATTTGTGGAATTCTTTGCCTAGTGAAGTCTTTCCTGATGCTTACAACCTCCAAACCTTCAAGAAAAATCCCAATACCTGCCTCCTTTGCCAAAATTCCACCGCTGGCTAACACGATGTTGGTCGAAAAATTAAGGTTTTCCTTTCAACAAATGTCAACAAATAAAAAAAACACTCCATGACATAGCGAGGTAACAAAAGGCAAATACAATAATATATTATAATATATATTTATTTTAGAAATATAGTTTAGCAACAGATTTCGAGATGAATAGCGTGTGACTAATGATAATGAAGGGGTCTGGTATGGTGAAAGTTTCTACAGTACCATCTTTGTACGTCATCATCAACATCTGGAGAAATTATGTGTTTCATGTTTTGATATAGACGTCATACCAATGTCGTTCTTATCTCTAATCTGCGGTATTTATAAATTATATTTTCTTCGATTCAGTTTTCGTCAGCAAGGTTCTAGAATATCTCCAATAACGCCACTTAGCTAAAAAAAAATAAGAATGTTAAGGATCTGTTCACAAAGTAAGTCCTCAAAAGTAGTATAAATGGTTTTTAATCCTGCTGGCAAATATTTTACTTGATTTGCTAAGATGGAAAATTCCATTCTTGGCGAATTCCTATGTACATTTACTTGTTCACGACTTATACTTATATATATATATATATATATATATATATATCCAGATTTTAGAATGAAAATAAATGGCTTCGCTTGTAAAAATTCTCTAGTTCTTGAATCAACAAGTAGGAATCAGTATTCCACTCGATAAAAATTCAAATTATGTCATCAGTAACTCGTGTTCGCTATATTGAATTACTTCCTGATTACAAGATTGCAAGAAATTATATTATTGAATATCGTCATTTATTTTCCTTCTCTTTCTCACACAAACACTTTGTCTCACATCCAGCCTTTTTCAATATTAATGCCTAATGGAAAATCATAATGAACTAGATCATATGTGTCGTGATGAATCAGGATAAGAGAAAAAATGACAATGAAAGATAATGGTTGAAGATGTTTCCTATTCGTCTAGCAAATGACCTGTTTCGGCCCACCAGAAGCCTCATCAGTCGCCTTTGGTTTGCTGACAAATTGGAAACACTTTGTGACTGCTTTTAGAATCTTAAAGAGCAAGTTTGGGCATAACATGTAGTGTTGCATGTTCAATGCCATCTAACGGTGGAAGATCTAGGTAGGTTTCTACAAAAACTACCAAAAACCTATGCTATCTATCATCTCACTATACAATATGACAATAATAAAAATAATGGGGGCAAGGTTTATGTGTTTATGGACAAGCTTTTGTTTTGTAGCAAAAACTATCGAGCTGCATAAGTAAATATAATTTAAGATTTAATATATTATTGATTATGTTGAATGTTTGTCTTGGTTCTTTTTTTGGTGAATTGAAGAAATTCTCTAATTCAGCAGTTTCAATAGTCAATATTTGCTTCGATATCTGCTGGTCACGAAGGTCAAGAGTATCTTCAAAAAACTTGTTTCTAATATAAACATAACATGAATCATTGAATATCATTCAAATAGAATTCGTCGAGTAATGCTGAGATTGCCTTCAGCTGATAGAAATATTTGAAAAAAATTGAGGTAGATAGGTTCCAGGAATCAATTTGTAGATTCTAATCATTTGCAGATTCGTTAATTTATAAATTAAAATTATTTCAACACCTTTGTTCTATATTATCGAATAACTCTACTGTTAATTCGCAGGTAGCAAATATAATGATATCAGATAATCCATGAAATATCCTCTTGAGCTTTCAGGAAATGAAAATAATGATAATATAATAGTAATAAAAATCTACAGTGAACTTATTATTGATTGATAATTCGATGACATATTTCTGGTGAATATGTTTCTGAAATTTCTCAATACTATACGTTCAAAAAGTCTCATATGCATTTTTCTGAATCAGCTGGGATTAAATTTTGAGAATATATGTGCAGAGAATGGAAAAAAATGAGAGAAAGTACATTTCTTAGTACTCCGAGCATTTCCAAATGAGCTGTACAGGGTGTCCCAGATTTAAAGAGCAGAACTGTGTTAATAAATTGGAGAACTCATTTTTCTATCAAATTCTAAGGAAACTGGTCTAAAACAATGTGAATATTCTAGTGAATCAGCATGTATATGGAAGTGAATGAGTTGGTATCATCCAGTTGATCCGACTTCCAGTGGCGCTGTTAGGGGGTATTAATTTGAAAATTTGCGAAGAAAACGTGATGGCAATGAACATTTTGAATTTTTGTTTTGATTTTATTTTCAACTTCGCTGCCCTGTCAAGCAAACTATGCCTTCTATGAACTGCAACATAGGGGAACTTTTGTTTCGCAAAACCAATTCTCCTATTGACCGACGAAGTCTTGCTCTTTGAATCTTGGACATCCTGTACATCTTGTTTCGGTGGATAGGGAGATAAGCCTATCTAGGACTTTCCAAGTACTCTGTATCTGTAGAGAATGAATCGAGTTATCAACAGATTGATGGATTCACAGAGTCAAAAAGACGATAGAAAAGGAAAAAAAATCAATAATATTTATTTACCAGTCTGGGTACACAAAGTACGTAATCTCGCATGTCAATTTATTGGATAATAAATTAAAACATGAAAAAACAGCTAAACAAAACAAAAACTCGAAATGGTTTGATGAAATTATTAGACAGTCAAAATTTTTTCATGTAAATATTTAATTTCAACTCATAACAAACATGGCATGTGAGCAATACTTGCTCAACTTACTCGTTTTTGTGGGATATCATTATCATTGTGTAGGATATTACTATTTTCTATCAAACATGAATGATTTATCAATCGTACATTCGCACTCTGTGATTGATTCGAAATATTAAGAACACCACCATCACAGTTTAGATAATACTATATGCAACAACGTGCATTATCTTGATGATTTAGTTATCTTCAGTTAGTTAGCTTCAGAGACTTTGCTGTGAATTTTGGAGAAAGCGATAATGATCTAAAAATGGAAGAAATGAGTTTCAATGACGATATTGAGAATATCGCAGAATATGCTATTCAAAATTTTTCATCGATCTGCCAATTATATTCGATCATGTGTTAGAAACAGTGTCATCAGAACCTCAAACTCTGTTTCAGCTAGAACAATTTCCATTATTAAATAATATCAAATTATTTGTAGAATTTTCTCAACCATGTTCCTCATATGGTGCTGCACATATGCAACAATCAAATATTACACAAAAAAAATGTATTAAAATAATGATAGGAATTTTTTTCCGCCTAACTACCTATCCAAAGTATACATTTCCTGGCCTCATCGTAGGGAGCAAAGTCGTACCTTTCCTCTCTAGTATCAGCCAAGTACGAGTACTCCAAACTGTATGATAATGTTGTTAATGAAAATATCACGAAAACAGCGTTGGCTCCAACTCTCACTTCTAGTGGTATTCAAATAACCACTGCTCAAAACTGCACGTTCATCATTAGTATAAATAATTACTCTTCCATAAGTTGAAAATATTTTTTTTGTTTTTATATTTATTTTGCCAAAGATTACAGTTCCGTTATATAGCAATAGTCAAATATACAAATATACAGAAAAAGATGTATGCATACATATATAAACAGATACTAACACATATATAGCTTCAAAAAATATATATGTATATATCACAAACTAAGTATAGAAACACCGGGTAATATTAAAGACGAATAGACAAATTATTCAAAGAACTCTGACAGATGGTAGAGGCACTTAAAAATTCCTTGAGAGTTATTCTGAACTTGGTAAAGCTGACAATATTTTTAATCGTGTCAGGTAACTTATTAAGAATACGCAACCCCATGGATTCGGGTGAGTTATAGTTTATACCCATTTTTGCAAATGGTACCCTGAAATTATTTTTATTCCTGGTATTCATTGAATGCATATCTTTATTCAGGTTGAGGGTATTTTTATTTTCAAAAATGTATATAGACATTTCCAAAATATTTAAAGAAGTAAGCGTTGATACCCTGAACTCTGTAAAAATGCTTCTACAAGAATGAGTTTATTTCACTCCAGCAATACATCGGATAATGCGCTTTTGTGAAATAAACACTTCTGCTGCTAGAGGGAAGTTACCCCAAACACAAATACCAAATCTAATGCGGGAGTCTACTTGTGCATAATACAGATTCATCATTTGTCCTCCATTTAGAACACATTCAACATTTTTGAAAAGATAATGGATTGAATTAAGTTTCGATTTCAATGTTTCACATTGTGGTTTCGAAGTTTCGAAGTTGGATCAATCTTGATTCCCAAAAAACTGATCGCCTCTACATTATCTCGTACCATACAGTTGTTAATAGATATATTTAGTGGTCGCATACTTTTTGTCTGTTGTGAAATGTCGCTAATTGAGTTTTTTCAGCATTGAAAAATAATTGATGTATAAATTTTATTTGTTAGTTTCATAAAATTATTTAAAAATAACTTCTTATTTGAGGGAGGTGGAAAAATCATTAGTTTAACATGGGCGTAAAGTGCCCTTTCCTCCCTTGTTATACGAATAGCTATTTCGACACAAAAGACATCATGAGTTGTATGGCCTGTGGAGATATTTAGTATTTGAATTTTCCTAACATACTCAAGTATTTGATACTTGATATTCAAATACTCTTTTCATAGTGTTTGCCCAGCTGTGAGCCCTAAATACTTGAAAGCATTTATTTATTTTTTTCGTCGATCTAACATGTTTGTATTTCTTTCAGATCTGTACAAATTGACAGGCGAAGTATTGGGCGAGGGAGCCTACGCCAGTGTGCAGACTTGCGTGAACATGTTCACCGACCAGGAGTTTGCAGTGAAGATCATCGAAAAGGTGCCTGGACATGCGCGCGCCAGGGTTTTCAGGGAAGTCGAGACGTTCCATCACTGTCAAGGCCACCCGAACATCATCCAATTGACGGAATTTTTCGAGGACGAAGAAAAGTTTTATTTGGTTTTTGAAAAGGTAATTGGAATGCGACTGAGAAAGATGAGACTTCATAAACAAGCGTAAGAAAATGGAAACCGATGTGAACTACATAAGAAAGGAATAATCAAATCACTTTGTGATAGAGCCACATCCATCCGACCACGACCTCAAGATTACTATGATGTCGCTCAACCATCACGACCACCTGGTCGCCGAGATGTTCCTTGAGTCTACAGTGCCCCGTTAGAAATCTCGTTATTGCTCTGAGACTTCTTTTGCTGAGGTTTATCTGTGTCTTTGATCTTCCTCACTTGAAATTGCCGAGGAGATCTATAGTTTGCCGCAGTCCTGGATGTCTTTGCCATTGTGTTACTCTCATTGCTTCACCCGCTTTGTTGAGTTCTAGGGCTGAAGATAAGAGTTTCCAAGACCACAGAATGGTTCTAGCCCAATCAGTGGCATTGATGCTCCATTTTGTGCCAGAGTGTCTGCTTGGTCATTACCCTCCACTCCAGTATGACCTGACACTTAGAGGAGGACGACTTTGTTGTTACTGCCTAGATTATTCAGCTTATATAGATATTCCTATACCATCTTCGACCTTAGGTGGGAAGAGTTCAACGCTTTGATGGCTGTTGGCTATCGGATATTATGGCGATTTCTTTGTTCCGGTATCTCCTGTCGAGATTGGACTAAACGCACCTTTCGATAGCGTGTATTTCCGCTTGAAAAATGCTGGGGAACCGGCCCATGGGTTCGGAGTATATGGTGCGAGGTCCAAACACTCCTGTTACGATTCCCTCGGGAGTTTTGGACACGTCCATATACCAAGTGATGGTGTTTTTTCCCAGCGCTTGAATTGATCCTATGTTCCATTCTTTCTTGTTACTGAGTACCGTTCGAGAATTCTTTTCGAAGCTGAACTTCCTGATGATTTCGTCAGTAGGAAGGTCAGCAACGAAAGCATTGCCTGTGGCGACTCTGTACAATATTTTTTTTTCAATCATAACAATAATAATCTTTTTGCAAGTAGGAATTCCTAGTATACAAATAAATGATGCATAATCATCAGAAATGATACATATAGATAACTGAACTAAATAATATGAACAATGAGAACATGGCACCTGACATTACACAATCAAACTACAATAGAAATAACCCAATTTAATAACTAATCAGTTATTGGTATTTTTATTTCTTGATTTGAATATTTGGATAGATGAAGTCGTCTTGATTTCCATGGGAAGTTTATTGTACTCAACTGAGCCTTGGTGAAATAGTGAATTTATAGTTCTTTTCATTCTAGTGTGATTGATATGAAAGTCATACCTACCACTAGTCTCATAATTGTGAATTTGGTTGTTAAATGTGATTAATTCGTTGAGATATGTTGGAAATTCACAATTCACCACTTTGAAAATGAATATCATGGAGAAATATCATCCTCTGTTTTACTGACATCCAATAAGAACAGATAACTTAGAGTTAATAGAGGTATATCTGTTGCACTGAAGTGTGATTCTCATTCCACGGTCTTGCAGTTTTTGCAATGAGGAGACACTATTATTATCTAGTAGGGAAAGCAAACTAGAACAATAATTGAAATGTAGCTGTATGATAGTTTGATGATAGATTGTATGTATGATAGATTGTTTTTTCCTAGGAGTTTAGCACAACTGCAATTACCGTTGATAATATTGAAAAGTATAGTCAGGTCGCTCTGTTTCCTCCTAGTTTCCAGGGAGGACATGCTCAGTGATTGCTTTAACAACTCATAATCGCAAAAAACGCCTGATTTATATGCTATGTATCTTAAAAAGTTATGTTGGACATTTCCAATGTTCCTGATAAAAGTTATACAATGAGGAGACCTGACAGAGGAACAATATTTGAGGTGTGGACGTACCAGTGAACAATAGAGGGCTTTAATAGCGATTGGGTCAGTGAAATCTTGGGTTAGCCTTTTGATAAACCCTAACATTTTCATGGCTTTATGGATAGTCGTTGGTATGAGCTAATTGAAGCCCATGATGTTCTGACTGACTTAGAGAAAAAAATAGGTGTAGTTGAAATGTGATACATAAATAAATTGTATTATAATAGGTTTTATACATTATAGTTAGATAGTTATTTAGTTATTCATCGAAATTTTAATAAATATATATATATATATATATATATATATATATATTGTCTGTACATTGTTTTATACATGTTTCTATGTTGAAATAATCCTCGAAACAAGTGTTTCACACTTACCGAGTGATATTAATGAATTGATAGTTAGCTTTTAATACTATATTTTATTTTCCATTCATTTATTATTCATGTATATGTATTTTATATTCCATTCATCCATTACTTTTCTCGAAACGAGTGTTTTATCACTCATCGAGTATCTGTTTATTTTATTTATTATTCATTACATGTGTGTAATGAGCATTATCGCGTAAATGAACACTATTATTATTATTATTATTTATAAAACAAAAAAAAGGTTCACATAATGATAATAATGAAATAATAGTTGAAAAAATAAGGGTATTTAGCGAGTAGTATTTAGCGAGATTTAGAGTCATTCTATTCTATTGTGTGAATTCCAGATAAACGGTGGGCAGCTGTTGCGACGCATCCAGGAGCAGAAGCGCTTCAGCGAGGCGGCGGCCGCCGAGATTGTGCGCGAGGTGGCGTCGGCGCTGGAGTTTATGCACGGCAAGGGCATCGCGCACCGCGACCTCAAGCCCGAGAACATCCTGTGCGTGCACCGCGACCGCCTCTTTCCTGTCAAGGTGTGCGATTTCGACCTCGGCTCCGGCATCCGCTTCCAGGCGAGCGTCGCCAGCCCGCTGGCCACGCCGCAGCTCTTGACGCCCGTAAGTGCTCTTGTCCCACGCCTCCGACAGAGGGCGCCGACGTTCGTCGTCTTCGCATTAGGTCTACGACTCGAACTAGGGTCTATTTGACATTAGTGTTCAACATTATTCAACATAACTCATCTGTGAAATGATATATTCTGACATTTTTTGAATCGATTAGTACAGACAACGATGTACAAAACGCTGTTGCAGTCACTGATCGCATTTTGTTTCGTCAATTATATAGATAATAGAATAGATATATATTACTATTATTATTAAAAGTCAAAAACGCTAACGGCATTTTCCGCTATAATGGCCCAATAGTTATGGAACTCCCAAGAAGAAGTTGACGTTTTGAGATTGTAATTATGTAGTTCGATCCAAAATTGAGAAGTAACCTAAATAACTACTTCTGATTCAACATTTTTATACACTGATTGTGCAATCATCAGTAATACTTATTTTGTTTTCATTTTTGTGTCGACAATTGAGTGATTTTCCGCCATAACGAATAAATTGCTGTTATCAAGTTGGCTGTACGTTAGAGTTCTGGTTGAAGAAATTAGATAGGCAATTAGGCAGAATAGCTCCACCAGTGTTCTGTAAATCGTTGTACAGACATAGGCTGAACAGGACAATACCTTCTCAAACAAAGTTTTGGTAATTTTGCACTAATCATGCGATGAGTTTCTTTCGATTTTTTGTACTTACGTATTTCGACCTCAGGAACCCGAATTTCACAATAAAAACGTGCACAAACTTATATTATTCGAGATATTCCTGGAAAAAGTATGAAATTACCCTTCTTGTTCGGCCTGTTTTGGGTAGACACCATAGCCATTCGAAGTTTCATTTCCCACATAAGATGCTCTTTATATCTTCCTTATACATTCTACAAGCTAAAAAGAAGGACAAACATCCTCAAGAAGTTCAATTCATTGTCTTTAGCATCTTTGATGAATCCTGCTTCCATATGGACGGCGCTGTCAAATGTGCATCTGTGATATTTTGACTCGCAGAACTAGTGATTCTGACGTAGATGCTCATTTGACAGCGCCGTCCATATGAAAAATGCTAGATTCACCTCCCTCCGAGATGCCAAAGAACGTTGATTTAACTAATTCGAGGATGTTTTCCCTTCTTTTTGACTTCTTGAATGGGTAATTTTGCACTTATCATGCTTTTTTTCGATTTTTTTTTTGTACTTACATATTTCGACCTCAGGAACCCATATTTCACAATAAAAACGTGCAAAAATTCACATTTTTCGAGATATTCCAGGAAAAAGTATGAAAATTACTCTTCTCGTTTCGGCCTGTTTTGGGTAGGCACCATAGCCATTCCAAGTTTAATTTTTCACATAAGATACTCTTTATAGATTAGATTAGATTAGATTAGATTTTTTATTGATCTCTTCGAATCATATACATGACATGACAAGTCAAACAATAGTATAAAAATTACAGTAAAGTAAAATACAATTCAAAACAATGAAATAACCACACAAACAACATAGTGTATACCACTTATAGTTAAAGTCAAGGTTAAAACAATATCATTAAAGTAGTGGTGTGTTCCTATATTACGGGTACTTAGTGGACTATAAATTCCTTTAAGGAATAGAAGCAGTTGTCAATCAATTATACATTCTAGAAGCTGAAAAGGAGGAGAAACATCCTCTAAGAAGTTCAACTCATCGTCTTTAGCATCTTTGATGAATCCTTCTGTCATATGGACAGCGCTGTCAAATGTGCATCTGTGATATTTTGACTAACAGAACTAGTGATTCTGAAGTAGATTCTCATTTGACAGCGCCGTCCAGATGACAAATGCTGGATCCACCTTCCTCCGAGATGCTAAAGAACGTTGATTTAACTATTTCAAAGATGTTTTCCCCTCTTTTTGACTTCTTGAATGTTCAATGCCGGTATAAAAAGTATCCTGTGTGAGAAAAGAAACTCCATGCCTACCCAAAACGAGCCAAAGAAAGAAGGTTAATTTTCATTCTTTTTCCTGGAATATCTCGACAAATATAAGTTTGCGCACGTTTTTATTATGGAATTCTAAGTACCGAAAAAAAAAAATTGAAAAAACCCATCGCACGATGAGTGCAAAATTACCAAAGTTTCAAAACCCTTCCTCAACTCGATGGCTGAAATTGAACTGGCTGAAATCTTCAATATTCAAAACAACAAGTAAAACTGAGTCTCTTTGTATAAACTTTGGTAATCAAAAAATGTGAGTGGATAATCTCACATTATAAATCCGATTCGAATGAAAATAGCTGAAAATGTCTTAGTTTTCAATACATTGTGACAATGTCATGTCACATCGAAATGTTTTTCCAACGTCCAGTAATTTCTCATCGCTTCGTCTTATTGTTATGGTCGTTTCAATTCCTCATCTATCCAATTTCCATTATAATGTTAATCGAAGAAATCGTTTTCATTCGTCCGAGGAGTTAATTCGAAATTAATTTCGTCGGTTGGGACAGGTGGGCAGCGCCGAATTCATGGCGCCCGAGGTGGTCGAAGCGTTCATCGGCGATTCGGAGACGGCGGCGTACGACAAGCGGTGCGACCTGTGGTCGTTAGGCGTCATCATGTACATCCTGCTGTGCGGCTATCCGCCCTTCTACGGCAAGTGCGGCCGCGACTGCGGCTGGGAACGCGGCGACAACTGCAACGCGTGCCAGGAGATGCTCTTCCTCAGCATCCAAGAGGGCAGGTACGAAACAATTGTCACACAATGAATCTGAAATGAATAGATATAAAGCAGCTCTATTTTTCTTTATACTGTCTCTAGGTTAATCGAGGTGTTGGTGTATTCGTTTTTTCTAGATCTTGTAGCGCGCCCATACTCGGTTTATCAGCTTTAGATTATTTGTGGGTTCGTTTTTCCTCGTGGGAAAAGTAGTGTGAACGTGACTGATGCGAGAGTTGCGAGGAACGTGAAGGGTGAGAGGAGAAGATGGGGGTGAGACGCGGGTAGCAAGACGACGGCAGTTGGTAGACAAGTCACGAACATAAACTCGATTGTTATTGTTACTCATCTCCTTAGTTGCCGAAGCAACTCTCAGAAGCCCCGCAGGGCTTGTGCGACTGTTTGTCTCGCGAGTGACGAACTCTAATAGACAATTTAAGAATTAGGTTTAGTGTAAGGAATAATGGTTGACTAGCCTATGTTTTTTGTAAATTCGGTAGGCCGAATGCCAAAATTCGTAATGTTCTGAGATTTAATAAATAGGTAGTAGGTATGTTATCTTTTCACTTTCTTATAATTGACCTGCCAACTACCTCTGTGATTTAGATGAAATAGAGTCTCATTACAATCTTCTGTGAGTTTCTCTCCTCATTTCTAAAAACAAAAATTATAATAATTATATCAATATATTTGTAGTAAGGACAGATTTTCACTTCGTAAATTTTTTTGAGTCATGTCTGAGAACGAAACAAATGAAAGTATTGGGCCCAAACACGAAAAGACAATTTATTCATATTTTTTATATGATACGCAGAATTGTTGAATAGCACATGAATATATTAAGGCAATTTGACATGTATTGTGGAGCCTGCCTACGGTCCTATTCTTCCGACTGGACGAGTGACAGTATGTGACTTTTGACATCTGCTTTTTGACGGGTGATGTTGGCATATATATAAGATATATCAATCAACAGTAGGAAAAAGGAGTTCTTTAATCAAAGTAATTGTCTACAGTCCTTCAAAAATCCTAACCAAAAAACTTCTTTTGTAAATCTACAAGTCCTTAGTCGAATCACTCCTAAATTATGGAATCATAGTGTGGGGAGGGTTCTATGACAATGCATTAACTCAACTGAATCTAGTACAAAACCATTCGCTAATCCAAAAGTCTGGATGACCTCTGGTGGCTAAATTGTGAACCTACTTAGTGAGTAATCAATAATGGATACGTGTGCGTTCTATCAATGAATCATCGTTATTTGAGCGTGCTTGTGCGATATCAGAGATTATTGGTGGATTATGTTGTGTTCTCATTGTATTTGTAGATCTGTGTGTCGAGCGAACTTCAAAAGTAGGACTTTGAGCGAATAATTTTTGGGATAACCCAAACTCAAAAGGTATTCACAAGAATGAAATTATGCTTTGGGTACTTTCATAAACCTATATAGTTTCAGGGTTGAGATACTCAAAATAATAATGAGTGGAGAACCGAGTCAAAATACTGGCTCAACTAGGAAGACATTGCATAACACTAACTGTTATGTTTAAAACTGTATTCTTCCAGGAAAAATAAGATGCTTCTAAAGTCCATGTCAAAAATGATTATGGTATACTTGAGAAAGTTGATCGAAGAAAAGCATGGACAAATGCTTTGTTGATTGCTTGTTATTAGGCATTGCAAAGCGTTACATTACCTCACAATATGATAGTTCTTCAACACACTATCAACAATTGTCCAAAACACACACGAAAATCCAAGATATCACTTATTCAACGTTCGAAAACAACTAAAACATACACACAATAACCACGCCGAACAGAGATTACTCACTATCCGCCATATTTGTTTACGTCTCGTAGCGCCCTCTTCGGTAGTTGAAATCGCCAATATACCAAGAAGAATATTATGCAAAAATAGACTGATGGTTGTCTGAAGAAATTTTAAGTGCAGTGACATTTTGGGGCAGATCACAAATCTGTCCTTACTACAAATATATTGAAATAATTTTAATAATAATCCTAGAAAAATCTAAAAATATGAATACACTACCTCCTCGATTAACCTACAGACAGATTATTTTAATTCTGGGAAATCATAACAAACATACAGTTATGTCATATAGAATAGAAATAATCAATATATGCGTCAATAATTATTTAAAGAACGTAGGAAGTACTTGAAGAACAATGGTTTATACTAGAAAGCTAGTTTGGCTGAATACTATGATATGAGTTAATTTTTTTTCTGTTAAACATGTCCATTTTTTTTCATTCATTCATTCTTGCTTATCAAAATCAATCACTCATTTGTAATGCATTTTCATGATTTCATACTTATATTAACATTTTATTCTTTCTTCGTCATTTTCACGCTCCGTAGACAAATTGGTATGGATAGAACTGTACAAGAAAACTCACCTGAAATTCGTCTTGATATCAAAATCTTTGTAGTTATTGGAGATAGCGGTAATTCCTATTTTGACCTCAGGATTACACAAATTTCACTATTAAAAATTGCTTGAATCTATATTTTTCAGCCCGTTTTGGTTAGACATCATAGTTAATCGAAGATTCATTTTTCATACAGGATATTTTTTATACCTTCATCATATGTTCAAGAAGTAAAATAAAAGAATAATATTACGATATGTTCATTGTCTTTAGCATCATTGACTTGGACGACGCTGTCAGATGAGGATCTGTGAAATTTTGACTCACAGGACTGGTTGTTCTGACAAAGATTCTTATTTGGTAGCGTTTTCCGTATAAAAATATCTGAATCCACCTTCCTGCAAGATGCTAAAGAACGTTGATTTGGCTTCTTTGAGTATGCTTTTCCTTCTTTCTGCCATCTTGAATTCATAATGTTTTTATAAAAAGTATCTTTTGTGAGAAATTAAATTCCGATGGGCTGTGAATGTCGACTCAAAACGAGCCGAAAAGACAAGGTGAATGTTCCCACTTTTTCCTGGATTACCTCGAGAAATATAGGTTTGCCCACGTTTTCATTGTGACATTCGGGTAACTGACGATTTATTATTTTTCAGGTACGACTTCCCTTCGCCAGAGTGGCGCAACATTTCGGACGAGGCCAAGGACCTCATCTCGAGTCTGCTGGTGAAGAAGGCGAGGCAGCGCATCAGCGCCCACAAGGTGTTGCAGCACCCGTGGCTAGAGAACGCCAGTGAGGTTCCTCTCACGACGCCGGAGGTGATCAAGAAGAACGATTCCGCTATGGATCTATCTCAGGTGAGACACTTCATCGTGGTAGGATGTGGATGAGGATATAATAGTTGATTTTTTTTTTGGTATTCTGTCGGTTTGAATCTCAGTATCTCCCTTTCTGCCCATATGGATAACGGGAAATATCTTTTCTACGTAGTTTCAATACCGATCGGAAAAATATTGCTGACGCTGAAAATTCATAGGCTATGTACAACGTCACGTCGGATTTGAATTTATGGATAATACGGGAAGATTACGCAATTTCATATTTTCGAACAACTGAAGAATTTTTTTCTCTTTGCAACTAATTAGCAGAAAAAAAAATATCAATACTTGCTACGAGACTGAACAAAAAACAACAATTACGGAATTTTCATATTCCAAAAAAAATTCTTGTCAACTAATTAGCAATTACAAGAAAGCGAAAAAATTTGGGTAAAAACTAATATTACGGAAGTCGTCACGCTGACTTTAGGAACTTTACTATTGTCGGTTATCTGTTAGGATATGAAAAGCATGATCATTCTGCGACCTCAATTTTCAGCAGTTTTTTCGTCCTCGTGGTGTGCAATTTATACGATTAAAATGAACAAAACGAAACCATAAATCAGCTAATCACTCATTTCTGTCAGCTGTCACTGTTACTCATCTGTGATTGGATGACTGTAGTCGCTGAAGATAAATGTAGGTTATCTTCGACGGCTACGACAACTGCAAAGTTTATGAACGAATTCATTTTCCAGCTTTTTGTGGGATTTTCGCTCCTCGTTTCTGAAAAATAGAGTAGAAGTTATTGAAAATTATTTCAATATATTTGTAGTAAGGACAGATTTTGTGATCTGCCCCAAAATGTCACTGCGCTTGAAATTAAACCTTTAGATACTTAAAAGAGGAATTTTCTATTTGTCAGTGACAACTTGTTATTGAAAAATTTGGAAGTACAAATATATTCAATAAGAATAAAACCTCTACTTATCTTGGTGGACGTTTCGGGAACGAATCTACTCCCGTCCTCAACACAATTGAAATATTTTTCTCTTCACAAAATTTCTCGAAAAACTTGAGGCTGGTTCATGCAACGTTCATTATAATTACATTTTAATTATATTATGATTAAGAAAAGTTGAATCGCTAATACTGATGCGGCGAGTTCATGCAATGCATTAGTGCATTTTCATCACATCAGTCCACTAAAAAGTTGTCCAACTTTCAACTATGCATTATAATTACATTATATTCGTAGTGAAAACAGCTAATTCGCATGCGCCAGGATGTCATTTGCTAGACATAGAGCATGAAATCGAATTCCTGTCACTTCTCCTCACACCAAATCTGCGGTTTCGTGACCTTTTCTTTCGAACCAATACAAGCAAAGACAAAATCAATGTAGATAGCAAAAGTCCGATACGCTGTGATCGAGGTGGTGCCATATTTTAACACAAGTAGCACGAAAAACGAAAATACAAGACAAAAATTAATTATTAAACACATACAGATGAATTCCACAATTCGTTGAATTTCAAATATCACACATAATAAAAATCTGAAGAGTCTCAATAAGCATGCGCTAATGCGCTGTTAATGTGTTGCATGAACGGGGAGTTTTTCCTAGTGATAATATAATTATAATATGATTAAAATGTAATTTTAATGAACGTTGCATGAACCAGCCTTTACAGACAGTATTCATAAACGAATGTCCATATTTTTCATATTACATCTTAGCACGGCACCGGCTGCGGACCTTATAAATTGAGCTTCACTCACTACACGTGTATTCAGCCCGCCAATCTTTGTTATTATTGTTGACAGTTCGCGGAATCGGCGATGGCCGTGAACCGAGTGGTGCAGCAGCACTTCAGCATGAAGCTGGACTACTTGGAGCGACCGAACGTCTATCCGTCGTCGGCCAACAACGGCATCAAGTCGTGCGACTCGGGCCGGCTGTTCGGCCTCAGCCCGCCGGGCGACAGCGACCTCATGCGGCGACGCGTCAAGGCCGGCAGCTGCTGCCAGTTCCTCATGGCCGCGCCGGCGCCGGCCATTCCCAGTCCGAGCGGCTGAACGTGGCGCCGGCGGAGTTTCAGTGAGTTTGACGAAGCGCGAGGCGGCGGCGGCGCGAGAAATCCCCTCCCCTCCTCCATCATTCGCGTTTAAGCGGTGTTGTCGAGCGGCCGGAGGATTTATCCGATTTCCGGTCGCGCTCGTTCAGAGTTATCTTCGTGTGGCCTATGATTGGTTTATATGGGAAGCGCCAAGAAAAATGAGCTTGCGAATTGTTTACAGTACGAAAGTTTTATTTTTTGAACTGATGCAAGAAATGACTAAGCGTTTGACAGTGGCAATTTGTAGAGTTGAATTCCAGTTGTCACTTTCGAATCTGAGTGAGTATACACATCAAATTAGTTCATTCGTAGCATGTTGCAGCTTCTGACTTTGTCTCGAGTCGTATTCATGATTTGTGTACACCAAATATCCACTTCTTGCACTAGTTATGGAAACAATCATTTTGGACTTTACAATTATGACATAGCATCATAAAATCCTGATAAGAATTCTGATATAGATAACAGAATTCTGACATTCTGCGTGTTATTTTTGATCATTGTAATTCTAACCTGCCATGTCAGAGTTCTGAGATACATTCGAGAAGAGTTGGGACTTGTGTTGTGCTATTTGTCTTACCAACACCTCCCATGCAAAGAGATATTTTTTCACATCATTAGAGTCATTCATTTGCTTGTATCAATCGTGGAAAGATTATTTTCACTCATCATAACCGCCAAAATTTGAATATTGGGGTATGAAATAATCTCAGACACTCTTAAGGGGTGTCGAAAAGGGTTATAAGGATTGTGCTAGCCACAGAGCAAAGGTCGTAAAGGAGAACAAGAAGAATTCTGAGATACCATTGTGAGAATAGTTCAAACTCGTTGTACTATCTCAAGCACGTCTCTCAAACACACTAAACGGTGAAACCTCGAAAAATAAATATGGTTCCTGCCAATTTCCTAATAGGTAGAGGCCAAAAGAAAGAAGAATAATTCTTAAATACAATGTCAGAACTCTGACTTGTGTGTTTTATCGTCTGTTATCTTAGGATTCTGATTTGTATGTCAGGATTCCGTCTTGTACATCAAGATTTTGTCTTGTATCTCAGGATTCTCGTCTTGTATATTAGGATTCCGAGATATGAGAGTTCAGTAATACTATGTTAGAATTATATAGATCAAAAATGATATTCTTGTTAGCACTTCAGCAATTTCATAGGTTCATTTTTCGGGGTTTTTCTATTTATGGTGACAGGGTTACCGTATGATCGATTTTTTTTCTAGACAGACCAACAACTACTTTACAACTTTGTCTCTAAAACTTGTCGTTGATTTTTTGCACACTAGTATTTTGCCAGAAGAAGCTGGCTCTCTCGCTGGATTACATCAGAATGCTATCAGAAATGAGGAAATAAGGTGGTGATCAAAGATTAGAAAAATGTGTGCACCACTCATTTTTTCTTTGCAAAAAGATATTTGTTTAGATATTATACCTTCTTGAGCTTAATGCACTCGTACCATGTTTCATATTTCGGTTTGAATTCTATCTATTGAAATCTAGTGAAAAAACCAATGAAGTATAGTATAGTTTTTTTTAATAAAACGGTGTGGGACCTGAATTTGATTGAAACACCCACTGTTTGTGCAAAAGATGAACTTAAATCATGTTGGAAGACGAAATTTTTGTCTTGAAAATTAAATTTACACTAGACTCTTCATTTAATCTGCGGTGACCCTTACAATTTTTTCAAAAAAAAAAATGAATAACTAGCTCCAGACGGCACCGGCAACACTGCGTTTCACCCGTTATGTTTTGTTGGGGATCGTTTGTGCGCTGTCGCCTATGTCTTTGTATACGCCATCGAGAAATCAAAGGTGACTAGATTAGATCGACAATTAATATGATGCTTTAAACAGATTTATTTACTACACACCTGTTGTTTCATGAATATTTATATGTTTAGGAATACTCTATTTTGACGAGTCTAAAATATTTTTGCACTGGTTAGTGGTCGAGTTTGAAAAACTCGTTTGATTCAATTCGATGAAAACTCAATTAATCCTTACATTCTCAGATATTTTGGTGCTACAATTTACTATAGAATTGAAACAATGGAGTTTGTTTTGTCTTGGAATATTCCAGGTGAATTCTTCCCAACTGCTAATTGCTATTAGTTCCATTGAAAGTATATTTCGAATTCGAAATGTCCTTTCTGATTTTCAATCACTGTATTTCAAAAAGTCTTATAGTCATGTTTTCCAAATGTTACTTCTCAGTAGGATATATTAAATTTCATAATTTCACAAATATCAACTGTAGTAACTTCTGGTAATTTTGCAAATTTTCATGTATCAGCTTATCCAACCGTTTTGAACATAAACTCCAGAATCACGAGGATTTTTTTTGATCTACTGTAAACGGGATTCAATTTCGTTTTGCAATAATTGATTCAAAGCAAACCTTACCCAGAGTAATTTTATCTGATTTGAGTGGAAATGTGAATACCACCTTAAATATACACATAATGCCCGAGTTATTATACTGATGCAATATATCTAGGAGTAACTGATAGTATAATTTTGGGTTTTGAAATATCTGATACCTTTGATTTCTGGATATCATATCAAGCCCTTCAAGGTTCAACTTTTATACAGTAATTTTTTGTATGTGGGCTGTAGAACTAGATTAAAATGTGAACATTTGAGTTCTCAACTGGTTTTTTTGAGATATTTGCTTTATTTCTTAAAATGTCTCGAAAATATGGTTGTCAATTCAATTGGACATATCACCAACCTATAAATTGTGCTTTGTTAAAATTTACTGAAATTTCTGTCAGTTTATTTTCCGAATTCTCTATTGTCAGCATTTTTTTCTTTCAGAAAATTTAAATTCGGTTATGTGTTGTGCATGTACTGTTTTTGGTCAAAGCACAACATTTTTTTTTTGTATTTTTTTCTATTGTAAAGCTGGATCGATCAACGTATTGAGGCATTTTACTGTACGAAAAATGTGTTTCATCTCTTCAATGAGACTCAAACGTCTTATGGGTTAGGTACATCAAAGTAAAATGTTGAGAACTGGTTAGGAATTGAAGAAAGATAAGCCATGAGGTGAATTTAGAAGTTCAAAAAGCATTAAATTTAGTCATCATTTTTGGTTTGGCATGAAATGACAAATCGAAAAGTTCGACGGTGCATGATTCTTTGCTGACGTCGACTATATTAAAACCGTGTTCAGCATTTTATTCACGTAATTTGAATTGTCTTTTCCAATTTATTCGATTTATTTTCAATTCAAAAATGGGAGCAACAATATTGTGTTTAAATCTGCAAAATAGGGTGCAAAGAGTTCCTTTGAGCATATGTAAAACGAGCTGTTTTCGTGGTAAAAAAAATGTTGACGTTGAATTTATGCATCAAGTTTTCTTTTATGATTCCAGTATCATTTGACATTAACGTGAAAAAACAAATAAAAAAACAATACAAAAAAAAACTAAAAACAAGGGTGTCTTTACGGCCACAAGATACATTTATCTCCTTCATTATTTAAAATGATACTGAATCATTTTCTCATAGTTACTTGTATTCGAACATAACATTGACAAATTCAACTGGTACTTATATTTCGATTCACAAAGCATTATAATTATATAAGTAAATCAAACTGAATTCAGTCATTCATTCACTAGTATATTTCGGTTTTGAAATATCTTTAATCCAAAATAAATATAACGTGGAAAATCTTCGCCCGTAGAACTGTTTCTTTTTACGAGTTATTCATCTGAACTTCATTCAGTAAGTAGTGAAAGCCAATTTCTTTAATTCTATGATAACTCGTTTCAGATTCGAATATAGGGTAAATCTCATTCAGAGGGGAACTTCCAACCACTATCGAAATCCTAATTATATTTTGATCAAAGGTACTTGTTGGTCAAGCAAATTGCCATTTCATAATTTCTGCAACGAACTATAGATTCCGTGATAAAAAAAGCAATAATTATATAATTTTAAATAGGCATTTGAACATCTATGATTTAGCTCTTGATATTTGGTTGGGATGATGGGATGTATTGTTGAGTAAATCATGTGCCATATGAAATCATCATTATTCAACATGAATTTTCCAAATATTGAAGATATTGCCAAGCAAGGAGCACTGGCAAAATACAACAAATTCTTTATCTGCTTAGATGCTGAATAATTTCAACACTAAAAATGTTCTTGAGCATGGTGACATTTTTATTTGGGTCACCTAACTAAAAACATTTTTATTGTTGAAATGTCCAAGTGAAAGTTCTTGGCAGAACATGAGTTTGTTTTTTTCCACGATAATGACGCAGGTTGTTTTGGAATGGATCCAAATTTGGTTGAAATGAGAGACTGTCTCCAAATACAGGTTAATGCAACATTATAAGGTATTTCAAAAGGGTGATTATATTCATGAATTGCAGCATCTGGTTGTTTCCGGATATTTTTCGATAAATTATAATAGACTAGAACACTCTGTATATTATAATGACACTTTCTATCTTAATAATATCTTCGAGGATCAAAATTAAAATTAATTTTTGAAATCTAATGGATTTTTCATTGGTTCTATTCCAAATTACATCATATTACAATGGTCTCGATTTTGATTAATATTTTAGATGATCCAATGTAATGTTTCACTGATTTTTTTTGTATTCCACCAAGTTTGGTTGAGAAAAGGAACACAACCCAATGTGGCTCACCCTGTCTGATCTTACTACCTGAAAGAAAGAAATGTTGTAGTGCTTCAATACAAGTTGGATGGTTCAGCTGTGGCCTAGATTTAGATATCTCGCTTCATTTTTAATACTTTTGTATGTGTTATGGTAGATTGAAGTCAGTCTACATTTGTGATAATAAATAAGCATCTGACGTGCGATTTAGATGCACGGATAGACTGTAGACCGCCGTACCTGCTTTCATTTCAGTGAGATACGGAACATTTGAATTTTCTAAGGGCCCCAATGCCCCGTACGAACTGACAGTCCATTTGTATTCTAAGAGTCATATAAGTTTGGATATTTTTTTAAGGATTTTGTAATGCTCAAGGGTAGTCGTCCTTATATAATGATGGGAGTGGTATCCAAACCAGGGCGCGACAATGGCAAATACCAAATTGGTCGTGTGAAAGCATAGAAATCCTCCGAATTAGCATACTATGAGACCGTTCTGAGATGGGTGCATGCTTTTCATCGGTTCAACTCAGGATACAAGTCGGGTTGAACTGATCTGATCATGCCCAGTGGCAGTCAGCCTGAATTCTTCTGGTCGATCTCTGTTGGTGATTTCTATGTTTAAGTCGACTTCGAATTGTTTTTATTCGTCAGTAATTCGAAGATGTCCGTGAAGATCCCAGTGCATTTGTCGCCAGTTTGGTATTTGTTTCTTCCAACACTCAGGGTAGCAAGAGTTTCGCAAATCGAGAAATCAGAAAATCTCGTCGAATGAATGTTGATATGTATGTGATATTCAGAATGAATGATAATCCCTAAATGTAGAACCCCTACAGATCGGAGTATTGTTTTTTTTGGAGATTATTTTAAGGCATTTATAATGTACTGTTGCAGTACCGTTTGTTTCCAATCGTTTCATACCAAAAACAGATTTATATTTGTGACAAATTATATGCCATGGTCGATCTGCCATGAGTGCCATTCTATTTTCTATTTATATTTCGATTGGTTCAGTATGGCCGAACCCATGTCTTTCTCTCCATTATTGTTGCCATACTGACTGGATTATCGTGTCACAGGAATTATATTGTTGAAAATTTGGTTATGACATTGTTTTTTACTTGAGGCATGTCGGCATTGAGTAAAAATAGTGATGAAGATTTATGTACCAAGTGTGCTTTAATTTCTTATGAATAAAGACCGATTTTTTTACATGATGTTGTTTTTATTTCTTCAACCCTTCAGGAACAGGAACTGCTTTAGCAGCAAAGTTTGCTACGTTCATGAGTGTGTAAAGCCCATAGACCTATTTTATAGGTCTATGGTAAAGCCAAGTTGACATTGATTTGGATTCCGTGTCAAAGTATATTGTTATTATTTAGCCTGGGATCTTATTGAAAATGAAGTGTAGTGTGTGAATTTTGTCAAATTGAGTCACTGTCAAGTTGAACAGAAAATCGTATCGCAGGAATTTGAATAAAATTACCTCCAATAATAGTGAGTGTGTACTGAATATTTTCCAGTACATGATGTATTGACGTCAGTAAGATATCTTTATCTAAACCAATTGATGATAGTCTCGATTAACCATTTTAGACTTGAAGCTATAGAAGTTTGCTTGAATCAACTCCTACCAACTATTACAGAGTCTAATAATAATAAGATAATTTTTTTCTTTAATTTGGTGGATATGGAAAAATGATTATGTACAAGAACTTTCTGGACAACCTGCAAGGTCATAAAATTAATAAGGAAACAAAACTCCGGCTCATTAACCACCAAATATAATTAGTATTTTCAATTTTCATGACAAATACATTTTATTGTAAAGATACGAAATCGGTCGAGTGCCGACAAGAAAATATCTGATTGTACATTCTGAAAATATAATAATTATGTTATATAATTCTCACATTGAAAGACAGAGTTTTCAGACAATAGGCAAGGTTCCGGATTTCGAAATCATGACTATGAAATGTCCAAATTCTGACTCAACTTTGGAAATTAATATCAAAATGTTAATTTCTGTATTTTTGTTGGCACATGTATTGGCCAATATCGAATGTTCACATCGGTCTCAGAATTCTAATTTCCGAGATTTCTGCCACGTAATAAATAACTATTATTCAGACAGAATGTGATCAAAAAATCTATTTTTCTTGTAGGCACTTCAAACCTACATTTCAGCCTTGGCTATGAACGGAAGAATGAGATCTAGGAAATGCTCCCTCCCTGATTTACCAATATAAGTCAACACTTCAGTAACAAAATAAACGCACAGTATCCCACCCCGTATAGTGTTGAATCTTCAACAATACTTCAGTTCAGATACTGCAACTGAATGGAACAAAATTCAACGAAAAAGATGCCGACAAGATTTATGCAGAGCGTTAATCGACCGACAAAGTCAATGAGTGATTCTTAGATACTACTTCGGCGTTGTAAGTTGACCGTCTGGTGTGACGTCATCAGCTGAGCGAATTTTCATTTTTTCAAGCCTAACATAACAAATGAAATACATCTCACTCTTTATTTTGACACACAAATGTCATACCTAGTCATGATTTCCTCATCTAAATTCTCAAATTGATGAAAGTTATTCGTTATCTTGCGACAAAATTTAATTTCAATTTTTTTTCTGATTTCGATTCAAATTCGACCTAAAAACCAGGGATACATTTGTGTGTGATGTCATGGGCTGAGCGGTTTTTTATTTGTTTGAACCATGATGAAATGAGTAAAGTGAATGCATTCCTATGCTATGCAATGCAATGTTGAAAAATCAAACAAAAAATCTTTTCACCTGGGTAATGTAGGGGTCACTAGTTTTCTTGAAGGAGGCTCAACTTATCGACCAAATTTAAGGTGACAAAACTGAAAATAGTGAAAACTGGTCAGTTCTATTAAACTTGCAATAAAACAATATTAAAACTGATTTTCGTGAATTCAGAAAGATTGAATTTTTGTATATTTGAAAAAACCACAATAAAATGATTCAAAGGAGTGGAATCGAGACATTTGCTTGACACCATAGAATTTGAACCAGAAAGATAGCTGTAGAATAGTGGCGCCATCTTCAGGAAAACATGTGACTCCTACATCAACCGGAGTAAAGCAGATTGTTTGGAACCATCATAACATGCCATAACAGTTTAAATCACACCCAAATGTCATACCTACTCATGATATCCGTAACTGAATTCTCAAATCGATGGAAATTGCGCTGCGACGAGATTTGGTGCTCGAATTATACATGGTGTTTCAAAAAAAAGTGGCTCCATTGCTAGGATATATATTGTACAATCTTGTACAATAATGGAGATTTTGTAGCCTTCAAACAGTTCAGTGATTCTGTTGTACCATTGTTTCCATTGGCAATGAGTGTAATGTAGGAAGTTGTACTGTACAAAACATTTTTCATGCAGACACACAAAACAAACCAATAGATCACTGCAAAATAAGTTGGGTTTGCTCATTGAAAAAATTTGACTACGGCATCCATATTTTTTTACTGAGCAAACCCAACTTATCTTGCAGTGGTCCACGGATTCTAGCAGCAATGCCACCTGTTTTTGAAACACCCTGTATAAAAACAATTCGCAACTATCACAAGTGAAGCAGCGTCGTTCAAATATTCACAAGCTTAAACAAACAATAATAATTAGGTACCGAAAATAATTCGAGAAAATACTGTTATTGCGGTACCTAGATCGATACTGGAAAACAAACCTAATACTAACATCACAAATTCCGAAAAACTATTTCCGCTCTATCAGTCGCGTACTCTCATATTCCAAATACTGGTTCTCCTCATGCCGACAGTCGGCCTGGCGACCGAACTGAATTTGAACTTGTTGATTTGGACTCTGGCCCCCACACCTTCCTGGACCAGTCTTAATTCTTCTATATCTAAGAAACCGCCATGGATGTCCAGATAGGATAGATTGAACGATTTTTTGAGGTGGCTGAAACGAAATAAAATCATTTTTCTACAACCGCTCAACAAAGTAGCTTTTCACGCTTTCAAATCCCATCATAAAGTTTACATTCTGAGAATCACCAACCGACAAATGACGCCAATTTAATGACAAATTTTGAAATTGAGGTGCACCGTCATTTTTCCTATGTAGTCATCATAATTTGACCGTATTTGATTCGGGAATTTCGGAATTGAAACATCTACTTGGAATCTGCAATTAGTTGGGAGAAAGATTTCTCTGATTACAAGACTTATGGTGTTTGTAGGTTGATCGAGAGAGAGAGAGGTTAATACAGATTCTTTGGGAATTTTTCTCCTTGTTCCTAGAAAAATAAATAGAAGTTAAAGTGATTGTTTCAATATATTTGTAGTAAGGATAGATTTATGATCATGTCATGAGTCACTGTGCTTGGAAGTCAACCTTCAGGTAGCTAAAAGAGGAATTCTCTTTCTGTCAGTGACACCTTGTTTTTCAAAAAAAAAACTAGGACAAATATATCATAATTTCTACTAGGATAATCTTAGTGGTTGACGTTTCGGGAACAAATAGTCTCTGATTTAAGGAAGCAAGCAGATTCATAATCATTTACCAAATCAAATCAGAGATATTAGCAATACGAAAGTCAGTTAAAACACTTCTAATGGGAAAATGTTTTTACAATGTAGAAGAATATCTTGTACATGCATTCTAGTCGTTCTATATTTCACGTTCTGTGATACAGTAATATATTTTACAAATTATTTTTGTTTATGCCCTCTTTGAAATGTTGACTTTTCAACTGGATTTAGTGTTTTCATATATATGGGAACATTTTCTCCTAAGGTACTAAGGTGTCTATCTTCATGTTATGTAAATTTTTCTTTGAACTTGTACACGCATTGTGAAAATTTGGACTTTGTCAACAAATGTTTTCATTTAGACAATAAAGATTATCTATAAAATATGGTCCTTCTACGCATCCGAATGAGACATTCTGAAACTTTTGAAATGGTTCTTTGTTCACCTCTACTTTAATTTTATAATCCCTACTTTGTGATTGTCGTGAAATCTTTCGAAATTTAAAGATGTCATGAAATCATACTTACAGTAATGATTTGTAAGTTATTAGGTAACACCTGGAAAGTGCGAGGAAATTCAGGTCTTCCAATAATACAAGTTGCTTGACTGCATCTTCATCTATAGAAGTGCAGTCTGACAGGTCTAACTCCCTCAGTCTTGGACAGCTAGCTACTAGGTCCGTGACGTCTGAAGAAAAAATTATATTAGTCATACATCCTCAGTGAACAAGTGAAAACTTACTGTCATTAGTCAACAGTTTTCTACAACCAGAGAGGTTGAGTCTGTCCATTGTAGGTGGAAGATTTTGACACACATAGTCTATACTAGGGCCGTTCAAGTAAGTCCAAGCCATATTTAATTCTCTGATTCTGGAAAGAGATTTTCAAACTGATTATTCCTTATATAATTGCATTTTGAAAATTTGTCTTAGTTCACTTTTTGAACCAATTAAACGGTATACCACATATACCCCGTGCCCCACTTGAACGTGCCTCCTTATTATCGTAACACATATTTTCATCATACATGAACATCCACATTTTTTCGTGAATTTTTCAAATTTGAGAAGATTTTAGAACCACTTAAATTTTCTTAACAAGTCACAGATATGTTGTAAATAATAACACTGTGTCCCACCTTCAAGTATTCACAGAATAAATGACATCTTACATTACCTTATACCTCAGGATGTCTGTAAAACGTCTTTACATTTGGTCAGTTTGTGTAAGTTTTTGAAATCTGTTCAACTAGAAATGGCTCGAAAATTTGGTACTTTCACACTATGTGACAAAAACATCTGTACTCAAATCTAATACCTAATAACTACTTTTATTTCATACTGCATCATAGAACATACCTTTACTTACCTGATTTCAATCCGGAAAATAGACTTTCACAGGATAGGCGCACGTAATATTTCATTACGTGCTACTATCCCGTAATGAAATTGTAAATATTGAAAACTCAGTTATGCGTCAAAAGCATGAATACATTTATTAAAAATTCAACAGCAAAACAAAGCACAGAAATTACTTATTGCTAATATTAATATTGACCGTTAAATTTTCGTTCCCATGAATATGGATACCAGGAGCTCCATTGGATGAATTATTTATTAGGGAGTTGCTACTTGCTGATACATTCCCATTTTTTTGTTGTAGCACTTCAACAAAGATCAATATTTTATTTTTCACTGTTCATTTTTGTTTTTCAGCAGTATGAAATAAAATTTTATACGTCACACGTCCGGTAAACTTTTACCGGACTAGTAACGTAAATATCTATTTCATTATTATTGTTACTAATGTCCTTAGTTGCTGAAGCAACCCTCTAAACCTGTTAAAGGGCTTGTGTGATTGAAAGAGATGGGCATTATCAGTTCATACAAGTGAAGCACAGGTAACTTCTTGAATGGCTTGGTTCATATGTGAGAGGCAGGTACCCAACAGTCACCATTAACAATCGTAAATCTGATAATGTGCTGGTTACGTCCGGCGTTCCTCAGGGATCCCATCTGGGACCCCTGCTGTTCAAAATTTACATCAACGATATAAACGAGTGTTTCCATTCTTCAGGATTTCTCATGTACGCAGATGATCTGAAAGTATTTTTCCTTGTTACTTGCCCTAATGACGTGATACTGATTCAGAAAGATCTTGACAGGCTCACTGAGTACTGTAAAGATAACAGCCTTTACCTCAACCTATTCAAATGTTACATTACTTTCGGTAGCAACTCAAATCTAATACCAACCTCGTTTGAAATTTCAGATAAAAAGCTAGAAACTGTCAAGCAAGTGAAAGATCTTGGTATAGTACTCGACTCCAAATTGTTATTTGACCTACACATACGTAGTGTCACCAAGAAAGCCAATGAAATGTTGGGTTTCATAATCAGAACTAGCTGCGAACTAAGAAATCCCAGAACCCTTAGAACATTATATATGTCTTATGTTGATAGCGTTTTGACATACGGCTCAGTGATTTGGAACCCTCTTCATAATATTTACGCTCAAAAACTTGAGAGTATTCAAAACGAATGCATTGATTACATAAACAGAAAATGCTTTCGGAAAGAACTTAACCTCATTCCTCTTGAAAACCGAAGGAAAATCACAGACGTGAAGTTTCTTTACAAAGTTGTAAATCACAAAATACACTCAAACGAAATTGTAAGTCACCTAACTACAACACTCGCCAAACTCTTGTATTTTTTACCAAGCAAGCAAATACAAACTATTTTCTAAATATCCCTCTACACAGGATAATAAAGACCTACAATATATCATCAAATTCCACTAGCATCGACATATGTGCAAATAGCTTTTCACACTTTTCACAATTAGAGCACCGCTGAATATCTGTCAAGTTTTACCCCCCACTAATTGTTTTTTAATTGTTCTTCTTAATCTCATCTCATCTTAATATGATTTATATTTTATTGTAACTATGTATCAGTCAGAGGATGCATTTTTTGGGCAAGTCCTGTTCTCATCCCACAATAAATAAATCAAAAATGAAAAAAATTAAGGACAAATATGCACGTGGTAGTAATGTGCATATTTTGGCAAGACTATGTTTATAAGATAGCAAAAATGGCAGAGGATGGAATTGAATTTCAAATAAGTCACATCTAAGAACATCAACATAAAACATTGCATGAAAATTAATAACATACTTTCTACAATTCTTGAGGAAGTAAAGTAATCCATCTTCCAGCATGCCAGTGGCCATAGCAAAATTTACAACTTCAATATCCTTGTTGGCAGACAGAGCAATCAGGACATCATCATTGACAGGTACATTTTCCAGGCTCAATTTCTTTAATCGTCTGCACAACCCAAATAGTATTGTGAGGCTCTGTGTTGAGATGAATGACATGCTCAAATCTAGGTAGAGCAATCGGGATCTGAAGTCTGGCAGAGCTGCTTTAACTCCAGGTAGAATTATAGGAGAAGAAATCTACAAAATTCAGAGTAAGGAAATAAGTTTGTTATTTTTTATGGGTTTACCTCAGATCTGGCTAATCTTAGAATAATAACTTGTTTGCTAATGATTTTTCCTAATTCTCCAGGGTAAAGATGCCTGTTAGAAACATCCATTCTTGTCCAAAGACTTTCATCTTGTGTCAGTCTGTGGAATCGTCTACATACCAGAGAAATATCCATGAGGTGTACTTTTGGTAGCCATCTCAAAATTTGGAGGACCACTTCATCTGAGAGCACATTGAAATAATCTGAAAATTGTACAACTAATGTGATTCAGATTGTGCATCAAGTATTGAGTTGACTTACTTGTTTTGTCAGTTGGACGTATCATTGGTTTTTTCACCAAAAGAGCATCCCATTCTCCTAAAGTTAATTTATCTAAAGATTCTTTCGTTAAGGTAGATTCTAGCACAGTCAGCTGAAAACCACAATTGGGATACAGTGATATTCACCTTTTTGAAAAATTTTATTGAACTCCAAGGTTCTTTTTTGTAACATATCTTCCTGCAACTTGAACTAAGAAATCATAAGAGTGAGAAATGCAGAAGAGATATTTGACAAAAATGTAGTGAAGCTGATATTCTTCAATATTTCACAGGATAAAATATTGAATTGAAGCATCAACAATAAATATTTCAGATGAGCTTGAAAAAATCTATGAGATGCGAAACTGTAGAGGAATATATCCAATTTGAAACAAAAAATTGGGTTCATTTTTTTAAAATCTGCATTAATGGAAATAAGAGCAGTATGCCACTGTTTTATATGTGAAAAGTTATATGAGCTCCAGTATTTATCCTGCCCATAAGTTGAAAAGTAACCAAGATATGAGAGGTGCTCAATAAATGAGAATTCTCAAATTATCCCTGTATTTTCAAATATAGAGAGCTGTGAAAATTCTAATCACTGCATTGTTCTCAGAAAATATTCAGGGGAATACATATCAATTCTAAACATACATATTTAGTGAAAAATTCAAAACCATCTGAAACAAGAAGAATTGAATGAATATACATAAATATTTTTCTGCTAAGAAACTGAAGAATTCTATTATTTTCTTCAAAGAAAATAACAGAGATTTGGATCCTCTGATGCATGTGCAAGACATCTGATTTTTGGCATTCACCCATTACTTGTTTTATAATTTTTCAGTGGGAAATGAAGACTTTTCATCATGTTTATTATTGGTAATGCAACACAATGATCAAACTGAGAGCAATTTATCACTGTTACACTACTCTTACATTCCTAATATTGAGGAATTACAACTTATACAAATGGAATAAATAGACTGGGTATATTATTTCCACAAGAATTAATGTTTTACCAATGTTCTATTAAATAACGAAAATCCAGTGATATCCTCTCTTCATAGAAAATATCCAATAGTTTAGTAGCATATGTGATGAATCAGTACCAAGAAAAACTTACTTGCTTATCTCTAGTATTAGGTGTCATAGAAACACAGGAAACATCGATAGCACCTGGCTCATCTTTGCTAAATATTGTATCATCATCAGTAAGACAATCGTCTGGATCACAATCCAGACGTCCAACTCCATGATCATAAACTTCATGAAGAACAACTTCACTTCTATTTAAACTCCATCTATCATTTTTTTCCATGTCATCAACATCTTCATCATATCTTGCACGTTTTCTGAAAATTATTGGTTTTTGTCTGACTAGTAAACAAAACTGTTAATCTGGATTTACCGTGCTGGCGATCGTCCGATATTCACATCTACAGGTTGCAATATACTAGACATTGTGAATATTTTGAATTTTGCTTATTTCTGGACTTCTTGCATTGTACCCTGTTCCCTCCAAAGAAAATGGCACGTAAGAAAATATGACAATTTTGATGGTGTAAAATTGAGGTTATGGACAATGATTTTCAGAGATTTTTGCTCACAGGATTTTGATCACAAACTGTGAACTACTTCTTCTTTTATTACTGTTCAGAATTCATTGCCAGAATGAGACGACGCGCGAAAAAGGTTATGTTGTCTTTGCCAGCTATTTTCACACCAGTTGGTTGTCTGAACTCTGAACCACAGAAGACCGGAACTCAACCCTAAACCTGCATTTGATAACGTCAAGTAATAATGATTGCATTTTCAAATTTTACTAGACTACTGAGTTGTAAAAATGTTCGACATTCTCGAATTCAAGAGGTAAAGTCGATAATAAACTTATCATTCGTTGGTGCTCATTTCTACAATTTAGGTTTTGCCGCGAGCGCTAACACCAGCTGATTGTCGCAAATATTGCAATAATGCCCCTTTTCCAAAACGAAAGCCTCCAGGCAGAGGAATAGGACCTATAACTTGGAAAAACCTTGCCATTACTTCAGTATTAGGTGGAAGTCTTCTAGCATTCATGTGGTATTTGAAAAAAGAGAAGGAGGAAGGCAAGTAGTGAATTTTCCTATGACAACAATCTTCAGCTATCCTCTCGATCGCTTTCAGCACAAAATAAAGAACGGCAACGAATGTTGGGTAAGGCAGCAATTGGCGGAAAATTCGAACTCGTAGACAGTGATAACAAATTAAGAAGCAGTGATGAATTCTTGGGGAAATGGCTCCTTATTTATTTTGGTTTCACTCATTGTCCAGATATATGTCCTGATGAATTGGAGAAGATGGCTGCTGTTATCAACATACTAGGTAAGCTTTAAAGCCATTGCTTGAAGGTGGCACTAGAAAAGTAGGTATCAAAAATGAACAAATTACCATTCAAATCATTCAGTGTGGACAATCAGGTCTTAAATTATGTTCTGAATCACTCACCCTTGAAAATGAATGAAATGAAAATGAATTCCATTAATGGATTCCAAATAATGCTGTGAAATAACAATATTTGTGTTGGTGCATAGGATCTAGAGATAAGTTCACTTTCATTTCTAAATGAATAAAATCCATTTTCAGATGATGCAAAAGAAATGCCTAGGATACAACCACTTTTCATTTCTGTGGATCCAAACAGAGATACACCTGAAGTAGTGGGCAAGTACTGTAAGGAATTCAGTCCCAGACTACTTGGACTCACTGGAAGTGAAGAACAAGTAGGAAAAGCATGTAAAGCTTATAGAGTATATTTCAGTGCTGGTCCGAAAGACACAGACAGCGATTATATTGTGAGTAAAATTAAAAAATCTTTGGCAATTTGATGAACATTTATAAGTATATATATATATATATATGTATGTATGTATATTTGAATTATTATTTCCAGGTGGACCATACCATTATTATGTATTTAGTGAATCCAGTTGGGGGATTTGTTGACTATTATGGACAGAACAGAACAGCTTCAGATATAGCTACTTCTGTACGAGTGAATGTTATGAAGTTCAATCAAGCGAACCAAACAAGTTGGTTGTGAAACAATAAATATGTATAAAAAGATAGATGAATAAATGTGTATTTATTTCATTTTGAAATTAGTAAACTTCATTCCAACATAACTTGAACACTATTATTTCTTAGGTTATGTTGATGTTGATGGCAAATGACATTGACATTGTTGTCAAATAGCAGGGGCGGCAAAATAAAATAGGAATATTTTCGAGAACCGTATTTTTGCAACGTTAGGCCAATATCCGTTTATCCGTTGAAAGATCAAATAAATATATAAAAAAAACTGATTATATCTGACAGAATGTTTTTCAACAATTCGAATTACATAGATTGCACTGATTTTGTTTGAAACCATTTTATGTTGGTTGCACTGGTCCGGTCCATTCGCATTCGCGAGTACGCCATGAGCCATATTTTGTGAAGAGGGAGTGTGATTTGTTTTCAGATTTATCATAATATCAGACTTTTTGGTAAGCAGCTTTTTCCTTATAAAGTAAAAATTTGTTTCTATCAAACCGTCGTATCAGTAGATATGCTCAGAATTCCTGGCATCTGCATACAAACATTGAAAAATGTACACTTGAAGAGGTACAATAATAGGACTAAATATATGATTTATTATATCATTATTTATAAAAGTGTACTGCATAGTTGATCGAAATACAAATATTCTCGAATTTCTGAGTATTTCCAGTATGTATATCGACGAGGAGAGTGTAAGGTCTGGTTGGATCTCAAAATGGCCGACCAGTGTCAAAAGACTTGATTTGATTTTGTAAAAGGGTCACATTCCGACCGGGTACCTGCTCGAAGTCATGATTGTGTTGTGAATCTTGTATATTCTAAGTGACCTTGTATAATTCGCCGAACTGGGCTCCCAAAATCGGTTAGATAGTTGTCCTGTGTGCACAAAGGAGTTCACTTTGTTTTTCTTCAGTTTGAAAATGTCATCAGCTGGTTCCAGCGGATCGGGCCGTGGCAGGGGAAGTCAATCCGCGGTGGGTGATCAAAAAGAAGCTAAAGAGAGCAAACCAAATCCGAAAATGTCAAAAGCTCTTGGCACTTCTGCCAAGAGGATTCAGAAAGAGTTGGCTGAAATTACCTTGGACCCACCACCAAATTGCAGTGCTGGACCCAAGGCAGAGAATTTCTATGAGTGGGTGTCCACTATTTTGGGACCTCCTGGATCTGTCTATGAAGGAGGTGTTTTCTTCCTTGACATTCATTTCTCACCTGAGTACCCTTTCAAGCCACCGAAGGTAACGTTCCGTACTAGGATCTACCACTGCAACATCAACAGCCAGGGAGTTATCTGCTTAGATATATTGAAGGATAACTGGTCACCTGCTCTTACCATCTCGAAAGTACTACTGTCAATTTGTTCTTTGCTAACAGACTGCAATCCAGGTAAGTTTTTACAAATACCTGATTAAGAATTTCCTAGTCATTATTCAGACTTTCATGTTTTGCATTAATTTGCATTAATTGGTGCATTTGATTATACAATTGAATTATGTCAACAATATTTTTCTATTGATTTTGAAGTAGACCTTATTCTATTTCATACTTTTTTATACCATATTGCATAATCTGTCCTCCAAATTATATAAATCAATTGTTAGAATGAAGCTTACATTCCAATCACTGAATTCATAGTGATTTTGACTTTCCTGCTGCTTTCCTTCAAGTCAGGTACATTAAGAATCTGTATAAAGATATAAAATATTTCATGAAAATTCAATAAATTGTCCCATATTAACTTTAAGTGGTTCATTCATAAGTAAATGAAACAAAATGACTTGCAGAATTACCTTGCAGGAGTTTTCTGGAAAAGAACAAGTGGTCTGGTGAACAATAAAGGGTGTTCCAAAGGTCGATGCAGAGTTCAATAATGGTGAGCTCATTTTGATTCCATTGAGCCAAACATACCTCAAAACAAAGTATCTCAAGTTATTTGAAAATATTTTATTTATTGAAAAAAATCTATTTTTCTCAAATTTCCACCCTGATAACACACAAATAGAATATGACACCTTGGTTGATTATTCCTTTCCAGTACTATAGTGTATATGTTCAGTATTCATTATTGAAATTATTATATTGAATTATGTGATTTCTTGGGGTTTCAACAATAAAATGCCAATAATGGTAAATGCTCTATTAACCCCAAACTTACATACACTTACAGAACCCAAATCTACACTGCCCTGAATAGGTGGTGCTGATTGGTACTCGCGAAAACAAGGAATTGTCTGAGGCATTAGGTAGCTTCAACTGACTACAGGATGTCACAAATTATAATTAAATTGAATTAATAATTATTATTTTATTTAAATAATTAAAAATAATCAATAATATTTAATTTGAATTTTCAATACATTATCCATAACTTTGTTTTTTTCACCTCTGACCTTTCAGAGAGAAAAAATCTCTATATTCGCAATTTTTCCAAACACATGTTGAATTGAATTGACATTGAATATTTTATAACACAGTCATAAACAAAAATGATCATCCTAGGTGTCATGTCCCGTTGGCGTGTTATTAGGGTGAAACAGTGAGATATAAATAAAAAAAAAACGATATGTTCGAATATCTTGTGTACAGTGAGATTTTGTTCTGAGGTATGTTTGGCTTGATGAAATTCAAATGAGTTCTCCACCATTAGACTTCACATCGACCTTTGGAACACCTTGTATATTAGTAAATTTTTCATGATTGTTAGCCAACCTTTTTGTGCATTTTGGCGCAAAAAAAGATGTTGTAGTTGAAATGCTGTGTTCAAATGTTTCTGAATAGAATACATGAACAGTGAATGTTGTTGTCATAATTGTCAACACATTTTCATGACTTGGCAAAATCTGAGGTGTTTGTCTTACGACATGAATTTCATCAAGATATGCCATAACAGCCCATTTTCTCTACCACATTATAGGCTAGTACAATATATAATGGATCAAAAAAAATCCAATACGAAGCAGTTCAGTTTTATTAGAAAGAATGGGTGTACGTTGATATGCCTACAACTTAACAAAATTCGAATAATGGAATTTGCAAAGCTGAAAATAGATTTCAGTTGGCGAGATTTTTCCATTCATGTACTGTATTTGAAAATTTATAGTGCCGATACACCTAGAAATGAAAAGTTATCAAGTATTCAAACCATAACGTTAATTTTGTGGCCACCCTGTATAGCTGATAGATATTCTTCGATAATACAATAGAAAATAATGTTATAGCTGATCCACTGGTAGGAAGCATAGCCACTCAATACCTGCAAAACCGAGAAGAGCACGATCGCATTGCACGATTGTGGACCAAGCGTTATGCTACGTGATTCAATGGCGCCCGTTCACTTCCTCTGGCGTCTACCCCCTTTGCCAAAAATGGCATTATTTTTTCATCCACCCATCATCGGTTTTGTCTGTCCTCGATGTTCATGTATACCTCTTAAGTTTGTACCTACCATCGAATTTAGTTTTGAAATCGTAGGTTAAACAAAATTTGTTGTGGAAATATAATCATCAAGAAACGTTGTAGTTTTGACTTGAAATTTGGTGAAATTCTATGGATTTCCTTTGTCCTAGGTGTCTGGAAAAACTAAATGAATTTTATGTTTCATTTCAACTGAGTGAGAAAGAATAATAAGACAACACTAATATTCATTGATTTTCTCTTTGTGATGGCAATTGAAAACGTTTTTTCCCTTTCAAAAAGGATAGTTTATTTTCGACATTTCTCTTTATTTACAAGGCAATAACTAGCACAACAGCTATATGTAAAAATCTTCCATCAACAAGTAAAAATTCTACTAATACTTTGAAAATCATTTGCAGACAATAAAAAAAGTTGATGATTTCTAGTTGCTTTGATTTACAGAAGTTATAATTCCCATTCACCCAGACAAATGAGCAATATGTTTACATTTGAATAATATCAGCAAGATTGTTATTATACTGTTTATGTATCTGGAATTTATCTGACATAGGCTTGAAAATACCTAATAGATAAGCTGTGAACTAATAAATTACGAATATACCAATGGGTTACGTCTTCAAATGCGCATTGAAAGTTTGTTCATGTCCAATAAAATATTTATTTTATTTTCTGAAGTAACTGTGATTTTGATAGTACATTAACAGTTGACAAATTGTCTGGTTGAAACCTGAATGAAACTGACTGTCTAGTCTCTCCATATCAAACAAAAAGCCTGGTTCCTAACTTTCCTCCATTTTTTGTAGATATTGAAGTTAGATAATTTGAAAACCTTATACGAAAATTCAGTCCAGTATATCATAGCTAGTTCATGTCTTTGTTGAAATTGCAATTGAAAAGGCACCACTTATTTGATTTATTTAATAGCAGAAATTACCAAGTTTGAAATTTGTGACGAATAGAATATTGATTATGAGAGAAAATTCTTTCATTATATTGTTCAAACCTGTTTTTCTACATGAAAATGTGAGCTCATTTCATCAACGTGAAAGCTGGACGCCATATATATTATATGTAAAGTGTATGAAAGTTTGGCAATCCAAAATTCCATTTTTTTACAATATTCTTACCTTATTCTTATGTTAGTTAATTAAATGCTATAAAAGTATGAAAGCTGGATAGAAAATTATGTCTACATCAGTAGGTATTAATAAGCTCCAGAATAAGAGATCAAAGTTGTTGATTCCAATATCTACAAAACTAGCGAATTCGGAGACACGTTATGAATATCCTGAATTCATCACTACTATTTGAAGAGATATATTCTGCGGATAGCTGCAAATGAAGACATATGTGGATGTTCTCAATAATTTATGTTGAATTTTCTTGATGTGTCAACTTTTTGGTTAGCTATTGTATATCTCCATCTGTGCAATTGAGAATACATGTAGATTGCTTGTATGGAACTGTTATTTTTCTTTTGATGTGATAGGTATATTTATTGTTTCCTTGTGTATGAGCATATCATACATTTTTGGAAAGGACATTACTCTGCTTGTGTAAAGTATACTTTTTTTTACTAAATTCTAAGAGAATATGGACTATTCTTCTAGCAAGTACTGTTTAGTTGGTAATGTAATAATAAATTTTAGTATGTAGACGTTACCGTTTTTCATTCACTCTCCTGGAATAATCCAGCTGCAATGGCGTTACAGTGATGTTTTTGAATTGACAATGTGATTACTAACATATGGAAACAGTTGAAATGAAAATTATGAATGAAAATATAATTATTTCAATATATTTGTGATCTGTCCCAAAATGTCACTGCGCTTGAAATTTGACCTTCAGATACCTAAGAGAGAAATACTCTATTTGTTGATAACTAGTGACACCTTGTTTTTCTGAAAATTTGGAAGACAAATATATTTGGCAAATATCAAATTTTTTTCTCATTTTAGAGTAGACGTTTCGGGAACGAATTTGGTTTCGTTTTCAACACAAAGGAAAATGTTTTTCTTCTAAATCGCATGTCTTTCGGCACTAAAGAGTGAAAATTTGTCAGACAGAAACAAATTTAGGTACCAGGTCTTTATTTATTAATTTATCTTGAATTCATCATTTTCATATTCAGTTTTAAAAGTGAATGCCTAGTTCTATCTATCTCAAGTGAACAAGAAGCAATAGTATTGGTTTTTATTATTATTTCTTGAATATATTTCAAACTTTTTGAGAACAAGGTGTCACTGATGAATGAAGGAGTTGTCTTTTACGTACCTGAAGGTTGAATTCTTACTACAAATATATTGAAATGATTATTATAATTTCCATTTGTGGACGTGGAGAGAAAAACCCAAAAATCTGTAAAAATTGATATACCCCCTCAATTTACCTATAAATTATTAGCATTTATAAATAAAGAATGTGAACATAAAGGAGATATCCTGTTTATCAAATAAAAAATATCAATTCCAAAACCATTATGTCAAATATTAATGGCTCAGGAGCCTCGAGCCTATACACTCTGAAACAAATTTGACTTTATCTACAGAAAAAATAAGGCAAATATGGATCTTTGTATTATACCTTTATTTTGGAAATATCCATATACAATCTAAAATACATAATCATTCTAAACATTCACAACTATGTTAGATAAGATTCTTTGAAAATATTGGACATTGAACTATTATTTAGTATAGAAAATAGTCAATAATTTGCACAAATTTCAAACATTTTAAAAAATAACTATATATTTCTCCATATAAAACATGCAAAAGGTACAATTTGCCTCCCAATGGGTAATTTTTGGCGTACATCAATACACTCAGCTCGAAATTGGAACTTACAAACTAATTCGTGATTCAACAAATAAATAACAGTATCCATAAATAGTGAAACACTCAACAAATCAGTCGGTGAAAAAACGATGAGCCACTATTGAAAATTCTAAGATATTCGGGTCCTCAGAGTTTATCAAGCAAAGAGTGAAACGAGACTTAATGAGCAATTTTTTCCAGATCAACACTAAATACTATAAACAGGATCACAAAATAAAAAAAAAAACAAATGAGTTTCCAATAATAACTGAAGTAAAAAATATAATCAAATCAATTACCAACAACTGAACGCTTTTTCCATAATTTGTCAGTGATAACTGAAACTCAAATCCTAAGTGTCAACAATAAATTAATTGTTCAGCTGTTGAATAAAATGAATACAATACAATTAATAGAGTAAATTGACTATATCAAAGGACAGAATGCATAGAAAACACAGTGAATATAATACTTGAAATATCTCAACATTTTTAAACAGTTTCATATTCTCCTCTGATAGAGCGTGCTAGGCTACAAGCAAAGATAACTCCAATGAGCTGAAAAATAAAGTTTTTTATTGTAGTGTAATATTGAATAGATTATCGATAAAAATGCAGCTAGGCTTTTTTGACACAATGATAGAACAGAATTGAAATGGAAAGCGAATAATGAGAAGATATGTGAGGCAAAACAAAAATGAAAAGTTCATGTAATGTTGACATAGAATGTGTGTGATTTCAAACAGCAACACCCTCTTTGAAAACTGTTGACCGATTTTCAAAAACAAAAAACTAATATAGTACTTAACGAGCGTTCTTCTATTTTCGAAATTTCAAAACAATATCATATAGGGTGACAGTTCTTTGATGGCCAATTTTGAAATGTGTGGTTTTTTGATTCACCATGTAGTGAAATCAAAGGAATTTATTAAACCAGTGGAGTAGTCTTTCAATGAAGGAATACATCAAATACTCAGATCTGAAGTTTCATCCTGGTAACTGCTACAGGAAGATGTCTAGGCCAACAAAAAAAAATCAGTGGAACTAAAGTTGAAAAAAAATATATTATGAAAGGAAAGGGAATATTTGAAATATAACACGATTAGAACAAAACATGAATACTTTCCAAAACTTATAGTCTAACTATAAACTCCTTAGATAGAGGATATATTGGTATTTGTAGATATAGAAAAAAAATGAGGGTATTTCAGATGTGCCTGAATTTAAGGCTGAAGGCTATCCATTTTTTTCAGACAGAAATTGCCCAAACTGTCGTTTATGCCTTATGAAAATAGAAATATTTCAGGTTTGTCCAAAGAAAGCTTGTTGAAAGAATATATCACAGAATTTGTTTGTTGTTTTTGAAACTTGTGCAACAAGTTTCAAATTAAGAGAGTGTTGTGGTTTGAAATTACACACGCTGTATAAGCAGGATAGAATAGTATACTAAAACGTAAATTGTAGAATGTAAAATATTCAAGAGTCTGAAATATCGACCGGACAAGTGCATGAAGGGCCTTCTGAAAGGAACATTTTCTACTATTCTATTATATTTTGGCTCCTATTAACATAGTGCCGAAATAGAGAATAGTGAATTATGCAATGAGTGCAAAATGGCCATTTTGTTGCGAGTTGCATACTATACTTCTTCTATGACAACATATCGTTCACGTTTGATTCATGCATACATTGCAAAAACTTTGAAAGAAATAATCTGATTATATTTCATTACTCCGAATTCGCCGCTAATGGGCTTTCTATCAGAATTGAAATATAAATTGAAGAAATCATCGATGTCATTTGCTGTAATGATCTTTGACTTTTTGGGTTTGTACCCGTTAGACTGCCGCTTGAGGAATGCTTTCAGTTTCAAATATTTGGCAATATCTATATCATCATATAGATACTAGGAGTCGTTCTCAGTATTGAGAAGTGTAACCACAAAGTGGAATTTTTTATTTTTTTTGGCTAAGTCGCCAAAATAAGACATCAAAACGTACTCGGAAAACGATTTTGTCTTTTGATCTACCTTCCATTACAAAATAAGGCTATAAACTCATTGATACATCCTCTTTGACGTAATAAATTCAGTGTTGTTACCTTCGCTGCTTCTATCATGATCGGAGGTGTCAAATCTAAGTCAATATCACTATCAATTTCCATTTTAATTGATAGTTTCTATAGAAAACAACGATGAAATTACTCGTTACCTACCAACACTTTGACAGAAACGATCTGCTAACATTTCATCAATTTGTCGCTGGACGTCATAATTTGACAAGCTGTAGTCGTCTTGATTCTAGAGTGAACCTAGACCTAACACGAAATATTCCATTTTGCATTTGTGGCCTAGCAACCGATGCAAAAATGAAATTCTGTACAAAATGTGCTTGTTTATAATTGAAGTTTCGGTTATAAAATAAACATTTATCGAGGTTGTCGTAGAAAAAGTGTATTTTTAATCAAATAATAAGTTGGCAAGTAAATGAACAAATTGATTATGATAGTTAAGTTACATTATTCTACCATTTGAAATGATTCGAGAATGTGGGATCCAGAAAAATCAGAATTATTATCAAAATAGAGGGTGTTTCAGAATTGGAGTGACAAAAGCCTAAGCGAAATTCAGCTTTACAAGACATGGGAAAAAGTTTGTACTAACATGTGTCCGAAAATGCTTCGTTTCCGAGATACAGGGTGTTGAATTATTTGAAAAAAAAAACTTTATCTATTAATTTTTATGAAATTTTTACTGTTTATTTATCTACGCTATGATAAGTAACTATTCAATAAGTAACGTTGTTGAATTTCCACTCGAATGAATGCAGAGCATGTGAACAAAGAGATTTACTTTTTGAAAAATCTCCATTTGAATGAATAAGAACAGTATTTTGTGTAGTACATGTATATTTTTTCAGAGGCAGCTTCATTCAATGTTCTTTTTTCTGTTTTCATAAATAAACACACTGTGATGGATTTTTGGATAATTCCAAAGTATTTTTATTTCTCCTTATAGAGCTGAGAGACATACTGAGGAATGGTTTTGTCGTTGATTGATTTGTTATTTCAACTTGAAAACGAAGCAAAACACCAAAAACGTCGAAAGACAATAATGTTGTAGTTTCAATGCTTTTAAATACATAATGCAAAAAACTACAGGATGATATTTCTTTTGACAAAAAAAAAACAATCGACTTGCTTCCTGGGTAGTCCACGGAAATTATGGTTCAAATCTAATCAGTTCAGAAGACATCTGATATTTCTATAAATAAACCGTTAAAATTTCATCGAAATTGGCTAGAAAGAAACTATCAATAAAAAACACGATTTTTTCGAATTGTTCAACACCCTGTATCTCGAAAAAGATGCGTTTTCGGACACATGTTCATATGTACTTTTTTCCATATTCTGATGATCTGAATTTCCCCAAGGCTTTCGTCACCTCAACTCTAAAATACTCTGAATAGGTCGGCCGAATGTTTGTTATGATCAGAATCTCACTATTGTTCGAAAAACTTTTATACTGACGAATGCATACCTGTGATACGCCTATCCCAATACCAACGCCCCCGATGATGGCTCCATATTTGTTGAAAACGGCCTTTAGTTTAGAAACGCAGGATGCAGTATAAACGTTTGGCGATTGCATTGTGCAGGAACCGTCATTTTGGGTGTTAGGGCAGCAAGTGTGTGGCAGAGAGTCGTTCTTGGTGATTTTTTGCCAGTCGGCAGGGCCGTTCATGCCACAACATTCAGCCTACAATGCGATAAAGCAAAGATAAATTGGTTAGTCTATGAAGCTATTGCATTTGAATCATCAAACCATCGAATTCGTGCCTCGAATCATTTTGAACCTGTTGAGTACTTCTCTTATATGAAACTGAGCGAAATAAACCAGGGCAGGAATGTTCAAAGTATCATTCTGGATTTCATAGTTCTTCAATTAATGTACCAGATATTCTCAAATATCATGTTTTTTAGACTGATTTTCAACTCCGAACAAATATTGCCAAAAAGGCATATGAAAATTGAACTCGCCCAATGGGCTCTAATCTCGAAATAAATGCAATTTATGCGATACAAATGTATGGGGATCTCAGAAACCTTTCCGAGATACAATCTAATGCAAATGGAGGTAAAGTTGCATAATCAGAATCTCAGAAAATGCCGACATGGAATATGCATCAATTTTGAAACTACGGTTTTGTTTTTGTCAGAGACAAAAAAAAAATAATTCGAAATTGTCATTCAGTTATTTTTTAAGAGTTACAGAATGACAGACAATAATGAATAGAAGATATGACGATTTTTTTTTAAAAACAGACCATTCAGGAAACTGAAAGCTTTTGTCAAATGCAGTGAAACATCTAGGTCCGTATTTAAAAAATCAACTTGATGATGACAGCCCAGAACCGAAACGTCACATATAAATTTTGATAGTCATCCTGTAGGTCACTATTTTCTAGTATATTTCCAGAAATAGTAGGAAGTTTTTAGATTTCTTGCCGATATTTTGTTAGGCTTCTGATACGCCTTTATTTGAACATTGTTGTATACCTGACGGTATCCAAGATCTTCATGCATGTAATCGTATTATTAACAGCCTGTATATGCCACTGGTTTAATCTGATACTTTATTTTGTTTCATCGTTGGAAGATATATTTATATTTGTGCTTCAGTGGTTTCATTTGGTTCTATTAATAAAAAAGATCTAATCTAATTATAGATAGATTTCGAACACTTTCTTTAATCCTCCCAAATCTTGTAACTGTCACAGGGAAGAATATCCCTACTGAAAGATCTGTGTAAACGATGATTCACTGAATATACGGCAATAGATTATAAAAGATCAATCAGTGGAGGGTGCAGTGTAAAAACCCATATTTCCAAAGCACAACATAATCATAAACCAATCAAAAATATTTTACCATTTTACATGCTCTTCTTGGTTGATGGAAATTTGATATTTTTTGCGATGTGAACTCTTACAAATAGGAAAATGGAATATTCATTTTGCTCTCGCAACTATCAAACATATGAGGAAGTATTTCAATTTAATTTCTTGACAAGATCAATGCAATAATATTCATAGAAATTTCATCAAAACTCTACATGAACTGAAAGCCAAACACGTTTTTGATTTATCAGCAACCTCTACAAAGACCTGTACTGTGTTCAATTTATGCCTGTACCAATTATGCTGAGGAATTTAATATTGTGTCATATGTATCTTAATTGCTTTCACAGCATCAGTAGAAATGTAGGCGTTTTTAAATGGCTCCATACCTACACATCTTTATTGTATATGACAAAGCCAGCAAGGCTATCTATGATATAAAGGAACTGGAGATCAAGCAAAATATACCATAGTTACAGAATGGATAAACCTAGGATAACTGAAAAATCATTCAGTGAAAAAAAATCAAAGTTATAAGTCGGGATTTACTCATAACTCGGAAGTTTGAAATTCCCAATTATGACTGACTTGGAATATTACGACAAACTTCCGAATTATAAATACACGACTTGTATCTTGGAATTTCAAGATTCCATATTAATACTCAAAATTATTAAATTCCAAGTCATGAGTCGGAAATTTATGAAGAGATTTATTTTTGATATTTATATTTATTTTAGATTTCCCTTCCAGTGTTTTGTGAAAATCGTATTTTCTGGTTTTTTGAATTCATTTTTCTGTACATTAATATCAATACCTAAACTAATAAATAAACAACATTCTGCTAAGGTCCAAAGGAATCATTCGGCCAGTGATTCATTTTTGTCTTTTGAAAGAGACAAAAATAAAAGACATTTCTATTTGATTTAGCCAAATACAACTACTACTACAAATACTCTATTCAACCAACGGTACTAACAACTTACACAATTCATATTTCAGTATCAATTTATCATTCATTGTTGAAGTAGCTGTGAAGTGCATTTGACAGAAAATTACGAAAACGTTGAAAAACCACAAAAAAGTTTGAACTTTCTATTCTTTCTATATTTTTCTTCATTCAATTAAAATTGAACTATCACTATTTCCTACATTCCCATGATAGTCATTTTCATCTTGGAGAAAATTAATAGGTGATAAGACATTATCTATCAGAAGAACTTATCTATTGACAGGAATTGGTTTTAAGAATAACCACTTCCTATGATTCATCCATATTAGGGTTGTTATGTTGCTTCACGTACAAAATATTGTCTGAGAATTTGCAATAATACATTACACACAACATAATTAGTATTCATCTCTCATTCATCATATAATATATTAATTGCACAAAATATCTCATGAAATATTCATACATTCAAATAACTGAAATGGAATTATATAATTGAGATTGAAATGAATTGGAAGTAGAATTATTATATGTGAACTCTATTATAAAACGTTTCTGTTTACATTGATTTTGATGGACTTATTCATATACAATCAATGAGAACAATGAATCAACTAATGAGGCTTAAGCTAAGCATTCAGGTTCATTGAAAACAACACTAAAAATAATGACAAGCTGAAAATATGGTTTTTGATCTTACCTCATGCTGAGCAATATCCCAAGTATTCCTAATCTCTGGATTAGTATAGTAGCTGTTCATTGTTGAATTCAACTTGTCCTCCAACATGACTTCAACCTCATCACGTTTAACATATCCCATGATTCCAGCAATCAATTCTAGGATGAGTATTGCCAAGAGCAGAACGGAAAACTGAAATCAGCCCCAATGAGCATATGTAGACCTTTTTGGTATGACATACTAACTGTTATAACCATGCAGTGATTTTCTTTCACAGCCCCACAGCATCCAAAGAAAGCAACAATAAAAATAACAACACCAACTACGATGAGAACCAATGGGGCAGATTGGTAGCTGGTATAGACAAAATTGGAATAATGGGAATATGCCATATGGACGATAGCTCCAACCGTAAGTATTGCTATACCAGAGATCTGTCGGAAGAGAACATGAAGATTTAGATGTTTATTTGAAAAACAACATGAATATTTTTTACTTACAGCAAAAAGTAGGTTGAATGCGAAAAGTAAGTACTTAACACAAGACATTCCTCCGGACACCATGTTGATAACGGGTAAAGATTTATGAAGTTACAGGTAATTTCTGAGGAAATTCTGGAATCAAGAGAAATATTAATCGCAATTTGATCGTTATCGTCAGCAAAAAAACAACAGAGCTACAGAGCCACAGATCATATATAACAGAGCACAACCACTCTCCACCAAAGTTTGGTAATTTATGAACATAGAAACATAGAATCAATTTAAATGCTTCAGAAAACACAAAACCAAAGAACATTCAGGGAAACTCATAAGTTATGTGGACACAAAGACTCTAAGAATAAACCAGCGATAAACCATGGTTATTCGAAAATGCGCGTTCTATGTTCTATGTCAATAGAAGTTGTCGTGATGTACTCTGACTATTTCCACAAATCACAAAGTTTATTGATTATTCATTTGTTGACTGGTTGAAAAATTAAAAATTAGCCGGGTTGGACCTGTCACTCCTGTTTTTAAGAAATTCAAACAATACCAAGAAGCCGCTGAGAAATGAATACAGCAGTGAACATTGGCGTGGAAGACATGACCTCAACAATTGTTAGATATGGATTATACCTTGGGGCTATTTTTCAAATCCTGTGTTTAACTGCTTGCATTTTCATGTCTGATAAACCTGATGATAATGGTTCTTGGGGTTCACGGGTAGGTAAAGCGAATTGAGAGTTTGAATTTACAGACGAATTGATAATTTCAGGTTGATAGTGATGATGAAAGTTCAGATCATAGCACACCACAAAATACTCCAAGAAGACCATATCACAAGTCTAGAAAACAAGAAAAGAAGAAGCGCCGCTAAAGGATTGATTTAATTGAGGTTTGAATATTTTGGGAAGGTTAGTTGCTTTATCTTTTCAATTTTGAAAAGTAGATCTGTCCAGCTAGATCAGATGTAACTCTGAACAAGGAGGATACACATGATGATTCATTTCATATGATTCACTTGGTTTAGTTTATATTTTGAAGCAGGTTTAAGTTTCTCTTGTGAACAATGAAAATAATTGTATATTGATGGATTATTATTTTATTATAAGCAAATAAAATATTTGTAAATATATTAAAGCATTTAAGGACAGCCACATTGACTAATGAATTATTATATAATAAGTACTTTTTTTTCTTTTACATTTTTATAAAAAAATAATTGAATTGCTCAATTTGAATATTATTTACACAAAAAAAAAATAAGAAAAGGTACTTGTGAATACTTCTTTTATCACTTAAAAAAATAGTGAACTAAAAATTATTCTAAAAATAGCAGTTGTGTATAAATAAATATGTATTATAAGTTCCTCTTTTGTTAATGGATTCTTATTGATAAATATGTCTAAGACTTGAGTGCAGCTAACCTAGTTTGCATGTCCTCTAATTCACTCTCATCTTCTACATCTGGTTCTGCAACTTTTTCCTTCTCAGCAAGTTCAGTAGGGGGCAATGGTGCCTCACCTATTTTACCCTCAGTGATTTCAAATAGTACTTTATCAATTTCAGTTTGGGCTGCCTCCTCCATCTCCTCAGTATCATCAAACTGATCCAAGGTTTCATCAAGCATTTCCTCAATAATCCCTGCCTTCATCATTTCCTTTGACATTTCTTGCATTGTTTGAGCCACTTCAGGAACTCTGATTAGTCGTTGCATAGCAGACATAACTTCAGTTGATTTTTGAAGACTTCCAGCCACCCTCAAAGTTGCTGAAATGATTTCCACATGCATTTTATTTTCCAATTATTTCTTTTAGAAGATAATGGAATGATTAAGAAAATGGTGGTGCTTATAGTGATAGAAGTGCCTACATTAAAATGCAACTAACAAACATGATTTCATAATGATAAGCAGAGTGAATTTGTTACTCTACACTATTTATGGAGAGACACCAATAAACATACACTATTCGTGTGACACATAAATTTATAAGGCACAGATACTAACCTAATTGATTTTTCATTTGCAACATTACTGAGTTGATGTGAGCTTTGGAAGTGTAAATTTTATTGATGGCTTTTCGAGCTCTGATGATTTCCTTTGCCAATATTAAACAGGTATCCTTATCACTCTTTTGAGCAGCTTCCTTTAAAGCTCTTTTAACCTTTTCTTCCTCTCTTTGAATTGCTTAAAAATGGGGACAGCTGAAGTGATATTTCTATAATAAATGTGTTTTTTACCTACATTTTATCTGTCTTTCCAACTGGTATCCTTCTTTCCGCAATTTGTGATTCCATTCTGTCACCTAAAAAGGATTTGGTCATCTTTATTTTTATTTTCTATTGGATGATTGGAATATGCTTACCATGTCTTTTGGACTTCTCTCTGGAGTTTTCCCAAAAAGACCCATGATGTTAAGAAAATCAGCTTTTCCAAAAGTTGCCAAAAAAACTTCTTTTATTATTTTGTTGACAACTCGGCTGACTGTGACACGAGACACGACTCCACTTCTGGCAATGTTGCCAGTTCTCCAAAAATGATATTACAATAATTCAGCAATCATTGCAGTATCGCAAAACGGGATCTTTCCATTTCACACCTGATTAGTATTGCTTGTTGAACATTTTCGATAGAAATTCGAACAATATTTCTTTCTTACAATCTCTCTAGCTATACTTGTTCGAGGCCCATTGTAATCAAGGCTACACGTCGGGGCAATTATTGCTCTGAGGGCTGCACAATGCCATTATACCCACAGTTATTGACAAAGCTTCCTCTTGAAGGCCGTGACCGATCTGAATTATAATGATAAATTATTATTTTTTCTACGACGTGACAACCGTGCATCGTACCTGTTTATTTGAAATCAGCGGGAATTACAAATTGTAGGAGGAACACAAAGAGCACATATTATATCAGCTTGTACTGTATCATAAACACAGTATATTATGTATAAGATAATATACTGTGTCATAAACAACTAACCCGCAAGAGTTGTCTGTGATCATTAACAAACACGCACTGCATGATCAAAAATAAATTTACCATACCTTCATGAGTTAGATTCATTATTTATGGATGTAGAAACCAGATATTATGGTTGACTACTTGACCAGTCTGTGTCATCATTATAAATAATTTGTTTATGGCCATAGCCGACATCATCATATATTGTAACAATGCTGATTTCAGAAACAAAGTACTTCATAAATTAACAATAATTTCATTCCTCAAGAGACTTTTCTCTTTCCATGTACCTATAAACACGTGTCTATAGCTCTATGTTTCAATTATTTCTTGCTTTTATTTGATCGATATCTCAAGCATTCTTTTGTGTACTTTTGGGCATCAATTTTTTCTCTTCAACATAAGAGTAAATCTGTATGTATGAAACCACCCAGTAGATTTGAATCAATATCAGCTCAATGAACAACATTTGGAAGTTTCCAAAAGATAAGTTTCATTTGATACTGATCAAAATCTATGTACCTTTTGATCAAACCATTTCAGTAGATATGCCTGATGAATGAAAACTACACATATTAGAATATTTATATATTTCCTAAGAAATATTCTATACATAATGCCTAATCTTCAACGAAAAAAACGTATCGGTAAATTAGTCAACTCATAAATATATGAAAGTATGTTCTCTGAACGTAAAACCGTAACACCTAACATTAAAGCTCTCCACAAGATTCTCAGTTTTCTTTAGGCTTCTCTTCATCATCCTTCTTGGAAACCTCTGCTTTCGAAGCTTCATCGAAATTCTCAACTAGATCTGGCACATCTTCCTCATCTTCTGGAACTATTTTCCCGACACCCGCATTAGCAACTGAACTTGCTAACCGTTTGAGATGAGTAATTCCTTCTTGGCCTAGTTGGTTCAGGATACCTGGCAGCATGTCTGTTATTTGTTTATTTTCACCATGACCAGTAATGGCAAATGTGTTGGCTGCTAAGGAAGCCTGTGTTTTTGGGTTGTTGAAATGGATCACGGAGCCATCCTCCTTTATCATATTCACTTCCTCGATACCCGGGATTGTGTTGACTGATAATTTTTTCAGGGAAGATTGCAATTTCTTATCATCAGTAGCTTGGGTGGAGTGGACAACCTTCTTCTTACGACGTGGGGTACCCTTGCCGCCAATCCTCACTTGTGATTGTAATTTCTTCAGCTTTTCGGTGTTCATTTTGCTTGTTTGTCACTACCTTTCACAACAGAGTTGAAAACTTGAATTCGCACTTTATTGACGATGTTTCGAATTAAGAATGAGTTCGCAAATTGCTAACAAAGCACACGTGCCTCTTCTGGCCGGTGCTACCAAAAGAAAATGGACGTATCTCTACTTCCTTGCGCAGACTTGACATGCGTGATCATAATGAAGCGCCAAATATGAATTTGACATGATGTATATTGCATGTTTTAATAATAATTATGGATTTTTCTACACATGATTACTAGAAGGGCACTCACCACAGTTCATTATATCCATTTTCCAGAAAGAAAAAAATTTCTTTGACGCAGTTACTTCAGAAATTATTTCAATTATCATTTATGAATTTTTTAGTAGTTCTATTGACGCTTGGCTGTACCTACCTAATACACAATGTCCTAACTGTACAAAAGATATTATTCAATCAGAAAAAGACGAAGAAGAGAGTTGCGTCAATATCTTCATGTCAATGACAAATTCTAACATTGCACTCCATATGATCTGTGCATTGCACGTGGTTTCATCATTCTGTCTGTTTTTGAAAATATTACCTAAAGATATATTGATTTGTTTTTGTATATAAGAATTTGAAATGGGAAAATTCAGAAGCAAATTGAAAGGACAAAGTAAAGGAAAGCGATGGCCCAAAGGACAAAGTTCAAGTTCGAATCCAGAAACCCAGAAATTCAGAGATTTAGCGAAATCAAGGTTTTTCCAAGAAAACCTAGGTTAGTGTATCAAATTATTCAGACATTTTCATTTTCTTCATAACATTGTCTGTAGGTCCTAGTGGATTAACATCGGATGCCTTGAAAAAACATGATGCAATTCAAACATACCTTCCAAGAAATGATGAATCCACCAACATGGAAGAAGACACTCAATCGTCTGTTCATACTCAGTCTTACAAAACTATGCAATCATTTGCCTCTGAATGGTCTGAGTGTAGTAATGTGTCATTCAGTAGATTTATGAATGTTTTCAGAGCAGATTCTGCTTTACATAAGGAAATGCTAGCTATATTAGCTGCCATAACAGAGGTCATCAAAGATAATGGTGGAAATGAGTCCCCAACTGAATATTACTGTTCTTTGGTAAACAATTCATTTTCAGATATAGAGTAATTGATCTGATGTCTTGATATTTCAGCTGACAACTTTGGAACAAGTTTATAATGTTGAAGACAGGAATGAGGATCAAGTCACAGCAGTTCTTTCACTCTTGAGTATGGGTATAAAAACCGTGCCTGAGGGTGTACTGAAAAAAAATTTTGATGATGTGACATTGAAGATGTTACACATTCTGAAAGACTATGCTGAGTCTGATAATAATACAATTATGAAATCAATTTTCAGCATACTAACTGTACTGTTGAAAATTCAAGAGCATGCTATGTGGAATCATGGCAGTGTTAAGCAGATATTTGGTGCTATATTAAATCCATTTTGTGTCCATACAAAACCCAAGGTAAACAGGATTAGATTTGACTATTCTGATGATAATTATTACTCAAGAAAACACTGTATATTGGGAAAGTTTAATCACTCTGAATATATCTTGTATTTTAGTGGAGGAAAGCAGCTCAACATGCTGTTGCAGTTATAGTGAATGCAGGTTGTTTTGTGAAAGAAAATTCCCCAAATCCTGCTGCTGACATTGCAGCTGAATTTTGTCAACATACTCTCGATACTTGTATGGGCGGCAGCTCTGGTCAAGTACTAGTTTCCTCAGTACAGGCTGGTCAAACTACAATATTACACACTTTAGGTCTGATGAAAGATATAATATGCAAATTCTCCAGACCACATTTGAAGGTGAGATATATCAATTCAATGATCATTTAGTTTTTTATGCATATATATATATATATATATATATATATCTTTCTTTGAAATAAGAATATCCTAAATTACATACATTTCTAATATTTGTAATTAGTAATAAAAATACTTGACTCTAAACAAAATAATGCTGAAATATATGAAAAAATATAAAAATACAATTATAGTGTCGCAATCATGAGAGATTGAGATTACATATATCATAGTCATATAGTACACTCACACACATGCCTTCCATAATTCATCTTTCTACATGTACAGTTGATTTAAACAAATTTTGAATGTGTTCAAAGAAGGTGAATTCTTCAATTCATTTAAGAGGTTATTGAATTCATTCAAGTCCTTGAAGAATGATGTTTTCATTGGGCTTGTATTTTGAGTTCAAGCTATATAGAAATTGTTCTCGTTTCTTATAGGATAAGTGTGGGTCTCATTATTATACGTAATTAATGAACTAAGTTAACTCGGAACTAACTTTTTTGTTATTTTATGAATGAGCACCATTGTCATGAAAAACAGGCGTTTTTTTTTTTTGTTTACATTTAACAGTCCAATGTCCTTAACATTAGATCAATTGGAACATATTTATTGCATTGCAGAATGATTCTCATACCTCTTTGTTGAAGTTTTTGTAAAGTCATCAAACAGGTTTTGTCTAACAGGTACAATAAGCTAGCACAATATTCAAAGTGGGGTTGTATTATCTTCCTATAAATGTTCATTTTGGAAAAGAGATACTTATCAGTAGTAGTAGTAGTTTATTTGACATAGGTAAGCCTAATATACAAACATCTCAATTACACATAAAAAATGTTCACATCGCATATATACAGATAAAAAAATATCACAAGCAATTGCTAGTTATGGGATATTCTAGATAGAAAAAATAACTTTTTTGATTCATTTTTCAGCTTTTCGTGGGAGTTTCTCTCCTCATTTCTAGAAAATAGAGTAGAAGTTATTAAAAGTTACTTCAATATATTTGTAGTAAAGACAGATTTGGGATCTGCCCCAAAATGTCACTGCGCTTGAAATTAAACTTTTAGATACCTAAAAGAGAAATTCTCTATTGGTCAGTGACACCTTGTTTTTTCAATGTTTTCAGAGAATTTCTCTTTTAGGTATCTAAAGGTTTAATTTCAAGAGCAGTGACATTATGGGGCAGATCCTAAATCTGTCTTTGCTACAAATATATTGCAATAATTTTTAATAACTTCTACTCTATTTTTATGAAACGAGGGGAGAAAATCCCACCAAAAGCTGAAAAATGAATGTACCACCTCCTTGAAGAAGACAGTATTTAACTTTTTTGATATTTTCTTACTGATGTAATTGCTGTGACTTTCATAACTCATTCTATTGTCTATCATAAAACCTAGATATTTGAATTCTTCAACCCATTCCAGATTCTCATTGCCTTTGTTTTCTTTGAATTTAATTTCATTTTATATATGTATATATATAAAATGTTTTGCAGAAATGTTGTGAGATCATTTTACGTTTGATGACTCTCAACTATCCTTTGGTGACATCTTGTGGCCTGCAAGTGCTGCATTCGCTATTTTCATCCCAAAAGGCAGTAGTACCAGGAAAATTGAATGCCCAGCTCATATCAGCTCTTTATGAATATCAACCTTCAATATCCGATGTTCAACCAACATTAGCATGGGTTGCAGTAATGCAGCAAGCTCATGTACATTTGGCAGAGTAAGTTCTTGAATATTATATTGAATAATAAGTCTTTTTTATTCAGTTCTTTGTGGGATAAACCTCATTACGGTGTGAATAATATACATTAGCATAAAAATTCATGACTCATGAACCTAACTAAAGTTGAATGATTTATTATGAAATGAGACAAGAAAAAACAAATATATTAAAAAAAATCCATGACTAATAATTTTCATACTCATACTACAAATTATTCAGTGATTTTCTTAAAATTAGAAGGTCATTCTTGTCAAACACGTGCTCATTCTGATTCATCATCATTCACCAAAACTATAAAATCTCATTCCCCTATAATTTTCTTTCATTTTATGAGCTTCTATACAGGGTGTCCCTTGGGGAACTGCTTATCATATAATAATATATAGAAAGTTTCATTTGACATAAAGCTTATTGACACTCACTCCAGGTATAAATGAAAGTACCAAATTCTTGAAAATATTCTAACCCTATATAATCAACAATAACTGACTACCACAGGATGTTTCAAAAAAGGTGACCCCTTTGCTAGGATATGTATAGAAATCTTCGTAGCAAGATACAAGGTATTGAAAAAAAGGAATATGTCAAAACTCCTGGCAACATTGTAGAGAAATTTTGTTTGAATATGATTTGGCAGATGACACATTGCATGAATTTGTTACACAGTTTGAAATGAGTAGTTTAAGACGTCTCTCACAACGTACAAATTTCATTTGAACATCATTCAATTTCACACCAAAGAGGGACTCTTGGTAAAACTCAGAGTATTTTAATTTGAAAGAAGTAATAAGTGGTGCTGGTATAAAGTATTATAAAAAACAATTACCTATTCATTGAAAACCAAAATCAATAACATTATTCGAATGCTAGTCGAAAGTTTGACTAAAAACATGAATTATTCAATCCAGTACCTGATACAAATACACAAATTATATCCTTATTTATTTGATCTGATGAAGTCTTTAAAGAATGTTCAAGTCTGTCTTGCAACTCTTGACGTGATTTTACGATACGATATTTTACAATAGGTGGATTCATAGAACATTCATTATCATTAGATTAACATTACATTATCATTCATTATAAAAGATGAAAGCATGCAAACTTGTTACGAGTAATGTGAATTTATTAATTTATTTTACAAATGCAGTCATAATTTTCTAGGGTTTCATCTTTTATAATTGTATTATTGTAATATTATGTTATGTAAATATTGTATTATGTTTAATGTAATGATAATGAATGTTTTATAGTCCACCTTTACTCTAACTGATTGAATATTGAATTCAGTCAAATTAATTTAGACTTTCGCTGTGATTCTTTGTTTTATTAATATCATAATTTTTTTTATTTAATATTCACAACACATCAGAATCAGTTCAAAATATCCTGAAAACTGTACACAGTATCGAATTTTATCGAGAGTACCTTTTTGGTGTGAAATTAGGTGTTGTTCAAATTCACATTAAATTCGAACTACAAAATCTAACCTCAAAAAAGTTATGTTCAAAACTATTCTTAACTACGAACTGTGTAACTAGCGCCCTCTATGAGAGTCAGATATAGAGACACATTCATGTGAGTCCAAATATATTCATACAAAATTTCATGTTCAATGTTGTCAGTAGTTTCGACATAATCGTAAAAAATGTGTTTCTTGAATACGGATACCATTATTTTTCCCCAATCAAACCCAACTTATTTTGCAGTGTTCTACAAATCATAACAACGAGGCCCCCCTTTTTTTTATAGTTTCCATATACCGATCATACAGTTCCTGGAGAGACACCCTGTATATGAATTTGAACAAAGAGATTCTAGGGAGCCACACTACAATTTTCAATGACATCAAATAAAAATTGGTTTTGCACTTTTCCAGCGTTGACGTTCCAACTGGCGTAGCGTCTTTGCCGAAAATTTTCGACACTCTAACTCAACTTTGGCTGTCAGAGAAAACAGAAGTGATGACCTGTGCCACCCACGCCTTGGATGTATTGTTGAAAGACTCACTTTCCATTGCATGCAGCTCTAAAGAAACTGTGCAACAGCACAGATCGAAAATAGAGAAGTGCATTCAAACCATACAGTTGGGACTTGGCTATCAGTTCAATGCTGTCTGGCATCAGGTTTTGCATATAATTAGTGTATTATTTGAGGTATGCATTCAGGTATTTGCAAAAAGTGTCTATGCTGCTACTGTGGACATTTTTTTGTAGGTGACAGGTGCTCATTGTGGTGACATGTTGTTGGGATTATTGAAATCGTTAGCGGAACTCAGAGATTCATACAAATTCAGCTATAACAATGAGCTGGAGCATGCAGTGGGCTCTGCCATCAGGTCTATGGGCCCAGAAGTTGTGCTCAGTGTAATTACACTCAAGGTAACATTTACAGATATTTAGCATCTCGATTATAACATAGTTGTCTGGGTAAATGCAGTTTTATTTATTTATTTATTTATTTTATTTATTTATTTTATTTAAAGTCTCACAAAACACTGTAGAGTAATTATAATGCAAGACATTACAAAAATACCTTAAATCTAGCACACAGTATGGAAATATTTAGAAATATCAAGAAATAAAAACAAAATCACAGTTACAAATAACACAGTTCATCTCGAAGATTGCTCATCTCACAATAAGCCTGACATTTCAATAAAATCTTAGCTGAAAGCCATATCTCACTGACTTCTTGCATACATCGTGAGATCTGTATGATGAAAACAAAACTTTTCCAATACTTGATGAGTTATGAAAAATACAACTATAATAGGAGACAAAATATCCTTATACAGGTACCATACTATAAGACAACTTCTCACAAAAACTCTACCCATGTAATAGACATAGACAGTTGGAATAATTTTTACAATTACAATATTTTCAATAATAAACTCCTTGTTAATGAATTCGATGCTAGTACTTTTTTGCAAATGCCAATACTTGTATCTCTTGATTGTATTGAATTTTCAATATTCTCGTATTTGTATGAACTTGACATGACCTGTGATATTCATGAATATTGTGTTTTCTATCCTTCCGCCTGTCAATATTATATGCTATACATACAGTGTAGAACAGTCTGTCTTTGGGACAGATACAGGATGATCAATTTTCTGAATTCTGCATCACCCTATATTTGTTTCAATCAAATGACAGTAGGTAGTAAATCAAAAGTTAGAAAAGTTTCAACACAAAGAAAACTTAAAGTTGAAAAATATCGATTTTTCACACCCTATATCTCTTTTCAGATAGACCTCAAGTGTGGTGTATCGATGAAATCACCTCTTCAGTGAGAATTTAAAAATGAAATGAAATATAGGGTGCTCCATTTGAAATAAGAAAATTGATATTGGCCAATGTCACATGACACACTCTATATAATTCAATTTTTTTGAAAAAAAATGCGTATTCAAAAATACAAATCGACGTGTCCGAGCGTTTTTTCCCAACACACCCTCATTTATTTGTTGTCGAATTTATTCCATTTGACTGTTCTACACTGTATAGAGATATATTTGCTTTCAAAATATGACAAAAAAAAATGAAAACCAAGTTTTTCTTCCATCAATTATAACTCCTTGATGAACAGATAATGAGGTGAATTTTGATACAACTATTCAAATATTTTTCCCTGCTCTTTTCAATGGCACTGAAATCTAGTATGGTCACATTGAGAAAAACTGAAGTTGGGACTGTATCCAGAAAATAATCTACCCTGTAAAAAATAACGAGAAAACAAATCGAATTTTAAAATTTTCAACTTTGTTTTGTGAGCCAAAATTTTGATGAACTTATGTTATATCTCAATATTCAGATTATAAGAGTGAAGCTCGAGCGTTTAATATTATTTTTAAGAAATATGATAAATTAACTCCTGTATAAAATGTGTCATTTAAAGACGACTGTTTTGTCATTTTGACAGCGATAAAAAAGGTGCATCGTTTTTTAATAACCGATAAAAACGCCTGTTCCTCTTAAGCGTCCATATCTAGTATGCTTACGTCACTTTAATGTCTGCCCTGTCAGTTATTTGAGCATTGTTGATAATTGATACTAAACCATTACAACATGAGTCGTTAATTTATCTTGCCAAAAAACACTCGAGCTTTTCTTTTGAGGATAAATTTCTTTTTAACTCAAAATTTTTCCATCAGTAATTTTGCTCGAAAAACTGACATTTGACAAAATCGCGAGACCAAAGGTCGAGTCGAGTCGTAAGTCTCGTAAAATTACTGATTGGCAAAATTATTTCATTACAAAAAGAAATTTATCAGATAAAAAAAAGCTCTTGTGTTTTTACTGTTGATACAATTGTATCTAAAAATCGCATGCAATACAAAGTTTTATTCACATTCATTTAGAATCAGAATCGTCGAAATTTTCATCAAGAAATTATTTGACATTTTGCTCTGGAAGCAGCTGTCAAAAATCATTGAAATAATCGATGACAACTAGAAACATGTCACCAAATTATTACAAGCTTGTTTGTTAATATTGATATTAATAATAAATAATTAAAATGTAATTGATTTGAGATTGTATTTTCCATTCACTAGTGAATGAAATTAAATGAAATAAAATTTTCAACTTTGTTTTAAGAGCCAAAATTTTGATGAACCTTTATCATATCTTGATATTCAGATAATAAGAGTGAAGCTCAATCAAGCTAATATTATTTTTAAACCAAAAAAAAATGTATCTAAAAGTCGCATGCAATACAAAGTTTTATTCACACTCATTTAGAATCAGAATCGCCGAAATTTTCATGAAGAGACTAGACAACTAGCAACTTGTCACCAATTAATAACAATCTTGTTTGTTAATATTGATAATAAATAAGATTGTATTTTCCATTATTCTACTAGTGAAATGAAATTATGTTATTCCATTATTATTTCATTATTATTCATTATTAATTGAAATACATATTCATTAGTAATTTAATTTTTCCACTAGTGGATGAAGTGGTACTTAATACGGATCACTAGTGTAGATGAGACTTCAATTATAAAGTGATTGTGGAAGAACATTCTTATTTTTCAGAAACCCAATGGAGATTTGAATATAGACAGGTCCTGGCTATTACCTGTTCTCAAAGAAAATATCAAGTGCTCAACCTTGGCTTACTTTATGGAAGGTATACTTCCACTGGCCCTATTTTGCCACCAAAGATCTGTACAACTTGCTGAAGCAAATGATGGAATCGGTGCCCACAGCTCAGAATTGCTTTATTTGCAGCTTTGGAATTTGCTTCCTTGCTTTTGTAATCAACCTACGGATATCAAAAATAACTTCAAGGTAAGAAATGCTGAGAATCCAATGTAAGCCCACCATGGATAGTTTGTAAGTATGCTATCATTGGTATTATCACATAGGTATATAAATAACTATATTTTTTTACGAATTTCATTTTATGTAATGTTCGGATGAGTAGAGTACTTCTGACTGGACTTCGCCGAGGATCAATCGAACATTTATTGAATAAATTTTCTTTCACAATCACATTAGAAAAAAATCATCGTCAAATACTAGCTAGTTCAACAGGTCAAATAAACATCAGAAATCAGAAAGTCAATAAGATAGAATATATTGGTTCTACACAATTCATATACAGGGTGAGTCAAAAATGTGTACCGAGCTTACTGGGGGTGATAGACCATTGAAAAATAAGTGTAGTTTGATGATCAAACTCATGGCCCAAAATGCATATTGAGGGAGATATATCCTTCCAAAGTTGATAAAATCAAAATGATTTCTCCGCATAACTTCTGAACGATGAAAGCCAACCAATTGAAATTTTGTGCATGAATGTATGTTGTCAAAATACATTCTTTCGTCACACTTCCACATTTCTGATATTGTTATAAAGGGTGTTTTCAGAGGGTGAGTCATGATTTTTTGTAGAAAACTTTTTTCCCTGTATTATTTTCGGTGAAAAAACAGGAGCATTCGATGGAGCGAAGAAAATTACATGAAAAAGGAACTCTTATTCAAATACAAAAAATTGAGCCGTTCGTGAGATATTTGAGTTTTTGTAGTTATATGATATCAGCAGATTGATTTTATTCATCGAGAGATTCATCGGTATAACGATATTTCAGCAGCATTTGCATTTCCGAAGCACTCGCCAAGCATTAGAAGCATATCAGTTTGTTCAGAGAACGAATAACCTGCCATATTTCTTAAAATCTCAGTTGATAATCGCAGTGATAAATGACACAGAAAAACCACACGAACAAATCGACTACAACAATGTTGACTCGAATGTTGATGACATGAACGTCAAAATTGAGAACAAAATTATTCATCATGGCCTGCTAAAATATCGTTATACCGATGAATCTCGCGATGAATAAAATCAATCTGCTGATATGTAACTTCAAAAACTCAAATATCTCACGAACGGCTCAATTTTTTGTATTTGAATAAGAGTACCTCTTTCATGTAATTTTCTTCGCTCCATCGAATGCTTCCGTTTTTTCACCGAAAATAATACAGGGAAAAAAGTGTTCTAACAAAAAATCATGACTCACCCTCTGAAGACACCCTTTATAACAATATCAGAAATGTGGAAGTGTGACGAAAAAATGTATTCTGACAACATACATTCATGCACAAAATTTCAATCGGGTGGCTTTCATCGTTCAGAAGTTATGCGGAGAAATTATTTTAATTTTATCAACTTTGGAAGGATATATCTCCCTTAATATGCATTTTGGGCCATGAGTTTAATCATCAAACTACACTTATTTTTCAATGGTCTATTACCCCCAGAAAGCTCGGTACACATTTTTGACTCACCCTGTATAAGCAGACAATTATAGTCAATGATCACAACCTGACCAACAAATAAGGACAGAACATTGTAAAAAAATTATGAAACTATAGTCCCATTAGGATTCAAGGAGAAACTCTTCAACAGATTAGTATGCTTTTTGCAATAAAAAAAATGATTTTTCTTTTAAAGACATTCATATTTGAGGATTTAATGTTGTCTCTGAGGTTATACTGTAATACTGTCAATCTACTATGAGGTTTATGTAGTTGGTAATTATTGTTGATAATCAAAATAAAGATATTTTATCAATATTATTATATTCAAAGATAAAAATTTAGGGGTGGCTCAGATTGAATATTACAATTTAACCATTTATATTGTGTATAATGAGAATGTATAGTTGAACAAATTGTGATAATTTCGAATGTTTTGTAGACTGTGGCTAAAGTTATGGGAACAGCAATCTCGGATAAGAAAGAACTGCGACTAGCCGTGATGGCTTCACTGAGGAAACTCATATCTAGTGCGAAAGAATCCGAAAATCCAGATGACCTTCAAGAACTTGGCAGATTCGATAAAAACTATCTTCCGATTCTGTTCAACGTTTACACCACAAAACCCATAGGAACCGACGAGGAAGGGCAAAGATTGGCTGCATTGGAAACCATCAAGGTTAGATGAACTGTTCACATTTTCAAGTACTTCAATCTTTGTTTCATTGGTCATCTTCTCTTCTTTCTTCCATCTGAATTCATCATTCTAATGAATCATTTATTCAAATAAAATATAAATAGAAACCCAAAAAACCATGATGATATTTAGAAAAGTCTGAATACTTATTTTGGCAATCTAGTTGCCCTTCTCAGTAGACCTGAAAAGTGAAAATGAATAGCGACACCTTAGTATCTTTCAAGATATACTCCAGAAATTACCATCGAGAGTTATTGTCCCTATTTATGTTAGCCTATTTGTACATAAAAAAATATCATGGTTCATTGAACCGTTGCAGTTCAGCGAATCGTAACAGTTCAATGATTTTCAAGTCAGCACATCAAATAATCGAATGTATGGAATAGGTACTTAGGTTTTGGTTCATCATTTGGTTCTTATTATGATGAATGAAAATACGTTCCAAACTATTCAAATCTTGATTATTCGTTTCAGGTCTAAGAAGTTTCATATTATCTGAAGTTATTATATAAAAAGATTTCATTTGTTGTTTGAATTTTCTCATATGCAACAGTTTGATATGATGCGGTAGAACATTATAGAGGCTAAAGTCCAAAGAATTATCTTGAGACACAGAAAGTCTAGGCCTAATTTTTAATAACTTCTACTCTATTTTTCAGAAACGAGGAGAGAAAATCCCATTAAAAGCTGATAAATGAATGTACCACCTCCTCGAAGATATTCAATAACCATTGACTTTGTCTTTAGGGTTTTGGGTTTCTAGGCTTTTTTGTCGTATTCATTGTCTTAAAATTGGCATTGCCTTTCAAAAATACCATTCAAATTATAAATATATATATATATATATATATATCTCTTTATTTAGTTCAAAAAACTAATTCATTTACAGTAAAGAATTTTTATAATTCAGTATTACAATAAGCAAATGAATATTTCACAAACTAAAAACTTATAACTAATTAATTCAGAGTACATAATATTAAAAATACAATATCACAAAATCAAATAGCACATATTACAAACTAGGAACTTAGGTACATACATAAATAATAAATAAAACTCTTATGTAGCCAGAAAATTGAATTAAAAGTACTATTTTTCCTACACGTTTGTACATAAAAGTGGCGCCTGGCTCTAGTCTCATAGCTATGAATTTCATTGTTATAAGTTAACTTATTCTGTATCACTTTCTCACAGAAGATGCGTCACTGATATAGTATTCCTACAGAAATTAATCACATCAACTGCCCTAAACTACTTGAGAGTATTGCACTGAAAATCCCAGTGTATAACACTCGCACTCCTGAAATATTTAATGTTTCATTCCATACAACCAACTATGCATATCACTCCCCTCTTAATAGAATAAAAATATCTTGCAACAAGTTTTATCAGAGCCTTGATTTGTTTTGTATGTATGTTTTGTTTTGTTGTGTATGTAGTACTAGTTGTAGATTAGGTAAATCTTTATTTTGTATTACTTATGTTTGTTAATCATTGTAAATTGGGTTATCCCGTGAAATAAAATAAATAGTGAATTCCTTGTGACTGCGACACAAATGCTAATTTTATGTAAAGTTTTTCTTACCATATTGTCTACTACATCAGTCATATATGACCATCGTGAATCACAATCTTTTTAATGAAATCTAACTCAGTGTTATACCTATCTGCGGATAAAGAAAAAGATAACAATCTGTGAACTGAAAAGTTTATGTTGGATGCAATGTTGAGAGTTACTTGGTATGAATGTCTGTGCACAAGTTTATTTCCTATAAATATGTGTCCAAAAATTCACTTTTTTCAAACTAACGCCTACCGTGAGAAACCCTGTTGTAGCTATTATTCGAAATGTACGCGAACGTAGCTGGAAAATGCAATACTATTCGATTTTCAGTTATATTTGACTATAACGAGACCCGAACTGACCCGGCAACTCTTCAACAACGCCCTGGAAAGGCTCAACAGTTCCTCGGACGAACCAGAAGACCATTTCATAAAAGAGAGCATCCTAGACTTGATCCGCGCTCTGGTACCGTACCAGGACTGCGGAACCATCGACGATTTGTACCAACAGTGCGTGAAATGCCTCCCCGACATCAAGAACAACAAAGAGCAGAAGAAGGCGTACCGATTGCTGGAGGAAATATGCGGCAGCGAGGCCGACGGGTGCAAGGAGTTTCTGAGGAAGAACCGCAAGGACGTGCAGCGTTTGCTGATGAAGTCTCTGAACACTGCGGCCGTATCGAGCAAAGGCGCCCGGTTGCGCTGCTTGAAGTACCTCGTTGGGGCTCAGCCGCAGATCGATCACGAGAGCAAGCTGATCAAGGCCGTTATACCCGAGGCCGTTTTGTGCTGCAAGGACATCAACGAGAAGTGTCGCGCTACGGCGTACGAGCTGCTGAATGCCGTCGGGAACAGGCTCATAGAGCAGGATAAGGTGCAGGAGTTCGTCAAGTTGGTCGTGGCCGGATTGGCGGGGGGCCCTCAGCTTATGAGCTGTACAGTGCTGGCTCTGGCTTCGGTGCTGCACAATTTTTCAGGTGAGGAATTTCGGAGGCTTACCGCTGGTATTTCACCCCATAGACTTGACAGAACTAATTGCATATTTCGAAGAGATAAATATTACTCAACGGCCATTCTTAAGGATGCACAGTTCGAGTTTGTTGTTGAGAATGTTTGTCGATCTCATTATTTTATCGAGGGACATTTTGAGCATAATTTGTTCTGCAAAATGGAACCTTGGAATTGTCACTATTTCTATTTCTTCTGAATGTTTAAGATGAACCAAACTGTTCAAGTTTGTTGTTGAGAATATTGTCTGTAAGTTTTTCGAGGAGGTGGTACATTCATTTTCCAGCTTTTTGTGGGATTTTCTCTCCTTGTTTCTAAAAAATGAAGTAGAAGTTATTGAAAATAATTTGAGTATATTTGTAGTAAGGACAGATTTTGGGATCTGCCCCAAAATGTCACTGCGTTTGAAATTAAACCTTTAGAAACCTAAAAGAGAAATTGTCTATTTGTCAGTGACACCTTGTTTTTGAAAAATTTGGAAATACAAATATATTTAATAAGAATAAAACCTCTACTTATTGTGGTAGACGTTTCGGGAACGAATCTGCTCCCGTTCTCAACACAATTAAAATATTTTTCTCTTTGCAAATTTTTTTCAATATGCTGTTGGTTTTGACACTGAAAAGTGTTGTTGTTGAGAATGTTTGCTGATCTCATTATCTCATTGAGGGACTCATTTTTACCATGATTTGTTCTGCAAAATGGATCTTCGGAAATGTTACTATTTCTATTTCATCTATCAGAATGTTTAAGATGAACCAAACTGTTCAAGTTTGTTATTGAGAATGTTTGCTGATCTCATTATTAAATTGAGGGACTCATTTTCACCATGATTTGTTCTGCAAAATGGATCCTTGGAAATGTCACTATTTCTATTTCATCTATCAGAATGTTTAAGATGAACCAAACTGTTCAAGTTTGTTATTGAGAATGTTTGCTGATCTCATTATTAAATTGAGGGACTCATTTTTAGCATAATTTGTTCTGGAACGAATGAAACCTTGGAAATGTAACTATTTCTATTTCTTCTAACAGGACGTTGAAGATGAACCGAACTGTTCAAGTTTGTTGTTAAGAATGTTTGCTGATCTCATTATTTTATTGATGCACTCATTTTGAACATAATTTGTTCTGCAAAATAGATCCTTGGAAATGTCACTATTTCTATTTCTTCTATGAGAATGTTCAAGTTAAATCGAACTGTTCAAGTTTGATGTTGAGAATGGTTGCTGATCTCAGTATTTTATTGAGGCACTCATTTTGACCATAATTTGTTCTGCAAATTTATTCTCTAATATTTGCAGAATGGCAGACAATTTGAGGATAGTCAATACTGCCATTAATCATTTCACTCATTCTAAGATATATGTTTTTGATTGGTGAAAATAGTTGTGTCCATAATCGAAAACACCATGGTTTCGATTTTGTATTTCGGCTCCCAATTTTCTAAAAGATACTATATGCTGTGTTTTCGTTTTTGTATTTTGCTTCCTCATCGGTTGGGTAGTTTGATTAAAAAATGACTCCCAGATATGCAAACTGCAATAATTATTTCAATTTTCATGATTAAAAAAGACACATTGTCTTCCATCACACCAAAAAAATAAAACCGTTTTGGAGATTAAAATGGGAAATGAGAAATGAAGTCAAAGCCGCGTTATCAATGAAATTATCTGACCAAATACAACTTGTGTTGTGATGATAATCAAAAATTTCTTCTCTATTTTGAAACAAATCAAAGGATTGTGTTTTGATGAGCAACATTCTACTCTTGTTATACACACGATTATTTTGTGAAGGAATACTAGTCTGATCTCTGGTCTTCTATGCGTTTCAAGTATTCAAATTCAGAACCTTTATTACCAAAAAATCTGTAAAAATGAATTCACCACCTCAAATAACCTACAGACATGAATTTTTATTTATACGTACCTCGGCTAGATTATATGTGACCTCAATGCTGGAAGTTCTATTCTAAAACATTTGGATGTAATTCAATACAAGCTTCTGAAACTGTTTTGCATTGAAACCCATAATAAATGTTAAACATTTGATAGAATTATTTAGATATGATGTAAAACAAGCTTCTAAAAAGAGAGTATCTTGCATTAACAGGTAGCTTAGATTTTTAGATTATTATTATAAGTGTTTGAATACGAAATATTCCGGATTAACACTAGTTTTCACATGATTTTTTACTTTATCTTTTTTCATTTGTCTAGGATCTTTGGGCATGGATAATATCAAATTCCTTCTGGGGAATATTTGTACTCTTATGGCCTCACCCACAAGAGAAATTGTAGCATCTTGCCTAAGTTTCTTGAAGGTATATTACACCACACTACCTAGTCCGATAGTAGCGAGTTCCATCGAATCCATGGTAAGTGACGAGTTTCATGAAATTTATCTCAGAGTTTTTAAATCTGTTTTTCAAGATGTCAGCACTCTCCAAAATGACGGAAGATTGTAAACGTCACTTCCGGTTGAAAATCCGCGATATCTTGGACCGACTAGTGAGGAAATTCGGCAGCGAATCTCTGACCCCATTCATAGACAATACCGATACCGTCATGTATAAAAAAATTCGGAATTTGAGAAAGTCGAACGCTCGCAAGAAGAGGAAGAAGAACTCAGAAAAAGAAGTGGATTCGAGCGAAGACGAAGAATTCACCGTAAAAGCCAAACCGAAAAGTGTGGAGGAAATTTTGGCAGATTCGGATTCGGAATTCGAGGATATGGAAACTGATGCACCTAAAACCAAAAATAAGAATCAATCGAAGACGTGGATTGAGGAAGATCTTGATACCATTATAGATTTTACTAATCCAGCAGTTACTGGTAAAATACGAGGTAATTATAATTTTATCTGGATGATGAATACCAAATTTGAATATAAATGATTCCTTTGAGTTTTGTCCATCATTATTTTTATTTTATTCAATGCAATACAAAAATATACAGAGGTAATGATTTTACTCAAGTGGTTGATAATGAATTTGAAGAATCATTTTTTGCAGAATAGAAATAATCACAGGTGAACCATAAAGGAATGATTTTATAGAATTTGTTGAATGCTATTATCAATAGTGATGAAGATTTGTGGCTGTAAATAATTTTTTTCTGGCTAGGAATCTACAAAAGAAAGATATACTACACTTATTGTAGCATTATTTCCACTATTTTGATACCTAATACATACACCACATAAATTTCTGAAGTGGTTATCCAACTATGAGAAAATTGTGTTGTTATTCATTTCAAATTTCACCTATTTCAATAGAATTTATAATACTTGCTTAGTTTATATCACTCTTGACTTATTCTTCCGAGGCTTTACAAATGTTAAATTATTAACAATATCAATTTTCAGTTTTAGAATCACACCTACATTTCATAAACCTGGCTTATTAGCCTTCAATATAGCATCAGCAACCGGTTCATTTGAAATTCAGACATTTTGTATTTTTGACCATAAAATATGTTCAGCCCAAAATATCCGAAAATCAGTCTTACAAACTTATTGAAAACTGTATTCTGGAGAAAATACATATTCTTGCTTAGAGTTTCAAAGGAATTACTTAAAGAACCCCATTAGGTTTCTGGAAAAGTAGGTACTTGAATTTATCTATTTACAGTAAATAGGATATCTTTGACATGTATCGAAATCTTTTAGATGGACGGAACTGGCAAAGAATCCACTCATCGCTAATTCTTAATACTGCATTTTCCAGCAACGAAACCTGGAAAATCTATCCAACCAACCATCGAGAAGAAAACACCGTTGATAGACCGAGGCTTCAAAACGTCCTCGGACGGAAGACTGATTATCAAAGACTTGCAGTCTTCTGACAGCGAAACTGACGATAAGAAAAAAACCAAGCTCAGCTTGAACTCCGACGATTCCGACAATGAAGACGACACTCAAAGTACCGCTGAAACCGTGCTGCTGACCGACCGTAAAAGGAAGAGGGGCCCTTCGAGTGTCAAGAGCGGGTTCAGTGTCGCTAGTAGTGTGCCACCTGTGAAGTATAAGACTGGAGGGATCGGCATCCATAGGTGAGTTGATGTTGGAAATTTGGTTGCAGGTGTGGGATTTCAAGTACTGAATGTGGTGATGGTAATGTGATATCCGCCTAACAGATGAACGCAAAACGCCTAGTGCGCTTTGATGCCAAAGTCGCTTTAGCTTTCGACTTTTATGTTGAAAAGGTGCTGATTTCCTCAGATTTCCACAATTTTAATGTATTATTACTGTTACATATCACATTATATTATTATTATTGTTTGTTATCCCAAGAAACATCATAAAATGTTTTAAAAGGGACACATGAAATGAATATATATACATGCAGATTTCCAGATCAACAGATCATAGAGGAGCGAGACCCACAAATTCTGATGTATTGTATGAAATAACTTAGGTAAAAATCTAAATATTTCTCTTGTAGAGCCATATTTTTCACAGCCTGTGCTTTTTTTCTTGAATACGTTACATATAGCGACCTGAAAAGCAAACTGAAAAATTCAAAAGGCAATGCAAGGATTTTTTAATATCTGAAACTTTCTACAGTGAATGAGTTTTTGAGCAGGAATATATCCTAATTAATAACCTGTAATTTTCTTTTTTTGTGTTAATAATCTATGACATATCAGCTTTTAACTATATTCATATTAATTGAATTTTATGACACTCAATAGTTGACTTATATTGAATAGTTGAGTTCTATTCTATTCATACAATGCAATTTCTGTCAAATTATTGATTTCATTAAAACTTCCTTCTAGTGTAACATATTTCCTATCGATTTCCAATATAAAAATTTCAAATTTCAAAGCCCCCGTTGACATTGAACGAAAAAGCCGTTTGTTTTAAATGACTGGGAATGGAAATGTGTTTTGGAAGAATATTTTTTTCTCAATTAGTAATTTTAAATACTGTCAGTTTCTTGAAGAGATAGAACATTTATTTTTCAGCTTTTTGTGGGATTTTCTCTCCTCGTCTAAAAAATAAAGTAGAAGTTATAAAATTATTTCAATATATTTGTAGTGAGGACAGCCTTTGTGATCTGCCCCTAAATGTCACTGCGCTTGAAATTAAACCTTTAGATACCTAAAAAAGAAATTCTCTATTTGTCAGTTAAAATTTGGAAGTATAAATATATTTAATGAAAATAAAACTTCTACTCACCTCAGTGGACGTTTCGGGAACGAATCTGCTCCCGTTCTCAACACAAGTAAAACACTTTCCTTCGCGTGTTCTAACTACAAATATGTTGAAATAATTTTATAACTTCTACTTTTTTTTTTTTTTAGAAACGAGGAGAGAAAATCCCACAAAAAGCTGAAAAATCAGTAATTTTGATATGAATAAAGTATAAACTGGATTATTTTCAGAAATGCGGGAGCCTCAACATCTTCGGAGCCTAGCGGTAATATTAGTAATACAGGGTCGGAGTTCCGATCAAAAAAAGCTACAGGAGATGTGAAGAAAAAAGGCAAAATGGACCCTTATGCTTACATGCCGCTGACGAGAACTTCTCTCAATAAAAGGTAAGATGTGGTTTATTTCTATTGATAATAATTAATATCATTTTTTTTATCAGGAAAAAGCATAAGATTGCTGGCCAATACAAGAACATTGTGAAAGCTGCAAAACTGGGGGCATTGAAAGGTGCAAAAGCAAAGAGAATGTTCAAAAAGAAATGATAGGTATTATTGTGATAACAAGAAGGGGGGGATTTGAAAAGTAATACAATGAAAATGGTAGATATTTCATAAAAGTATAATTTTCGACATGCAGGACGTTGTTATGTGCTCTTTATTATATAAACTATTTGTTAATATTTATTGAGTTGAAATAAATAACCTTCTTATAGATAGTGCTAGTAAAAATATATCTATTGTTTTCTAACAAATATTCACTTCACTTTCCTGATAAACAGATCAGATGAAGTATAATTTGATTTGCATTGTGAAATATTAATTTTATAATGAAGCTGAGCATAATTTTTTTCCTTCAGGCCAAAATTGCGTGTGGTGGGCTGATATTAAATATCAATATGATACAACATTGTAGTCTCAAAAGTAACAAGAATCAAAGTTTTGAGACAAATCATGCATTAAAACTGAATAACGGAATAAAATCAGCAGAAAAAAATATTGTTTACATTAGATCCATGGATCTAATAGAATTTAATAGGACGAATTTCTCTGAAAAAAAAAATATATTGTTTAGATTTCAAATTATAGACTTTTGGCAATCTTCAGAATATTATGGGCTTCAACGAAGTGAATATCAAATGTTGAATATTCGCTATTGTCAAGATTCACTCTTGATTTTGTACTTGTTGCTAGATAAAGTCGAAACCAAGGTCATCTACATTACTGATCTGTTCAGCGTTTTGAAGAGAAAAGTTAATCTGAATGATTTATAATATTTTATTACAAAGAAAGACAATAATCACTTTAAATCTCCATTACAATAAATAAATTCTTGATGAAACCATGAGAGCTTTCCTTGTGCTACCTCTAAACAGAATACAAATTAAACTATTCAATAAGATGTATATATAAAAAATCTCACTGTACACATCAGTAACAAATAATCTATGAAACTACGACGAAAAAAATTAATTCAGTTCTATGCAACTGTATCGTCCTGTAACTACCAAAGCTGCAATTTATAATTTGTCATTATTGACATATACAATGAATTCAAAATCAAATTGTGTAATATATATACCTAGATTTAGTTTACCTTATAATCTATATCAGCAGATGAACATCACTCGAATGTTTGGTTCTCATTCGTCAAATTGATACAGGGTGTCCTTGTACTGTTCATAGACCAGGGCTTCGGAAATATTGTTACCCCCTATCAATTCAATTTTACACAAGATATCCAGTATGAGTCAGCCAGATGGAGGTAAATCAATAGCGTTTGCAGTAAAACCTCGGACACGTGGATTTTGTTTTTTGACAACGTATTTTTTTCAATCATCGGTATACAGGGTTAAACGTATTTGATAAAAATTTAAGTTTCCAGCTGTCGCCTACATTTCATATACCTAATGAATGTGACGGAGAAAGTCAAGTTGAAAGGAAAATATCGATTATATTCCATTTGGCTAGTTAGAACGGAAAAATTTCATCTGCCTTGTTTGAAAATCGAAATGGCACGTGACACAGTTAAATGATTTCCAACCTTTCGAAATTATTGAAATAGCTCAACAGTTGAATACGTCAAGTCAGTACAGAAAGGACACTCTGTATACTCGAGATTGAAGGGACATGAAAAATTAAGAATCTTTCAAAGCATCACAAAGTGAATATACTTCAGCATCTTAGGGCCCTATCAGTCAAAATCATCTTAGGTTAAAGATTTTTCTTTTCAAATTGATAGGGTTTTTCATTCAACAAACATTGCTGTGGTGCTTCAAATTTCGAAAAAAATTTGATTTTTACCATGATTTAGTTTTGTGAACTTGTATAGGATATTTTGTTTCCCAGTATTGCTATCTCTTGGAGCAAGAAATCTATCATCACCATCAGATTTCTCAGGTTTTTAAACCGCTGAATAGCAATTTTCATCAACATAGTATAAACCATAACTGAGCTATGAAAAATAATTCGACCTGATTTCAGTTCTTCACAGATATCTGAAACAAATGACGAAAGATTATGGTGTACTCAGAAAAACACCACCTTTTTTCCCATTCAAACATTTTTCTATCTCAGAAACTCTAGGAGATGGCAATAGTAAAAAACGATACAGTACTAACGTGTTTTTGAGGGCGACTGGACAAATCTCAAAAGTAAGTGGACTTTGAAAAATTATGCTCTGAAAAAAAAGACAATTACAATATAAATACAATCAGATTATTTAGCGCATTCCTGACTTGGAGTGAGCAATCAACCATTGGAGAGTTATATCAATGTTATCTTTTTCTTTACATGAAATTGAGTAGCAGCAAATTTCACGATCTTGAATTGCAGACAAATTCCTGAAAGGAAGAAATCTTAATAAATAACAGTGTGTGAAAATCAATATAGTGTTCCAATATAAATAGTAGCCTAGGATGTAATTAATCTTTTCTCTTTGATTCTATTGCACCTCAGAAAGTCTGAGAAATGATTTTGCTTAATTTGAATTGTTGGAAGAACCAAAAAAATTCTTTGCTGAATTTCTAATATGCACTCTGAATATTCATGACAAGAATATCTGAAAGAGATGCAAATAGTGTTCAAATGAGAAATAGAGGGATGGAGCAGGCAGGAAATACAATTACGGAAATTTATACTTCCATAGTAAACAATGGCAACACAAAAATAAACAGGTCAATGATGAACCATATGGTTGATATGGTATTTACAAGCATTGTTATTCAACCATTATGAATACTAACAATCATTGGTCGAATCCATTTCATTGGTATTTATTTATTTATTCAGCCAAATATAATCAGAAACATTACAATTGAGATTTTCAGATTGATAAACAATCATGTCCAAATATTGTGTTTTTGATTTTATCCTAATTCTGGTTGAAGATAAAGTCAACTCAATTAGTGATTATCTGAATTGTACAAAATAGATTAGGACTCACTGGATGCCCTGATGCGTCTAATAATTTTCCAAGCTACCTAGTTTCCTATATGGTATCTGAAGAAAATTCCCAATTTTATATTCAATATCTATGGCAGTCAACAAATATAAGACATTTGACTGGAAAGTTTGAAACTTTCCTTTGTCTGAATACTGAAAACTAATTTACCCTCTTAGCCTTCATGACAATGATGCACCCATGGAAAGAATGGATAACTCGAATTGAAATCTCTTTTGACATATGATTATAATAGTAACTTACATTCGTTCAATGAGACCATTTTCATCTAGCGCCTGTGGCTTATCCCTTTTATTTCCCAAAACAAGAACTGGAATGCCAGTCAGCTGTGGTCTATCCAACAGACTGTGTAGCTCGTTTCTTGAAGCTTCTATTTTATCAGGATCTGCTGCATCTACCATATATCTAGAATGATTCAGTTTGACATATCACATCACAATAACATCAATATTATTAGAATACTTACACAATAGCATTAACTCCTCTACAATAGCGTTCCCACATTGATCTGAACCTAGGTTGGCCTCCAATATCCCAAACTTTGATGGTTACATTACCTTTGGTAATTTTTCTCATATTGAAACCAACAGTTGGGATCATATCCTCACTGAATTGGCCAGACTAGGGGTGTACAAGGATTCATGTTACGAGTGATTGGAAACATAATTTTAGTACTTACAGCAATAACATTAACAAATGTTGTTTTTCCGGAATACTGCAGACCAACGAGCGTCAATTCCATTTCTTCCTTCCAAAATAGGCTTTTGAACCAATCCAATATTCTATTCATTAATGAAAGCATGATGATTAACAATATTTATCAACCTTTCAACGAATAAAGAGAGAATATTTATACAAATCCAACATACAGATGAGGGACGACAACTATATATTATTATCATCAATATCAACTGTTGACAAAAGAAACTTCAGTTCGTCTGACACAGAACTGAAACTAGAAGAATCCCACAATCATAGAACATCATATGGTTCTTCATATTTTATTCGAGTACGTGTGTGACATGTCCCAAGTGACATGAAATATGACATTGTAAGAAATCCTGACAAGTTAAAAAAAAATGTCATCTGAGGTGTGTGTTGGACGAAATGTGTTTTAAAAAGTAAATAATGCATATTTCCGAATTCATACTGAATATTGCATGAAATAATTTTAACTGAGTGGATCCGGATTTATTCAAAAAGTTGACATTTCTTCGAACCTTTACCTCGAAAAATGGCGGCTCCCGTTTATGTTGAGGAAGAACTAGTACGAAAATGGGACAAATGCTTTTCTGATGGGCTACTAAAATTCGGTAAGAACAAAATGTAATTCTATTAGATACCAAATTTTCCCACAATAATGAAAATTATTGTTGAAAAGACATATTACATAATTATGTCATCACTTAACCTATAATTTTTAGGTGGCGGTCTGGCACTAGGCACCGTTTTTTCTCTATTATTTTTCAAGAGGAGACGGTGGCCAATCTTGATGGGAGGCGGATTTGGAATTGGCATGGCTTATTCAAACTGCGAGCGAGACCTCAATGGAACTTTCCGTAGTTGTGATCGCTGTGCTGACAAACCAGCAGATAGTAAATAGCTGCAATTAGAGTTTGGAAAGAATACTGCCTAGAAAGCCACCGCGGGTTTTTTTCCAACTGAAATTGATGAGTAGTTGTAAATATTAAAATTAAATATTTGTTTGATACTTGTTTTTAATTTAATTTAATCACTTTCAGTGCTTTGAATCAATGTGTATTAAAGAGAGTATGACAGTCTGATATTTTTTATTTTCCAAAATGTGTTCTCATCTGAGGCTTATTTCCCAAAGCTGAAAATTCCCCCATTATCATTACTTCATGTATCATTATTCTGAAAATAGAAAGATGATATTGTTAGGAGTCTGAAGGTGTAGGAAATGATAGCATTGTAACCTAAAATAAAGTTTAATGATAAAAATGCATCATATACCAGGATTATATCAAAGCTTCTATACTACAGTTCAAATGTTCAGAATATCAAAATTGAAAATTCTCAATTATCTTTCAATTCTGTTATTTTGGGCTCATTATCTCTACAAATAACATAGTTGAGAGCGGTAGCCACACATAACCACAAGCAATAGGGCACGATAAGTAATCCAGCAGTGGGGTTTACTTGGTAAAACAAGTATGTCATTCCCAAGGCTGTCCCATTGACAATCTGCATCTCGTACAAGGCCTAAAAAATCAATAAAAGCATCATAATTAAAATTAGCATAGTCATTGTTAATAGGTCAGACATTATTCAGTATTCATATTGCAGGTCTCAAGAATTCAATCACTAAATGCTCAAGACATTTTTATGCTGATGATGTCCAGATTATGAAAGCATTTGAACCATCAAGAGCACGTCAATCACTACAAGTAAATGAAGATTTATTGAGATTATTCAAGTTATCAAAGAATAATGACCTAACACTAAATGCTAAGAAAAGTAGCTTTCTTATAGTTGGTACAAATTTGGTGAAATCCAAGTTAAAAATGATTAACTTAATGACTACGAACATTAATCGAGTATAGCAACCCAGGAATAGGTCTGCTACAAATCTGGAGGTGATTTTCAATGACAATCTCAACTTTGAGGAGCATGTTATAAAGAAGATTTGCTTGATTGTATGAAATTAGAATCGTTTAAAGTTCAAATTCATATTATCTGAAAGAATTGGATACAGCTTGAACTAGTAGAATCACTCTATTCAGTAAGGTAAACTGCAATTAACCCAAAACTATCAACAACTATCCCTCCAACTTAATAGTACCTAGAAAAGATCTTCATGACTTGAATCTTAAATTCCGTACAATTCAACACTACAACATGCAACTAGGAAATTGTAAAACTGTTTTGCATATACATCTGCAAAGTTCTTGAACACAAACATATTTTCAAATGATACGAGGAGAATCTTTATCCACTTTCAAAGTGATGCTCAAGAAGTATGTACCACATTGCAGACAAATGATTGGTAATTCTACAAGTACATTTTGTTTATCTCTGTCAAATTGGTATATGTCTTTTTTTTTGTCATATTCACTCACATACATTTTTATACAGATTATTTGGAGTTGATGTTTTGGTGGCATGGAAGAACGTTAATACCAATGTCACCATTTGCACAATATACTGTATTGTACTTGAATGAACGCAATAAATATTTTTCCCATTCTATTCTATTACTGGTGTATCTGCAGTAAAATAGAGGATTATACTTTACCAGCTTGATATTCTTTGCACCAAAGAAAATGGGTGTCCATGCCCAGTTAGCAAGTAGATTTATTCCATATACAGTAAGAGGCAGCCTTGCAGGACCTGGAAAAAATCCAAATTCAAAATTTGCAAGACTTCAACAGGATGTTCCTCGAACATTATAGGTTTCCCTTTCGTGTTGTCAACAGGTATTTGCACATGCTAAACATAATACTAAGAACCTCCATTTTATTCAATTCTTCATTACAAAGTAGGGTGACCGGATTTTGGAAAGAGTACATGTAGTATAAAGATTATGATACAAATATAAAAAGCACCCCAGGCGATTTTTATCATTTTTCAAGGTCGAATGTTCGAATTTTTCGAGGTGTATTTACCAATTCTATATGTCAAAAAATCGAAAAGGAAAATATTGAGTAAAAACCACAAAAGAAACATATTTACTGATTTCTGTACCTGAACTGGTACAAAAAAGGTACATAGGTACATGATGAATTAAAATATATTTCTCTTCTTCTACAAACATGGATTGATGAATGATTTCTTATGGAACATGAAACACTCAATATTTTCAAAGCATAATTCAAATTAAATGATCATAAAATTGTTAATAATTATACTTTTTGAAACAAAACAGAAAACAGGAACTAGAGAGAATATCGGATTACATCAGATCACCAGTGTTGAATAGAATTCATTTGTTGCCTGATCTTCATTGAGTTTTTTTCATATTACTTATTAAATTATCACTTTAAACCATCTGTACAGGCCTGACTTCAAGAAATGGACATTTACATCCCAGATAGAGTACAAGGACAGCAGACAGAGACAGCAGACAAGGGTTGAAACATGATCAAAATATAATAAATGTAGTACCTAGATCATCAAGTTCAGATTGGAGAAAGCTAAATAGATTTGATATTATAAAATCTGGACAGTATGTCTAACTTTGGATAGAGAAATTGATGCCATCTGAAACCGCCTTGAAAGTTGCAGTGTATAATCACCTGATTGAAACTTCACTAATGATGATAGAACATAATGAAATTGAGAATATTCTTCTGAAAACTACCTAAAAATTACATCACAATTTTTGTATTGTTGTTTTGTGATGTTTTGAATTATGATGCACCATTTTCTCCTAGATTTCTGATGATAACCTCATACTAGTCTTTCTTACATTGGATATACTATACTGATATATTATATCACTTACCCATGAAACCACCACCATCACGGTACACCATATAGGAAGCATAGCCCATTCCACAATATAAGGATGTCCATACAGGTCCAAATGCCCTGTTTGGAGGCCTCCATGAAGGTAGTTTCAATTGACTATACCATTTATCAATTGCCTTTTTGGTGAAGAAAGCCCCAGCTATTCCTCCCAAGTTGGGTAACACTGTGAATCCCACCGCTGGCCAATTCACAAGGCTTTCTGAGAGCTGAGCCATTGTGATAGTAGACTTCTTCTAGGACAGTCTGAGTTGATCTGAAATTGATTATCCACTTGTTGAGATATGAATTCATGAAAGATTCGAGACTAGTTATCTCTCATAGGTACATTCAAAGGAATACTTGATAAGACCAATGTTCAAGGTTATTATTTATTTCCACTATTCTAGGAAAAAAGACTAGGTATTTGATGTGTAAAAATGATGTCATAGAGCAAACAATAAAATCCTTGAAATCATACAAATCATCCATAAATATCCGAAAATTATCTGAAGAATTGACAGTTATATAGGTGAATACTTAATGCTGTTTCTACAGGATTCATTATTCTGAATTGAGATTTTCCCCTCATCTCAAGATAGATAGATTTTACGTACATTACCCACTTCACTGAAAATATCATTTTAATGGTGAATAATTGATTGATCATGATAGGGGTCTCCAACATGACAAAATAGCTTGATAGGAAGGTATTTTTCTGCCTCAGCAATTTGTTCAGTTTGTTCAGCATAGATACATATACACATACAAGTTTTTCCAATAATTGCTATAGCAGATGAACAACTGAAGATTCTCTATGATAAATTGATTCAATATCTGCAAATATTTCTAATGCTAATCCTTTTATATTTAGATTCACCTTCCACAGTTCGAGTACCACGACAACCCTTATATTATAAATAAATCAATAATCAGAGTAATTATTTTCTATTTATGATTCAACCTGTTGATATTTTATCATGGTATGTTTTCAGTTTGTCAGATGTCAGTTGTCAGCTCTCTCAAAACTGAAAACACATAACGTTCACAGTTCTTTAAGAGTTCTCGGTCATAGAATAATTGTATACTCTCTGTCGTGGTGTTCATTCGAGGTTCGAGGTGGTAAGCAATGTTCTAAGCAGGCAGTGGGTGGGAACCTTTTAGATCTTAGATCACCGTCGTTATAGTATCATGGATCACCGTAGACGGTGCTTGGGTCATGGAGAAAGAACATTGTTTGTTACCAGATCCGGATTCATATGTGATGGGTCGTCCGTTGAAATAAAATACAGGAAAGCATGAATAATTTTACGAACTCAATAGGAAGAATGTTGGAAAAAAAAAATATTATTACATGGTTCTGAACTTGCAATCAATATCTGATTTTGTGAAATTATTTTGTGATTCATTTCTGCTTGATATTCTGATATGAAATGAATGCGTAATAATTATGATGTAATATATTATGATATAATATACCTAAGATACTAAACGATACTATACGATACGATACAATAAATAAATATAGAATTTAGATTTGGCTATTTTGCACTGTTGTATAATCTACAGTCTAATAAGCGAATATTGGTAGGCAACTCTCGAACTTGAAGGTGTAATTTATTCCGCATGAAAATGTAGGAGTAGTAATGAAGTGTTTTTGTCCATTCCACAGATATGTTATTTACTTCATTATATTCGGGCCTAGCGAAATCCGGATGGGATGCCGGAAAAGTTGATAACCGTGCTCCTGCATTTTCGACGGAATTACGAAGCTTTTACATTCGTTTTATTAAAGTTCATGTTTATGTAATGATGACGGCTGGAAGTTTGCTTTTCTGTATATATTCTGATCCTCTATCCTCTGTGATATTCTCATTTCAACTGAGGCTGTGGAAATGCTACATCTGAGAATAAATGAATATGGAAATAATTTTCATAACCCGTGATGTTTCGAGGGTGCAAATAAGAATATTTCATTGGAATCGCTGATAATTCATGGTGCGAAACCTCCACCTACAACGAGGTGAAAGCTTATTGCACTTATTACGGGAGGAAAATATATACCTACACGATTGATAATGACAAGTCGGTAATATCAATTTAGGTTACTTCCCAATTAATGACCAAACTACATGAATACAATCTCAAAACATCAACTATGTGTACAGAAATCTGCAAATATGCCGCCATCTTCCGAGGAGCAGAAAATGACGATAGCGTTTTTGGCGAAACAAAATACTATCAGTGGTGTTTGTATATTCTTCTACTAATTAATGTTCACATTATAAAATGACATTATATACATCTCATTATATACAAACGCCTATGGATGTGATATTAATTGCTGGCTTAAAATATTATCCAGGTACTTCGCGAAATAACCAAGTGAAATAGTATATTACGTAACAACAGTTGTAAAGCGCATATTACGTACGAAGTGGAGATAGTTACAAACTTAGTCGAGCAGCGGCAAGTGTTCAACTCCACGAGTGCGTAATTGCATTACAACTCGAGTTGTGTACCATACTTTTTCTACGACCACAAGACCACAAATACAAGGGGAATAAAAACATTGCGCTGTATGGGTAACATTTTTATCATCACTATTTGTCAGAAAATTCTATTTTTGATCAAAGTTGTTGAATTGTAGAGAACCCACAATGATATCATCGAATTTCGGAATTCTAAAATGATATATGAGGGATAAAAAATAGGAATTTTGATCAATCGGAAAGTACCATCATTTTCGAAACTATCCGAAAAGTTTTCCGCAATGCTCGATCTTTCACCGGGATTGAAATTTTCTTCATGAAGGAACAATAAAATTTGTCATATGGAGCAAACATTTTGACTTACTGTATATCCTTTGAAGATGGGTGTGTATGTAGGTGGGTGTATAGATATCATATTGTACCGAAAACTGGAAATGACCCAGTAAGTGGGATATTTATAAAAAAGCAACCAGCATTGAACAATTATTATTCATTTCCTTCATTCATTTATTCAATCATTCAACCGATAACTCTGATAGTACCAATTCAATGAATGAGGTAAACCTTTTTTATTCATTTCGGAGCATTTTCAGTGGTGAAAATTGAATAAATTTAAGAAAAAAAAATCTAGCTGCGCGTGAGATTTGATCCTGCGACGGTTTGACCCTAACTTTATGGGGTCGATCGCTAACACGCCGCACTACCAAGCAATTCAATAAGTACACGACTCACTATTGTATTATATATTATCATCATTGACATAATAATTCAATTAGGTGAAATACAGAATAGAAACTATAATTCAAACTAGCTTTCGCTCATATTACATAAAAATTTGGGCAAACTGTGTGCAAAGAGAAGCTTTCTGCGATTTTTCGTTCGTTAGACTAGAGGTCATAAAAAACAACTAAGACCTAACATATGTCATATTGTTTAACTCGCGCTCTGACCAAAAACATTGACTAATTCTCGTTCTGTCCGATTAATTCGCGAAATAAATAATTTTGCTAATTACCTTTAACGTGTATATTCACAAAATTCTCCGATTCGCTTGGAACGAATCACTTCCCATTCATTACTCAGTGCGCCACAATATTCAATTCGACTGCGAAAGATAGAAACCCCGTCTCGAAATACTTACAGGACGTTTATATATGAGCGAGCCATAGATTAACCAGCAAGCCCAGTTTCTAACTGTTATTGGGATTCCGCAGTTTCGCTCCGACGAAATAGCTGGCGATTCGTCAAAGAAACAGCCTATCCATTAGGGTCGTAATAAGGTGGATACATTTTCGCTTACCCTGGTAGACACAATGATACATATAACACTCAAAAAAGAGGATAATGTTAGTCAGTCTAGTAGTGGCGTCAATCTTAGGCGAAAAGTGACCTAACCTCAAATCGCTTTTATTTTGGTCTTGTTCTCATACATTGAGGGCCGGTTTATCAAGTTCCAGATTTATCTGCTAGTTATGTACCCGTCAGATATGAGTAACCTGCAGATATAGTTTGAGTTTGGTTTTTCCAATACTTTTTATCCAATAGTTTGTCAACTGACAGGTGAGGTATGTTGGCAATAGTGATAAATAAATATAATGGACTTGATTGGTTGATTGTTTCCACCCACCAATAGAAAGTCTGTTTAAAATGACAATGTTTTGTAACGTTTATAACCTTTGAAAATATGTATTGCTGTTGTTTTGTTTGGTTCTGGGCCGGTTTATCGAGTTCCAGATCAATATACTTTTGAATAGATGAAGATGGATTTTGTGGAGGATTACATATTCGACAGTGATGAAGACTTGGATATTGTGGAAGTTATTCAACACGAACGGAGGCCTTATATCGTAAGGGAAAGAATTGATAATTTCGAGAAATGGGATGACCATGATTTTCATGCAATATTAGAAATATTGAAAAACTACATCAAAACATTCAAAACACAACAACACTTCATTTTTAAGTTTATCTATGAACAACACTTCCACCAGTGTATCGTCTGTCGTCTGACGTTTTTGTGTCACGTTCTGTGATATTTTCGTGAGCTATCCTCTAGTTATCTACTTTTCTTCTAGATAGTTATCGGGTAGTTTAACTGCCAGATGAGAGTTATCCTGTCATTGATAAACTCACCTTCTCATTATAACTGACAGTTAGGCATTATCTCACAGATAATTTGTGATTGATAAACCGGCCCTCAGAGTCTTGTACGTGGAATATTTGAATTTGTGTTCCATAACATTTTTAGAGGATTTTTCAGCGGACGGTGAACGTTATTCACTTCATTTTCCAGCTTTTCGTGGGGTTTTCTCTCCTCGTTTCCAAAAAATGAAGTAGAAGTTATTGCAAATTATTTGAATATATTTGTAGTATGGACAGATTTTGTGATCTGCCCCAAAATGTCACAGCGCTCGAAATTAAACCTTTAGATACCTGAAAGAGAAATTCTCTATTTGTCAGTGACACCTTGTTTTTTAAAAATTTGGAAATATAACTATATTTGATAAGAATAAAACCTCTACTTATCTTGGTGGACGTTTCGGGAACGAATCTGCTCCCGTTCTCAACACAATTAAAATACTTTTATTCGCAAAATTTGTTCAATGTGCAGTCGGATTTGACACTTTTCGTTCCCGAAATATTTCATATTTCTTTACTTTCATTGCTAGGAAATAAAAAGACGAGCTCTCGGACGAAGTATTACATTATTTATGTTCATGTAAGGGGATTTTCTCTCTGTCCAATGAATGGGAATTTGAATTTTCAGCATTGGGTGTCAAAGAAGTGGAATGAAGTTACACGATGTCCGAGTTGTAAATTAACAATGCAGTACCAAACGTTGAAAGAGATATCAGGAAATCTCATGAATATGAGATTTCATATATCTAATATAGAAGACTGAAGCCGGAACGAGGCAAGGAACAAAGTTTATTTTTCGCAATTCCTTGTTTCTTTCGAGGAAAGCTACATGGAATTGAATATAAATGAGGAAATTTTCCACTTGTTGATTTTACCGGGTCATGCTGGATGGAAAGACTTAATGAAATTCTTGTTCAGTTGAATTTCACAGGAGATAAATAGTTTTCTCGATAACTTTGCTAATCTCTGAATAAAATATAAAGACGACTGAAAAGATGGATATATGTATATATACTTCAATATGGGCCACGTGTTAATTTTCTGTTTATCAGAGAATTTTATTGTTCATCAAAGGTGGCTGAGATTGGTGTACTGGAATCAAGAAATTTCCGAACATATATTTATACAAGGGGGAATGAAAAATGAAAGTTATAATTTTTAGTTCGAAAACTATAGAAGTACATCGATGCATTGAATTTGTGATGCTCTATTCAGATACGGAAAAAACGAGGAATTCAAACGTATAGGGTGTAGTTTTCGTTCAGAAAGAATTTGTGAATTTAAAGAGACACTAGACCTGGATTCTCATTTTTGTTGATAGCTCGATCGATTCTGCAGGACAGAATACAGTATGTGTACAAAAAAAAATAAACATAGCGATTTGAAAATTGAGAGACTATAAGATATAAACAAGATTGATGAAACATCCTGTATCTTGGTTATTAGAGGTAGAGGACACATCATCGAATATGGGTTACTACTGACCCCTATCCACAGTTGAAGTATATATGAAACACTATGGATGAGTGCAAAATAGGGAAACGAGTGTTTGACAAACGAGTGTCTAGATTAGTTTATAGATTATACTGTGTGATTTACCAAAGAATGCGAATATTCAGTGGGTTGTACACATTGAATGGAGTGTTAACCAAGTTGAATAGAAAAATAAATATCAGAAAAGGAAATGAAAAGTATCTCAGGATTATTAGACAATGCACGATCATGATAGCGAGGTCAATGTTCACCTTTAAGGGACTGGAGACTGCCGGTACGTGATGTAGGTATACATATGCACGTCTACGCGGCATTCACGAAAGATAATTCTTTATTTTTGATAAATCCGTTGAGAAACCTGTTTTTTCCTGATGTATTTGCACCAAGATTGAATTCGTGGAGATTTCTTAGAGTCTTATTTTATTGTTCTTCAAATACTAGGCATCTTGGTGGACTACTTTGAACATGATGACAATATCAAGATTATTGCATTGTAGACGTCATTTGAACGCCTGGATTCTTGAATTGTGTACAGCGTGTTTCGATATTGCGACCCAGTGCAGCCGTCATTGATTCTAGACATTCAAAATCCCACCCTCTTCCATGATGGTTTCAAGTTATCTCCCTGTTGTTGCCCCCATGAACACATTACTAGTTGAATTACTAGAATAATCATGGAACTCTTGAGGACCTTTTTCGGAATGGAAAGTCCCTGTGAGATATATTAATGTTTTGTGTCCAGGAAAGTGTTGCTAGAGTAATTGCAATGATTAAGGAAATCCTTGTGCACTCCCTCACTGTCACATCTAGAATTCTCCGGCTTGAAAGAAAATACAAAATAATGTGAATGTTATGCTTTTGATGAGCTCCACTAAGTTACAAATAAAATCACATAATAATTGTTGTTTTCAAGTAGATATCTTTATTGAATTAGTGTTGAGGAACAATTTGATTTGTTTATGAAAAAATATCGTGTATCTGCTATACCGGGCGACACAGAGGAGACATATAGCAGCGTGTAGTTCTTTTTTATTCAAGAAGATATATAATTGAGAGTCACAGGAGGTACGTGATCGATGAAAACGCTTTCTTTGGGACTGAAGACGATTTTTGACTGGGATTGTATTAGTTCTCAAAATTGATACATGAACGGGATGTCTAATGCACGAATGAAAGTAAAGTAAAATAAAAAAAAAATCATTATGCCTCGATATTATGACGGTCACGTCCTCTTTATAGTCGAAACAAGGAATTTCATAAAAATCCCAGCCGGTGAGATATATTAAAAAAGTTTCCGAAGTTGCTTTGAGGACTGTGAGCACCTGGAAGCTGGCGAAAAACGTTGGCTGAATATCATATCTCATCGCATTCGAACGAGTTGAATAGGTCGGAAACAATATTTTGTTATAATGGAAATAGCCCCTCAATTTGAAACGAATGCAATTCATCATTCTTCAAAGTTTAGTAATAGAAAATTACAATATTCTATCATACAGGATTATACAGCTGACAGCTTATACTACCTATAGTCCTGTCGTATCGTCTCTATTCTATAGTTTTTTCTTTGAACAGTGGGTTATCCCCACTGAGTGGAGTGTGAACCAAGTGGAATCAAAATGAAAATATGATGGAAAAGAAGTGAAGAAGATATGAGAAATGCCTTACAATTATCAGGCAAAGCACACCCACAACGGTATAGAAATTGACCTTGCGGAGACGTCGTCGAGAGCCGATACGTGATGTAGGTATACAGAGTGTTGAAAGAAAGTGTCACGAAATAAAATGGGAGGTAGATTGGCCCGAAATATTCAGCAAAATCGTACTAAATATATCAAAAAGGGACTGAATCATCTATGGATAACTTTACACCAATGACTATTATGTCCATCATCGGTGAAATGGTTGAAATCAAATTGGAAGGAAGACTGTACTCTTTCTTTGGAACATTATTTCATTTCAGTGGGGAGTTGTACTTCAGACCTGCTCCATCCCTATCTCACGAATAGATTCCAGTGTGTTCTGTTGAATAATGTCAAGCCTGATTAAAAACTAATTGAACATGGCGTACCTCAAGGGTCGGTACTTGGACCATTCTTGTTCATTGCTTGTATCAACGATTTATGTTAGTACATGCCTAAAAAATGAGTACTATTTGCTGATGATACGAATCTAATTTGCTCAGCGAAATCATACACAGACCTTATAGAATCTGCATGTGATAACGTTATTGAAGCTCAAATCTGGTTTGGTTAAAATGGACTGAAGCTTAATGAAAGCGTAGCTCAAGATATGATAATTTCTTCTTACTCGAATCATCACATGTCACCAGATTGAATGGGATTTTCGATAGGGCTGTAATTTGATTCTGTCCTTACTACAAATATATTGAAATAATTATTATTCCTTCTATTTTATTCTTCAGAAACGAGGAGAGAGAAAGGAGCAAAATTATTCCTCATTATCCACGACATACGTTTCGACTATATTTTCATGTCATACTTATAGTAATATATAGTGATACTCTTGTATGCCAGCAGTTTGAATGGATATTTCGATATGGCTGTAATTTGAATTCGAAAATAAAGCATGTGAGTTGACTTTGAAAAAGAATAATGCCGTTACATGATATTTTCGTATGAGAACATCATTACAAAGGTGGTCAGTTGGAAATTCGATAGTTGTGTAGTTGTGAAATCATATGTTTGTTTCTATATTGAAACACGAAATTCAATTCGATTCTTGAGAATCCAGTTCGTTTCTATCTATTACAGATATTTGAATTTCGAGGTTGTAGATAACTGAACTGTCTCAATTTACCAATGTGATAACAAAAAATACATTCCCTCACAGTATTCATTGATTGGCAATTAGCACTAATTTTCAGTTTGAACTGGCAATTAGCCATTATTGTCAGTGCAAACTGGCATTCATCCCTAATTGTCTGTTCAAATTGGCAATTAGCCCTAAGTGTCAGTTTGAACTGGCAATTAGCCATGAATGTCAGTTCAAACTGGCAATTAGCCTTAATTGTTAGGTAAAACTGACAATAAGCCATGATAGCCAGTTCAAACTGGCAATTAGCACTAATTGCCAGTTCAAACTGGCAATTAAAAAAGAAATCATAATGTCCGTTCAGCGCTGAACGAACATGATATGTTTTTCATAATTGCCAGTTTGAACTGGCAATTATGGCTAATTGCCATTTCAAAATGGCAATTAGCACTAATTGCCAGTTCAAACCTTCGACCATGTTTTATGGTCGAAGAGTCAAACTGGCGATTATAAAAAAATTGAAGATCAAGTCCTTGCCTAAACCTTAACTCGCCTTAACGTCCTTGAGATGTCAAAAAACTCTCGCAATTTGAAACGAATTTGTTGAGTTTTTTTGTGATGCACAAGTGTAGTTACCAATGATTACGTAGCATCATCACGTCATAGTTACTTAGGAAGGATGTTTTCCCAAAAACGTCGAAATGGGTACATTTTTCCAACGTTCCCAATAATGTTGCTTGCCTAATGGGTATCTGTTTGTCTGAAACACTTCTTCGGAAATAATTCAATTCTGGAGGTGCTGATTGAAAGCACCACCAAGTCCCCTTAGCTACGCATATCTTAAGAAGAATCATGTTAAGAAAATTCATTTCTCTCGTTTTTATTTGCTATGCTGGTTGTTCGATACTTCCATACCTTGAAGACAGACACAATTACCATCAATAACACTTTGAGGAACTCCAAAGGGGAAGCTCGTGAGCCATATAAAGAAATTGGCAATCAAGCCAGTAACCCGAAGTATTGAAGTTAACGATCAAAGCTCCATGTAGGCAATAATACACTGGAGAATCGGCAGTGAAACGAATAGCGTAATAATATATTCATACATACAATGGGATAACAGAAATGCCAATGTTGTTCGATTCGTGAGAACTGTAATTTTCAATTCGTCCAGTCACTCGGTATTCTTGAGGTTGTTGCCAACCTTTTAACGCTATTGAATTACCATATTTCACGAAGTATTACCACGTTCATTCAGAAATACATTTTTTCTACAGGTTGTCCGAAATGCAATCCTCCATTCACTCATTACCGCCGATTCTCGGAAAAAGATAATCCTAAAAAATCGATGCGACTTACTTTGACAAATTCGAACTTCTGCATAAGAACCATCCATCTCTAGGGTATTGCATCAGAGCAGTAGCATTGAATTTGTTGATTTCCCACCTGGAAAATCTGAAACAATGTGTCAGCCTAGATGGGTATACTTCAAAGTTTGAAGATATGAAGCATGGTGTACCCCAAGGCCCTATCTTAGGACCACTCTTATTCAACCCACAACATGTATTCTATTTGCTGATGATTCGATATTGATCAATTCCAATGTGATCAATACTTGCGCTGGAAATTCTATTCTAGCATTAGAAGAGAGGGATGGATACTGGTTTTCTGCAAACTATTTGAAACTGAACGATAGCAGAACAAATCGCATTGGCTTTTGATCGAGAGTTCACCATGGAGACACTGTTGAACTTCTAGGAGTTACTTTCGACGACTTACTAAATTGGTCAAACCACTTTGCTCAAAAGTTTTCAGTTCAGTATTTGTTAAGGCACTACCCATTATATGAAGCTTTCACCCTGTAGAAGATTTGCGACGAGTGTAAAAAAGTCTTGACAGTTTTTGTTGTTCTGCATTCAATTAACACGATTGTAATTAGAGACGAAATATATAGAAAAAGCTACAATTTTCTACCTATATTCTAGAGAGGAATATTCTTATATAAAATACAGTCCACCAATTGGAGAAGTGTTATTATATCAAACAGTATTCAACTATGTATTATGCATTTTTTTCATTCTTATAAATCTTATGGGATAATTTCATCGAGAAATTCTATCGATCAGTAAGAATATAGAGATATAGAGACCACTGTGGAACTCTATACCAAGAATATGGTATAATGTCTTTACCATCCCTCTATACAGTGTGTCCCAGAATAACAGAGGTACAAAATTTTAGGATCAATGGTAACAAAGATGATTGAGGAAAACTGCATCTAGGGCCAAAGGGCTGTAGCGCTCTTAGAAAGTAGTTTCGGAGGTAGGAACATTTTTTCTTATTTTCATCTGTACAATTATCTCTCGGAGTATACGAACGTTATTCTGGGACACCCTGTATATATCACCAAGTGCTGGAAATCAATAACAATAAGGTTAAGCTACAACTGAATTTACATTTTCATGATTATAATACCCGAGGCGCAGGTCAAGTAAGGCCCCCTCGATATAGGATCGCAAATCTTCCAAAAATTCCATCAACATAAGACTATATGTATAATCACTCAACTATTGACGTTACCGATATGGATACAAATGACAAGTGGCAAACAATGGATGAAACAATTTTTGACAGATTCGTGTTTTCATTCTCTATGAGAGTATAGACACATTCTCACTGACCATGAAATATTATTTTTGAACTAGTTGTCCTGTATTGTCTTGTTTCATTTTGTTTATGTCTCGCTATAATTATGTTATATTATACTTGACGAGTAACTTCAGTTCATGAATCGACTCTTTTCACTCGACTTGCTACAAATGTATAATACATTGATGTGGTTGGATAAAGTATGTCTGTCTCAATCACCCTGTATGATGGAACCAGTAGTGGAATTTATCATTACATTCAACTATCACTGCAAGTATGATTTTTCCAAATATTGTCACACTAGTGCGTTTCACTTTCGACTGTCCTGTTGCTTCAGTGGAATGTGCTACTTTCTGAATGGAAAAAACAAAGGTGGTCGTAGGAAATCGTTATTTTTGTATTAAGTATGTAAAATGAGTATTTTCCAATGAATGATGAGAACACGAATTTTATATACGAAATACAAACTGTGAATGGAAATCTGCCTTCCTGTAGCAGAAGCATATAAAGAAGATAGTTTGAGTAACAAAATTGGAATTTCTAACAAAATATTGAATTGTCCAAAGAAATCAAAATATCTCATGAAATTGTGGGATCAAGAGATATATATTTTTCCTGATCAGCAGCAGTAATTTTTCAAACCTCACTATCAATTATGATTTCAAAAAATGGAAATGTTTTATGAAGAATGATCAATTGATAATTGACTCTGTTGGCTCCTTCAGAAAGTGATATTTCATGTTTATTTCGTGAGTTATTCTGTCAGTGACAGAAAGTCTTTTTTTCACGGTCAAAAAAAGTAATTATTCACGCATCAATAGAGATGTAGAAATCTCCACTTTTCTTTGACAGTTGTGCGAAAAAAAATATTTTTCGAAACTTCTACACCCTTTATTTTTCATTTTTCAGCTTTTCATGGGATTTTCTCTCCTCGTTTCTAAAAAATAGAGTAGAAGTTATTAAAAATTATTTCAATATATTCGTAGCAAGGACAGATTTGTGATCTGCCCCAAAATGTCACTTCGCTTGAAATTAAACCTTTAGATACCTAAAAGAGAAATTCTCTATTGGTCAGTGACACCTTGTTTTTGAAAAAATTTGGAAGTACAAATATATTTAATAAGAATAAAACCTCTACTTATCTTGGTGGACGTTTCGGAAACGAATCTGCTCCCGTTCTCAACACAATTGAAATATTTTTCTTTTCGCAAAATTTTTCAATGTTTTCGGTTTTGACACTTAGAAAGCGAGCGACATGCATAACGTTGATATTGTCCAGATCAGAACGATGAGAGGAATATCTCGTCAAAATTTTCTATTTTAAGTTCGGTCCACCCTGTATATCACGTATCGTAAAAGGTACAGGCATACGTTTTTCTTCAGTTGCGAAGTCCATTCACGTCCGTGAACGTCCCAATTTCCTTCCAGATCGCTGAGAATCGCAGGATGTTTTGGGACCGGTTCCCAACTTTCTTTTCAGGAATAAGCGAGGGTGTAGGAAATGGACACGTGCCAATGGGAGTTTATTATCGCTTTACGAAAACGTCATATGGATCCTGATGTTCTTTCGATGGTCATGTGGAAAAAGTACTCGGAGTCTTCGTCACAGCTTTTCAAAGTTGACTATGGATGTTGGAACGACATTTTATATTATTACACTCCCAGATAACACGGGATTTATCCTATGGATCTCCGTTTCTTGTCAGATTTTGACCGCACTGAGGAAACTCGACCGAATATTTTCATTCTTCTGTTTCGGCACTGCGAAACGATTTTTCGTGAACCAAGTCTTGTTTCATCAGGAGAGTTGTTTACATTTTCTCATTTCAATAAGAATGATTAGAATATCCACAATTTTCTAATGATTCCTGGACTATAAAATGTACTAGAAATTTGAAAATATCTCACTTATGTCTCATAGTTTTCATTTCATATCAATTTTTTTTTCACTTGCGGGAAACTCCTTTCTGAAAGAAAGTAACTGAAGTTTAGTAAGCAACTATATTACCAAAATTTTTGAAAAAAAAAACCTTTTAGGATATTGGTTCAGATACTTCGTATTTCAACTGAAAAGTATGCCTATAAATTGAGAATCTTGTGACTCGCCCTGAATAGGTACATCAATAAGGAGTTTCACGACAAAGTGAATCCTCTGTGGAATTCTGTGGGTATACAACTGTGCGGGATATAACGCTCATATCTATATAAAATATTAAATTCAATCTTTTTTGAAAGCCGCCAAACCTGTTAAACTTTGGCGAAATTCCATTTCTATTTTTAAGCTACCTACGTATCCTTCATATCAAAGTTTCCCCAAAGTATTTCCATTCGGGAAGTGTTTTTCATTAAAAACGTTGGAAGTTTGTAAACAGGATTCGTCCGACAGAACAGCAACCTCTCTAGACAGAATATATTTACGTTCATCTCTTCCACATCACAAATTTCATTTCATGATTGAATACAGAGTTTTTGCTCCTTCTGTTGCCACGCAGACTGCGAAAGAGGGATAATTCTGATGATCGTTCTTGTAAATTCTAATGAGAATTATTCGAATTCTCTAGTCTTATTGAACCGGAAAAATGGAAATCATTTATTATTCTGTGAAAAGGAACCCGTCAGCTATCGAAGTTTGACAACAGCTGGCAACATCCCAACCGAAAATTAAAATGAAAATTATGAAAATTATTTCAATATATTTGGAGTAAGGACAGATTTGATATATTCGTAGTGGGGAAATATTTATGACCTGTCCCAAAATGCCACTGCGGTCGAAATTCGATCTCCAGATACCTCAAGAAGAATTCTCTATTTGTCAGTGATATCTTTGTTTTTCGTGAATTTGGAAATAGAAATATATATTCAATGAAAACGAAACTACTACTTATAGTTTCACAAACGTCCACAAAAATGAAATATAATTAATACTTGATGAAAACAAAACTTCTACTCATAGTTTCAGATACCTACGAGTCCTATATACTAGCCCTATATGTGTCAGTTTCACTGACAAAATCAAACATTCTGAAATACAAATTCAATTTTAACAAAACTTATACTTATAGTTTCATTCGTTTTTAGAGAAGCAAAGTATGTGATAATTTTAAATGAAGAAGTTTGAACGTGCCAGTTATTTTATAGGTTACCTAGCAGTCGATCTACTTTGCTGCCGAGTTGAACATATAATTTTTTCTCCGATTATTCATGATGATAAAGGAAGATATTGTATTTGCAAATTATTACAATTCCCACAATCGCTTTATTTTTCCTGTAGTGTTCAATTAAAATGAAATTTGATAGAAATCGCAGTTGTTAGAACGGTTGGTTGCTATGGAAATGTCCATAATAATTATAGTTTAGGCAGCAAAGTACACACTTTGCTGCCTAGGCAGGAAAAGTAATACTTGTGTCAGCAAAATTGATATTTGGTGCCAATCGGAGAGAAAAGAATATAAATAAAGTATACAGAGATATTCCAAACTTATGTTGTTTATTGCAAAACTGTGGACAATGTGGAAAATGTGATCCATCTCAGACATTGGGTAAAACAGTAAGTTAGTCTGAGTTGTGTATTCAGCAAATATTGTTGTTTTTCAATCTGGCAAAACTGAAGTGACATTCATTTTTTGGGTGAATAATATGCAGAAAAATAAAATTCACGGCTTGTGAAATTCCTATTCACTCTTCCCATACTTATGGAAGCATGTAGACGTAGATTTCTGCCAATATAATCGAAATATAGTCAAAATATCAGAAGAATATGCATAAAATAACCATTCTACAAATGATTCGTGGCGAACATTTTGAACATCTCTAACATTGAAATTATTGTTTTTATGTTTTTTTTTGTAAGATGAAACAATTTTCTTTCTTCAATGTTAATTTTTGTATTACATATGAAAACACTTGATATTTCCGAATATAGGTATGGGACATTGTACATGAATTATGTCTAGAATTTTCTGGAGAATCCAAAGAACTTATATTATACAGGGGGTTTAATTTAGAATAAGACATTCATGAAGATCATAAATTTGTCGCCATTACAAATACATTGAAATCATTTTCATAATTGATATTGATTAAAATTTTCAGGTACGAACAGAAAATCTAGAGACATTGATCGGCAAATCGGCCTGTAGTTCTTAATAATTCGCGCTAGCGATCGTTCAATGTCATTCCATGGATTTTATCGAAAATTTCTGGCGTGACGACCTCACACGACGACCACAAAAGGACTCAGTGAACCACTTCACTACATTTCGGTGATTTTATTTCTACGCAAGAAAACTGCTTAATCCAGACACGAAATTCACGCAGCTTGCTCAACATCTCACAAACGATGTACAGAACACCGGTGGAGCTATTCTCCCTATTTGCCTATCAAATTTCTTCAACCAAAACTCTTACGTACCTACAGCTATCTTGATTACAGCATTATATTCGTTATAGCGGAAAAAATCATTCAAATGTCAGTTGTCAGATGGTGACACAAGAATAAAAACAAAATCAGTATTATTGATAATTGCACAATCAGTGCTATAAAAATTATGATTCAGAAGTAGTAATTTAGGTTACTTCTCAATTAATGATCAAACTACATAATTACAATCTCAAAACATCAACTATTGTACAGAAATCTGTACGAATCTAACCATCTTCTGACGAGTTTCATAACTAATAGGCCGTTTTCGACGAAACAAAACACCATCAGTGACTGCACCAGTGTTTTGTACATCGTCATTTCACAGTAGACTGATGACAATGACAGATGACAGTTGACAGTATTGCATTTGAAGGTACTGCGCGGGATTCAAAAAGTCACGGATTTACCAAATAGCCTCGTATTTATGCGCCGGTCCAGCACTATCGTGTGAAAAGTATTTGTATTTACTCTTCTATTTACTTACTTTACGATTCTCGCGAAGCAATTATTTTCCAGTTGAGAATTCATAGAATGAAGCGAATGAGAACTTGTCCGGTCATTTCCTTATTGCGAAAAGTAGTTCATATCAAGAAAACACTCGGTATCATGTGGTTATGCCTAGAGCTACTCGTGAATAGTATATGAAATGAAAACGAGAATATTCTATACGTGAATTTTAGAACCCTGTTTAGTACGCTCCACATTTTATTATCGCGTAAAATGTTTATGATTCGAGAGGAGCTAGACAAGATTAAAAATTTCTGTGTCATTTTTATGGCCGAATTGTAATGGGAATGTGATGAGTAAAATAGCTTGTAGTGGTACACTCATAATTTTTTTTACAAATCATTTTTCGAAATTGAATATGTTTCTGAATGGTGAAGGATACGAGTGATATAGAACAAGGTTATTGAAACTGAAGCCGTGGCGTTATAATCCATTGGTATTTATTCGAAAACGAATGAGTATGTGCCATGTGAGGAAATTTGTATTATTTTTTGTATGAGTCCTCGATGAAAACATATTTTAGAGCAACCCTATATACCTGCCTCAATTACATCAATATCTCGAAAAAGTCTATAGATGGGTACGTAAAAAAGATTCTGAAGATATTAGTCTAAGCGAAATAAACATTTCAAATTGAAAAAAATCCCACAGATACCTTGAATACACCTTTACGAATAAATTATCAAAAGGCTCCATCGTTTTCAAATGGTTGAAGGTAAAAATTCTCACAAGGTGAGTTTCATCAGAGAAAAATACGACAGACAGAAATTGTAGATGATAAAATTATCTACAAAAATTGTCCTTATTTCTCTAAGTATCACAATTTCTGATAAATCACGATTCGTAAAGTAAATAGAGTTATGACATTTTACACAGGGTGTCCCGAAAAGATACCGACACCCTGTATAATATGCACGCATATGACACGTAAATACATCATCTGACGTTTAATATAAGTGAATATAATCGGCACACTCATATCTGCGAGATATATACAATCAGAAGACGTAATTGACCCTAGTGCTCATCAAAAGTTTATAGAAGAATTTGCCAATGTTTAAAATTTCGTGCAATGAATACCATACGGTGTGTGACGGATTGGAAGATCTTTTTGATACAACCAATCAGCATGTAGATGCGAATGATTTAAGAAACATCTCGAGTTTTTTTATGTGTTGACAACACGAAAGGGAAACCTATAATATTCGATGAACATCGTGTTAGTCAGCGGTGGAATTTCGGGAGAGGAGGAAGGTGTTGGAATTTCCTTCCTTCCTTTCGAAGATATGTCGCATCCACGTAGAGACACCCAGTATAATTCTGTTGGAAGCTACTGATTCCGATTAATTTTTTTCCTTCTGAGCGAGCTAAGAAAATATCTGGGCTAGTCACGTGATCCGATGATTCGATTATTTTCCAATCATGGCAGCCGAATGTCCGACCTAACTCAATATCGACTCTGATTAGGATAGAGAGTCACCTAATGAGATCCGATGGAGGTAATCAGAATTATCATGGGAAATGTCGTTGGTCGTTGGTTATGTACAGTGTTGCCAATGATTCGAGAACGACGGCGGAAAGATTTTCCTCCACCGGTTTGTGATTTTGGAACGATATACGTCAAACCTAACCTTAAAAAAACATATGCAGACTTTTCTTTAACAGACGTAAATATAATAAATGGAGAAAATGAACAACACAATACGATTACTTATACATTACAAACAATATACAGTTATACAAATGTCTGATCAGTGAAAATCATTTTGGGTTTCGACAGCTAGTTCTGGAAATAATCATCAATGATAGAACTAAATATCTAGGTATCATCATAGATGAAAATCGCGGATGTCAAGATCCAATGAACACTCTGACACCAAATTGAGCAGATTCATCTACAAATTTTACGAAAAATAATGAATGAAAAACTCTCGATCATTCTATACAGTGTGGAATTCGGCATAATCGTTCTGAGAGGTCTCTGCAATAAAGCCCTACAACCTTGATTGATGCATAACAATTGATTACAAACTTGATTTATAGAATTGAAGAATGCCATCAAACATGCGCAAAAACTCACAATCTACTGAAAATTCCACTGTACCCAAAAGATGCCAATCGAAGATACATTAACAACAGAAGCTCCGAAAATATTCAACACAATACCACAAGATATCAGAAATATAAAAAACAAAGCATCTTCTGAAGAAATCAACACAGTACATGAACAAACACCAAGGCAAGAATATACACAGGCTAGAAAAAGATATCACTGAATTTATACAACCATACAAACTCTAACTATATAAACATATCCTCAGAAAATGATCTTTCAGTATGTCGAAGGACGAATTATTTCTGATTTTTTGACACCATTTTCAAGACGACATCTTGTTTCCCGAAATCGTGCAGAAATTGTGCTCTAAGTATGTCATGAAATGAATTATTTCTGATTCTTTGGGACCATTCTCAAGTTGACACCTCGTTTCATTCATGGTGTTTTCCACTATTTTTCTAACTTTACTTTTTACACTTTCACTAGTATGTTAGGGAAGGAAATATTTTTCAGGGCTATTCTTGTGTTGATATAACATTTCCTTTCCTGGTATTTTTCACTCTTTGCAAAAAAAGAGAAAGAATAGGATTTCTATGTTTTCCACTCGTAATTCCCTTTGTATATTTTGGATTGCTACTGCCACTGTGGAAAAAAAGGAAAATTCAAGGAAGTTGTTGAATTTTACAAAACCTATCAGAAAAACATTAGGGCAGTTTTATTTCTATCATGAAGTTCAAACTATTGCACAATTGTTTCATGGAAAATGGAAAACAATGCTTGAAAGGCACCTAACATGAAAATTACTAACTATGACATGTTGCTGTATCTAGATAGAAGTGGCAACTGATTTCCGATGGAAATATACAGGGGGTTCGATTCAAATTGGGTTCATCTTCGAAAGGCATTAGAAGTGTATTGAAAAGCCAATAAAACTAATTTTGGACTTTTCAATGTATTTTCAAATAAGCGAAATATTGCTTGGGACATCCGGTATTTCAGGACTTGAATATCCCTTCGAACGAGGAATCCCCCGTAGGATTGATGAAGCCATATAATCATGAGACAGTCGAAAAATCGTTTGTACGAAATCATTTTTGGGCTGCCCTCAGGGATCTGATCCACCGATCTGGATAATCTGTTTTGTTTCGTATCTCTTAGGAAGCCCACGTAGTCTCCGCATCCTCGTTCATTATTATTCCAGACTTGGGCGTAATTGAACACAAATATTGGTATTGTATAACTTTCGATGGAAATTCCGTATAGCCAATGCACAGAAAGTACACCTGTTTCTAATATGCATATTTACGAAAGTGCTGAACGGACATGATGACTTTTTCTTTTATTTTTGCCAGTTTGAACTGGCAATTAGCACTGATTGTCAATTCAAACTGACAATTATGGCTAAGTGTCAGTTTGAATTGGCAATTAGCCATAATTGTCAGTTCGAACTGGCAATCAGTCCTAATTTAATATATTTGTAGTAAAGACAGATTTTGTCATCGGCCCCAAAATGCCACTGCCCTTGAAATTAAATCTTTATATACCTAAAAGAGTGATTCTCTATTAGTCAGTGACACATTGTTCTTGAAAATTTGGAAATACAAATATATTTAATAGGAATACTACTTCTAATATATTTGCATCTCCAAATTTTTCGTAAGCAAGGGGTCACTGACAATTAGAGAATTTCTCTTTTAGGTTTCTAAAGGTTCATTTCAAGCGCATTGACATTTTGGGGCAGATCACAAAAATCTGTCCTTACTACAAATATATTGAAAATTGTACTTTATTTTTCAGGTACGACGAGAGACAATCCCACAAACCTCCGAACAACAAACCCACTAGAAGGATCACAAAACAAATATTCTGATGCCAACATGAATTCCCAGAATTATCATAATATTAGTACCCAATCGTTGCCAGTGTTGTCATATCCAATCATCAAAAAGTGATAAATAGTCCATAATATTTGAAGTCCTTTATGAATTCATGTAGTTCAATGCACAAATATAATAATAAATTTGGGTCATGACGATTATGAATCAGTTCTGATTAATAGAAGATTGCTACATTATTCTGAGACTCAGCAATTTTACTTTCTTGGGGGCTCGAGGACCAGCATGGGTATCGTGAATACTTTTTGCTCAACGTTGCAACACCGCAATTTGATATTGACAGTCGACGGCGATTATTGCTTTGTTTGGTATCTGTCATTAGTTACGTTTTGATTTATCGATATTATTCAACTTGTGTTCAGTTTTGTGTACTCAGAATTCATCAGAAACTCAGTTTATTTCCTGTTTTGGTGATTTGATATAATGGTGAGACGTTGTGAGGTGTGTTAAAGACAATTTGAACCGGCGATCAAAACACGTCATTTCATAGGTGAGTTACCATTGTCGTATCATTCGAGATTTTGAAGCATTTTCCCAAATGGAATGGATAAAAATGAATTTAAATTGAATTGATTAGATTATATTGATTATACCCATGCCCAGCTGCGACAGTGTCTTGTGGTAAAATATGTAGCACTGATAAATGCTTCCTTATTTGTAGTCAAAATATGCGAAGCTGCTGAAGAATCACTGAGAATAATGATGAACTCAATTAATATTTTTGATAAGAAATATAAAGATATTTCTATACTTCTCCTACACACAACAATGAGAAATTTACCGTTGACTGTTTTTGGAACTAGTCAAACTAATTTGGAGAAATATTTCACTGTAAGACTTCATCATGAGGCAAATAAATTGAAAGATTCAACGGAAGTAGAGTAAGAAGTATGTTAACAAAAACAATCCTATTCAAAAATCAATAAATTATTTGTGTGATTATCCATGGTTGTTTTTCATTTCAGTCCTGTTTTAAATAAGAAACACTGCTATTTGCTACATCTTCACATGATTCATGATTTTATTGTTGATGAAACATTTCGTCATAATACTTGTCAACACATATTCATTATCGATTTTCATCTATCTACATGAAATGAAATAATCAGACATCAATTTTTTGCGTCAAAATATATGAATTCTGCTCAAGATGAAAGCTCCTTCATTTTTGACGATATCGTGAAATGATATAAAAAAGTTTCATCTTCAGATTTGAAAATTACATTCAAATATGCAATCATATCTATTTGCCTTGAAAACGAGTTTTTCACTGTTTTGAAAATTATTTCCATGATTAAGACTAAGTAGACACACTGTTGACTGAATAGTAAGTATATTGTTTCACATGGCGTTGAGAATTGAACTTTTCTTGTGACGTGGTCATAATAAGTTTATTGATTACAAGCAAGTTACAAAAATCACCATAAGATTGTATGTATTCGAATTTCTCGTAACAATGTGAAGGAAGTATAAAGATGTTCATTTTCCCACCAAGAAATGCTTAAAAGTACCACTGAAATTGTTACGGATTCTCAATTTGGTTTCATCATGAATTAATGATAAATTCGACCCCCTATGACAACACGGCACTGGTGCTGGAAGAATCAGCTCCTGCTATCCTCGTTTAGACAAAGATAGATACAATAGATGTTGCTTTCAAACAAACTGTATTGCCAGGGGTGTGGATTACTCATCTAGTCTGTTCAATGATCGAAGCCACAAACAGCATTAATTGAAATATTTTATTTGCTAAACATACCCTTTCTGATAGTTCGAAATATTCCAGTACTTAATCCTTTGTCTGCCATTTCGGAGGATAAAACATGCCATTTGAGGAAAGATAAGGGGTGATAAGGAAGAATCGATAAATGAATACCGGCGTGGCTTCTTGATTAACGTACTCGACCCATCAGCTGTCCTACTACATCTTATTCTCGAGTTTTGCGGTGAAAATAGTGGCAAGAGTTTCGAGCAGATAAGGAAATTCTATTTGAATGATGATCCTTTTACGACGAATCCGGCGCGATAATGAAATAAACGGCGGCTCGAAAGGGCGCAGAAAAATATCCCTTTGTATTCGTAAGGACAGATATTTCGAGACAGTGATGCGCATTCGGCGTAGTTACTTTTGTAACTTTTTGAATTCATTAATTTGGTGAAAGTGAATTCATTTATTTTACTGAAAGCCTGAAGATTTTATACCTTCAACTTTCCGTCATAGCACGAGGCATATCCAATATTGTTTATCTGGCAAATAGAATATACAGGGTTGGGATAAAGTATGGAACTAAACAAATATCTTATTATATTAAACGAGAAAAACGATATTCATGAGAATTTGCAGGTAAGTGCAATGGAACGAAATGCATCTGATGTACACTTTTTTGTTAATGATATACTTCTGGTTTAACCAGAAATGCCATCGACTTCTTGAATTTGAATGGTACACCCTATATATATCTTCACAGATTTTGAATTCATACATACATAATGAGTTTAGTGTTGAAAAAATTGTGAAAACGAGGAATATAGCACTTTAATCAACCTCCTTTTAGTTTTTTGCATTTGACCAAAAAACTATTCAGGTGAACTAATTGATTTTGTTTGTATGCATAGTGATAAATTAACGAGTACTCAGTTGTTCTTAGCACTAATTGTCAGTTTAAATTGACAATTAGGTCTAATTGTCAGTTTGAACTGGCAATTATGGGTGATTGCCACTTCAAACTGGTAATTATGGCTAATTGCCACTTCAAACTGGCATTTATCCCTAATTGTCAGTTCAAACTGACATTTATCCCTGATTGCCAGTTTAAACTGACATTTATACCTAATTGCCAGTTTTAATTGGCATTTATGCGTAATTGCCAGTTCAAACTGCCAATCAGACCTAATTGTCAGTTCGAACTGGCAATCAGAGCTAATTGTCAATTTGAACCGGCAAATATAGTTAATTGTCAGTTTAAACTGGCAATTAGGGCTAATTGTCAGTTTGAACTGGCAATTATGGCTAATTTGGCTAGTTTGAACTGGCATTGATGGTTAAATACCAGTTTAAACTGACAATTGGTGCTAATTTCCAGTTCGACATGGCAATTATAAAAAAAAATCATCATGTCCGTCCAGCGCTTTCGTATAATATACTGTGTGCCATAACATTTCCATGCCACTTAGGAAATACCGCCGCCATCTTGAAAATTATCCTCCGTTTCTCACGTTCCATCCGGAAATTCGTAGATAGAGGAGACAAACTACAGATGACAACTCCGTGAAGTGTTTCGTTTGTTCACGAAACAGAAGAATTCATTCGATATTCAATTCGGAATGGCTGTCGCATTAAAAATAACGTCGGTACGGAAAGCAGCAAGCGAGGGTAAACGTAGACGGTAAATATGAAATATTGAGAGAATCCACTTTCTCTGAGAATAGTCCAGGAAGTGGGAGAGAAACTTGGGCGATAAAATTCTGAGGATTATTAGGATATTATTTCAACAGCAGGTTTCTTGGAAGGATACCAAAATTGGAGCGATACATGGAACGGGATGTGTATGAGATAACATACACATACACATATGAGATAACATGACACAATATGCATATACAAGGTTTTCCGTTTGGAAGCTACCAGAAAAATTCAAAAAAATGTACCATCTCATTTGGTACATTTTTCACAGCGTCTACTCGCAATCATTATGCTTTTTTCGAAAATCTGACCAGGGTTGACTTAATCAGCAAATTCAATTGACTAGATTAGGTTTCCGAAAAGTACTATTGTGAATTTTTAGATTTTCTGGTGTTTCATCTCCTCGTTTCCGAAAATAAAAAGAAGAAATTATAATGTTATAACTATAGTGAGGACAGATTTATGATCTGCCTCGAAATATTTCAAATAATTTGGTAGACAAATATATTTTGAAAGAATTTTTGTGCTATTTCAAGAGAATCCAACAGATAAGCAACTGAAATTGAACAGTTTTCAATTCAGGATTACCAAGAAAAAGTACATATAACTAAGACGAAGAAAGATAACAAAAAGGCTCGCTTGAAAATAATGAATTTGTTCATTTCCATGAAAATAATAGATGGAATAATCAGTGATAAAGTGAGGAAATAATGAAAAATGAATAAGCAGTTCCATTAGGTTTCCTTATACCAATTTTCAACTGTGTGAAAGATGCAGCCATATTCATTTTTCTAGATTATTCTGGAATTTGCTCTCCTCGTTTCTGAAAAATAATATACATAATGCAGCCTTAGTTTCAACACTGTGCCTTTTACCCATTTTCGAGAACCACTCCACCAATTGCTTCATCACATACAGGCTATTCAAAACTGAACGACCAATTACATTATTTTCAAAATTGAAAAAGTTCGTTCTTTGAAAATGTGACACCCCGCATTCATTGCATGGTCACATGAAAATCTCATAAAAATTGGAAATATGGATTCTCGAGCGGTGGAAATAGGTATAGCGAAAGTTCAGCGGATTTATGCAGAATTAAATTCACGAATTGTACAATTGAGAATGGTTCGATTGAGTGAAAAAGAGAGTATTGAAATTTTAATGATGATCGGTTTTTGGGTGACTGTAAAATTTATTTCTGTCAATTAGAATTTGACACTTGGAGAAGAAAATATTACTCATCTATTCATTACTATGCATACAAACAACATCAATTAGTTTACCTAAATAATTTTTTGCTGTAATGCAAAAAACTCAAAGGAGGTTGATGATAGTGCTATATTCCTCGTTTTTACAATTTTTCTCACACTAAACTCAGTATTTATGGTTTCATAATAACAAGCTTTCGAAAGAGCTCTGTAAAAATATATAGGGTGTCCCATTTGAATTGAATGAGTTGTTGGCTTTTCTGGTTAAACCAGAGGTATATTATGAATGAAAAAATGCACATCAGATGTATTTTGTTCCATTGTACTAACCTAGAAATGTTCATTATTATCGTTCTTTTAGGTTTAAAAGATATTTACTTGGTTCCATACTTCATCCCAACCCTGTATGTGTAAACGGTGATCGCGGGGTGATGAAGGGGGATGAAGTGTACAGGATACTATAGTAGGTCGAGCTACCTATTCCGCACTCCTCAGACCCCTTGGGAACCATCGGGTACCCAGACACATAGAGGAGCATGTTTGAGTTGTAACATTTCACCTGCCATACCTCAGCTATCGCATGATCTGCTTTTTCGGACCCTCTTATTCTCGACATTTTCGTACTTGGTAATGTAGAAATCAGCTTGTACACATCCAATCCAATGTGCTACTCGTGAATGTGACTTTCGTCTTTTGCTCTGCCAAGTCGAGGGGTCGGATACTCAAATATTTGCTGTTTGAAATACTTATCCCAATTGAAAATATATTTCTGGCAATCCCACACCTTTTTTCCATCACCTGGTCTATGAGAAACTCATGGTAGTTTGGACTGTTTTCTCCGTTGGAGTTAGATCGATTCCATACTTTCATTTCGAGCTCGCGTTCACCTGTCTTCTGACTTCTGGCTGATCAGAATTTCCGTTTTTTTCGTCTGCATCAACAATAAAACCTGTTGTCTATTTATTCACAAAAATAAGGTTTAAAAACAGATTGAATAAGTCCAAAACAGAGCCCTCTAGATGATTTGCGAGTGTGTGAAAATAATATGCTGAATTCAAGCCGAATTGCACAACATTGGGAGCACCCAGTATGGATGAAAGTCGCCCGTGACTCCGAAATGAAGAAATTGTCAATTGGACTGAGAAGCTAAGAATTATTCAGTAGTAGTTGTAGTAGTAGTAGTAGTAGTAGTAGTAGTAGTAGTAGTAGTAGTAGTAGTAGTAGTTTTATTGATCCATAAAGAGCTTACAAAAGCAATAGGACCAGTCAAGAAATAGTACATTTGAGGGATTCCTAATGAAAGTACAGGGACAAGTAATACAAAAAAAGAAAACGACTCACATACATGACAAGATAACTTACATATATCAATTTTGCAAAAATAAAGAAAACTCATCAATTGTATAGGGGCTTATTTCACGAAGTTTTTAACTTTATATTTGATTTTTTTTTCGGTAGCTGCGTATTTGATATCTTCAGATATGAGGTTATATGCCCTGAGTCCGACTGACTCAAAGGAATGAAGAGAAAGGGATAGTTTTGGGCAGATGGAAATTATTTTTTATACAAGTATGATAATTGTGGAAAGAATTATTTCTGTCGAGATTCTTATAAACGAGTACCAGAATTTCCAAAATGCCAACGGTAGTATTCTGAACTTTTTGAACAAATTTACTGAATGATAGTACAAAAAAAAAAGAATTAATTTTGATTTCGCTCACTAGAAATGGAGTTGATCACGGTGAAATATCTATTTATCACAATGGAATAATTTCACAACGAATGGCCGCAACAAAACTTGTGACTCAGAGAAGAATGTAGAAGTTTGAAGTATTCTCCATATCATATTCATCTATTCAATCTATCAATCGACCCGATAAGCATGGGATGTGATAACTTTTCTCTCCAAGAATCTGTTCTGTATCATGTTCTTTGTTTTCGTAAACATATCTATGTACTGGGTGAAAACGAAACAAGGCCAATTTGACATAGTTATCGTTCTCAGAGAAAAAAAAAAACGTTCGAACCGATCGATTTTAATTTTGAGGGCGGAATATGTTGCCCATGTTTTCAACTTTTCCACTTCAAACCCCTCAGAGGGGTGAGCTCCAACCCTTGAATCTCAAATTGGATAAGGGGTCAAGTGATACATCATTCTGAAGGTAATCGAAATCTCTTACCAACGCTTCTTTGTTTTTAGAATTCAATGCGGTAGTTCTCGAGAAATCAAGTTTTTGAAAATAATCGGCTAGTGATGGAAAGTAACACTTCTTTTCCTTTCATCACTATTTCTCATTTCGTAGCAAGAACGATGTTCATCTAAGAAGTGCCTCATGTGTTTTTCTTTTCAAATCCTGTCCTATCCAACATTTCATGGAAAATCATTTATTTTAATGTCAGTTTCTAGATCTCTCAGTATAATACATAACGTGTTTCGTTTTCATTGGGCCACCCTGTTTATCTCTCTTCTTGAGAATACAAAGATTAGTATCATTATTATTAGTCGATATTCTACCATGGGAACCACAAGCATTAAAGAACAATTTTCCAAATTCGATATATTTTCGATATAAATCAGATATGATATATCCGATATTTTGATATTTATATAAGTATGATATTTTCAAACCCTGTCATCCACTTTCATTTTTCCTTTCCCTTTCGCATCGGAGAGTGCAGTAAGAGGTTCAGTCTGCTTTGATCGAAAAGTTACATTCAGCATTGACATGGTATATGAGGTATTATCAAAAAAAAAAGTGTGAATTCATGGAGTCACGATGTAAGTGAATTTTTTTCCATATTATAGTCAGCGAGACACAGGTTATCTTAGCTATAGCATCAACCATCAGGCTACCTGACGTATACAGGGTGTTACAGAACAATGGGATCAATCTTCTAGTTCTAGGGGTTATTCAGTGCAATAGTGTAAAACATTTGAGTCGTGGGTCGCATGTCCGGAAAAGTGTCACTACGGCCCTAAGACGCGTTGAAATTCAGAAAGACGATGAATTGCCTAAATAGGATTCAATTTATGCCTTTTGTACATGATATCATCACAACAAATGTTCAAAATGTCTTCCTCCAACCTGAATACACCGATTTAAACGTTGCACAAGATTTCTGCAGACTTGACTGAAAATTTGATCCTCGTTATGAATGATTCCAAATTCTGCTGTAATTCGTCCAATCAAGTCTTGCTCTGTTCCAACTGGAGTTTCGTAGACCAAAGACTTCACATGTCCGCACAGGAAAAAATCTAGCGACGTTAAATCGGGTGACCTAGGAGGCCAAGAAACTGTTCCACCTCTGGCAATCCAACGGTGTCCAAACCGCTGATTTTTTCCTGTGTAAAGTCTTTGGTCTACGAAACTCCAGTAGAAACAGAGCAAGACTCAATTGGGCGAATTACAGCAGCATTTGGAATCATTCAAAACGAGGATCAAATTTTTAGTCAAGCCAGCCGAAATCATGTGTAACGTTCAAATCGGTGTATTCAGGTTGGAGGAAGATATTTTATAAACAATTGTTGTGATGATATCATGTACAAAGGGCAAAAATTGAATGCATTAAATCCTATCTAGGCAATTCATCGTCTTTCTGAATTTCAACGCGTCTTAGGGCCGAAGTGACACTTTTCCGGAAGTGGGACCCACTACTCGAATGTTTTCTACTGTTGCACTAATATTTGTGTCCATTTGTATCACTGTGAGAAAATAATTGAGATGTGACTTAGAGCAAAATATCAATAAATCAGAATGGAAAAAATATGAGGTAATAAAAGTTTCACTCTAAAAAACTTTAGGAATAGAACATTTTTAGAAGTGGTAGGTAGGTACCTTTTGCTGTTGATATCTTCGGTTCAGCTCTGGAGAGCCTTAGACCGAAGGAAATGAGGACAGAGCGAAGATGAAACAGATGGAACAGAAATTGGGTGCAAATGTCTGCCGTGGTTCATTATTCGATATGATCTCAAAGTCGAGCCGGTTCGAACAAACACTCGATGAGCCCTTTTGACACAAAGTCGGCAGCAGGAATACAAACACACGTACAAAATGGGCATTATACAAATTGCAACAATCATGGTGATTGCTTTGACATCACTGTAGGAATTACGAATTCATTCGGTCTACCGAATGTGCATGTTCGTAGCACACGAAACTTCCATCATAATGAAATTATACTCGAGCTCAAAGGCGTTTTTTTATCACAATGTGATTCAGTTCGGCGACAGATTTATACAGGGTTAGGTGAAACTATCAAAACGACCCGATTGCATCCGAACGTCGAATTGGAGTTCTAGGAATTGAAAGTCTTCACTCATGTTTGATTGAAAATTGTATTATTCATTGATAGTTCATCGAGTTTATGATATTCTTGTGAATCTTTATGGAATTGCTGAGTTCCGATGAATCTCCTCAGTAAGTGTATTGAACACATTTTTTTATAATAGTTTTCGTCCCACTGAGCATTAATTGAGTTACTCAATTATTCCATACCTTTTTTAATTAGGAGTGAAAATTCTTGAAATATTTGAAATTTCGAAAATTTATACAGTTGGGGAATGGGTGTCCATACGATATATACACACTGTGACACACTGTTTATTAAAACTTTCGAGTTGGTTTGGGAAAACATTACTTGATGAGTTTCATGCATCATTATTCAGAAAAATACAATCTTATAACGTAATATATCCATGAAAAGAATAATCTAATCATATAATTTGGATGCAGCTTCGGAATACATAGAATACTAATTATTATAAAATCATGATTAACTAACATTTCTATCAGCGAATTTATCAATTTTTGCTATCAGAATACAAATCTCTACTAGTTATGTACACCGGCAAATACTGATCATCTCTTTCCGATTTTGTTTTGGAAAATCGCCGATGATAGTATATTACTTTATTTTTATCATTTATTTATTTATTTATTTCAGTTTCGGGCCACTCAACAAGCTGGTTTCACCCAGCTCTATTATAGAGTAGCACATAATAGCAAATTGTAGGTTCTCTTATGCTGAGAAAATACATAATATTATATAGTAACTTTATACAACTTTAAACAACAACAAACAACAGCTTAAGACTAAGCACTTGAAACTAAGCAATAGTTGTAAGTTTATGCAAGTAAGACAGAAGGATGAAATGCTAATTGTTCTGTAAAATAGGTCTAAGATTGCTTTTAGAAGTTTGAAATGAATAAGGTGCGAATAAATCCAAATGCGGATTAACTGAAACAAGTTTATATGTCATGTTTGACAAAGTTTGATGAAGAGAAATAAAAAGGTTTTATAATCATTATTCAAAATAGTGAAAAACACAAATATACAGGAGACACCATTTGAACATAAGTTCATAAGTCATATAACATATGTAACAATATGTAACAACATATATAACAATTTGAAATGAGACTCAACATATTATAGGTGTGGATAAAATTTTTTGATCACAACAGGGTTTCATTCCAATATTCTTTCAGGTTGTAGTACGCTTGTACTGCAAGGGCTTCTTTAACAGGATTTCTGAACTTTATACAGCCTTTCTCCTTCCTGAGAGTGCATCTGGTGGAGTATATATGATGTCATATCATTGATATGTCCTAATTATTTCTCTTGAATTTGAAAAAAAATATGTAGTGGATTCAAAATATCCACTGAAATCGAAATCAGGATAGGGAGGAGGTGATGGTAGCATAACCAGACGCATCTCGAATATTTGAAATATACGAAACAAATGCGTGCGTTTCTCAAATATTTCCACACTAGTGCGTTTCACTTTCGACTTCCGTATTGCCATAGTGAGATGAGCTACTTTCTATATAGCAAAACGAAGTTGAAAAAGTGTTTTCATAGGTGGTTGTAGAAAATATACTGTTTTGTGTCTCCTTAATCTAATAACTTTCTCGAAATCGAATATTTTCACTATATTTGTTTTTTTTTAGTTGAATTTTTGGCAGAATTGTTCAGTTTCGATAATGGAGGTATCGTTGTTATGACTATTTTTTCTTGTAATGATATATACCTTCTCCGTATGAGCTGTCTGAAAGACGGGAAGGATATATGGTGGAATGCGGCAAAATATCCTTAATCCGGCGCTGTATATATCAAATCGTGAGAATTTAAAATCGATATCTCCTGAAGTGGTATGGATATTCCATTGTAACTCTGATATATGATGATATTGAGAAGAAGGTCGTCAAGAACCCATAAATAAGGTTAGGTATGAAATCCCCACTTCACTTCTAGGTAATGCGAATATATTTTTCCCTAATAATTGTCTACTTCAAGAATCGAGTAAGGGGTTTTTCGAAGTGTCTTTTATCATGAACAGTTTTCAATATTCAGAAATATTTTCAGTTTTATATACTTACCTCACGATACCGAGATAATTCTCCTTTATTTTCACAGTTAACAACTGAAAACCTGAATCCATTGATGACCATATCGAAGACGATAAGAGGAGCTAACCTCGGGTAACCTTCCCCATAGAATATCGAATTGAAATTATTTTTTGATGTATCTAAATTGATAATCAATCTGGCCTAACGATCCAAAAAGGAGAATTAAAGTTTCCGAATTTCTCCGACAACTATTCCCACTCGATAATACAAAGTTCTGGCATCGGGTAAATCGTTCGAACTGAAAAGTTACTGGGATTCCCAAAGTTTCGAACCTTCCAAGAGTGAAGGGAAGCAATCAGGAACGTTTCGTTAATAAGGCTGCGATAAAATATACAGTCTTATAGTCAAGAATGATATTTCTTTCCGAACTGCAATATATCATACTAATGAAAATGCTAATCGATTACAATATCTCATACGAATCCAAAGCAGAACAAAAGTGAATGATTGATTATTTTGTTTTTTTTTCTTCAATCAGTAGGTCGAGTTATAATCACTTGAAGATAATATTTTCCGTAATTTTTGCACTATAAGGAGTGTCCAAGGATATTTTTCAGACTACTAATATGAAAATTGACGTTTGACGAATCCGATATCATTCAAGAAGAATGGGATAGACGTTGAGGACTAGAAAAGAATTTAAATTCAATCGTATCCTCTCGATTTTCAATTCTCTAGATGTCCAAGTTATGTTGATTGAGTTTCGTGTTATTTCTCTCTTGTCGATGATACAACACTCATCAAATCATTGACCTCTCTAGATCATCGTAGAAAGGTCGGCGACCTCAGATACTTACACGGTCGGTGCTCAACGGAAATATCATCTATAATGCCACCACGCGCTATTCCTAGTAGACAAACCAGACGAGCTCGAGCTGGTCACCCTTACACTGTCAGGCTCGAGACCTGTCGAACATCGCTATACCAATCTTCATTCATTAATAGAACGGCAATGTTATGGAATTCTTTGCCTAGTGAAGTCTTTCCTGATGCTTACAACCTCCAAACTTTCAAGAGAAATTCCGACACCTTCCTTCTCTCCCAAATTCCACACACAACATTATAGGTTTCCCTTTCGTGTTTTCCACAGATAAAAAAAAAATGCTAGGCTGGATTATTAGGTACAAGTTGGAAGGAGTTCTCATATTATGCAAGATCAACATCTGACACCTACACATTTTTCATCTTTATAGTGAATAGCGATCTATGATGCTTGTTGGTATCAGAGGTCTCAATTTTTTTTTTATCAAATAACTCGTAATCGGTATTTGTGACAAAATAGTCAATGTGAGATTTGGTAGATATACCACTACTATTTGTGGATGAATATCTAGTTGCCAGTCAGTTTTTTGAATTTGAGTCAGTAGCTATCTGATTGATCGATTTTATCAGTTTAGTTTCTTTTCCTTCTCATGAAAGGGGGTGTAGGTATACAGGTAATAATGTTGTATAAAGACATCATGTAACGGTATCATTTGGTCTGGAAATTCAAATTACATCACTATCAAAAAACCAATTCAAAATCGACCGGTTCGAGCGTTTTTTTTTCTGAGAACGATAACTATGTCAAATCGGCCTTGTTTCGTTTTTATTGGGCCACACAGTATGAGCTTTCATTATGATTATTGAACATACGTTAAAGATGTATCGATATAGAATGAATCTCATTTCTACTGAAGTCCCACCCCAAAACAGTGTTTTCCCTAACCAAGCTCTCTACTTCTTGATAAGTCTCATTTCCCTGGTGCTGAAAAGTCATTCTGTATATCGATGGTGCAAAACACTTGGGAAATTATTTTTCTACCCCCATTTCCTCGCGAATTATGTATGAATGAAGATTTTCAATGGGAAATGTGGAAATATATTATATCGAATAATGTTTTCATGAGATTTTCTATCAGGTTTTCTTTCCACAGGCCCGGTTTCAATCACATGAGAACGAAAGGGAATCATTTATGGCTGATAGATTTCAGAAATTGAATCTCGTTAGGACTGGAAAATTCTTATCATCGCCCGTGAATGTATATAAAGGACGAGAAGGAAATCGGGATTTAACTGGAAATTCATGTCTCATATTTTTCAACTGGAATATTTTTACATGATTTCAATCTGATGAGATGAATGTTTTCATATTGACAGAGTAGGGAACAGAAATTAAAAATTCCTATAATTTTGCCTCCGAACAGTTCATACAAGTTCGCAGGGCAAAGCTATGGTGCTTGAAATTTGATTGATCCGTCGGACATTCGACAGGAAACGAAGGCACTCTGATGTGAATGATTCCCAGGATTATTTTTCAACCATAAAACATATATCATTGTAAATATAATTGCAAAGGGTTGGGATGAAGTATGGAACCAAGTAAATATCTTTTCAACAAGAAGAATGATACTGTCTGTAAGTTCTTCGAGGAGGTGGTATATTCATTTTTCAGCTTTCAATGGGATTTTCTCTCCTCGTTTCTAAAAAATAGAGTAGAAGTTATTAAAAATTATTGCAATATATTTGTAGTAAGGACAGATTTAGGATCTGTCCCAAAATGTCACTGCGCTTGAAATTAAACCTTTAGATACCTAAAAGAGAAATTCTCTATTGGTCAGTGACACCTTGTTTTTGAAAAAAATTGGAAATACAAATATATTTAATAAGAATAAAACTTCTACTTATCTTGGTGGACGTTTCGGGAACGAATCTACTCCCGTTCTCAACACAATTAGAATATTTTTCTCTTCGTAAACTTTTTTCAATGTTTCCGATTTTGACACTGAAAAGTGACAATTTGGCAGACGGAGGAATTCTGGTTACAAGGTGTTTTCATTAATTGTTATCGAATTTTCCATTTTCATATTCAAGTTTCAGAAGTGGATGCCAAGTTCTATCTATATCAACTGAACAAGAAGCAATATTATTGTAATGAAAACACCTTGTAACCAGAATTCCTCCGTCTGCCAAATTGTCACTTTTCAGTGTCAAAATCGGAAACATTGAAAAAAGTTTACGAAGAGAAAAATATTTCAATTTTGTTGAGAACGGGAGCAGATTCGTTCCCGAAACGTCCACAAAGATAAGTAGAGGTTTTATTCTTATCAATTATATTTGTATTTCCAAATTTTTCGAAATCAAGGTGTCACTGACCAATAGAGAATTTCTCTTTTAGGTATCTAAAAGTTTAATTTCAAGCGCAGTGACATTTTGGGGCAGATCACAAAATCTGTCCTTACTACAAATATATTGCAATAATTCTTAATAACTTCTACTCTATTTTTTAGAAACGAGGAGAGAAAATCCCATTAAAAGCTGAAAAATGAATAAGAAGAATGATATTCATGAAAATTTGCAGGTAAGTGCAATGGAACAGAATGCATCTGATGTCCATTTTTTTGTTATTAAAATACTTCCGGTTTAACCGGTAACGCCATCAACTTCTTTTATTTAAATGGGACACCCTATATATTTTGACAGGTTTTGAAAGAGCTTGTTATTTTGAATTCATGCATACAACGAAGCAATGATAGTTCTTAGAAAGTACCCAAACTATGAGCTACAAATAATTACAGAATAGGTATCTGTAGAATCTGATAATATTGTTTATTTATGTAATATCATGTAGAGAATTTAGGCGGTGCCCTTTGAAATTCATCTGACATATAAATTCACCGATACATACACTGAACTCAGTATGAATGAATTCAAAATAATAAGCCCTTTCAAAATCTGTAGAAATATATAGGGTGTCCCATTTGAATTTGAAGAAGTTGATTGATGAATATCGTTCTTTTCGTTTGAAAGATATTTACTTGGTTCCATACTTTATTCCAACCCTGTATATTTGTCATGTCACATTCGAATAACATCCAAGTGTTGTAAATATATAGTGTGTGCGATTTGCAACACCTTCTCAATTTTGAACGATTTTCAGAAACAAGAAATACCCAAAATAATACTCAAGGAAATGTAGTCAGATCTGGAATATTCATATTTTCAAGGGCTGCTATAGTTCGCTAGAGGGATCGAAATTTCAAAAACGACTATCAGCCATTTTTTTCGGGAAAAATGAACAGCTCATTCGGCACATTGCTCATAATGAATACCCTCATGAAGCAATGTCTTATGGGGTGTCCGATATTTGGTGGCAAGTTTTGAAATTTTTGCTTCTTTAATTCACCTTGTATTTGAATATGAGGAGTTGGTATGACCGGTGAAAAGATCTTTCAATGAAGGAGTACATTGAATACTCAGACCCAGAGTTTCATCTTGATAACTTCTACAGGGAGATGTCTCTAGGTCAGCCGAAAATTTGTGAAACTTGGAAACAATTATTATTCTGATTTATTATTTTTTTCTGAATAAATTAGCAAAAGTTATCGCATTGATTCGTCAAAATTTGAGATAACTTATGCTCAATACTCAAATCATGGATAATCTTCCTATGGATTGATTACTATATTTATACTCCTTCAACTTTGATTTTCCTGATTTTCGGCTGCCCTAGAAATATCCTCCTGTACATAAAGTTGTAAGATTCCAATACAGGTTGAGTCGAAGGAGCAAAAATTAAAAAAAAATGCCATTGACTATCTGCATCAATTCCAGTATCGAGCAAAGTTTCATCAATCCTGCACAAGCTATTAAATTTGGGCACATGAACTGCTAGGCTTCAGATTATGATTCTGATATCCTTCAGATTCGAAAATCAAAAATGATGAGATTGGAAGTCGGAAGTGAAGCTAGTAGTAGCAGAGGAATACATAGGGTTAGGAATATTTCATGTATCTCTTCTTCGATAATCAACTAATCGGTTGAAAATACCTGAGTAACTGTACTATTTGTACCTATCAAATTCCCTTTCGTTATCTCTGCAACCCCGACGATTCGCCCATCTCATTCCAAACGAGAACTTTCAAGATGATGGATACGTTTCTTTCAAGCATATATCATTCGTCTATTCAGCTCATTCGGATTGGATAGCTGCGTTTCCCAAACCTGGATCGCGAACCCCTAGTGGTAAAGCTGGTGAAGCGAGTTCATTCTCGTAGGATCATCCACCAACTTCCTTATTGGAAGAAACAGAAGAAGAGCTCATTGGCTTACCATCTGACAATTTTCTATAGGCTGTCTTTGAAGAACACTCGTTTATTGACTTCTGGCTTGTTGTGAGACATGAAAATTCCTTTTCGGAAGAAAAACCCATTGATTTTCCAGTGCCTTTTTGGACCTGATTTGAGACTCAAACTTTCAGAAATCGCACCAAATTTTGAATTAGTTTGCTCAACCAAACAAGCTCAAATGTCTCATTGAGGGTTTTTCAGGTGAGTTGAGTTCTCATCTCAGATTTATCATTTTCGAGGGCTCATTCAGTTATATTGACGTTTGTGAATTTTTACGATTATGTTTCAGTTGTATTGTATCGTATTGACGAGTCTGTTTAACGTTTATGAAATTGGTCGTTGATGATCCCTATTAATGAATAATTTCGGTTTTGGCAACCAAACATACATGGTGGCGTGCCATTTTGCAGCTTATATTATTTGGAATCTGTATTCGAATGAGAAAAGCGGATATTGAACAATATTTACATGTTCAAACAGTTTATAGGACTTTTTTCAGCTTTTGATGGGATTTTCTCTCCTCGTTTCTGAAAAATAGAGTAGAAGTTATTAAAAATTATTATTAAATTATTAAAAAATCGAACCACCAAATTTTCAATGCCGAAATGAACCATATAAAAGATGTTCTACAACTCAACACTTATCCGAAACATTTCATTGACAAAACAATACACCAAATTGAGAACAGACAGAATATACAACAAACACAAAGACAACCAACACTGATAACAAATGTAATCCCATACATTCCCGGAATATCTGAAAAAATTAAACGTGTTGGTGACAAGTTTCGAGTGAAAACAGTGTTCAAGACAGAAAATACAATGAGATCGATTTTGACTCATACAAAACCGAGAAATGAAGAACAGTCATCAAAAAATTGTATATACAGTATACCATGTGTTTGTGGAAAATATTATACCGGTGAAACCAGCAGGCCTCTATCAGTAAGGATGAAAGAGCATAAGAACAATATAAAGAGAAGATATACTGACAAGTCAAAATTAGCTGAGCATATCCTTACTGAGAATGGACAACATATGGCTGATTGGAGTAATATTAAGATCATAGGAAAAGAAGACAACAACCAAAAACGGAAAATCAAAGAGTCTGCTCGCATTCTCCTGAACGGAGACAATAATATTGCTTCTTGTTCAGTTGATATAGATAGAACTTGGCATCCACTTCTGAAACTTGAATATGAAAATGGAAAATTCGATATCAATTAATGAAAACACCTTGTAACCAGAATTCCTCCGTCTGCCAAATTGTCACTTTTCAGTGTCAAAATCGGAAACATCGAAAAAAGTTTACGAAGAAAAAGAAAAATATTTCAATTGTGTTGAGAACGGGAGCAGATTCGTTCCCGAAACGTCCACCAAGATAAGTAGAGGTTTTATTATTATTAAATATATTTGTATTTCCAAATAATTTTTTTCAAAAACAAGGTGTCACTGACCAATAGAGAATTTCTCTTTTAGGTATCTAAAGGTTTAATTTCAAGCGCAGTGACATTTTGGGACAGATCCTAAATCTGTCCTTACTACAAATATATTGCAATAATTTTTAATAACTTCTACTCTATTTTTTAGAAACGAGGAGAGAAAATCCCATCAAAAGCTGAAAAATGAATGTACCACCTCCTCGAAGAACTTACAGACGTTTTGGTGATTCACGTTGTAGTTTTCAACAAGAAAAGGTGTTTCGAATTCATAGTTTCGACAAATCACAATGGCTAACAAGATGACTGTCATGACTGTACAGGAAAAAAAAGGTCGTCAGGAAAATCTTTGAATAGCGATTAAGAGTAGAGCAGAGTATATTTTATTTGACCATGTTATGTACATAAAACATTTATGGCAAGTCGCATAGGCAATATGACTTCAAAGTCAAGAATATAAAATGATAATGATGATAAAATATTCTATCATTACAAGTATTATATAAATTTCAGCTGAAAATCAATATACTGAATTACAATTGATCAGCGAAAATATTAAAAATACGACCAATACAAGTTGAAAAAAAAAACAACAATAAAGACAATTAGTGCACATCTAGATATTTGCAGAGGAAAATACAGAGAGTCCGAATGAAAAATTATTGAAGGTAAAAGTGGATTAAAATCAAATGCACAATGAACTGACAGAGACGATATAGCTATCAATGTCATAAAAACAATGGCTGAGCAGAAAGTTTTTTATCACCAAATCTATTGAATTCCAATATTTTGACAGAGTTAATAATGTACTCGTTACGATGTCTCGATCATTGATCGCCTCGCTCGCAACATATTTTCACGACATGATTCGTTCTTGACAGTTGACAGTTCACACAATATAGCGGAAAGTCTAGTGAATTTAAAAGATGCTTGGAATTTTTATAAAATAAACCTTCCTATCGGTGAATTTATATGTCGGATGAATTTCAATAAACAATATTATCAGATTCTACAGATACCTATTCTGTAATTATTTGTAGCTCATAGTTTGAGAACTTTCTAGAAACTATCATTGCTTCGTTGTTAGTCTCAAGCGAGTTCTCAACTATGGAAACAATAACTTTATAAGTACCTGTCCATGTTACCAGTTGTATTCCTATTTTTTCAATAGTACTTCGATTCTGCAGCGTGAATTAGTACCATTTTTAGGTTATTTTGCCTTTCTTCTTCGTTTAATAAAGATCTCGGGAAGTGAGAGTCATAGCCATGTTATGTGAAAAACCCGAGAGAAAAACACTCACAAATTGTGTAATAATAAACGTGCCGGAACAGAAATGGATTTCAACAACAACAAAGTTCTACTGTCTCTCATCAACTGTTACTAATGACTAGGGGTGGGAAAATTTATCGATATATCGATAATTATCGATAGTTATCGATAATATCGATGATGATTTGGGAAAAAAAGACAATTAGTGCACATCTAGATAATATTATCGATGTTATTATTGATAACATTATCGATATTATCGATATTATCGATATTATCGATATTATTACCGATATAATATCGATAATATCGATAATCTTGGAAATTTGGAAATTTTCGATATTATCGGTATAATCGAAATTATTGATATTATCGATATTATCAGAGATATCAGTGTTCCATTTTGAATGTGGGAGATCAGTCAGCCAGTGAAGCCAGAAATACTGAAACAATTACTGTCTAAATATTCTTTTTGAACAGGCTACCAAACCTATCAAATTTCATTCCGATAGTTCCTAAAAACAGGATCAAAACGAAAGTGCTAGTCTGATCTAATGATATCCGGTATGATATAAGAAAATGGGAACCATTTTGCTTAATCCCAAACCGTTCAGAATTCACAAGATATCAAAAATACAATAAATGTCTTGTTCCGAACTTTATCATAACACAGTATGGAAAAATGCAGCCAAATTGTAATCGAATGAAGATTTACAATAGCTGGGCAATGCCATGGGTCGAAGTAATACTTAGTCGACGAAAATCAACATCAGTAGTAGTAGTGGTAGTAGTTTTATTGATCCATTACAACGAGCTTACAAAAGCCATTGGACAAATCAGAATACATGAAATATACAAATTTAAATAATTGACAATAAGGTAAAATGACTGGAATAAAATAAAAATAAGAATATTACATACAAGAATCAGTTCCGTAAAAATGTGAAAAAACTCATCAACTGTATATGGGCTGATTTCAAAGAAGATATTATTCAATTTATATTTAAACACTTTCTCATTACTTGAACATTTTATATTTTCTGGAATAGCATTATATGCCCTGAGTCCTAGAGATTCGAAAGAATTGAGATACAGAGACAGTGATATTGAGATTATCAAAACTATCAGCAGTTATCGATATTATCGAAATATCGATAAGATCGATTATTTTGACAATATTGATAATATCGATAATCGATATTATCGATAAATCGATAATATCGATACATTATGATTATCGATAATCGATATTTGGAAACTGTTATCGCCCACCTCTACTAATGACTGCGAAGGAGGTTCGCCAATTGGGGCAAGGAGAAAAAGTTTGGAACCGCTGTCGTACGCGCATATTTCTTCGATCTACTCACCTACTAGGAAATTCCCGATTGTGCATCGGATCGCTCAAAATTCCGTCGGAATTTCCGATGGAAAACCGTTCGGCTCACTCGAAGCGGCGACGGACCCTCGATCAGAAGTACCATTACTGTAATTGCATCGGTATGCCAGACCTGTATCCTCGGGAAACTCACGATGTCAGCTGTCTGCTTTGTACCGGTTGACCCGATTCGAGAGCTGAACAACCTTGGAAATGCATTATTAATGATAATAATAATGATACCTTTATTGCTTCTAAAAACTCGGTTTTACAGCAAGAGTTGAGTTGAGAAACATAAAAAAAATCTTATTAATAAGAAAAGATAATTGAAGTCTATACACTATGAAGGACCTGAACCACGGAATATTCTAAACACAGCTTGATGAAACTAAAAAAAAAGATATACATATGAGAATATTCGAAAAATATATAATACTAATAGAAGTCTACTCATTGTGGATGGAAGATCTGAGCCTAAAAATATTCCATACAGAGCTAGATATCAATTTGGCATCATTTGATGAGAGTGCATCTAGGGAGCAAAGTAAAGATTCCTAAGACTCAAGAGGTTCACAATTTTTTTTTTATCTCTGGACAACACGAAAGGGAAAACTATAATGTTCGAGAAACATCGTGTTAGCCAGCGGTGGAATTTTGGGAGAGAAGGAAGGTGTTGGAATTTTTCTTGAATGTTTGGAGGTTGTAAGCATCAGGAAAGACTTCAGTAGGCAAAGAATTCCACAACTTTGCTGTTCTATTGATGAATGAAGCTTGGTATAGCGATGTTCGACAGGTCTCGAGCCTGACAGTGTAGGGGTGACCAGCTTGAGCTCGTCTGGTCTGTCTACTAGGAATCGCGCGTGGTGGCATAATAGATGATATTTCCGTTGAGCACAGACCGTGGAAGTATCTATAAAAAAGGCAGAGATCGTCGATCTTTTTCTACGATGATCTAGAGAGGTCAATGATTTGGTGAGTGTTGTATCATCGACTAGGCGAATAGCTCTCTTCTGAATTGAATCTGAGAGCTTTAGCGTATGTTTGGGGGCTGAGCTCCAAACATGTGAACAGTACTCCAGGACAGGTCGAATTTTCTCGCAACTATTGATGTGAATTCACTATGAGTGATTGGAATATCTACTGAAAAAACTGATGGTGCAAATGTAGGTTTCATGACATACAGGGTGGCCCAACGAGAATTAAACAAGGTATGCATTTTACTGAGTAATCAAGGAACTGTCATTAAAAAAAAATGATTCTTTTCGTAATGTTGGATGAGGCAGGATTGAAAGAAACATAAGGCACTTCTTAGATGAACATCGTTCTAGTTACAAAATGAGAAATAGAATAGAATAGAATAGAAGAGAATAGAATAGAGAGAAGGGAAAAATGCTAGCCGATTATTTTCATTAACTTGTTTTCTCGAGAACTACTGCATTGAATTCCAAAAACAAGGAAGCGTTGGTAAGAGATTTCGATTACCTCAAAAATGATGAATGTATCACTTGACCCCTCATCCTATTTGAGATTCAAGTGTTGAAGCTCACTTCTCCTAGGGCTTTGAAGTGAAAAAGTTGAAAACATGCGCAAAATATTTCCCTCTCGAAATAAAAATCGACCGGTCCGATCGTTTTTTTTTTTCTGAGAACGATAACTATGTCGAATCAGCCTTGTTTCGTTTTCATTAGACCACCCAGTATATTCACTGTTGAATCACGTAATATGGAAGTGAAATCACAACACCAGAATGAAAGGGTCTGAAATAGCAGTAAGATCGATTCTAACTTATACAAAATCAAGAAATAGAAAACAATCGTCGAAAAATTGTATTCACAGTGAGTGTTTTTGGAAAATGATATGAAGAAAAGATATATCGGCAAGTCAAAATGAGCAAAATCAACTCCATACTGGATATGGAAAATATATGGTCGATTAGACTGATATAGGAAAAGAAGGTAACACCAAAAAATACAAAGAACCTTTCTTCTTTTGAATTTTTTTGAGACAATATTATTGCTTTTTGTCCAGCTGATATAGATAGAAGTTATGGAGCATTCACTTCTTAAAAGTGACTATGAAAATGATCAATTCAAGATCAATTAATGGAGAAAAACCTGTTGACCAAAAATTTCGCTGTGCGACACTTTGTCACTGTTTTAGGATATATTTCAAGCGCAGTGACATTTCGGGGCAGATCATGAATCTGTACTCTGATGGTATTTTCAGAAACCAGGAGAAGAAATCCCCCCCAAAAAAATTCTAGATCATCGGAAAATGCTGTATTTTCTCCAAAACCACCAGACCTAGTGTGAAATCCGCTGAGCTGGCAACCCCGCTGATGCGTACCGTGCTTCCACCACATCGTTCTCGCAGACAAACAACAATTACCAGAATATTACGGACATGATGGTTCACAAAAAAGCTTTTAACACCGGACGATGCGCGACCGCCAAAAGTGACGATAAATCTGGCGGAGTCGCCAGTGCTGCCAACTTGCTGGGTGTTGTGCTCGAGCATTGTTTTTTCGTTGCGAAGTTTAGCGCGGACTACTTAGGGTGTAGCTAATTCGGTAAGAAATATTACCGCTCACAGGACAAGAACATACAGGGTGGTCCAACGAAAACGAAACACCTCGATGTTCCGACTTTAAAATGAAAATGTGGGATATCGCTCTGACCCGTCGATTTCCGATTCGAGGGAGGGAAAATTTCCCGCTTTTCTCATCTCCGTAACTTCAACCCCCTAACGAGGGTGAGCACAACCCCCTGATTTAAAATAGGGATGAGGGGTGTTGCGATACCTCATTTTGAAGATCTTATTGAGTACAATCTGACCCTAGAATTTCTCTTCCAAATTTTCATCGATAACAAAATGACGACTAAAATAGTGGACTATTTATTTTTGTTTGTGATTAGTTTATGAAATGCTGGAAAAGGGCACCATTCACTTCCACGCAGTGAAATAAGTTTTGCTCAAAACGTTCACGTACATTACTCAACATTTCTGATGTAATTTGACGGCATCCATTAATGATCTAGATTTGCAAATCATCCAGGGACTCGGGCTGGGTAGCGTAAATCTTGAATTTCAGGTGACCACATAGAAAAAAGTCCAGTGGAGCCAGATCAGGTGATTTGGGTGGCCACTGAATATTTCTCTTTCCTCCAATCCAGGCTGAACGAATTGAGGTGGTGCGCCATCTTGTTGAAAAATTATCGTTTATTCATGGTCTCCTTCATTCTCCAATACTTGCACGAGGGCTGAATTCATAGCGTTCTCTGATAGTTCTGAATTCTAAATGAATTCGGTAAAACTGAGTCTCTTTGATTCAACACACTTATGGATCAATGAACTTCGATAAACAATGGATTTTGAGGAATAATCTTACACTATTAACTCGATTTGAATGAAAATAACTGAAAATGCCGTATTTCTTGATACAATGTCATAACACATCGAAATGTTTTGAAAATTCCAAACTGTCATGTGATTTTTCATCGCTGCGTTTCTACTCTTATGTCTAGATCTAGTAAAGAATATATAATAACATATCTTTAGCTATATTCCTGAATTGCACACTCGAGGGCAAGTTTCTAGTGGTTCACTTTTTTGGCACATATTTCTATCTTCTTCTTTTTCGATCTTCTGTTATCCAAGAAGTCTAGTGTAGAATCATTCCGAACATTTGGAATAATTTAAGTGTGTTCATGACCAAGAGAAATAAAATGTGTGTTCGTGCAAAGAAAATATCCACCATTGACTATCATTGGATTCACGAAAATATGCACTTTTCGAAAATGTCATGATATATAGGGTGTTCCGTTTGAAAATCGAGAGTTGATGTTATTATCGGAGAAGCCGGAAGTGGAAAGGATCCTGATTATGTCAGGAAGTGATTTTACTGAACATATTTTATGTGATGCACTCCAACAGGATGGGCAATTACCACAAATTGTTCGGTTTCAACAAGATGGAGTAATTCCCCACTATGATAGACGGGTAAGGGATTTTCTGGATGCGAATTTTCCAAATCGATGGACTGGACGTAGAGGATTCATAGAGTGGCCTGCTCGTTCTCCGGATCTTAGCCCTTCAGATTTTTTCTTTGGGGTTATTTGAAATCACGTGTCCAGTTCAAACGACCAACAAACTTACAGGATTCGAGACAAAGAATCATTGATGAATGTGAAATAATACGTGGAGAAGTCTCGGAAAGAGTGACTCAAGAATTTGTCAATGGGATGGCATATTGTCAGCATTTTGAACATTTGAAGTAATTTCGTTTCTCATTATTCTAAAATAATGAAATGTACACCTATTGTACAACTAACAGTGAGTTATTCCTCGTTCTTAATTTTTTTTTCACACTAAACTCAGTATGTATGAATTCAAAATAACAAGCTCTTCAAAAATCTGTGAAAATATATAGGGTGTCCCATTTGAATTGAAGAAGTTGATGGCATTCCCGGTTAAACCGGAAGTATATAATCAACGAAAAAATGTACATCAGATGCATTTTGATCCACTGCACTTACCTGCGAATTTTCATAAATATCGTTCTTGTCGTTCGAAAGATATTTACTTGGTTCCATACTCCATCCCAACCCTGTATATGTATCTACCATGTTTTTGTAGTGATCGTTGTCTGTGAATTTGTAAATTTGTGAAGGTTGAAATTTTCATGGTTCAACTTTCTAAATCAGCTTTAGTGATATATTTTTTGTACCATTAGTTATTTGTATTTCAGCTCTCAGCTAAATGAATGATTCTCTCTATCTCACACTCTCTCTCTCTCTCTCTCTCTATACAAACTGAGTAAACAAGGGCGTGTACCATGAGTCTGTATCACCCGGTATAGAGTTAATGTCAGCAGCTAAATGGATTCCGCTCTATGCACCGAACCTTAGCTAATGAGTATTCTCATTTTCCATCAAGTCCATCAACTGCGCAACTTGCGGAAAACTCGGACGACAACATCAGGTCTATAAAGAGCTCGTTTTCGAACATTTAATAGTGTGCAAACAGAGAAAAGCTCGAACTGGACCTCCACTTTGTTCTTGACACATTTCAGTTGGTTGGAGAGTAGATTATCTTGGGTGTCCGCTAGACCGAGAAAAAAGCTATATCCTATTTCCTATAGCAGATAGCATTACCTCTGTGGAGAGATCCTGAGGACGGAAAAACGTTAGGGTGAAACGATGGACCAATATTGCCACGAGTGGATTTCAAATAGGGCAATGAATGGAGAAACGGCAACCTTGTTGGAAATGAGGTCAATTTTTATTTCCATTCCTCGTGAAACACACTGAATAAGATACGAAATACAAGAATTTAAATTCATTTTTATTTATTTCTTACAAATTTGGGATACATACAGGTTGAAAACCCAGAAAAGTATCCGCTAATTCCTAGTTATTACAATATTAGGCTAGTTTCAAGTTAGTTCTGAGTCGGTTAAATTGGGAAATAAAATATAAATCTACGAATAAAGCGCAAATTGGTAGAATAAATTATGCTGGTACAGATGAGAAAATGTTCTTAAGAAGTTTCTTGAACGAAAGTGAAGATGAATTGTATATATCTAGGTTGTTACAGAATTTATCAAAGCTAATACTTAGTCTAATGATTGGAGAATTTCGGCCTGAATTAGTATTTCTATGATCCTTGTTGAGAAAAAATGTGTATCGATTATTTCTAGCAGGAGTGTTTATAGAGATTAAGAATAATAATGATTCATTAGGATTTTACACATGAAAAAGAGGTCGGTAATTGTTCTTCGCTTTTCCAATTCTTAAATGCCATACGACTGTCTAGTAGTGCATATCTATATTCTCGACATCATAGGTTCCATTTATTTTGGAGTTCAGAAACCTGACAAACTTGTTTTGAACTCTTTCTAACCTGATTTTATATGTATTATACCCAGGATTCTACATGACATTAGCAAAATTCAGTATGCTATGAACAAATTCAAAATAAAGAGATTTAAGTGCTTGTAGAAATTTGAATTTTTTGCATCCGATAGCTTATACCTAGATTCAAATTTCTGAGCGTTTTTCGTGAAAGAAATAGTGGAACATTTGTTCGACTTCAGAAGTAGTTTGTTCTGTTGACAATACTGCGAGAACCTTATTAGATCAAAGTTCAACTTGGCAGAATCCTCCAAAAGACAGTATATAGTGTGTGAAATCCAAACGGAATGAATTCATTATTTCGATTACCTTACATATTTATGAAGAATCCCGAAACACGTAAGTTTTAAATTATGAACTGGCATTCTCCGTCAAAATGCGTTCCCTACCTTCAACCCCCTTTGAATAACAGGTACAACCCACCAATTTTTCAAATATGAAGCATAGGCTTGAAATATTTCGTATGAAAGGTCTTTTCATGATAATGTTCATCGAGAATGTTATCGTTTTCAATTGCAACAATCAAAATAGAGTTTGATATAATCATGTGGTTACCAAAACTCACTACGATATCAAATCAATTTCCACTGTTTGATGAAGATCTCTCATAGTCCAGTGTGCTTATTGTTGTACCTTCCGTTCTGAATTTCAAATATTAGGCAAGTATTTATTCAATTTTGTAAAAATATTTTGAAGAACACAAATAACCAAGAAACTGTTAGGAATAACATTTAGCATGTTGGTATCCTCAGATAGCTTATTCCATGAAGAATCAGAAGACAATCTGATATACAGGTTGTCCCATTTGAAAAAATCGCATAAACTTGAATCGAAGTGGACGAAAGTGAAAGTAATATTTGAAGCTCCATGTATGAATATCGATGAAGATCAGAGCATTAAACGCAACTATGGTACAGTTATTTCATTCAGAGCCTGCGTCACTAACTATTTTTTCGAAAAAAATAATAACTTGGCAACGACGCATTGTGGCGAGAAAAGAATTAAGTACTGGACAGGAAAATGAACGGGTTGTTCTATTTGGAAGATAAATTATTTTTGTTATTACGGAGAAATGCAAAATGCTGTGAATCAGGAACTATTTTCAAAATGTGGCCTTCGTGGTGCCATGAGACTTCTATACGAAACTTTTTTTCATATATATCAGCACTATGAATACGTTTGCAATTGGTTTCAGAGGTGTCTTTGTGAAATGACTCTCATCATAGCTTATGTCACGTCAAATTTGTGCAAAAATTGAAGATTCAAGATCTGAACTGAGAGATATCGACTGTGGTGTGCCGCAAGGATCAGTTCTAGTGCCTTTGGTGTTTATATTATTGTAAAACCTCATATGACTATGAATGCTGACGTATCACAAGGATCTGTCTTAGCACGAACTTTGTTCTTACTCCACATCAACGATTTGTTGGATGTGACCTCCAGCCCATTCCATAGATTCGCAGATCATTCAATGAGTGAGTATTGATTTTTTTCTGCCTGTTTATTTGCCCGTAACGAATCGTATCATTCATTCAGTTCTGATATCCGCAGAAGCAGATACCTCGTCCTCGTTATTACTGGATGGAATAATCTTCCCAGGATATTCGCAAAATAACCGATTACATCGAAATAATCCGCTTCGAAATTTCGCCAGTTAATCTCATCAGAATAACAGCTTGAAGGACCAATTTAGTCTTTCGATTTGCCTTGGATGCCAGTTTGAGACTACTCGATGATTCTTAGATTTAATGATTTTTCGTATGGTGAGCCATTAATGAAGAAAAACCAATCATGGATACAACATGAAGAAAAAAATACGAATTTAGTTTCGTAATAGAATAAAAGTTTACAACGTGACTAACCTAAAAATGTCAAGAGGAAATGTGTATTGGTATGGCATCAGAGAAAGTGCCTGCATGCAAAGTGTCAGAGCATTTCTAATATATTGAAAATCATCATTCAAAAATTCCTCGATACTATGGAATTAATTGCTATTTGTGAATTTTCCTGAATCTATTTCGAATTGATTTTTTCAATCACAAATTTCGATCTACTCCTCCAGTCTATTGTATAGTTTGATGCTAGTATACAGTGTGGCCAAGATAAGGATGTACAGCACGAGGATCTCAGAAATGGTGACAGATACAAATTCGGTTGAAAATGAAAAATATTGAGCATTCAGAGAACCATTCCAACAGTCACTCAAAATTCTCAAAATCATATGAAGTGTTCCAGTTATATCGAGAGAAGTGAGTTTTCGAAAAATCTGTTCAACTTTTTGACGTTATTGTTAGAATTAGAGGAACAAATAACCGAGAACTCTCAGTATGATTCAACGTGACGATATTGATTCCTTCCTCCTACGTTTCGTATTCGTGAACCCGTCATCGAATTATTTTCTTCATACACGGTCTTGATTATATGTTCACAGATGCTGTAACCATTTTTTCCATGAATAAACCCATGTGTCATACTAAATGGTTTAAAAGTGTTTCGACCTAGTGTAGACACATAATTTCTCTTTCTCACTAAACTTTCGATCAAAAATACCTACAATTCTACACAGAGAGAAATTATAGTTCCGTTAACAAAAGTTTTAGTTAGAATAGACACAACCAGATTTCTTCGTTACTGTAACAATATTCTGGTGATTGTGACGTTGAAAAGTTCTTAGGATAACAAGATCATATGGTTGTGCCTATACATACTAGACAGTTTTTTGAGTGTACTTGTTTTGAAGGAATTCAGTACAATGTTTCTAATCTTTTAGTGTTGAATATTGATTGATTAGTCAGGTGACACTGAAAAGTCAAGGGACAATGGTTCTATTTATTATTCGAATCGACACACAAAATGTAGCATGTCATTTTTCTTCATTCGTGAAATCACTTTGACCATAATAGGGTCATTCATATGGTGATTGCAACTTTCTCTGATTTCTAGATCAATTATTCTGAAGGAAGTTGAGTCCAAAAATTGCCATAGATGTATAAACATGGCATTATGTCAGAATGCCCTGGTTTCAGTGTGAGTGATATGGTATATCCAAAATTAATATGATATCTTCTTTTCGTCAGAGCGTGCACTATTATCCTTCAAGTGCCATCTCCTCTCAGGAGGTTGGCTAAACAACTCAGTGCAACTATAGTTTTACCATTTTCTCAGGCTATTTAACAAGGAAATGCGTCTCCTTCCTCTGCTATATTTCCCCTGTATCTTTCCCTGCATAATATTCTGCAATGATACGTTTTTTTCCTCTCATCAAGTGACCCAGATATTGCAGCTTCCTTATTCTGAATACTGTCTGTAATTTTTTTAGAAACGAGGAGAGAAAATCCCACAAAAAGCTGGGAAATTCCTTATTTTAATTGCGTTTAATATTTCTTTTTCCTTTCTCATTCTTTCCAGTACCTCATTTGTTACCATGTCTATCCAACGTATTCTCAAGATCCTTCTATATGACCACATCTCAAATGCTTCCAGTCGATCACTTGTATTTTTGTTCAACGTCCAGGATTCCATCCCATATAGCAACCCCTAGAAAACACAGCATCTCATTATTCTGACTCTGAGATGTAGGTCAAGATCTCTAGTTAAATATGGTTCCGGCCTGCCCATGATGAATTTTGTGATGCCTGAATGATCTCGAAATAAGCATTCGATTCAACAATACCGAGATATTATGGTGAAAAAATTTGGGTACAATTTGTAATTTTTCATTCTCTGAGCTATTTAGATCCTACAATTCGAATATGAGATCTACACGTTAACTTATGATTGATTTTCATATCAAGAAAAACTATTTCTACTTGCTCTTGTGATTGTTTCGATTTTAGTAGATTGCTATTGTCATGATTGATTTTCTTCTGTTCGTTTATGAAGTGCGAATCCTCATTTTTGGGAGCACCACATGACTGAAGTCTTGTCTGATGACTGATGTCTGATGACAGATGTCTTTCGTTTTCCTATATTTGTGTCATTTGCATGTACTTCAACAGTGCTGGTCGATGGTTCTGAACAAAAAGCAGGCAGATTTATGAACATCAAATAAAGCAAAGGTCCCAGAACAGATCCTTGTGGGACTCCTCTATTTTACTCTAAGATGCCTTCCTCATTCACACCTCCTCTTCAACACACTTTGGTCTATTTTGAAGATGAGAAGAAATCTAATTTCATACACTCCTCTTGACTCTATAATAATGATTTTTAATGATTTGAAATATTTGATCGACATTGGAATTGGCCATTCGAAATTGAAATATTGATCACATAAATGAGATTATTTGATTCCGAAAAATGATTATGTAAACTAGCGAATTGATGATATCGAATGATTTGCTGAAGATGAATTGATTGATACGAAAGGAATTCAGAATTTTTTAACGGTGGTGTGAAGAGCACTGAAGTTACCAGTATCATCAAAAATTCGCATATAGAGGGTGAAACACTTGAGTTTGCGGATGATTATTCGATGGTTTTTCACTCCGAAATGAGTTGAAATGAGTTGATCTGCAAGAAAATAATAAATAGAAGGGAAATGTGGAACACAATCATCACACAAACTACACTGAATTTCGAGACAAAATCTTTCTGCGCCTTGCAATTTGTCGTCGTCCGACAGGAAATCTTCTGACGTAGAAATACTCTTGAACCCTCTGCGAGATTTCGATCTAATGCTGTATAATCACTAATGAAATTATCATATCGCGATAATCCTGATTAGTGGAAAAAACCGATGCTATGGAATGATGACAGCTTTGCGAAGCTAGCAGTTTTCAAATTCGATATCCATTGTCAAAACGGAAATGTTTGATTGGAATTCATGTTCCCATGATCAACGATCACTCCAACTTTTCCATCGGGAGTCAGTGATTTTTCACAATTGAAACATCTCGCACGGTTTCATCGGGATTTTTGCATGCAAACACCGTTTCTCGACGAAACAAGATAAATGCGGTAATTATTGTTGTCGAGCGAATAACGATTTTGTCGTCCATCGATTTTTAATCAATACATTCTATTTGGACTGCATGAGAAATTATGTTTTCGCAGTCGATCGTCACATTATTATTCTGCACCGAGAACTTAATCAACTTTGGAAGTTTTATGGGATTTGATGCTTTTATTACTTGCCATCCTATTTTTCCCTTGAGTAGAATTGGGAGCTTTGGGAATCAGAGATATTTGAATATGCTTTTAACCGTATCTTGATGACATTTCTGACGCTTCTTGAAATGTATGTTTGTTTTCTTTATTTGACATCACTACAAGAAGAATATCTTTATTGCTCCTGGCTTTCCGGATCTGGCATTGACAGATTGTTTCTTTCAGCGATATTGAGAAATCATGCAGGATTTCATATGCATAATTGTTTCAGAAGACAATTCGAATCGATATATTTTCAGACGAACAAATTCCGGAAGAATTCTATTCAGAGTCATTGTGATTTTTTTTCACTCTCTGTACACCCCAGCATTTTCATTTCTTTTACGTTCTTATATGATTGCACGATCATTCTGTCGATTGATGCGATTGCAGGATTTGTCTCACAATGAGGAATTATTTGACAGATTCATCTTGCAATTAGAGCTTGATTGACAGATTAATCTTGTATTTGAGATAATTGCAAGATAATTCTGCCAGTTGAGCTGATTCCAAAACTTGTCTGAATGCAAGATGGATTGTGAAATTAGCTGTAATTCAATATGAATTTGTCAATTAGTTAATTGCAAGATGAATTTCACCTACAAGCAACTCAAATGACAGAATAATCTTGCAATTAGCTCAAATGCTTGAATAATTTTGCCAATAAGCTCTAATTGGGAGATGAGTATCCCAATTAACTCAATTGAGAGAATAATCCTGAGATTATATTGATAAAATATCTATTTTCTTGGTGACCGTTTGATTCGTAGAATATGCCAATACGGAGTCGATTTCATAAGATAATGATAGTTTTTTTATGGTGGACAACGGCCTGGTGTTATTTCACCTTCGACATGATATTAAACAATATCCACTGGTGATCCACAGGTGAGAGATATTCGAGAAATTAACTTTTTGATTTGCTTTATTCAATATGTGTCGATCAATCCGCATCATATTGGTCTCATCTCACATGTTCAATTTGTTTCTATCAAAGTGTCACTCATCAATTTGTGTACCATTTTATATATGCCACAGAGATGAATGTTTTTCCCAAATCACGGATCTTCTTTCCGTTTCCAGCACAAGGAAATTATATTTTTTGTAATATTTTCACTGAACAGTGCCAAACTCGGTCAAATGCTTTGAAGATATCCAAGGCTACAGCCAGAGACTCCCCATGTCTCTCTATTGACACCTGCCACTTATGTGTCACATAGGCAAGCAGATCTCCAGTTGACCTCTGGTGACGAAAGCCATATTGCCGGTCGTTCACGATTCTTGAGCTCTCTAGATATCGGATGAGCTCGATGTTGATTGCTTTTTCTATTACTTTAGAGATCACAGATAGTAGTGCAATCGGTCTATAGTTGTTAGGGAAGGTTTTCTTGCCCTTCTTTGGAATCGGTTGGACTCTTTCCAACAGGAGAATCCGACCGGAGCCTTTCGATAGTAGAAAATCGATGCGTACGCCTATGAATTCTGGATATTCCAGCTACAAATTTTTGGTAACCAACTTCACTCAACCGAGTCAACGTCAACGTTGTTTCGTTATTTGTCATTGTCATAAATATGAAGTGTGAATGATGAATAGATTTTCCTGATCAATTTTGACCTTTTGTTCTTGAATGATTCAATGGATTTCAGAGGTCCAAAGAGATACAAATCATAAAAGGGAGGAGATGATGATCACATTACCAGACGGATCTCGGAGAAGGAGTGAAGGTGGTCGATTAAATCATTTTCCGAAAGGGTGGGATGCAAAATCAATCTGAAATGTAAGTCACCCTATGTAATGATACCAGCAGGGAAATTTCCAGGTGAAATATCATCACATTCATTAATCACTGCAAGCGATGTTTTCTCGTGTGGTCGTAGGGAAATTCATTTTATATAGTAGAGGGTTTTCCCGTATATGTTCGAACCCAACCTATGGGTATTATTTCGAGAGGTATCGAAAATTATTCAAATCAGAAGTTTATTATTTCTTCTGAATCATTAGAATTTGCTGTTGAATGACGAGGTGCAATCGGGAATGACAAGACCTGACGTCATTTTTGTTTTTGAGGATTTATAATGTTTTTGTTTCATTTTGCAAATAACTATGTTTCAGTGAACATTCACATCTTTCAAGATATTCGCATGCTGATATTCCTAGTGAATAGTTCACTTTAGATATAACATAATGTATAGGGCGTTCGATTGGATAAGAGATATACAACATATGATATTTGCCGAGATAATTCTGAATTATCGAAATGAAATTCTGATTATTCAGAAAATTATATAAAACTTTTGTTTTCAATATTCTTTCATAACTGTTGAAGTAACCGTTGTGGATGAGATGCAAGGATATAAGAGACAACATCTGAGGATAAAAATGGTAATTTTGCACTTATCATGCGATGGTTTTTTTTCGATCCTTTTTTGGTACTTACGTATTTCGACCTCAAAAACCCGAATTTCACAATGTGGGTAGGCACCATAGCCATTCGAAGTTTCATTTCTCACATAAGATACTCTTTATATCTTCCTTATACATTCTAGAAGCTATAAAGAAAGAGAAACATCCTCCAAGAAGTTCATTTCATCGTCTTTCGCATCTTTGATGAATCCTTCTTTCATATGGACGCCGCTGTCAAATGTCAATCTGTGATATTTTGACTCACAGAACTAGTGATTCTGACATAGATTTTCATTTGACAGCGCCGTTCATATGAAAAATGCTGGAACCACCTTCCTCCAAGATGCTAAAGAACGTTGATTCAACTAATTCGAGGATGTTTTCCCTTCTTTTTGACTTCTTGAATATTCAAGGAAGGTATAAAATCTATCCTGTGTGAGAAAAGAAACTCCATGCCGAAGAAAGAAAGGTGATTTTCATACTTTTTCCTGGAATATCTCGAAAAATATAAGTTTGCGCACGTTTTTATTATAGAAATCGGGTCCCCGAGGTCGAAATACGTATGTACCAAAAAAAAATCGAGGAAAAACCCATCGCATGATGAGTGCAAAATTACCGAAGATGATGAAATTTCCTAGCGAATCTCGTAGTTTTCGCTTCTATGAACTCTAATGCTGCTTTTCTGTAGAAAAGTGGCGATTCGACGGACCTTCGTTCCTCGTGGAAAGTGACAAGACACTCTAGAGTGCCCTCATGTTTTCGGCTAATAGAAAAATGTTCGAATTGACGGCATTTTCCGCTCGCGTGACATCCGAGGCTGACGCTGTGCCTCCACCGATAGAGCCTCATCTTTGGAAGAGCAAACCAGCTGGAAAATCCAGATGACCTCTCGTATAACTTTCGTTATGTTACGTCAGTCGAGAAAACTGGAATGGGACATCGAATGGCAGATTCGAGTCGATGTTGGCGATCCAAGATATAGAGGGTTCCTATTAATTTTTGTCCTATAGACATGAATAACTTTTGAACTAATGACTATTATTCGATGGAATTTCAATGAGGGATCCCTCGAAATAGTGTCCTTGAAATATATACATAGCTTTCTTATTTTATCAAGGATGGACTAAGATTCATCTTTGATGCTCAATAGTTCAACACTCTGTATGATAAAGGCCTTAGAAGAAATGAGTTTGGATAGCTCGAACCTCGAACTGAAGAATAGGTACTCTTGTCTATTGTCGATGAAATATACCGTTTTCGAGGAAAACAATAATGAACAAATTGATGTTCTATTTTGAATGAAAAGGACCATTTTTATCGAAAACTGTTTATTTTATGGACAATAAACATGAGTACTATGATGCTGGAGGCATGCTTTATGATTCGAAAACGAAAGTGACAAGACAATCTAGGATTAGTTATGGGATTTTTATTTGGGGGAGCTCTCCTCATGCTAATGATGTTTTTTGTCACAGAAAAGAATTCTAATGTGTATTTCGAATATTTCATTTGTAGACTCCTGTCGTCCTGTTTTTATCAACCTGAGAATTTCAACTGTGTATGGCGTCTATATATTGGATTCAATCACATCAGTTCATAGAAATAGGAATTGTTATTTGAGGAATAGTGATATTCATGCTCATGACACAAGATATAAATCGTCTCTATACCCTACCAGCGTATAGAAATCTGTAAAAAATCACATGTAGTAATGGGAATCAAACTTTATAACAGGCTTCCTCAATATGTTAGAGATATTGCCTTGATACATTAATTTAAAATGAAAATAAAAAACTATCTTAATGACATGTGTCCATATTCGGTTGAAGAATATTTCGAATACACATTGAATCATGTCTAAACTGCAACACACACTTTGCCTGATTCAATTATATACAGGGTGAGTCGAAAATGTGTACCGAGCTTTCTGGGGGTGATAGACCATTGAAAAATAAGTGAAGTTTGATGATTAAACTCATGGCCCGAAATGCATATTGAGGGAGTTTTTGTAGTTACATGATACCAGCAGATTGATTTTATTCATCGCGAGATTCATCGGTATAACGATATTTCAGTAGCATTTGCATTTCCGAAGCACTCGCCAACCATTAGAAGCACATCAGTTTGTTTAGAGAACGAATAACCTGCCATATTTCTTAAAATCTCAGTTGATAATCGCAGTGATAAATGACACAGAAAAACCACACGAACAAATCGACTACAACAATGTTCACTCGAATGTTGATGACATGAACGTCAAAATTGAGAACAGAATCATTCATCATGGCCTGCTAAAATATTGTTACCGATGAATCTCGCGATGAATAAAATCAATCTGCTGATATCATGTAACTACAAAAACTCAAATATCTCATGAACGGCTCAATTTTTTGTATTTGTATAAGAGTACCTTTTTCATGTAATTTTCTTCGCCTCATCAAATGCTCTTGTTTTTTCACCGAAAAAAATACAGGGAAAAACGTTTTCTACAAAAAATCATGACTCACCCTCTGAAAACACCCTTTATAACAATATCAGAAACGTGGAAGTGTGACGAAAAAATGTATTTTGACAACATACATTCATGCACAAAATTTCAATCGGGTGGCTTCCATCGTTCAGAAGTTATGCGGAGAAATTATTTTAATTTTATCAACTTTGGAAGGATATATCTCCCTTCATATGTATTTTGGGCCATGAGTTTAATCATCAAACTACACTTATTTTTCAATGTTCTATCACCCTTAGAAAGCTCGGTACACATTTTTGACTCACCCTGTATATATATATATATATATATTTTTATTGATGTACCTATGTGTTTATTTTCTTTATATTTACGTCGCTGTATTTGTCTAATTATGTTATCTTAAGGTAATGTTCCAGCTTTAGCTAGACCTTTTAATTTGTTCATTTTTTGATATGTCATTTGATATTGTGAGATCAATAAATTCTATCTATCTATCTATCAATATGGGATACGATACAGTGCATTTTTTCTTGTCAAAATACTACCATTTGCGAATGCATTCTTGATGATTTGCTGACGTCACACATATCTCTGTTCGAAGGAAATATTGCTACAGCTTTTTGTCCCGGTTTCAGCTCTACGTTAAGTACAGAGTCGAGTACCATTATATTTGCGCACACCGAACTTTCCAGGTAACTCAAATTAACTCCATATCATTTCCAATTGGAATTGTCGTGAAAGGTAATTGGTACGAGAACTTTTCTGAAATTTAATGCACGCATCTTACGACTAGAATATGTAGATACATTTGTTTCTTATCGTGATAAGTAGATATCCGATCGACGAACTTTCCTCACGTATTCGGGAAAATATTAATATTTGATTATCCTTGTTACGAAGACACTATCAATTAACTGCTCACGAAATTTACTTCAGAATTCAATTTATAATAATGAACAGCAAGAGATTCCAAATGGAAATTACAGTTCATCGCCTCGAAAATACGAATTCAACGAGGATTATTATTGGACATCAGATTTTCGGGGGGAGGGGGGGATTCGTATTTCACCAATCGCGTAGTCAGATTCCTGCAACTTCTTGCTTCCAATGCCAGGAAACCTCGTAAGTTTTTGTGCACGAAAACCTGTGTTTTATGAAGTTGCACTTGCAGGTCCTACTTTGGAAAAATAGTGACCCGGACCCAAGTGACCCGGACTGCTTGGCAATTCTGCAAGTACTTTTCTGATGCCATATTGATACAACTCTTTCTTGTTTTCTGCAATAAATCACCTTTGATTCTCCTTGAAAGAGAGTAGTAGAGCAAATAACTGCCCGAAAAACCCGAAATTCATTTTCCTCAATATCCCCCATTAACATTTTCAGTCCGATGACTGATCTGAAAAAAAAAGTTCGTCACATGCCGATCGCTGTGACGGTTAATTTCTTTCGGGTTTTCCATCAGGTGTGGGCAAAAGTACACATCGCGCGTGTGATGGAGGGAACGACAACTACCGCCCTTAATCCTCTATCGCTTGTTCGTTGACAGTGCATCACAGACACCATCGTAACCGCTGACGCCACAGAACACAGAATGATCGAGTAGGCGTGATTTGTGTCGAACATACGCGCAGGGTAGCTCGCATCTGGTCCGAATGCTGTCAATCGGGGACGGGATGGAAAACAAAGTTGTGGAAAATAATTCGCGAAGAAATGATAGTCACGCTGGGTTATAGAGGATGATTCACATTTGAAATGCGTAATTCATTCAGTAAGTTCTCCTCACCATATTTGTCAGTTGTAAGCCGATTGAAATTAATAAAATAAAATATAAAGACAATATTTTCTCTGTATCGACACTTTTATAGTCCCACTGATGCACGATTTTCAGTTGTTTTTGTTCTGGGTTTGTCAAAGGATGGTATGCCTGCATGTAATGAATATCAGATAGTCGACAGTTCAAACATGGCTGTGACCCTCGCTACCCGAGATCTATGTTGAACGAAGCAGGTAAAGGAAGAATGACCTAAATATGGTACTAATTTACGCTGAGAAATCGCAAACGTAAACAGAATAATAGCGAAGTGCTATTGAAAAAATGGGAATACAACTCGTAACGTAGGCAGATACTTAAAAAGTTATTGTTTTCATAGTTGAGACCCCAGTTGAGACTAACAATTTTAAGCAATGTATTCCTTTAGAGTTCCCAAACTATGAAACAACTAGAAATAATTACAGAATAGATATCTGTAGAATCTGCTGATATTGTTCATTAATAATACAATTACTGCAGATTCCAAATGGAATGTCAGAAATGTTGAAAGTATCTCCTGCGATCATCGAAACTCCAGGAATATTATGTACAGAATTAAGGCGCTGCCCCTTGAAATTCAACGGACATATAAATTCACTGATAGGAAGGTTTATTTTACAACAATTTTCAAGCAGATTTCGGATTCATTAAACTATTGTGTGAAATTTCTGTCATCTGTCAGAAACGAATCGTTTTTGCCAGTCTCATTACTCTGCCGAAATTTCCCTGAATAATTATTGAATCATTTAATGAAAAAATGTATTCTATGATATCGAAACAGTATAATACAGCCGAAAAAGAGGGAATATAATGGAATATTCGTTACAGAAACATAATTCTACTGAACCTCCAACCCCACTCTTTGAAATTGATTCAATTGATCTACTGTTTCTTACTTACCATATTTCTCCAGTTTTTGTTTTATATCCCATATTTTGAGAAAAACTTTGTCAGTTGACTCACATGCCTCATTTTCGATTTCAAATCACAGCACTATCCAAAATCTCATTCAAACTGGTGACGTAATTATCTAGCTTAGGTTTTTGGCAGGTCGGAGGTTGAATGAATTTTCTTTTTCTCATGATCATTCTAACGACGTGTCAGTTCTGTCCATACAAGGCTCATACAAAGGTAAGGTTATCATATCATATGACATTCAGATATAGTCTATACGTATGTCGTGATAAATGAGGAATTCGTATTACTCTCGATTGATCACTCTTCTTTTTGAGGATGGCAGCCAAATGGCACGGATTTGACGTCACTGGATCTGTTTGATTCCTGCTGGAATGAAAATCGAGTTTCAATAATGATTGGAAGAACTTAGGAAGTACTCAGTTCGTGTGAGTACTATCAGATGAAGAAATCATTTTTATGAATTCAGGAATTCACCTAGCTCTCTACTCTCCGTCGGGTTTGGATTGAAGGGGATCAAGAAGATCAACATCTTCATCACGACTTGACCATTAACTATAGCACACCACCGCACAAAACTCCATGATCCACCTATTCGAATTGAAAAATAAACCTATTCGACGACATGTATACATCCTGGGTTGTAATATATTCGAACTAGAGTAGAGAAATTCGTAGTCATGTTCCCAATATATTTGAAAGGGTGCGATACACCATGTAATACATGTTTCGAACCTTTACAATGTCCATCATAAGTCTGGAATACAAAATCGCACGAATCTACAAGAAGAACGACATCGTGTTGAAATTGTGAACATGAAATACTGCTAAAGGCATGGTGAAAAATTATACAGTGTGGAACAGCCAAATGGAATAAATTCCATAACGAATAAATGAGAGCGTGTTGGGAAAAATGCTTGGACACGTCGATTTGTATTTGCAGATGCGCATTACTTTCAAAAAAAATGATTATATAGGGTGTGTCATGTGACAGTGGCCGATACCAACTTGGTCATTTTAAATACAACTCTCTGTATATAATTAGAAAATTCTAGACATAATCCTTGTACAATGTCCCATACCTATCTTCAACTGTTTCGGAAATATTAAGTGTTTTCAGATGTATTACAGAAATCAACATTAAGAAAAGAAAATCATTCAATTTCACAGAAAAGAAACAAAGAAACATTGATTTCGATGTCAGAGATGTTCAAAATATTCGCCGGGAACGTCTTGGCAACATGCTAATCTGGTATAGAAATGTCTTCTAACGTTACTCAACATCTCAGGCGTGACTGATCTAATCGCAAGCGTGATTCGTCTTTTTAAGTCATCCAAGTTAAGTGGTTTATTTTGGTATACAATAATTTTGATATATCCCCACAAAATGAAGTCTCATGGCGTCAGATCAGGATATCTTGCTGGCGATTTGGAGCATTTTGGTTCAGGTACTGCCGGACATAGATTTGGTAATGGGGCGATGCCCCATCTTGTTGAAACCATAGTATATTGGCAGGAACTTGTGGGTTTGTCAAAGTTGGCACGACATTATTTTGGAGCAGTTCTAAATATTTATCTCTATTCAAGTTGCCATCAATGGAAAAAAATTCCTGTCCAAACATTAACTTTTTCAGGATATTGCGTATGTTCCTCTCACATCCAGTGAGGATTCTCATTCGACCAATAGCGGCAATTTAGACGATTAACATGACCGTTGAGTGTATATGTGCTCTCATCAGAAAACAAAACATCTTCTAATTGGATCATATTGATATCTAACATTTCCATCATTTGTTCACAAAAATACCTTCTCTTGTCGAAATCGTCTTCCATATTAGCTTCTTAGTTGGCATAATTTTATAGGGATGAATTTTCTCTCCTCCTCCTGAACTCTCCTAGTAAACTTTATAATTGTTTTTCACAAGAATAAAGACACTTCAGCTTAACAAATTTCAAAAAATAGTTGAATTATTATCTAAATTTTCTGGGCGGGATCGATTATTGAATTTCTAAAAATTGCTGAATATAATATTAGGAATACTCGATTACTTTATCACTCTTTCAATAATGATATCAATAATAATAATAATTTTATTGTCTGCCTCAAAATAATACATAGATTCGCCATTTGACAACAATTATGGCAAACACAAGGGGGAGTGTTAGGTCTGGTGACCGATTTTTCCTCACTCTCCTGACAATTTTTAAATAAACACAAATATTCTATATGAACCCTGACCAATTACAATGTTTTTCAATGAATGGACATATAAATAGACATAGAAATAAAACAGTAAATGGAAACATTCAAATCAGTGCATATCCAATTAGAAAATGAGACGATTGAAGCAGATGTCATTGATGTGTGAGTGTGTATAGGAGTTCAGAGATAGAAGTAGAAGAAAGTAGGACATTTTGGGAAACACGCTCTATAAGGGTCATTTCCGTCGAGCTCTTGGACTTCATGTCATGTGTGTTGTTTGATATATGATATAGTAGTATATATAGTAGTATAGTAGTAGTATAGTAGTAGTAAGAACGTATAATTGGGAAGTATTATCTGACATTCCCATGCATTTCATTCAAAACCGAGCCAGAATGTGTCTGAACACTTGTATCAATCAGTCAAAAATGCAAAATCATAGTTAGTTGGGAATCTAATTCGTGGGTCTTCCATAATATGGTATCTCACTGTACCACTACCACTCTACCACTTACAAAAATGGTGTTGACGCTTATGATATGTAAATCAAAAAGTATCCTCGAAATATAGATCGATATGTCACCAATCATGTATAATATTAATTCATTCATTTATTCATGTCTTTATTTGATTTACGAGGTCATCCAACAGATAAACCATGAAGAGATTCGTCCTATAGAAGGATAACACAAAATCATATGATCTTGTGACAGGTAACAAGTTGTAAGCTATTCTCTAACTTATATCGTGGTGAAATGAGGTTACATAGCATTTTTACATCCAATATTTCGATCAATCAGAAGGCGGTAAAACTGAATTAGAAATGTTTTCAATTTTCTTTCATTTTTTATCTGAATGATAAATATCAAGAGCATTCATTCATCGAATAATTGGTTAAGTAAGAGGGTGGATAAAAAGTGAGTATTTCGAACAATCCTGGGATTACAAATCAATTTGAAATGACGTACAAGATTGTTGCAAATTTCATATGGAAACAATAAACCGACAAAATCTCTTCTCGAAAAAATGCGTTCTAGATCATAAAAATCAAGATTGATATCATAGTCTATATAGTGACGAAAACGATGATATCTTCAGTTAAGATTATCAGTGAGTTTTTCTTGAACATTTTCTATTCTTTCGACATATTTTTTACCTATGGGATTCCATATCGAGGAGCGATATTCCAGTATTGGCCTCACTTGTGTTTTATACATTATATAATGATTGTTCTATGAGATATTCTATGTCGGCATATTCTTTGGAGATGAAATGTTTATATTTTTCAACAAGTCTGCAGAATGGCTCCTACTCTCAAGACTGAAAATCAATCGCAAAACTAGTATCTGTCTCAAAAAACCTAATGATCTCATTCTTACAATTGCGTCATTTCAATTTGACACCATAATTATCAAGAGTCACGATATATTTCGTGTAACGCCCTGATTTTGACTCTCACCCACATTGCCAGGTGAATTTTTCAGACGACAAAAATACTTGCCGTCTGGCAACGCTGTTTTCCGAGTTTCATTCAATCTCCTGGTATTAGTGACATCTTCGAGAATACCGAACCGAAACCATCTTGACAGTTGAAGTTTCCTTATGCATAATAATGAAGCACGGCTTCAAATTGTCTCCCCTTCTGAGGTTCCCTACACAGAGAAAAGTGTATGACGAATTAAAATGATGATCACAGGACTGATTTTTTCTCAACGAAATACAATATTGTTGCAATGAAAATGCCCTATGGCGATGAAATTCACGTTGGAACAATCACGAAAATTCAGCCTTCCCTTTGAGGGATCCGCCAACCGTAGTATCGAAATAAATCCAAACTTGGTTGAACCCTGTAGAACCAACGAGGCTCTGCTTCTTCCACTTCTGATACCTCTGTGATTGAGACAGACGACTCGACTCCTTGGAACTCCGTAGTATTGCTTCTCATATCATCTGATTATCGAAGAGAAATTGGCAGCTACCAAAAATGCTGATGCCAGTCAATTCTCACTTTTTTTCACCGTCATTCTAGTTTCCCATGTCCTCTATTTAATCGTCACTCCTGACTCCCGCATTTTCTCATTTCATCAACACTGTTCCTATATCATCTTATTAGGAATAATTTGAAATGATATTCATTTGTGGTTTCAATGTTTTACTGTTGGTATAACTTTGATAGGTGACATGACTTTCAATAGTTTGACGTTAGTTTTTGTTCTAGGAAGTGACGTTTTTTTTTTTGATCATGTACAATATGTACGGTGTTCCAATGAAGTCTTTCTTTGAATAGAGAAGTACGTTAGCAATTCATTTTTCATTCTTCGTTAGATCTACTTAGCTTGTCCTCAAACTCCTGGTCAATCCACGGATCATCATAATAGGCCCAGGTATTGCTGAAAGGGGTGGTGAGGACTAAAGTATAAAGTATATCGGGAACGTGACCGGGAATCCGCAGAACGTACACGACGTCAATAACAAAATGGTGGACAGAGTGGAAATTGGAAATATTTGCAAATTCGATGGCAGCAAGGTGTATTTGGAATGGCTGATGGTTCAGAGCCAGCGCCTTCAGCGGCACGTGTTCAAGAGGTGGCAGCGTGGAACAAGAAGGATGCCCTGGCTATGTTCACACTAACCTCAGCAATGAACTTAACACAGGTGACGTTAATTGAGAACTGCGAGACATCGAAAGAGATACTGGACAAGCTGGACTCTATTTATGAACTGAAATGTGAGCTGAACAAAATGCTTGTACATGAGAGATTTCACCAGTACAAAATGGGTCCAAACGACGGTATTGCACAGCATATCTCTAAAGTAGAGAACCTGGCTAAGCAAATCAGGGAGTCTGGTGACACCATCAGTGAGTCTGCAATCATTGTAAAAGTCTTAAGCACCTTGCCTACAAAGTTTCGTAGTGTTAGACAGGCATGGTTGTCTGTTGAAGAAACAAAACAAACACTACCAAATCTGACGGCCCGGTTGCTAGATGAGGAATCAGCTTCAATCTCAATTGATGAGACGGAAACTGCTTCAGCCACAATGACAATGAATGGCAGGAAAAGTGCTCAAGAAAAGGTAAAGAAACCAACAAAATCCAGAGATGTATCCAAACTTACATGTTTCAACTGTAAAAAGAAGGGTCACATGGTCACATCCAGTCCATTTGTGAAGTCACCAGAAGAAATAAAATCGAACAGTGTAAAACTATGGCGTCTTTGCAGGCTAAACCAAAGTGAAATACCATGCGCGTATAGGTGAACATCTTTCATTTCAAGTTATTTGTCATTTTATCCATATATTTTTTATTCTTTATGTTATGTTTATAACCATTTTTCGTGCTTTCTGACGTTTTACTCATTTTTATTCGTTGGTGTGCGAACTAATTTGAGAAAATAAAGAAATTATTATTATTATAAGAATCACGTCATATTTGCTGAATTATCCTTTTGACAATGGCACAGGAAGAAATATCAGTGGATTTCTGATATTGGAAGAATCACGCAGCCAATGAAATTTCAAACTGAAGCGGACGTTCTGATGCATGCATTTTGATAATTCTGCAGCAAATGAATGTCCGCAACTATTGCTGAAGACATCATTTATGCACCACCTACTTCCATTGGAGGAAATAATTCATCATGAGATTCACCATAGAACCATTACATTCGTCTGAAAAAATAATAGTTTCAATGATAAATAGTGAACATAACTCATTGGGAAATGTAGTTCCTTTACTGTATCGTACACAGCTGCCAAAATCTTCAATAATTTACCAATACCAAGTTTTCACAATACCAATAGACTTTCATTTCGTAAAAAAATCTATACTCTGTAGCGTTTAAATTTTCTGAATACAGTTTTGGTTATGATTTTTATACAAGCCTAAGAAATATTCAAGTAAATAATTCATCAATTTTGTACCTATTCACAGAGAACACTCAGTCAGCTAAATAATACCCATACCTGGTTTAGTTCAGACATTTAATGGCTATTGATTCATATCACACACCTTTTATATTGGAAACTTATCATCAATTTTCTCAACATCCTCTCTGATACGCAGTACACCTGTAGGATGTGATGATCCAAGCTGAGGCTTCTCTTTCTGACCCAAATAAACAGGTTCTGATGTTGAAGAGAGTCAATGCCAACGATTTGAGGAAGTTCTTCTGGTCTGGAATTTGAAAGTCAATTAGTTTTCATGTAGTTTATAAGAAAAAGACAATGACTTACCTGTGGTGTTCTCCGACTATGATGAATGGATGTGCTTGGCTATTTCAGGAATCATTAGGTTGACTGTTCTGATAGAACGGGTCCCTTTTGAAGAATCTGTTTATTATTTTGTTGGGATTTTGGTTAATGGAGATAGGTTCATTTAACAGGTTATATTTTCGTCCAGAACGTCACTGTCAGGAGTGTCAGGTTGACATACTTCACGAGTCACCTGTCTTGTCTGCTACGTTACTGCCGCTAGCGAACTCGTATGGCTGCAGTCGGCACAGGGTTTTCAAACAGCCATAGGTTTAACCTTTAACCCATGTCTAAAATAATGCTTCCTGTGTGTGACCTTCTACGTTTTGTGTTGGCAAGATGGATTTAGTAATATTTCCTAGGGATTTTTAAGGAAAAACTGAGGTTTGGGAGGGATTTCCGCTCTCGTCTATCGTGGCTTTTTCTCGGTGGCCATGACGAGAGGCACTTGAAGATTTTTCTGGTTCAACAAGAAGGCTGACAACCGATTTATATCGATTGCCCTTATAGGGGATTTGTTTGAGTAAGTCTTATGAGCCATTGACGTTTCTTCAACGTTGTGATTTGAGCCAATTTGATGTCACCACGCGGGAACTGCCCTATTGTCACCTGGAGCCCTACCTCGTGTTTGCTACTTCGATGACGCCGGTTTTAGCCCTTCTGAGAAGGTGAGTCAGTGGTTTTTTTTTTGGATGAAAACACATCTTTTTCTGGAAGGTTTTTCTATATTCCACGTGTTGTGACTTGAGGTTAAATGAACCTTATTTCCATAACAGGGTTGTAGGATAATGCTGAGAATCTAGCATTCTTCCTCTTATATGCTGTTGTTGCGTCCATCGAGGATCCCACCTTCTTCTGGTCAGGATGCCCTGGTACTTTAGTACTACCTGCGCCACGGATCTAGACTAGAGGAGACTGCGGAGACCTCTGGGTTCAATTGGAGTGTGCCAGAAACCAATCTGCTGTGCTCCACTTCGTGGTAGCGCCAGGAGGAATACCAGGGAGAGAGACCTCGGAGTTCAGCCCAGCAGATTTGTGGAGGACCCCCCTTTATGTTGGTGCTGTTGGCAGTGACCTATGCTGCCCATCCTGTGGAACAGACTGTGATCGGGGTGATCTAGATCTCTGAAGAGGCTGTTGGGTCAGGTTTTTGTTAGGGAACTCAGTAACTTATCAATTATTCCATACATTGAACGTAAAACCCCCTGTAAGGCCCTCTCATAGCGCTATGCGACAGCTGTAGGTTTTGCACTTGACTTCTTTGGTTTTTTGAGATTATTCCCCTTTTATTATTGGTAGATATTGGTCCATATCTGATTCTTTTACATTCAAATCATGAACTCATGTCTTGATAATTTATGCTGACCTGGTTTGAGTGATTTGTTTGTCATACTCAAATTCCATCACACTCATAGTCACAAAATTTTTTTACCAGCCTCTACACAGGTCCAAATGTGCCTTGTCTGTTTGCACAGGAAATAAATAGGTTTTAAAGGAGTTCTGCATTTTATTTATCTAATTGTCTGCCATCCACAATCTAAGAAAATAATACATCTTTATTTTCAGAATTTTACCATCATGATAAGTATTTGGTTTTCTCAATTATCCAAACTGAAATATTTTCTTTAAATTGAGTGGCGCCCCTTAAAAACTTGAATTTGTGCATATATAGCTCTATCTCGAACTCACTTATCTGTTCTCTGATGAAAAGCTGCCGTCCGCATACATGTAACTCATTTTCTTATTTTTTAGTAGTAATTATTTGGAGGTTGAGAAAAAAGGGAGGTTACATAATTGGCGCCCAACGTGGGGCCCGAAATTTCGAAATTCTAAAATTTCAAAATTCAAGTTTTTTCAAAAATTAGTATATCTTTAATAAATTTCTCTTAGATTGTTGGGTGGACACTTGGGTGAATAAGGTGTAGCATGAGTCCTATAACAGAACGGATGAGCAGTATAGGTATAGGTACATGATTACCAGCAAAAGGTTCTCCCAGAAAAATAGTGAAAGTTTTTTTTCTGATTTGGTTTGTGGCTGTCTATTATTGTGTTTGAGAGCACTGCAGGTGACAATTGTTTTTGTCTGTAATAATTGCATATTTGGGAGTTAAATAGTTGCAATTTGGGATTTTTTCATTTTTTAGATAAATTTGCAACGTTGCCAAGTTTGAAAAATTTCCAACTTTTGACAGATTTCTCTTTTGTGAAATATTTTGCAGAGATTAGTGTTTTCTGCTTGACATAATTTTTGTGATTGCACATTTTTTTTTATATTTCATTTGTTCTTTTTGTGAAGCATAAGTCAACATGGAGTCACTCAAAGTTAAACATTTGCTAATTGGAGAAATCAACTATGAGTTGAGGATTAGAGGTGTTATTTCAGACAGGAATATGGATGACAAAAGAAAGACTTTGGGACGTTTGTTTGCTAAAGAGTTACAACAGGGTCAAGATGTTCTTAACCTAGTGGATCCGTCATTTAATTTTGCAGTTGATAAAGTAGAGATTGAAAACACATTAGCATCGATAACAACTTTGATTAGTGATTTTGAAGGTCCATCTTCAGACTCTACATTTAAAAGAGCTTTGTCTAGATTGAGTCATGTTACTCTGAGAATCCAAAGAATTCCTTTGAATAATGCAGATGCAGATTATGCAGCAAAGTTGTCTTTTAAAAATGAATCGTATGCTACTGCTTTATTATTAGATGCGGACTTGCATGAGAAAGTTGTAGAACCAGAGCCTGTACAGAATAACATGCCACTGATGAATTCTACAGTAAACCCTGGAATTAGTATGGCACAAAATCATTCTTTCTCACCTTTCATGAAGTCTACCCCTGTTTACAAGTTAGGAGTACAATTTGATGGAGACCCCAAAGATCTTTTGTCATTCATAGAACGAATTGATGAACTTGCACATTCTAGGCATATTTCCAAAACGGAACTATTTGAATCAGCTAGTGACCTGTTCACTGGAAAAGCCACTTTTTGGTTTCGTTATATCAAAACTCAAGTCAATGATTGGGATTCATTGGTTTTGAAACTTAAGAAAGATTTTTTGGTAGCAGATTTTGATGATGAGATTTGGCAGCAAATTAAAAATAGGAAACAGAATAATTCTGAGCCAGTTGTCATTTACATTGCCTGTATGGAGGCTCTGTTCAATAGACTCAGTCATGGAGCAGCTGAGGTAACCAAAGTAAAGTATATTAAGTTGGGATTAAAATCTGATTATCGACGTAGACTAGCTCTCAGTGATATTGATTCCGTTTCAATGCTTGGAACGTTATGCAAGAAATTAGAGGAAGCAGATTCACTAGGCTCTATTTCAAATTCCAATCTTAATAACAGATCAGTATCCATGGTAAATGACCCTGAAATTGCTTTTGTTGCCAAAGATCAGTCAGAAAGATTGCCCTTCAATCGAAACAAAAATTTTGGAAATAGAAACCAGAAAAATAAATCAAGAAATGCCCCTAGTACTTCAAATAACACTTCTTCTCCTTCTGCTTCTGGTGGTTCTCAGAATGCAAATAAATCTCCAGTTATTTGTTGGAAATGTGGTTTAGCAAACCACACATTTCGTGTTTGCAGATCTGGTATTAAGAAACAATTCTGTTTTAAATGTGGTACACCAGATGTCATGTTAAAAGATTGCGACAAGTGTAAACAGGGAAACTTGTAAAGGAGAATTTTGATGAAGGCTCTCAATCTTCTCCAAATATTTCAGGAGCCAATAATATTATAGAGTCAGATGAAATAAAGGAGGAAGATTTTCAAAACTTTGTAGCTCCTCTTTTAATCAAAAATGGGAACGATAACAGGCCTTATGTTAAAATCAAACTTTTTGATAATGATGTCATTGCACTTTTGGACAGTGGTGCCAATATGTCAGTCATAGGTCAGGGAGGTTTAACGACAATAAAAAATCTTGATTTAATAATCAGAGGCCCACACCTGAACCATGTTTTTACTGCAGATGGTGCCCATCAAAATGTTGAAGGAGTTGTCGATTTACCTATAAATATTAGTGGAAAATTTCAGATCATTCCTGCACTTGTTGTACCTTCCCTGTCACAATCTTTTATACTAGGCAGTGATTTCTGTAGTAAGTTTGGTGTAACCATAGATTTTCATGGTTTTAGTTGGGACATTAAATGTCGAGTTTCGGATGAAACTGTCGACATTGTTGCCAATTCTCCAGAATTGTATAGTATCTCAGAATTGACTGTTGATGATGAGCTTACAGCAGAGCAAAGAGAACAAATGAAAAGTCTTATCAACTCTTTTGGTGAAATTAGTAGTGATGTTCGTTTAGGTCGTACTGACAAAATTACTCTTGAAATAGATACTGGTGATTCGAAACCGTTTAAACAGAGGCAATATTTAATGTCTCCATACATGTTGAAGATCTTAAATGAAGAATTAGATGATATGATTAAATTAGGTGTCGTCGAACCATCACATAGCCCTTGGAATAGTCCGGTGTTACTTGTCAAAAAATCCTCTGGTGAATATAGATTTTGTTTCGATGGGCGTAGGCTAAATGAACTCACCAAACATGATAGCTACCCACTTCCACGTATTGATAGAATACTTACTTTATTACGAAATGCAAGATACATTTCTAGCATTGATTTAAGAAAAGCATTTTGGCAAGTGCCATTAACACCATCTTCTAAGGAGAAAACAGCTTTCAGTGTACCTGGTCGAGGTTTATACCATTTTAACGTTATGCCTTTTGGTTTATGTAACAGTGCACAGACACAACAAAGGTTATGTGATGCGTTGTTCGGTCCTAAGTTTGAACCGAATTTATTCACTTATCTGGATGACATCATTATCATCTCTTCTACATTTGAAGAACATATGAAACTTTTATATGAAGTGAAGAGTATTTTGCAAGATGCGAATTTAACCATCAACTTAAAGAAGTGTGAATTTTTTAAGACATCTCTTCGATACTTAGGCTTTGTCATTGATAGAGAAGGTATTAGAACCGACCCAGAGAAGGTCTCGGTTATGGTCAATTATGCACGTCCTACTACCAGCACAGAAATTAAGCGTTTCATGGGTTTATGTTCCTGGTATAGGAGATTTATTGAGAATTTTTCTACTTTAATTGCCCCTATTAGTGCTTTGTTGAAGGGTAAAGGGAAAAAACAACCCATTGAATGGACTTCTGAAGCTGAGGCATCTTTTATTGCTATCAAGAATGCTCTTGTGTCAGCACCTATTCTGTGTCCTCCTGATTTTGCTCAGCCTTTTACCATCCAGTGCGATGCAAGTGATGTAGGCATAGGTGGGGTGTTGACCCAAGAAATTCAGGGTGTTGAAAGAGTCATAGCATATGCTTCAAGGACGTTATCTAGAGCAGAACGAAATTATAGCGTGACAGAGAGAGAATTACTTAGTCTCATATTTTTAATTGACAAATTTCGTCCATATATAGAAGGCACTGTTTTCAATGTAATCACTGATCACCATAGCCTCCTTTGGCTAAATAACCTTAAAGATCCTTCAGGAAGATTAGCTAGATGGTCCGTCAAGTTACGGCAGCATACTTTTCAGCTACGTCATTTAAAAGGCATTCATAATGTAGTACCTGATTTTCTTTCAAGGATACCTCCTGGTGAAAATAGTCCAGAAATAAATTTGATTGATGTCAAGCCTGTTGACACAGACAAGTGGTACTTCTCTCTACGCAATAAGATCCTTCGAGACCCTGATGCATATGCACATTTCAAGGTTGAGGATGACCAAATTTTCAAGTATGTCCCTTCTAAAATACCTATCAAGTCTAATATTATCGAATGGAAAGTCATAGTTCCTAATTCTCAAAGAATTGCAGTCATAAAAGATTCACATGATCCTTCTGTATGTAGTCATTTTGGTTTTTTCAAAACACTATCTAGAGTACAACAACACTACTACTGGCCCAAAATGAGATGTGATATTCTAAGATATGTTAAATCATGCAAGGTTTGTCAGTCACAAAAGTTATCAAACACTCCTCGTATGGGACTTATGGGAGCTGAGCGTACAGTCAAATTCCCTTTTCAGACTATTGCAGTAGACATTATGGGACCTTTCCCTAGATCTTCTAAAGGCTTTACTTACTTATTGGTAGTCTCAGATTTCTTTACAAAATATACATTATTGTGTCCTATGCGTGATGCGAAAGCACCGAGTGTTATCAAATTCATGGAAAACCAAGTATTTTTAGTATTCGGGGTACCACAATTTATAGTTTGTGATAATGGTCAGCAATTCGCTGGTAAACTGTTTAAAAAGTTAGCTGATACCTACAAGGTACAAAAAATATGGTACACCCCTCGTTACTCGGCGCAATGTAATTTTGTAGAAAGAACGAATAAGACAATAGGTCAAGCAATTAGGAGTTATGTAATAGATCATAAAGACTGGGATAAAGAATTATTTAGGATTCAGCAAGCTATTAATACATCTATACACGAAGTCACCCTGTATAGTCCTGCATTTTTGACATTCGGTCGTAATGTACCTCTTTCTGGTGAATATTATGGCAATCTTCCTAGCACCCAAGATATTGAACTTTTACCTGACAGCAGGGATAGTTATGTTCAGAATATCAGTGGTCTTTGTGATGTCTATAAGACAGTTCAGGAGAGATTACATAAGGCTTACCAGAGGAATGCATCTACTTACAATCTTAGAAAGAGAGATCATGTGTTTAATGAAGGCGATAAAGTCTGGAGAAGAAACAAAATTCTTTCAGATGCTTCAGTTAAATTTAGTGCCAAGTTAGCCCCCAAGTATGTGTTATGTACAGTGAGAAAGCGGATATCTCGCTTAGTTTATTCTTTGGATAATGTCGATGGATCTCCTGGTGGAGAATGGCATATCAAAGATTTAAAACAGTATTTTGGATCCAATTCAGATGTCTCAGTGGGGTAGATAATCTGTTGGATAGATATTTTTGCTTGAACCATAGTAATTTTGATTTGTATACCTATTCAATAGGTTTGGTTAGGTAAAAATTAGTTTTTGGAATTTTTCAAGATGAAAGTTCAATTATTTTTTTGGTGCGTTAGTGCACAAATAATTTTAGAGACTACTGTCATGTAGTAAAGTATGGTTCCGTTGTAACCTAGATTAAGGATATGTGGAGTATTCCTTGAAGTATGCATACTGGACACTGGAAGAGTGTTTTTTATATTTTTTTGATGACTCAAGAGGTCTGATCAACCTGAGCATCATTATTTCCCTGATGTAAATATTCAATTTTCTGGTTAGGTTATTTTGTAAATATTTTTTTTGTAGTTTTGATGAAAAAGGATTTGACTTTACCGATTATGACATTTCATGATTCAGACTTTCCCCTAATTTAGACTTACCAATTTTGACTTCCATTGAGGAACGCTTAGTACACGCAGTTACTATTTAATCCAAAGTAATCATAAACTAGTTACTACTCAGTATTTGTAGTTCAAAACCCTTAAAAAAAAAAAAAAAATTTGTCAACAAGTTGCCAATTTTTTCTCTTAGGATAGGGGTAGATGTAGCGTTTAAATTTTCTGAATACAGTTTTGGTTATGATTTTTATACAAGCCTAAGAAATATTCAAGTAAATAATTCATCAATTTTGTACCTATTCACAGAGAACACTCAGTCAGCTAAATAATACCCATACCTGGTTTAGTTCAGACATTTAATGGCTATTGATTCATATCACACACCTTTTATATTGGAAACTTATCATCAATTTTCTCAACATCCTCTCTGATACGCAGTACACCTGTAGGATGTGATGATCCAAGCTGAGGCTTCTCTTTCTGACCCAAATAAACAGGTTCTGATGTTGAAGAGAGTCAATGCCAACGATTTGAGGAAGTTCTTCTGGTCTGGAATTTGAAAGTCAATTAGTTTTCATGTAGTTTATAAGAAAAAGACAATGACTTACCTGTGGTGTTCTCCGACTATGATGAATGGATGTGCTTGGCTATTTCAGGAATCATTAGGTTGACTGTTCTGATAGAACGGGTCCCTTTTGAAGAATCTGTTTATTATTTTGTTGGGATTTTGGTTAATGGAGATAGGTTCATTTAACAGGTTATATTTTCGTCCAGAACGTCACTGTCAGGAGTGTCAGGTTGACATACTTCACGAGTCACCTGTCTTGTCTGCTACGTTACTGCCGCTAGCGAACTCGTATGGCTGCAGTCGGCACAGGGTTTTCAAACAGCCATAGGTTTAACCTTTAACCCATGTCTAAAATAATGCTTCCTGTGTGTGACCTTCTACGTTTTGTGTTGGCAAGATGGATTTAGTAATATTTCCTAGGGATTTTTAAGGAAAAACTGAGGTTTGGGAGGGATTTCCGCTCTCGTCTATCGTGGCTTTTTCTCGGTGGCCATGACGAGAGGCACTTGAAGATTTTTCTGGTTCAACAAGAAGGCTGACAACCGATTTATATCGATTGCCCTTATAGGGGATTTGTTTGAGTAAGTCTTATGAGCCATTGACGTTTCTTCAACGTTGTGATTTGAGCCAATTTGATGTCACCACGCGGGAACTGCCCTATTGTCACCTGGAGCCCTACCTCGTGTTTGCTACTTCGATGACGCCGGTTTTAGCCCTTCTGAGAAGGTGAGTCAGTGGTTTTTTTTTTGGATGAAAACACATCTTTTTCTGGAAGGTTTTTCTATATTCCACGTGTTGTGACTTGAGGTTAAATGAACCTTATTTCCATAACAGGGTTGTAGGATAATGCTGAGAATCTAGCATTCTTCCTCTTATATGCTGTTGTTGCGTCCATCGAGGATCCCACCTTCTTCTGGTCAGGATGCCCTGGTACTTTAGTACTACCTGCGCCACGGATCTAGACTAGAGGAGACTGCGGAGACCTCTGGGTTCAATTGGAGTGTGCCAGAAACCAATCTGCTGTGCTCCACTTCGTGGTAGCGCCAGGAGGAATACCAGGGAGAGAGACCTCGGAGTTCAGCCCAGCAGATTTGTGGAGGACCCCCCTTTATGTTGGTGCTGTTGGCAGTGACCTATGCTGCCCATCCTGTGGAACAGACTGTGATCGGGGTGATCTAGATCTCTGAAGAGGCTGTTGGGTCAGGTTTTTGTTAGGGAACTCAGTAACTTATCAATTATTCCATACATTGAACGTAAAACCCCCTGTAAGGCCCTCTCATAGCGCTATGCGACAGCTGTAGGTTTTGCACTTGACTTCTTTGGTTTTTTGAGATTATTCCCCTTTTATTATTGGTAGATATTGGTCCATATCTGATTCTTTTACATTCAAATCATGAACTCATGTCTTGATAATTTATGCTGACCTGATTTGAGTGATTTGTTTGTCATACTCAAATTCCATCACACTCATAGTCACAAAATTTTTTTACCAGCCTCTACACAGGTCCAAATGTGCCTTGTCTGTTTGCACAGGAAATAAATAGGTTTTAAAGGAGTTCTGCATTTTATTTATCTAATTGTCTGCCATCCACAATCTAAGAAAATAATACATCTTTATTTTCAGAATTTTACCATCATGATAAGTATTTGGTTTTCTCAATTATCCAAACTGAAATATTTTCTTTAAATTGAGTGGCGCCCCTTAAAAACTTGAATTTGTGCATATATAGCTCTATCTCGAACTCACTTATCTGTTCTCTGATGAAAAGCTGCCGTCCGCATACATGTAACTCATTTTCTTATTTTTTAGTAGTAATTATTTGGAGGTTGAGAAAAAAGGGAGGTTACAACTCAATGGATCCTTCACGCAACCATTCTGAACCAACGCATTAGGTCCTGGTGTATACCATCTCTTTTTCTCTCTTTCTTATTCCTGTCTCTATACTCTTCTGCATTTTATCTCTTTTCTGTCTACTCATTCTCTTGTTATCTCTTTCCTAGTGCCATCATTCTCGTTCTCAATATAATTCCTAATATGATCCATGCTCAGTTTCTCTCGAATAATTCATTTTTTATGCTCATTGTGTTTATGTAATAATATATATCGTTATATTCCTCATTATTTTTCTTCATTATATATTTAAAAAACAAGTACATATCATTTATTCATTGTACTTTGGGGCGTACTGGTTTTGTGAGGTATTTTTAAAGAGTTACCTATTTGAAATTATTCACAGGTTAGGTGGTAGAGCAGGACTTTCCCTAGGGGGAGTACCTGAACCTCGCCTGGGACAGTATAATTATTTATTATAAAAATTGTTATCTTTCATATCCTGTTGTCCAATAAAGACATTATTATTATTATTATTATTAAAATAGATCGGCTATACCTGCTGGAACATATCACAAGACATTCTCTTGTGACCTTTCATACGAAAATTGGTGGACCAACGCAACAGTTTTTCACATCGAAAGGGCGGACTTCATATGATCACGTGACGTGGTTGGAAACCACGAATTCTGTCATCGAGATTCACATTAGAAAATGGAAGAAGTCGTCTATCTACTGCTCTATTCATCAATGGATCGGCAAAGTTGTGGGACATGCATGATGACAGTGATGGAAAATCGCTAGATTTATGTATTCATTTGATGAAACTCGAGTCATGAAATACGAAACACGCATGTATTGTTTTCATCAAGAGCGAGATTGATAATTATTTTGATGGAATGAAACTACAAAATACGCGGAAGTCCGCCATGATATGCGGAATGATAGAGCAAATGACGTCACTATTGAGTAAACAAATGAACAAACGACTGGTTCTCTGTGATTTTATTCACGGTTCAATTTCGTTTACACCGAATTTGAATCGGAAGTGAAATGACGCTAGTCATGGAACAAGGATTCACTAAGGCAAACAACGCTGATTCGCCTAAAATCGATGTGTTGATGTTGAGAGAGTTTTCAGCATTAAATAACGTTTTTTATTCAGCAGAATATAGGAATGTGAAAACTCCATGCGGGTTCCATGAGGATCTGTGACACCGATCTCAATGATTTATATATGCCATATGATATGATGTTGATGATGCCATATGAAGTTCAATAAAATACCTATCGAAAGACAACAGTGGTCCAATCTAACCTCAAAAAATATTATTCTCATATTAAATTTAGCCATCAAACAATATGCATACTATTTCAGAATTTACACAATAAAGTTCGATAAAATACCTATCGAAAGACAACAGTGATGCAATCTAACCTCAAAAAATATTGTTCTCATATTGAATCTAGCCATTAAACAATATACATAGTATTTCGGAATTAACAAAGAAAAGTTCGATAAAATACCTATCAAAAGACAACAATGGTACAATCTCACCTCAAAAAATATCGTTCTCATATTAAATTCAGCCATCAAACAAGATACATATTATTTCGGAATTCACACAGGAAAGTTCGATAAAATACCTATCAGAAGACAACAGTGGTGCAATCTAACCTCAAGAAATATTGTTCTCATATAAGATTTAGCCATTAAACAAGATACTTACTATTTCGGAATTCACAAAGTCAATTGACTATTCATATCGAACTGATCTTTACAAAAATCAAGGTGAGTACTAGGTAATTTTGCTGTTGAACCTCTCATTAATAATTCAAGCTTCTTGACTTCATGCTTCATCCTATGTTCATTCAGAAATGTCAAAAGATTGATGGAAAACTTTCCACAATTTAATTTGCAAATCAGATGCATGTACTCGTTCACGGCGCTCAGTACTTTATTCCAAGAGAATGTCGAAATTTAGCTGAAGTCGATGCATTAACCACTCTAATTACGCTTATATTAGTTGAACTTATAGTTCCTACATTGGTAACAACAACTTCCATCCGTGTACAAAGCTAATCGAACGTACGAGAGCTGTGGCTGTATGAAGAAGATTCGCAGTTTCGGTAGCTATATTCCTCCTTCAGCCCTCATATCTCCCTCCTTCTTCCTCTCTATTATAAATGAAAAGCCGGGATTTGTGCACGGAGAGGCTTCATAAAATTGGCATCGCCACCTTGGAATTACGGAGAGAATTTCTCCTATCTCACTGCGATCTGTCATGACATTTTGTTTATGCGTATACTGGGTGTCGGAGGGATCACCTTAACAGTTGAGAATCTCTTCTATGTAGTAATATACACCATTCTTGAGGGAAAAAATATGGAAATCAACGAGATGATAAAATACAGGGTGTTCCATTGGAATAATATGAGTTTGTGTCATATCTTCGAAACCATATGCCGGAAAGAAAAATTTAGTGCGTCACTGGATTCAACGTAGAATTCTCCCTAGAATTCAGACGTAATTCTTAGCTCAATATTGTTTCTGATAATTTCGTAGACTGGAATGGGTCGAAAAAGTGAACGTTTTCAAAATCGCACTTTCCCTAATAAAAGGAGACTGTTATATGAATTCGGATCAGACCATATCGAGTTTAAAAATAATCATGAACATGAAAACCGAGAGGCTCTATCTTCAATAACAACAGAAGAACCTGCATTAAAGCAAAGAACTATTTAGGTAAACTAATTGATGTTGTTTGTATGCATAGTAATAAATAAACGAGTTCTCCAAGTGTCAAATTCTAACTGACGGAAATAAATTTCAGAATCACCATAACCGATCATCATTATAATTCCAATACGCTCTTCGCTTGATTGAACCATTATAAATCGAAAAATTCATGAATTGTAAATTTATTCATCACTATGCATGAAAACAACATCAACTAGTTTATCTAAATAAATGTAAGAAACTTAAAGAAGGTAGACTGAAGTGCTGAATTCCTCGTTTTCATAAACTTTTTGACACTAAACTCAGTACGTATGAATTCAAAATAACAAGCTCTTTCAAAACCTGTAAAAATATTCATTTTTCAGCTTTTCATGGGATTTTTCTCTCCTCGTTTCTACAAAATAGAGTAGAAGTTATTAAAAATTATTGCAATATATTTGTAGTAAGGACAGATTTGGGATCTACCCCAAAATGTCACTGCGCTTGAAATTAAACCTTTAGATACCTAAAAGAGAAATTCTCTATTGGTCAGTGACACCTTGTTTTTGAAGGAAATTTTGGGAATACAAATATATTCAATAAGAATAGAACTTCTACTTATCTTGGTGGACGTTTCGGGAACGAATCTGCTCCCGTTCTCAACACAATTGAAATATTTTTCTCTTCGTAAAATCTTTCAATATTTTCGATTTTGACACTGAAAAGTGACAATTTGGCAGACGGAGGAATTCTGGTTACAAGGTGTTTTTATTGATTGATATCGAATTTTCCATTTTCATATTCAAGTTTCAGAAGTGGATGCCAAGTTCTATCTATATCAACTGAACAAGAAGCAATATTATTGTCTCCGTTCAGGAGAATGCAAGCAGACTCTTTGATTTTCCGTTTTTGGTTGTTGTCTTCTTTTAGTATGATCTTAATATTACCCCAAACGGCCATATGTTGACCATTTTCAGTAAGGATATGTTCAGCTAATATATTGCAATAATTTTTAATAAATTCTACTCTATTTTTTAGAAACGAGGAGAGAATAATCCCATGAAAAGCTGAAAAATGAATGTACCACCTCCTCGAAAAACTTGCAGACAGTGCTGTAAAAATATATAGGTTGTCTCATTCAAATTGGAGTTGATGGCATTTCCGGTTGAATGTATATTATCAACAAAAAAATGTACATCAATGTACATGTACTCACTCAACATGTACTCACCTTCGAATTTTCATAAATATCGTTCTTCTCGTTTGAAAGATATTTACTTGGTTCCATACTTTATCCCAACCCTGTATAGTATCATATCTTCGGTCTCAACCAAAATGGGATGCATTGTACATGGACCAGAACGTTTGCTAAGAAATGATATTTCCCTCGTTCACTATGTGACTCATCTATGTGATGTAATAATAATAATATAATAATAATATACTTTAATCAACAATAAGTTATCAAAACCATTACAATGATATGCATAACAAATTGCCGAGAGCGTCAGTAAGTGGAAGTATACACAGGAACATACAAGACAAGTAATATGAATTAGACTATCAGTAAAACACGGATAAAGACGAACCACAAATATATAAATGTATACATCTAGACCCACAGTATTCCTAACCTCATCTTAAGAAAAGAATTCGTCAAGTGTGTAGAAGTTCTTTTGGGTCAAGAAGCCTTTGAGCCTATTTTTGAAAATGAAAATATTTGGCGCACTCTGTACATCTTCAGGTAAGTTATTATAGATTCTGCAGCCATTGTTATACAAGTTTCTTTGGTAAAACTTGGTCGAGTGCTTTGCCGGAAGTAAATTGTTCTTAAATCTTGTAGAGTAATTATGCTTGGATCTGTTGCAGCTAAACAATGAAAGATTCTTATGAACATAGCACGATATTTCATATATGTAGGTATCAACTACGGTTAAAATTTTATTATTCTTATACGACTCCCTGCATGAGTGTCCCCAGGGAAAATTGCAGAGAATTCTCAACACGGATTTTTGTAAAGTTAATATTCTTGAACAATCAATGCCCGCTCCCCAATTCATTATGCCATATCGAATTTGAGAGTGAAAATTCGCGTAATACAGAGTAAGGAGTATTTTTTGACTGCAGTGCTCCTTTAATGACCTCAAGGCATAGCAAGCTGATCTCAATTTACCACAGAAATTATGTATGTGAGTTTCCCAGTTCAAATTTTGATCAAAGATAACTCCCAGGATCTTAACATCGTTTTGAAAACTGGAATTATATGCGTTATTGTTACATAGGGTTTGATTGTGCCCTCGATGGAATATAATAGATACTGTTTTTTCTTTATTCAAATTCATGAAATTTTTTTCTGACCATAATAAACACCGAGTGTATACCTCTCCGAACAACAAACCCACTAGAAGGATCACAAAACAAATATTCTGATGCTAACATGAATTCCCAGAATTATCATAATATTAGTACCCAATCGTCGCCAGTGTTGTCATATCCAATCATCAAATAGTGATAAATAGTCCATAATATTTAAAGTCCTTTATGAATTCATGTAGTTCGATGCACAAATATAATAATAAATTTGGGTCATGACGATTATGAATCAGTTCGGATTAATACAAGATTGCTACATTATTCTGAGACTCAGCAATTTTACTTTCTTGGGGGCTCGAGGACCAGCATGGGTATCGTGAATACTTTTTGCTCAACGTTGCAACACCGCCATTTGATATTGACAGTCGACGGCGATAATCGCTTTGTTTGGTAGCTGTCATTATTTACGTTTTGATTTATCGATATTATTCAACTTGTGTTCAGTTTTGTGTACTCAGAATTCATCAGAAACTCAGTTTATTTCCTGTTTTGGTGATTTGATATAATGGTGAGACGTTGTGAGGTGTGTTAAAGACAATTTGAACTGGCGATCAAAACACGTCATTTCATAGGTGAGTTAGCATTGTCGTATCATTCGAAATTTTGAAGCATTTTCCCAAATGGAATGGATAAAAATGTATTTAAATTGATTTGATTATACCCATAGGTCAGCTGCGACAGTGTCTTGTCATTGTTCATTTTCCCACCAAGAAATGCTGAAAAGTACTACTGAAATTGTTACGGATTTTCAATTTGGTTCCATCATGAATTAATAATAAATTCGACCCCTCTGACAACACGGCACTGTTGCTGGGAGAATCAGGTTCTGCTATCCTTGTTTAGACAAAGATAGATACTATAGATGTTGCTTCCAAACAAACTGTATTGCCAGGGCTGTGGATTACTTATCTAGTCTGTTCAATGATCGAAGGTATAACTCATCGGCAGTAGCCATTGTCCGATCGATGCTAGTTTCGGTAATTAAGAAATTAGTATCATCGGCATAACAAATAACAACATAACAACATAATGTTCATGTTATGTTTGAATTCTTCATGCTTCATCTATAGTTTATATTTTCAGTCTGTGGTCCGACCGTTCGGATGAATCCACCCCGTAGACGAGATCAACATCGTTAGTCCCCATGAATCGGATGTTTCGGTTCGAGATTCTTCGCATTGGAATCGTGCGAAAAGCAACTGGTTGCTCGGATTCGGGGGGATGGAAACTCCCCGTACAACATCAATCCGTACGCGGGGCGAGAGGTCGAGACTGGCTCTCCCTCAGGGCATCCCGACCTTTGGCAGGGAAGCGAATCAAAAATTTATCGGCCACTTTAGATACGGGTTTATATGCTGAGATTCCTATCGAACGAACGAATTGCCATATCGAGGTCTGTATCACAAATTGATATTGCCATCATTATTTTTTCTAAACGGAATATCGTCGAGCTGGTGTGTCGTGGTGATCTGAATTTCGCAACGATGCCACAACACAAGAAAATAATTTGTTATTAAGAAAAATGATAATACCAAGCCCAATGCAGATTTTCTTCATGACCACCTATAGAAACAGCGTTTTCAACAATGTTTCGTCATTTACTTTTTGTTGTTTATTTCTCGTGTCGACTTTGGCTGGCCGTTATCTGAGATACATGATTTTTTGTTTTTCGCTGTATAACCGCGAAAGTTCTACATTTTCATCATCAGAGCCATCAATAATAAGTTTTTCAATACTTGAACTGAATACAGTTGAATTATCAATTACTGGAAAATTGAAAATTCAAGAAGATCAAATTCGATAACTACAAATAATTCTTACTGCAGGTACATATGAATTACTCGATCTTTGTTTGTTTTCAGTTGATGTTGATATATTTCAAATTACCTCGACACAAATATACAGGGTTGGGATAAACTATAGAACCAAGTAAATATCTTTCAAACAAAATGAACGATATTGATGGAAATCTGCAGGTAAGTGGAATGGAACAAAATGCATTTGATGTACATTTTTCTGTTAATAATATACTTCCGGTTTAACGGAAATGCCATCTTTAATTTGTTGATAGGATGGCACATTCTCAGCAAGTAAACGGCGAGCATTTTGAACAGTTGGAGTAATTTTGATCATCATTATTCTGAAATGATGGAATGTACACCTATTGTACAACTAACAGTGAGTTATTCCTCGTTTTTACAATTTTTTTTACACTATACTCAGTATAAATACTGTCTGTAAGTTCTTCGAGGAGGTGGTACATTCATTTTTCAGCTTTTCATGGGATTTTCTCTCTTCGTTTCTGAAAAATAGAGTAGAAGTTATTAGAAATTATTGAAATATATTTGTAGTAGGGACAGATTTGGGATCTGCCCCAAAATGTCACCAGCATGCCTCTATCAGTAAGGATGAAAGAGCATAAGAACAATATAAAGAGAAGATATACTGACAAATCAAAATTAGCTGAACATATCTTTACTGAAAATGGACAACATATGGCCGATTGGGGTGATATTAAGATCATAGGAAAAGAAGAGAACAACCAAAAACGGAAAATCAAAGAGTCTGCTTGCATTCTCCTGAACGGAGACAATAATATTACTTCTTGTTCAGTTGATATATATAGAACTTGGCACCCACTTCTGAAAATTGAATATGATAATGGAAAATTCGATATCAATTAATGGAAACACCTTGTAACCAGAATTCCTCCATCGACCAAACTGTCACTTTTCAGTGTCAAAACCGACAACATATTGAAAATTTTACAAAGAGAAAAATATTTTTATTGTGTTGAGAACGGGAGCAGATTCGTTCCCGAAACGTCCACCAAGATAAGTAGAGATTTTAATCTTATTAAATATATTTGTATTTCCAAATTTTTTCAAAAACAAGGTGTCACTGACCAATAGAGAATTTCTCTTTTAGGTATCTAAAGGTTCAATTTCAAGCGCAGTGACATTTTGGGACAGATCCTAAATCTGTCCTTACTACAAATATATTGAAATAATTTTCAATAACTTCTACTCGAAACGAGGAGAGAAAATCCCATGAAAAGCTGAAAAATAAACTCAGTATGTATGAATAGAACGTAACAAGCTCTTTCATAATCTGTGAGAATATATAGGGTGTCTCATTTGAATTAAAGAAGTTGATGACATTTCCGGTTAAACCGGAAGTATATTATTCACAAAAAAATGTACATCAAATGCATTTAGTTCAATTGCACTCACCTGCAATATCATTTTTTTTCCTAATGACGATCCGTTTATTATTATACCACCCAGGCCGTACAAGGGTATACCGTGCATTGCAATTTCAAGGGGGCAATCTTTAGATTGAGAGACTTCTAGTCTGGCCTGAATTTTTTCGTGATAGTCAAAATATGCTTACGCGAGATTTTTTTGTGAATGTTCGCTTGGCCGTTACTATATAAACTATATAATATATAAACGTTACTATACGTGAAATTCAAAGTAGATGCTCCTTTTGATGTCATGCGTTGGCATTATCATCATTCTATTCATACCTGATGTATTTGACAAAAATAGCGGCATGATGCTAATACATAATGAACTTTGAATTTTGAAATCGGTTTTGAAAAATTTTCATTACATCAAATGATTCAGCTTTTTACCCATCAGATAATCTGGTACGGCCCGGCCGACCCTGACGAGCCGTCACTGTAACAGACTCAGATATGATTTTTATTCCCAAAATCATAGCCAGAAAACGAATTGACTCTCTGTTCCGTGCACAGGGGTACTTCATATCCTATAGCAGCTCCATTATGAATTATCAACAATTTTGTATCATTGTGAAAATTCTAATTGTACAATTGCTACAGCTACAGTAATCTGTTGATCATTCATATTTATCCGTCATAGCAAAATTAAAACAACCGTTGATCATTAGATATTTTGGTATCAATTTCGGACCCGTACAATTTTTTCCGCACAGTTTGGCAACGTTTATATAACTGCGGAAACTTGCGAAAACTGCTTCACAAATACTTGTTTTTCCATTCTGTGCGAGAACAACTGCTCATGATCTACAAAGCACGAATTCGACCTGTCCTGGAGTACTGCTCACATGTTTGGAGCTCAGCCCCCAAACATACGCTAAAGCTCTTAGATTCAATTCAGAAGAGAGCTATTCGCCTAGTCGATGACACAACACTCACTGAATCATTGACCTCTCTAGATCATTGTTGGAAGGTCGGCGATCTCTGCCTTTTTTATAGATACTTCCACGGTCGATGCTCAACGGAAATATCATCTATTATGCCACCACGTGCGATTCCTAGTAGATAAATCAGACGAGCTTAGGCTGGTCACCCCTACACTGTCAGGCTCTAGACCTGTCAAAAATCGCTATACCAAGCATATCATTCATCAATAGAACGGCAAAGTTGTGGAATTCTTTGCCTAGTGAAAGCTTTCCTGATGCTTACAACCTCCAAACTTTCAAGAAAAATTCCAACACCTTCCTTCTCTCCCAAAATTCCACCGCTGACTAACACGATGTTCCTCGAACATTATATGTGTCCTTTTCGTGTTGTCCACAGATAAAAAACACTGTCCTCATTGGTTTTCCGCATAATTAGCAGGTGCCGAATACCTAGGCACGGATAAATACTTCACTAGTTTGAATGGATTTTTGGATAGGGCTGTAATTTGAATTCGAAAATGAAGCATCTGAGTCAACGAATGATGTCGTTTTCATGTTTTCAAATCAGAACATCATCACAAAGGTGGTTCCAGTTGAGAATTCCATAGCAGACTACAACCCCATTCATGAATAGCTCGGAAGTAGTAAAAAGTTCAGGAGAGCATTTCGAGTCCTTTGAGGAAGATTCAAAATATTCAGACTGAAAGAATATTGAATTTTCACGGTACGTTGGATGAATAATCCGAAGTTTCATTGTGCATCGGAGGTTACACGAGATGATTAAGAAAAATTTTTCGTGTGGCGATGTAAAATGAAAGTTCCACGATTAGTATCAATGCAGTGATTCAGCATTTTCAGTTACATTCCAGTCAACTCATTTCGATAGTAAAAGTCTCCACGGAACCATAACTCGAGCTTTCCTCGAAAAATAGCCTTCATTTGCATTATTTTATTGGATCTAGCATGGTTGCCTAGAAATATCCACCCACTTTGCTGGCGCCCCAAAGGAAATGATAAAAAATGTGGAATATATAGGTCACTGGATTATATTCGAAATCACGAACGACCGCCATATTGATCCAAAGGCGTCATATAAGGGTTCTCAGGGATCACTTCCCTTCCCTGTTTTCACCAGGAGAATATCTTTCTCATCATCGATTGATTACAGCTCTGAAGATGAGGAGATGATAATAATTTTAGTAATAATAATAATGTTTATTCATAATCTCAAACCGTATCATAGGAATTTAAAGAAGTGTTCCTTGAATAATCGAAGGTGGGTCACAAAAGTTGCTTTGAGGCTCCTTTTGTATGTGATTACCATAGTAGAAGTATAGTAGAATTAGTATCGAAAATTGATGAAAATCCTTGGAAATTGATTATCAATGAAAATGAGTAATTCGATCGAAACATATTTCTCTTCCAGATGATTATACTCTGGAACTAGATGTCATTTAGTGATCTTCCGCTTCTTAACTTTTTTAGGCACATTTTGAGCTAGTAAAAAATAATATTTTATTGCTTAACGAATGGAAAATCATAGGAGCACTCCTTCAATCAACAAGAATAATGAGAGAATATAATCAATAAGATGAATTTCACACTGAGACTAAACAAAATTGTGTGATGCAGTGGAAGTATTCATGAGAGAAAGTAGGGAATTCAACATTCAACTAAGAAATTGATGAATAAGTGTGATTATTAATTGACATGTAAGAAGTTGTTAAATCAATTTCGTGTTCAGTTCATGTTTATTTGAAATTTAGAAATTGGATCCTATGAGTTTTCTTTCAGTTATGATTATTTCGATTTATTCGAGCATTTATTCATTTTTTGTTGATTCTCCTGATTATTTTGCATGCCCACCAGTTATTTCCTAGTTAATAATCCATTTGAATCATACATATGTTTCAAATTTGTTGAAGTTGCTGGAAAATCCACCATGAGTTGGCCAACAGTAATTTTTATACAGGGTGTTCCGGTGATCATGTTACAAACTTCTAGGGTAGATGAAACACACGAAAATAAGAAAAAAAGTTCATGTGAACATGGGTCCGGAAACGCTTCTTCAGGGAGCTAGGGCCCTTCGAATATGACCTTCAAAAACTACTTTTCGTTTCATAGCTTCGGTACTACTGCAGCTATCACAACCAATTTTGGGACATGAAATTTAGTTCGTAGGTTCATCAATTTGAGCCTTCCGGATTTTGTCACCTTTAACCAGGGGCGTATAAACCAGGGGGGTATTTGGGTAAATTTGACCCTACTCCTCTTAGGCTTCAATTTCTTGCCATTTTTATATCTTATTATGATTCTCCAATGCCTTTTACATAAAAAAGGTACCCTTGTAAAAATCGCTATCTAACGAATAATGATCACTATCTGAACTGAACCTCATTTTCATATTTCAACGTGATAATTGGTTTAAGACCAATAATTTATTATTGATTGGATTTAGCCATTTTCGGAGGAAACGGTGACAGATAGCGATTTTTACAACAGTACCTTTTTTATGTGAAAGGCATTGGAGAATCATAATCAGATATAAAAATGGTAAGGAATTGAAGCCTAAGAGGAGTAGGGTCGAATTTGCCCAAATACCCCCCCTGGTTTGTACGCCCCTGGTTAAAGGTGACAAAATCCGGAAGGCTCGAATTGATGAACCTACGAACTAGATTTCGTCCCAAAATTGGTTGCGATAGCTGCAATAGTACCGAAGCTATAAAACGAAAAGTGGTTTTTGAAGGTCATCTTCGAAGGGCCCTAGCTCCCTGAAGAAGCGTTTCCGGACCCATGTTCACATGAACTTTTTTTCTTATTTTTTATCTACTCTAGAAGTTTGTAACATGATCACCGGAACACCATGTATATTTGATGAATATATTTGAAGAATATCGAATGTATTTCTCATTGGAACATTATACTACCTATCATTACTATGATTTCACGAAAACACATCAGTCAGTCAATATCAACACGTCACAATCAAGAATCAACCCTCCGAGCAATAAATACCTCTTATTGCTCTCTGAGACTATACCCAACTGAACGCACCGTTGTGAATAAACACTCTGATATGGTGAGTTCAGAGGAACTTTCAAAACTGGAGTAATGATGTTTCAAGAGTTCCGTTTACTCTGTAACAAAGTCTGTAATGAATATCTGGCAAACTGCCACAACACTAGGTTAATTAACCGATGTATTTTCTCTTGCAAGTTCATTTTCGTTCATTATCATAACAAACCGGCATGGAAAAACAAATAGTTCAAACAAGACAATGTTGAAAATGGATTGATCAAATTATAGATGAATCCTATACATGGTTCCTCACGGTGGTAGTCCCTAGAGAAGTTTTCGTATCTAGATGAAACTTCTGATTTGTGATTATTTGAACTCCAGGGTTCAGGTCATATCACTTCCGGTTGTACCGGATATTATTGAATTATTCGATTCGGGAGAAAATTTCATAGTTCTTAGATATCTTGCATCTTTTGAAATCTTTTGAAAAAAGCTCATTTTCAACTCTGCGCCTTTTACCATTTTCGACTGTTGGAAACGAAAAATGATGCTTTCGAAATTCACATTGACAAATAATTCATTGCATACAGGGTATCCAAAATTAGATCGATTACGTGATTTGCAGATTGTGACACCTTGTATTCATCGGATCATCGAATACAGAATTTGATCATGCATCGTTTCGGTGTCCCTATACCTAGACGGAAGCACAGGAATGATACAGGGTATCCAAAATTTCATGACCAATTACATCAACTCCAAAGTTGAAAAGATTCGTTTCTTCCAATGTGACACCCTGTATTTATTGGATGATCGGATGCAGAATTTGATTCTCCTAAATTTCCCCTATATATATATATATTCCCAATGATTTTCTTGTTGATCTGTATTTTCTATTTTGATGTGATTTTTGGCAGAAACCGATTTTCATGTCTATTGAAATGAAATAAATAATATAATGACAAGGAAAGGACATACGACCGATTGGAGGAATATTAATAGAGAAGATAATTAAGAAGACAACAACCAGAATCGGATAATCAAAGAGTCTTCTTGCATTCTCCTGAACGGAGACAATAATATTGCTTCTTGTTCAGTTGATATAGATAGAACTTGGCACCCACTTCTGAAAATTGAATATGAAAATGGAAAATTCAATATCAATCAATGGAAACACCTTGTAACTAGAATTCCTCCGTCTAGTTTGTCACTTTCCAGTGTCAAAACCAACTGCACATTGAAAAAAATTTGCGAAGAAAAATATTTCAATTGTGTTGAGAACGGGAGCAGATTCTTTCCCGAAACGTCCACCAAGATAAGTAGAGGTTTTATTCTTTTCAAATATATTAATATTTCCATTTTTTTCAAAAACGAGGTGTCACTGACAAATAGAAAATTTCTCTTTTAAGTATCTAGACGTTCAATTTCTAGCGCAGTGACATTCTGTCTACTTTATTTTTTAGAAACGAGGAGAGAAAATCAGGTATTTCTGTTCTGGACAAATGAATCCTAGCAGGTTGTTGATCATGAAATTACAGAATGACGAAAATTCACCAGATTTGTTGGCTTCCTAGATATCTTTGCCTAGGATGAATTTTGATCGACCGATCACAACAATTTTCTATATCTTTTTCATTCAATTTCATTTCCGGGAACCATCGATATCATCGGGATTATCTATTTCATCGATATTTATCGATACTCTTGGAAATTATCGATATTTTCGATATCATCGATGTAATCGAAATCATTGGAATCATCGATATTATTAGAAATTCCTATATAAGGTATCATACTTCTTATAACCCTTGAAAAAGCTAATGAAGCAACATTTATCAATATTCAGACATGATGTAAACTTATTTTCCCCTTCCTCTATTATTTCTTCACTCAGCAAATCAATAAAACACACAGCGTATTCTCATCTAGTTTGTTCTTCGATTGGAGGTCATTACAAATAATATTGGAACTGGACCGAATAAAATCGGATCTGAAGGTGAAGAACGAACTTCTGGACAGCATTTTCCTAAATCCATCGAAATAGGAAATGAAGGACCAAGTTCAAGACATTCCCACATATGCTGTTCGTTTTCTTCACCGATAACATTATTTCTGACTGTGAGGACAAGAGCTATGAAATTATAGGAACAAGATAAAAACTCAATCAGCTCATCTTGGGGAGCTAATTCTTTTACTGCTATGGCTTTCTCCTTCTCGTCATTTTCACACTTCAATTAATTTCAGACCACTGTTTATATCGATTCCTACTAGAATACCTCCATTATTTCAGTTCTGCGACATTTCATCATGTATAAGTGTTCAAGGAGATTGTTGATTTTTTAATCAAGATAGAGCAGACTTGTCTCAACAACTGACCACCTGACCATCCTTCTGGATTCAACCACCCATTTACGAGAACATTATAAAGCAAATTTCACTTTTTGTGTCCATCAGAAGCTTCCATTTGGGAATTTTCATTCTACAGGGTAGCCTGTATGAAACTGATTGTAAGTGGAGATGAAGATCCTGCCGTTGATCGTGAAACATTATGAGAGATCAACTGACCAAAGTCAGTGGACATTCGTACAAAAAGAACTGTGAAACTGTGAGATTATATCAAGTGGTAATGTAAGAACTAGATCGTTTTCAACATCTGAAAACTCTGAGAACATTCGAAGAGGGGCGTTGAATTTCAATATCTGAATTCTGTGACTCAATTTTTCTCAAACAGCAACCTCTGTTTTTATCAACATCAGTGGATCTGCTGAAATGAGGGAGACTTTTTGTTTATGTCACTAAACCTTCTGTAGAATCCTGGAAATGATTTTATTATCGAACTATTTTGAATAGTTAGTAGGCTTCGGCTGATGAAAATTGGCGAGAACAGGTTATGAAGTATCAAGAAATTTCGAAAAAATTGAAATATCTAGAAAGTATAGCCTTCTGGATTTCCGAAGTTCTGAATGGAGTCATACTCAACTTCATAGTAGATTCCTGAAATGTAAGAATATATAAGGTGTTTCATTCAAATTAACGAAGTTTCAGTACAGCCAGAGTTGACAGAAAACTGAAAATAAGCAATTTTCACAGATTCATGGAATTTTCTCTTCTCGTTTCTGAAAATAGAAATTTCTATTGATTCGTAGTCAGGACAAAGTGAAGATATTTATATCGACCAATCAAAATCAGCTGAAGATATCCTTACTGAAGATTGACAACATATCTGATACGCTGATTGGAGTGGTATTGAGATAGAAAAAAAAATCGAAGAAAATGGTGGTTACATCCTTCTGAACGGAGACAATAATATTGCTTTTCGTTCAGTTGAAATTGGTAGAACTTGGCACCCACTTCTGAAAATTGAATATTGTAACACTCTGTGGTTGGTTGACAAATTACATATTACGTAACATTTCAATAGAAGAATTTTGAATTATAAAAGAATTAATGAATAGACACCTGGTATCCGAAATTATTCAGTGTCAAAAGACGAAGCAGTCAAACGATCGAAGAGAAGAAATCGTTGAAGAAATTGTGTTGAAAACAGGCGCAGATACGTTCTCGAAACGTCCAACACTCTGATAAGTAGGAATTTTGATATTTGTTGAATATATTCGTCTGGATTTTTCGAAAAACAAGGTGTTACTGATCAATAGAGAATTTCTCTCTCAGGTATCTGAATGTTAAATTTCAAGCGCAATGACATTTTGGAGGAAATCATAAATCTGTCCTTACTACAAATATATTGAAATAATCTTCACGATTCCTATTTCCTTTTTCATAAACGAGTAGAGAAAATCTCAGAAATCTGTGGAAAAATCATATATGACCTCCTCGATTATCTTACAGACAGTGAGTTTTTTCAATGAGATAGTTTTGTTGAATATCGACATCATGGAAGAAATACTGCATGCACCCGTCTATGGCTTTGTTTAAACTGTTCTAACTCGTTCTACTGCAGTTAGAACGTGCAGAGGTTGAAACCCTTCAGATATATTTGATCATGAATATCCATTCGGAATTGATTCGATACCTGAATATTAATTTTGCTCGGGGAAAATTCCAATCACACCATCACAAAATGAACAGGTGTCTCCAACGAACGGAAATTAATATGACAGCTTCGAGTACCTTTTTGTTGATAATCACGATGATTGTTTGCAGTCGAATAAATTTCGAGTATTCATCAAGTTGGCTGTAAATAGAGCGATGGCTGTTAATTTCCCCGGAATCGATAAATGAATAGCTGATTGGAAAGAGAGAAAATCCGTTGATATCGGTTGATTGTTTCATGTTGGTGCCAGTCAGTTCATTCACTCTCATCAGTGTGGATTTCATCATCAATGGGGAAGTGATGAAATCAATGATTCTGTGGTGAGGACAAGCTAGGAACGTGATCCAGTTCTAATTTTCAATCGATGTCCTGGTCTTTGTATTTCAACAATTTTGTATACAATGATTTGTACAACTGAACGGTTTGTAGATGTCGTTGGAATATATATTCGAGTTGAGGACCCGACTTCGCCGAGACGATTAGAAGCTTTCGATATCTTGATATCATCGATGATGTTTATATTGGCATCAGTTGGATTATTCGAAATACCTGAGATGACAGGATTCCTTTGTCACTGGGTTTCCAACTATTAAAAGACTTAATATTCTTGTCTGTTGTCTAGCATTTAATTTTCTTCCCAGAATATGACCGTGTCATGGAATTTTCATTACTTCGGCCCCTATTCATGCGACAATTTCGTTCACCTACCCAACATTGTTTGTCATACCTAGAACAATTTCGGATCCTCCGCTTTCAAGTGATATTAATTGTTGTCCTGGAACCAGAAGTCTCTGTATCAACCAGAAACTTGCATGAACTGAATCGAATCAATAGATTTTACAATCCTGCGTGGACCTGAAAATATCGATTCCAGAAAGTATTGTCTGACCTGACCGAATTGTCAAAAATCGAGTTCAGTCTGATTTTCAGAATATAGTTGAATGATAGATCTAAGATACCAAGAAGACAAAACATAGACAAAACCATGGTAGTGAAGTATATCGATATCACTCTGGGACAAAAATTATACCCCAAGGTCCTAGCCAAGAAATGTAAGGTCCGTGATTCTTAACTAGCAATATATTCCGATCATTATGATTCTACGAAACTCAAATATAAACCTACTGTCAATAGAATGAGGGCATGAATATCTATATTTCATTGTTCGGAATGTTGGTAGCAGTGTCAATCTCTTTCTTCTCACCACAATCACCGTGAGCTTTCAGTAATCTCGTTAGGCGCAACCCTGCCAACTCTACATCGTGCCTGTCAATATCCCCGCATTTGGCTGTCATTCTTATGTTCTGTGCTCTATGTTAATACTCCCTTACAGTATTAGCACAGAACAGGGACTTACACAGAAGAGATAGTGATGTCGGCTCCTTTGACGTTGGAGCGGCAATATTTCGTGGCCTCCTTCATCAAGCATACTGAGAAAGTTTATATTTCACCTCAACTACTACACAGGGAAAATCGACAAGATGAAACCACAACATTTAGAACCACAACGTATTTTTCACACCATTATCGTGTAATAATCGTCAGTTGTATAAATGATACGTCTATTTATCAAACTTTGATGAAGTCAAGCTTGATTAACTCAACTGAAAATTCAAAATTTCCATGGCCTCCTTCTTCGGACCCTGAATGACAAGAGACATGAAATGATTTGGGAGAAAAGGATTCAAGTGTCGCTTCTGTCTAGATCCCTGTTGGCATTCAGCTTCATAATGATAGATCGTTTTGTGTATATGAACTAGTAGTCAATGAAATGTGAAAAAGCACCTTGATGAAGGGAAGTCCCTTCACGCACGAAGGATTCTTCAATCTATGAAAGTAAAAAATGTATCATATCAACCCTAAGAGATGAGATTACAAATAATAAATTCAGAAATGGTGTTAAACGGTCCCTATTAAAGAAAGCCTATCACAATGGGGAAGAATTTTGTGATGAAACTGTGTCAGAATCCTGATTTTATTAAATTTTATATGATATGACTTTTGTATTGTGATGTCTATATATATATATTCACAGTCTGTCCAAGATAAGGTTGCACAGCATGGGGATCTCGGAAACGGTAGGAGATACGTAGTCTGTTAAATGGGGAAAAAGTTGCGCATTCGGAGGCTCATACCAACAGCCTTCGAAAATTTCCAAAATTGTTTTTAGTTTTTCAGTTATATCGAAAAAAGTGAATTTTTGGAATATCTATTTTATTTTTTTTCTCCGTTATTATTAGAGATACAGAAAAACTGAAAATACTTTTTCATAGCAACTTTTGATGACGTTGAACGAGGTGATACCGATTTTTCTATGCGACGTTTCGTATTCGTAGAACCATTATCAACTTTTGTTTGTTAAATACGGCCCTGATAATTCATTCACAGATTCTGAAAGCTTATTTTATTCTGAATTCAACCATGTATTATACAAGGTGGTTTGAATGTGTTTCGAACTATTTCTAGCCATCATCAATGTATTTTTTGAAATTACAAAGGAAAAATGTCATCAGTTCCACTTATTTTGGAGGAAAATTAGTCAACACACTAATACCTCATCAACTAGTTCCAATTGATAGGCTTATAGGGATAATTAGTTCGAAAAATCTAATTATGACAGGCTCCTTCGGAAAAATACGAATACAATTTTTTCTCAATGTTTTTAACTGGAGTATAATTTCTTCATAATCACTCACTATTCTGCAAAAATTGAATTTTCGTTGTTTCAATAGTTTTCCCAATTGCAATCATGAAATAATTCATTTCATCAAATCGATCAATGAAGAATACGACGATATTATGCTATGTACAGCTTGGAAAATCTAGCTGTGCCTCTGAGATGCTCGAGAAAGTGCGAGCGAGAAACGAATAACTAGTCCATCAATGTTTGACACTAAATGATCAGAAATAAGTGGAACTGATGGCATTTTTCCTTTGGAATTTCGAAAAAAACACTGATGATGGCTAAAAATAGGTCGAAACACATTCAAACCACCTTGTTCAATACATGGTTGAATTCAGAATAAAAGAAGCTTTCAGAATCTGCGGAATAATTATCAGGACCGTATTTAAAAAACAGAAGTTGATGATGGTTCTACGAATACGAAACGTCGCATAGAAAAATCGGTATCACCTCGTTCAACGTCATCAAAAGTTGCTATGAAAAAGTATTTTCAGTTTTTCTGTATCTCTAATAATAACGGAGAAAAAAAATAAAATAGATATTCCAAAAATTCACTTTCTTCGATATAACTGAAAAACTAAAAACAATTTTGGAAATTTTCGAAGGCTGTTGGTATGAGCCTCCGAATGCGCAACTTTTTCCCCATTTAACAGACTACGTATCTCCTACCGTTTCCGAGATCCCCATGCTGTGCAACCTTATCTTGGACAGACTGTATAGAAGTAGGGGGTTGTCGTTGCTGACTAGTTAGAGATAAAACCAAGTATCGTGGGGATGGCAGCAAGTTTGAAGAGTACTCTTTTTAAGAATATCCAAGCTTTCGGAAACTTATTCGTTCCATCATCAGTTACTTCAATAAAATGTTATATTGGTGGACAATAAAATTCTGGACTCAGTAGATTTACATCTTCAAATATTTTCCAAATATGTTTACATTATAATTGTAGAACGACATTTTGTGAATAGAAGGTTCAAATTGAAGTCCAAATTTGTTGGATATAAGTAGAACTAGGAACAATCACATCATAATTTTCGAACTTACAACCGTTTGTGCACATGTACGATAAAAATTCAAGTTATGAGGATTTGAGGTTGAGTCTTCCTCTTCTCTTTTTTAAGCCATGAGAAAATCTATAGTATTCGTCAATACCAAGGGCTGTGTATTTAATGATTTGGATTTGAATCTAATTGTAGGAGGTATGAATAAATATCACTGAGGTGGTTTATATCGGTTCTTTTAATAATAGTGTTGGAATTTTGAGCAATGAATATATATATAAATATATAAATTTGTTGTGTGGTATACCTGTCGAAAGTTTCATTCATACCTTATTTATTTCACATACATAAGCATTTGTTTATTTTATCTGTTTGACGTATTCAAAAAAAATTGTGAATTGATATTTTTTTTTCTCTTTTACATTATATATAGGTATATTATCCGCTTGATAAACATATATGTACTTATCATAATTTGAACATTTTGTATCGTATAGTGAACTAGTGTTCGAATTGCAAATTGTTTATAAAATATATGCAAGATAATGGCAGGTTTATTTCGACGCCTTCAATTTTGATTCTACCCACTATTCTTGTATTTTACTGTACTTCCACATAGATATCAATAAGATAATCAACGCTCATTGGATGAGAAAATGATTACTGATTCATTTTGATGGATTGACACAAATATTAAATGTGAAGAATTGAAATCCAACGAGCTAATGATAGCATGAATTTGTTTTTTGAACATTACTGAATCTTTCAAATCATCCGAAAAATATGGGAATCCCCCCTTTAGAATTGACCGCCTATAGTTAGTACGGCCCTGTATGTAGTCAGTTAGGCAACATGAATGGTTAGGAAAATTTTTGCATTCATTACTCATGTCGATAACTGCCCCTCATTCGGTGTCGCTACGACTATAAAGACGATTCATTTGCTAAAAATAGCGATAATTTACGCTGTGGCTGATGTTGATCACTCCCAAGCTATTAATTATATTATTCATTGGGTGTTACATGAATAGAAAAAATGTTTTTCCACTACCAGCTCTAAAGTGCACCATTACTCTCATTGTGCTTTCGACATGTTGATTTGATTTTCGGCAGTTGGGGCAATAACACATTTTTCACTCGCTGGTACATGACAGATGCGACATGAATAAATCACATACATTTCTAATCTCTGTTCTCGGTTTCCGTCTATAATGCCCTCTCTTCGAAACTCTGTATCACTAAAGCGAATTCTTCATCTCCAGTTATCTTATGATCACTCAGCTCGGAAACACCCTGTTTGATACGGGAAAAATGGAAGGGAACATTTCACACCAACATATCATGTCAACCAATACAATGAGAGCATTTCTCGATGTTTCTCAATGTATTTCTTCGGTAATCATCCTGTCCAGGATCACCTAGCTGGATACATCAAGATATACAGATTGTTTATACAGTGTGGAACAGCCAAATGGAATGAATCCGACAACAAATGAATGAGGGTGAGTTGAAGAAAACGCTTGGTCGATTTGTATTTTCTTCAGAAAAAAATGAATTATATACAGGGTGTCCCATAAACATACCCACAAACTCTAAGGGATGGTGGAGGATATCAAAATAAACATTTTTCCTCGATAAACATAAGTCCGGAAACTCTTCGTTTTCGAGATACATGGTGTTTCATTTTTTTTTGAAAAATCGATTTTTTATTATTATCGTAAAAACGATTCGGTCGAATTCGATGAAATTTCTACAGATTATTGATACATTCATGAGGTATCTTTTGAAGCTATTATAATTTGCCCAATAATTTCAGGGGCGTGCCGTGCTATGCCGGATAGCTTTTGCACAAAAAAAATATCGCCAAGGAGATTTTTCGTAATTGTGATATTTTTTTCAAATGAACAACTGCATTTGAAAATGCATTTCTTTTGTTCCTCGAAATTTTTCCTTATCTAGCTTCGTTTTGAAGGAAAAAAAATAAAAACCATATCTCTTACATCTATGAAAAAAAATTAAATGCTTCAAAATTATACCTCACATTTTACCAATGCGTTTATTGCAATATTGAAAAACTAATAAAACTTCCAATAACTTTTTTTTACAAATCAATAATTATTATTAATCATTTTTGTTATGTATTTGATTGGAAAATATTCGCAATTTTTAATATCTTGGAAAGAGTATCCAAAATATACCGACAAATGAAGGGTGCTGAAGCAATAAAATATTGATTTGAACACCCTGTATCTCGAAAACGAAGAGTTTTCGGACTTATGTTTATCGAGCAAAAATGTTTATTTTGATGTCCTCTACCATCCCTTAGAGTTTGTCGGTATGTTCATGGGACACCCTGTAGAGTGTGTCATGTGACAGTGGCCAATACCAACTTTCTCATTTCGAGTGGAACACCCTGTACTTCATTCCATTTTTGAATTCTCACTGAAGAGCTGATTTCATCGATACACCACACTTGGGGTCCAGCGGAAATGATTACCGAGATGTAGGGTGTGAAAAATCGAGATTTTTCAACGTAATGAATTTTTTGTGTCGGAACTATGCATTATTGGTCGAAACGACTTACATGTCTCTATCTTGATTTTCGATAGACTATCTACTGACATTTCTTTGGGACAGATACAGGATGATCAATTTTCTGAATTCTGCACTATATTTGTTTCAATCATATGACAGTAGGTAGTAGATCAAAAGTTGAGACAGGGACATGTGTGTCGTTTCGACCAATAATGCATAGTTTCGACACAAAAAATCCTAAATCTCGATTTTTGACACCCTATATCTCTGTAATAATTTCCGCTAGACCCCAAGTCACAGTATAGAGAACTGTGTCCAAGTGTAGTGTATCGATGAAATCAGCTCTTCAGTGAGGATTTGAAAATGGAATGGAATACAGGGTGTTCCATTTGAAATAAGAAAGTTGGTATTGGCCACTGTCACATGACACACTCCTTATAATTGAATCTTTTTGAACAAAATGCGTATTCAAAAATACGAATCAATGTGTCCAACCCTTTTTCCCAACACACCCTCATTTATTTGTTGTCGAATTTATTCCCTTTGGCTGTTCCACACTGTATGTTCTAAAAAAAAAGAATCAGTTACATGTTACAAAGGTTCCACCTATCTTGTCGACTAATGTACAAGTCGAAGTACAACAAATATATGATATTATATTCATACACATTGGAACAAACATAAGAAAAAGAAAGAGCTATCGATCCGTCTGGATGTGCAACAAAAAAAAGTGCAATCTTGCCAACAGTCAGCTGATCACTGCTGGTTGACTTTCTCTCGTTTGCTGTTTTCATTATATAGTTGGATTCCTTCGAATTTCTCTGGGCGCAAACTATAGAATTCATTTGAAATTTGTTCAACATTATTCACTAACATACCTACGAAATGATATATTCTCATATTTTTTCAGTCTATTAGTACAGAATAAGAATGAACAGGACAACAATATCTCGAACGAAGTTTCAAAATCCTTCATTGTCCTTTTTTCAATATTCACACAACAAGTAGAACTGAATCGATCAAAAAACTTCGCTAATCAATAGATTTGAAAGGATAATCTCACACTATCAACTCGATTCGAATGAAAATTCCACACATGTGATTTTTAACCAATCAGAACGTATATTTCTATCAGATCACCATAGCAACGGATGAATTTTATCGGATTTTTTTCCTGGTGGGTACCCAACAGCGAATTATACTAGAATTTTTTTTGATAACAGGTTTTGTCAACTTGATAAAGACGAAAATTGATGTTGTTGAAAACAAATTTGGTGTGGAATTTTCTTACCAAATACCACATGAGTTCAAATTAGGTCCCGATTTTTTTTTCTCGCTCATGAATATTTTTATTTTCAGAATATTCATGAGCTCGAGGAAATTTCCGGAAATAATTTGACCTCTAGTGGTATTACTAGTGAAAATATCTGAAAATGTCGCTGCGTCTCTTCCTCAAGGTCGTTCCAATTCCTCTCTGTCTAAGCTCGATCTAGTAGATAATATAATAACAGTCTAGTTTGAAGTTGTGGAATTTGAAGGGAAATTACTCATTTCCCGCCCGTGGCGAATGCCACTTCTCGCCCCCAGTCCGGCTCTGGTTGAAACTCGGAATTTTTTTGAATATGTGGAAGAGAATTCGATGACATTTCGAGTGAGTATAGGAGAGATAGTAACTAATGAATAATAAATAGTATTTGGTTTCTAAAGCTTTCGAAAGGTAAATCACGTTATTCTCATGATTAAAAAGATTCTGTTCTTTCCATCACTGTGGCGCCAATTAAATTTCTGTTATGTCTCTGCTTCCATATCACCACTCGACGTTAATTGGCCGAAATAACATTTTTGATGGGTTCTCGATAAACTCCATGGAGGTTACGTAGTGACTATAAAAGTGTTCGCCTATATTTTTCTAAAGTATTTATGAACATCGAGTCATGAATAAATTAGTTTTTTGCTGTGAACTATCCCATCAAACATAGTTTTGAAAAATTGTAATGATGCTCCCAATGGCTATTTATACGAGTATATTCGAAAATACACGACGGCGAAATATCCGACGCGACAAAAATAAACTTGTAGATATACAAATATATTGTATTTTATTAATATCTTATAAATACATACACCGATAGATGATGATTTCATTGATGAAACAATACACCAAATTGAGAACAGACAGAATATACAACAACCACAAAGACAACCAACACTGATAACAAATGTAATCCCATACATTCCCGGAATATCTGAAAAGATTAAACGTGTTGGTGACAAGTTTCGAGTGAAAACAGTGTTCAAGACAGAAAATACAATGAGATCGATTTTGACTCATACAAAACCGAAAAATGAAGAACAATCATCAAAAAATTGTATTTACAGTATACCATGTGTTTGTGGAAAATATTATACCGGTGAAACCATCAGGCCTCTATCAGTAAGGATGAAAGAGCATAAGAACAATATAAAGAAAAGATATACTGACAAATCAAAATTAGCTGAACATATCCTTACTGAAAATGGACAACATATGACCGATTGGAGTAATATTAAGATCATAGGAAAAGAAGACAACAACCAAAATCGGAGAATCGAATAGTCTGCTTGCATTCTCCTGATCGGAGACAATAATATTGCTTCTTGTTCAGTTGATATAGACAGAACTTGGCACCCACTTCTGAAAATTGAATATGAAAATGGAAAATTCAATATCAAATAATGAAAACACCTTGTAACCAGAATTCCTCCGTCTACCAAGTTGTCACCTTTCAGTGTCAAAATCGAAAACATCGAAAAATTTTACGAAGAGAAAAATATTTCAATTGTGTTGAGAACGGGAGCAGATTCGTTCCCGAAACGTCCACCAAGATAAGTAGAGGTTTTATTCTCTTTAAATATATTTGTATTCCCAAATTTTTCAATAACAACGAGTCACTCACAGATAGAGAATTTCTCTTTTAGGTATCTAAAGGTTTTATTTCAAGCGCAGTGACATTTCGGGGCAGATCACAAAATCTGTCCTTACTACAATTATATTGAAATAATTCTCGATGACTTCTACTTCATTTTTTAGAAACAGACATCATTTAACTCAACCTAATGTACAATTCTCAGTTCAATGGAGTTTGATATTCTATCCTTATAAAATTGAATTAAAAAAACATCTCAAGAACATGTTCAGTAGAAGCACCTCTCTTCTTCCCACCCGTGTGTTATTCTGATTCAATATGTTTTTCGGACAAACTTCATATGCCATGTGAAAACAGAATCGTTCATCATTTTTATAGCTTCTCAATAAAACACACTCGGCGATCAAACAAGGGCAATAAGAAATATGGCAATAAAGAAGAAGTTTACGAATGTATAATGGTGCAAGATAATATTCTTTACTGGGTAACACAGCCCTTTCACGTTCGTCTTTTTTTACAGACCACCCAACAGAAATCCATCCACAGGGTGAGGAAATTATAGGTACAAACAGATTCTAATATTGATTGAATGAATATGAATGGAAAGCGTGAGGATATGAAACATATCGGAAAGAAGGAAATGATACCAAAAACTATTTTTTTCCAATCAAGCAATACTGCAAGAGAATATGTAACATCTCTCATTGATATTATCATAACTGCTGTAAATTCTGCATAAAGGTGAAATTGGCTAGAAATCACTGTGGGATCATAAAAACTGAGCATCATTACAGTCGATTCGACCAAGGATCACCTTATATAGAAATATCAAAGCGAATATGTTCCTCCAGTTCTCAAGAGTAATGAAGTTGAATCTCTCTGATAAAGCAGTATTAGATACATATTCTTATAGCAGAGTAGACACCATCTTCCTCGAATGATAGATATTTCATGATTCGTTCAAGGCTATTTATATGAAAATTAAAATATGGACACCATATGACAGATGACAGTTGCGTATTTCTTGGTCTACTCATATTTTTGACTGCGTCATCACTGTTGGCAATACGACGTCACTATCATTTTTGTAATACCCCATCTCGATAAAACCTTCAAAAATATTGCATTCTTTTGTGTACGGATGTCATTATATGACAACATGAATGACAACAGAATTAAATTAACCTACAAACCATCAAATAGGTGCTCAATATGTACGCGATTACCTCGGTGATATGTTTTCGATAGATGGATTAGCAGACGAGGATTTTCAGAGTGGCCAGCTAGATCTCCTGATCTAACCCAACTAGATTTTTTTTGGATACCCCTAATATAAAGTTCACGTCAACAGACCATATACTATTGATGAACTGAAAGAGAAAATTAGGACCGAAATAAGTTAAATCAACGCTGTTTCCTCACTAATGTTTTCATCATGAAAGTTTCAACATCGCCTTTTATCAAGGATCAAATCAGCGAATTTCCGAGCTGACGAGTTTTCTTTTGGAAAAACATTCATTTCTGACCTCTTATCAGATTACAATAAATATGGCACCGAGGCCTTAGTTAGCTTTCAATGTATAGTGACAGATTCAATAATAATAAATTTGATTTGGGTATTTACAACACTGATAAATCAAATATCGTCTGTGTTCCTTGAGCAATTCTTTGAGGTTATGGTACACAAATTTCTCACATCCTTCAATAATGTGCTTCAATTGCCTCTAACAGAAGTTTCTTACTATTTATTTCGGCTGTATCATACGATTTCGTTGATATCGAATACATATTTTTATACCATAATTAGATGATTATTGAGGGAGATATCGGGGAAATAATCAGACTGGCAGAAATGATTCGTTTCTGACAGATGACACAATATAGCGGAAAGTTCAGTAGTTTCAAGAGATGCTTTGTGTATGGATAACTACAGACAGATGACTGTCTCTAATGTGATTAGTAAAGTTGTTGAAAAATCTACCTATGATATAATGATTAACTATCTAGACAAACATAACATTTTAACGAAATATCAAAATGGTTCCTACCCTGGGAGATCAACAGAAGGAGCTGTCTATGAATTTGTCGAATTTATATATAAAGAGCTTGATTGTAAGAAAACTTTGATCTTTCTAAGGCTTTTGATAGCCGTATTCTAGATTCTGTCTGAGAAAAATTATTTGCCTTGGGATTTCGTGAAAACGTGTTGACTTGGCTGATGTCATATTTGAGATATAAGAAAATAGCAGTCGAAATGAATCAAACTCAGTCGAATGAGGCAATCGTTGAGCTGGGTGTTCCACAGGGTTCTGTACTGGGTCCACCCATATTCATATTGTTCATGAATGACCTACCAGAATTAATGAAAACGAAGTGTAAGGCAAAATACCTCCATCTCTCAAAAAAGTCATACTCACAACACACGTGCTAAATCTGAGCAGAAAACAAATTTTCCCCTCTGTAGACTAACTCACACACAGAAATTTATATCATACTTTGGTCCAAAATTGTTAAACCTAGTCCCCATAGAAATTAGAGTCATCCCAAATAAACGCAAAATGAAATCAAAAATGAAAGAATATGTGAACCAAAATTATAACAAACTAAGAACTATGTATGAACTCGAATAATAATAAGTAACCCAATTTACCATAAGAAAAAACATATTCTCTCTCCCTCTCATACAATGAATTCTACTTCGTTTTTCTTTCTTTTACTCACCACTCTGGATGTAAATAATCAATGCAATCCAGATTGATGACTACAACACAAGCATTGCTTAGGTAGCTCAGCCTGGATTCAGTTTTCAAATCATATTTTAAATTAGGCTTACCTGGATAAATATACTACTGAATATATATACATATATGCGGAAAATGTATCCCTTGCCACTTGTGGCAATTCACCTTAAGAACTGGCTAATAATTTAAATTCACTTTATGAAAAATTTGCTGAATGGTGTCTGAACAACCATCTGGTTCCAAATCAGGGGAAAACGGTTCTAATGAAATATAACAATGATGCCAAGACGTCTTTTGAAAAACATACTGAAAATATCAAAATGATGTCTTCGGAGACAACAAAATTCCTTGGAACTTTTCTGGACTCATCACTTTCTTTTCAAGCATGTACCGATCATATTTCTAAGAAGTTTTGCAGCAGCTACTCTGCAATCCTATAACTGAAGCATATATTCTCCCAACAACAAATTATAAATATCTACTATGCGATGACATACTCTTATTTATCCTATAATGTCATGATATAGGGACACTCTAGATTCTCAACGAAATTGTTCATTTCACAAAAGAAAATAATTCGTTTATCTTCGGAATTCATGAGCGAGCTTCCTGTAAAGGCCACTTCCAGAGAAACAAAATTTTAACTCTCCCCTGTTTTCATATTCATAACATTATTCTATTCGTGAAAAATAATCTGAACGACTACATTAAAAGTGCTGACTATCACATCATCGGACAACTTTCTACGAAAAAAGTCCATCTTATATAGGTATACAGTCGTATAATAAATTACCAATCTCTATAAGAGGAATACAAAATTTCAATATATTTAAGAAATATCTCAAAGATCTTCTGTCGCAATACTCATTCCATAATCTGAATGAATTCATGGAATGTAGCTTTCAATACTTTTATAAGTCTTCATATATTTATTCATATTATGACATATTTTATGTACACTTATTTTCCCTACTGACTTTTCCAATAGATAGATAGACAATTCAATCCATAAAATGAGCTCAAGAACAAAGCTATTGGACAAGTCAGATGAAGCTTAATAAAGTTATATAACGTACAGTACACTGATCAGGTACATAAAATCATTACATATATGCGAAAATGAGTTCACTAGAAATAATAATACAGTGATATGAAAAAATTAACAATCACACACCTCTAAAATCATTTGAAATAATCATAGAATCCAGGTATCGTGTATGGGCTCATTTCTAGAAGTAACTTACATGACATTTTCTTGAAGCAATGCCCTGTGTTGATATTTTTCATGGCATCGGGAAGAATGTTATATAATCTCAGTCTCAGAATTTTTTTATGATTTCATACAAAGTGTGAGGTGAGTATTAGGAATATGGAAATCGTTTCTTCTTCTCGTATTATGTTCGTGAAGGGATTGATCTATTGTGGAAGAATTTCGATTTCTGTGAATATAAACTAAGAGTTCAAGAATGAAAAGTCCAACTACTGGTAAAATTTCTAGTCTCTTGAAGAGGCTACGACATGAGAATGTAGATGATGCTCCTGCAATAGATCTGATTATCCGTTTTTGTGAAACGAATACATCCTGTATCCCTGTTCCCCCATAACAGTACTCCATAAGATATTCTATATTGTTTCAATCCATGGTTGTCAAAAACATCTCTGAGAACCCTGATTTGGTAACATTTTGAGTTTAGTGATTTGCTTAGCTTACTGCAGTGAGTACTAAGAGATATGTTGTTGTTAATGGTGAAAGTTAAAAAAAAAGAAAACATAAATATATAAATATTCAACACACATACAATAACAATACATTCTGAAATAAATAAGTAAGCAAATAATTTTGGTAATGTTATTCCTTACGAGCAGTAGAACTCAATGAAAAAAGGTACATATATTCACATCAAATAGATTTGAATTGACTAATCAATCAAAATAGTCTTCAATCTGGATTTAAATACATGGATTGAAGAACTTATCCTAATTTCCTTGGGTAGATTATTATAATCAACTAAACCCTGATGAAATAGTCAATTCATAGTTTTCTTCATCCTAGTACGGTTAATATGAAAATCATACCTGCCTCTAGTCTCATAATTGTGAATTTGATGATTGAACGTTATAAATTCGTTGAAGTAAGTGGGGAAATGACAATTTATTATTTTATAGATAAATATCATGGAAAAGTATTCAATCCTGTTTTTCACTGTCATCCATTCGAAAACAGACAACATCAGATGAACAGAGGTTAATCTATTACACTGAAGTATGATTCTCATTCCGCGGTTTTCCAATGAAAATGAATTTAAATTGAATTATATTGATTATACCCATAGGTCAGCTGCGACAGTGTCTTGTCATTGTTCATTTTCCCACCAAGAAATGCTGAAAAGTACTACTGAAATTGTTACGGATTTTCAATTTGGTTTCATCATGAATTAATGATAAATTCGACCCCCTCTGACAACACGGCACTGGTGCTGGGAGAATCAGCTCCTGCTATCCTTGTTTAGACAAAGATAGATACTATAGATGTTGCTTCCAAACGAACTGTATTGCCAGGGCTGTGGATTACTTATCTAGTCTGTTCAATGATCGAAGCCTGCGATACTCGGTGACCGCCCCATGGAATTGCCCGCCGTCGGGAACCACCGGCTGGACGGAATTTGCATCGGAAAAACAAAAATCGCGCAAGCCGAAACACGTCTCGCGGCGCGCTGTCGGAGAATAGCGGCCGAACAGTCGACTTTCGGCAACGGTGTAGCTAGGATGGCGGACGCGCGTCAGTCGTTCCTCGCTCGAATTCGTTAGAAGTTGAGCGCCAAGACCGGACGATTTCCGCGGAAACTCTTGAAGGAAAACGCGAATGTTTTGGTGCGACAGCATCGTTGGGGGGTCTTCGACGGAATAATCGATGATGACAGTTATGAATGATGGCTGTGCGTGAGAAAGTGCGAGTGGGAAACTTTCAAGATTTTTTCTCGAGTCGAGAATTGGTCTTCTGATAACACGTACCCCATTTGGTATCATATGAAATGTTAGTTCTATGATTCAACATTTTCTTTGTGACAAGTGCTGAACTGACAGTTTTCTCTCATATTGATGTTCTCTGAAGGATTAAACATGTCTAGGTAAGCCGTTTTCACATGCGGTTCGTAGTCCATATTTTAAGGAAAATATTATTTTTCGTCGACTTTGTATGTATTGACAGGTTCATTATCTGATATACAATGGAATCCATCAGCAAAAACAGATAACGGAAATGTTTATGATTTCAAAGCATAGCACTAACATAAATGTTGATGAAATCAAGTCAGTTTTTTGCTATGTTCATTGAAAATTCATAATATATCAGACGGAGAATTTCACATCTGACTTTTTCATGTAATCAGAAGCTTGTATTAGATTACATTACCATGGCAACCCAATCCCATTGAAATTTCAACAAATTTTCATCCTCCAGGCCGAAACTTGGCCTCCAGGCCAAAACTGAATGTTGACTCTGAAGACAGAGTTGACATTTTGCGGATATATGAAAATGGAATCTTACTTACAGGAGAATTTTTTGAAATGAGAACAATGGAACCAGTGCAACAACAGTGTTTGTTTTTATAATGTTCGATATTATTCCTCAAAAACCTCGGAATCAATTGAAAAATCCAACTCACGAACTCTGAATGAAGTGATGAATGAGAGAAATTACGTTTCCTTTCAATTAGATGCATACGGATATTTTATGATTTCTATATCTTCTGAGATCCTTGATTTTCAACAAAATTCAGCAAATCCTACACCGTGTGTGACTTTGTTTGTTATTATAATAGGTGTAACTGACCTTTTCATTCAATCTATGGAAATATCGAGGTAAATGTTCAGTCGTAAGAATCCCAAAGTGAAGTAAGCGAAACAAGAATCACAAGAATAATAAGATTGATCAGTTCTATTGGAACGTTACTCAAAATGTATTGATAATAATATCAGGTTACTATTTAAAATCTGTTGAAGTATCGTCAATTCACAGGCAATAACTTTGAAATGCCACTGCAATACGAATAAATTTCGAATAGAACAGAATCTTCACCATTCCATTTATATCGTAACAGAACGCTTATCATTCTTCCAGACTGCATTGACAGTCGAGATTGGCATTGTTATCAAAGTGTTCATACAGCCTGATGCATCGATAATTTAGACAGCAAACCAAGACGTCAGGTGGTTTCAAGCTGGTGACAGACAACATACTTCCTGATGCATCAATAATTTTCACACCAAACCAAGACGTAAGCTGGTTTCAAGCTGGCGACAGACAACATATTGCCTGATGCATCAATAGTTTTGACACCAAACCAACACGTAAGCTGGTTTCAAGCTGGCGACAGACAACATATTGCCTGATGCATCAATAGTTTTGACACCAAACCAACACGTAAGCTGGTTTCAAGCTGGCGACAGACAACAAACTGCCTGATGCATCAATAATTTTCACACCAAACCAACACGTAAACTGGTTCCAAGCTGGCGACAGATAACATACTGCCTGATGCATCAATAAATTTGACAACAAACTAACACGTAAGCTGGTTTCAAGCTGGCGACAGACAACATACTTCCTGATGCATCAATAATTTTCACACCAAACCAAGACGTAAGCTGGTTTCAAGCTGGCGACATTCTGCCTGATGCATCAATAATTCTAACACCAAACCAACACGTAAGGTGTTTTCAAGCTGGCGACAGACAACAAACTGCCTGATGCATCAATAATTTTCACACCAAACCAAGACGTAAGCTGGTTTCAAGCTGGCGACAGACAACATACTGCCTGATGCATCAATAATTTCGACACCAAACCAAGACGTAAGCTGGTTTCAAGCTGGCGACAGACAACATACTGCCTGATGCATCAATAATTTTCACACCAAACCAAGACGTAAGCTGGTTTCGAGCTGGCGACAGACAACAATATGCATCAATAATTTTGACACCAAACCAACAAGTAAGCTGGTTTCAAGCTGGCGACAGACAACAAACTGCCTGATGCATCGATAATTTCGACACCAAACCAAGACGTAAGCTGGTTTCAAGCTGGCGACATTCTGCCTGATGCATCAATAATTCTAACACCAAACCAACACGTAAGGTGTTTTCAAGCTGGCGACAGAGTATTTAGTTCTTCAGTATTCAGAAAAGTTGGAATATGATCATCAGTCAGCTCACGGTAAAAACGTGCCTATTATTTCAAATCCTCAGATTATTCAGGTGAACATTCACTTCGAGTCGACGTGAAATAATAATGAGGGTGAAAAAAGCGCGATGACTGGCTCATAACTCAGCATTGAAATATTGTTGTGAAGTGAATATTTCAGAGCTACAAGTTTATTTTATATGTAATGCCCATTCGAAAAAAAAAAAAAAAAAAACGTTTAGCGGTCATGTTACTGATGAATGTTGAATTTCAAGTATTCTATACAGGGATTAAGAATGATTCCTATCATACCCTGATATTTCTAACAACGATTGTGGAAAATCCTATTCGCTTTGTTGCATTTGATTCATCGTAGCTTGATGCATCTCAATCATTGAATGATATTTTCGAGAATAGTATTCCTTTTATCATCATAAATATATTCTATATATTTATGGGAGCATATTTGAAGAACTCAGTACAAAATTCTTATATAGTGGCTATTGTTTCGTTGTGATTATACATGGTATAATTGAAAACGATGAATTGAAATTTTAATTAAACCAGCATGTGATTATTGAGTATTTATAATTTTAGGCGTAAATGATTCGAATTACTAAGCTTCGGGCTAAAATAAATAGTAGTTTTCATTCTATTTCAGAAATAATACGAATCGAAATCATCTCTAACATGGAGAATGTGAATAGTAAATCTGTAGTATTTTAAGTAGATTGGAAATATCGACCTATGTTTCTTGAGATTAATTTTCTTAATTACATTCAACCTGGGAATGTTCATCACATTACTAGAACAAATTTTATCTCACCCTGTGAATATTTCAATTTTCGGATACATCTTGAGGAAAACTCAGTGATGTATTGAGTTTGTGACACAATTCAGCGTTGGATATAACACTAATTTGATGATCAATCAGTAAACCCACATTAGACATGAATCCGAATTATTTATCGTTGTTGTTTGTTGAAGTAAAAAATTTGTTGATACTGTATTATCATATTTTACGTAGCGTTTATGACTGTGAAACGTAGGTGATAGTGATTGAGATAACAGTATACGAAAATTGACTGTTTTCACTGCATATTGAAAGATTGAATGGAAAATATTTGGATATCGTGATCCAGGTAGATGAAAACGGATTTTCAAAGAGTCACAGAGAATTAGGAAAATGTTTCCAGACATTACCTTGCTAGAATTTTTGATGTATTGTGTCAGGGAACTCCAAAAACATCCCTACAAATATCAAAGAACCCCGAGAAGTTTTGAAATGAGCAAGTTCAAATGAATCTCAAAAAATTCTTAGAATCTTCCTTATTTTTTGCTTTATACCATTCCTGCAGCTTGGGAATAGTCCGAAAATATTGATTCCAATGATATGAAACTGAAAAATGTTTGCTCATTCGATGCAGTGTAGTGTATTTGTTTCACCCAGTGAGTAAATTAATGATGTGGCATCACACTGAAGGTGTCACTGAGATACTAAATTCACTTTTCGGCATAGGAATTTTCCTTCAATTTACGACGTGTTGGGTACCCAACATTCTGTTTATCAGCAACAACATCAATTTTATTAGATGACATAACGTAGTTACATGCCTGAAAAATAAAACAATGAAGGTCAATGTACCATCGGCAGGGTTTCCATGACGACGATAGTTTGAACCTTCGATCATTGAACAGACTAGATAAGTAATCCACACCCCTGGCAATACAGATTGTTTGGAAGCAACATCTATAGTATCTATCATTGTCTGAACGAGGATAGCAGGAGCTGATTCTCCCAGCACCAGTGCCGTGTGTTGTCAGAGAGGGTCGAATTTATTATTAATTCATGATGAAACCAAATTGAAAATCCGTTACAATTTCAGTAGTACTGGGAAAATGAACATCTTTATACTTCCTTCACATTGTTACGAAAAATTCGAATACATACAATCCTATGGTGATTTTTGTGACTTGCTTGTAATCGATAAACTTATTATGACCACGTCACCAGAAAAGTTCAATTCTCAACGCCATATGAAACAATATACTTACTATTCAGTATACAGTTGTCTACTTATACTTTATCATAAATAACGTTCAATTTCAATAATGAACATTTATATCTTTGGCGATCAGTGACAGTGCATGTAAGTATATTTACGATTTCAAAGTTCAGTACCTACTAGTGGAAATAATTTTCAAAAAAGTGAAAGACTCGTTTTCAAGGCAAATAGATATGATTGCATATTTGAACGTAATTTTCAGATCTGAAGATGAAACTTGTTTACATCATCTCACGATATCGTCAGATATGAAGGAGGTTTCATCTTGAGCAGAATTCATATATTTTGACGCAAAAAATTGATGTCTGATTATTTCATTTCATGTAGATAGATGAAAATCGATAATGAATATGTGTTGACAAGTATCATGACGAAATGTTATATCAACAATAAAATCATGAATCATGTGAAGATGTAGCGAATAGCAGTGTTTCTTATTTGAAACAGGACTGCAATGAAAAAGAACCATGGATAATCACACAAATAATTCATTTATTTTCGAATAGGATTGTTTTTGTTAACATACTTCTTACTCTAATTTCCGTTGAATCTTTCAATTTATTTGCCTCCTGATGAAGTCTTAAGGCTGGTTCATGCAACGTTCATTATAATTACATTTTAATTATATTATAATTATATTATCACTAAGAAAAATTCCCCGTTCATGCAACACATTAACAGCGCATTAGTGCATGCTTATTGAGACTCTTCAGATTTTTACCATGTGTTTTATTTGAAATTCAACGAATTGTGGAATGCATCTGTATGTGTTTAATAATTAATTTTTGTCTTCACAGCGTATTGGACTTTTGTTATCTTCATTGATTTTGTCTTTGCTTGTATTGGTTCGAAAGAAAAGGTCACGAAACCGCTGATTTTTTGTGAGGAGAAGTGACAGGAATTCGATTTCATGCTCTATGTCTAGCGAATGACATCCCGGCGCATGCGAATTAGCTGTTTTCACTACGAATATAATGTAATTATAATGCATAGTTGAAAGTTGGCCAACTTTGTAGTGGACTAATGTAATGAAAATGCACTAATGCATTGCATGAACGCGCCGCATCAGTATTAGTGATTCAACTTTTCTTAATCATAAAATAATTAAAATGTAATTATAATGAACGTTGCATGAACCAGCCTTTACAGTGAAATATCTCTCCAAATTGGTTTGATTAGTTCCAAAAAGAGTCAACAGTAAATTTCTCATTGTTGTGTGTAGAAGAAGTATAGAAATATCCTTATATTTTTTATCAAAAATATCAATTGAGTTCACCATTATTCTCAGTGATTTTTCAGCAGCTTCGCATATTTTGACTACAAATGAGGAAGCATTTATCAGTGCTTCATATTTTACCACAAGACACTGTCGCAGCTGACCTATGGGTATAATCAATATAATCTAATCAATTCAATTTAAATTCATTTTTATCCATTCCATTTGGGAAAATGCTTCAAAATCTCGAATGATACGACAATGGTAACTCACCTATGAAATGACGTGTTTTGATCGCCGGTTCAATTTGTCTTTAACACACCTCACAACGTCTCACCATTATATCAAATCACCAAAACAGGAAATAAACTGAGTTTCTGAGGAATTCTGAGTACACAAAACTGAACACGAGTTGAATAATATCGATAAATCAAAACGTAAATAATGACAAATACCAAACAAAGCAATAATCGCCGTCGACTGTCAATATTAAATTGCAGTGTTGCAACGTTGAGCAAAAAGTATTCACGATACCCATGCTGGTCCTCGAACCCCCAAGAAAGTAAAATTGCTAAGTCTCAGAATAATGTAGCAATCTTCTATTAATCAGAACTGATCCAAATTTATTATTATATTTATGTATCGAACTACATGAATTCATAAAGGACTTTAAATATTATGGACTATTCATCACTTTGGATATGACAACACTGGCGACGATTGGGTACTAATATTATGATAATTCTGGGAATTCATGTTAGCATCAGAATATTTGTTTTGTGATCCTTCTAGTGGGTTTGTTGTTCGGAGGTTTGAACTTTTACCCCATAGCTGATATTTCCGAATTCCACATGATATGATCAATCACAAACCGAACACAACTTGTATTATCGCGATAATTCCACATGGAATTCTCGCTCAAACTGACCGATCATAAACTAAAGACAGCTTGTATTATAGCAGGAGCACCAGCTCTAAATTTCTATTGCTTCTCGTGTTTTTCACATTACAAACGTTCAAATCCAGACTCAGAATGTATATCGCTTCGTTTATCGGATCAAATCAAATCGAAAATTACTTTATTGTCTGAAGAATAGAAACTCTTATCGACAAAAAGGTAGGATGAGAAGAAAGAAACTGCTATTAGAACATATGAAGCCACATAGTCAAAGACTGTGGGAAAATCACAGAATATACATATAAATACACGTACAATTATACAAACATCAGTAGAGAAGAACACTGCACATCAATTCATAGAAAATTGAGACAGATATCTATATATGATATCTATTATATATGTGATTGTAACAAATTGTCCATGGTTTTATTGAATGAATTCATACATACACTACATACATACATACATACATACATACATACAGACACTAGTTCTGTCTGGTCATTTTTATCCTGTATAATTCCTTTGCTTATGTCGCATGTTGCCCGTACATTTTTTTCTAGATCAAACCTATTTCCACTACTGACTCTCTTCAACATATTATACCAGGTCCTCCTTGGTTTTTCTTTTGTTCTCTTTGTAACTCTCTTTGTTTATTGTTTTCGCGTATCTTTTTTTCTACAAGCATGTTTCATGTCATCTTACATGCTCATGCAATCTCAGCTGCCAATCTTCTATTCGATAACATTCATAGCAACAAATTGAATTGGAGCTAGCTTATATTTCGAATATATTATTTACTACGACTTTGTTAGGATGAATAGATGAAATAGTTCACTTTATAAAATTAATGTGATATAGTTCTCGGTTATTTATTGTTATTTTGTTGAAATAGACAAATATTTCGACTTTTATGTATCAAGTATGTGTAAATGGAGTATGTTGATTATTTTTATATTGGGCTTGCCTATTTCGAAATGGAGTTTCTTTCTTTCTTCTGATAAAGCATCTACTTTCCCACGAATCTAGTTTCATAAACAAACTCCAATTCGGTTTTTACGAAGAATCAGCGATGCAAACTTGGAACCTCCGACTTCCTATACCTAAGTCGTCTTTGACAAGAAATTCTCTGATCTATGAGAGTCAAGAAATTTATAGCCATCTAAGTATTGACCTGAGAAACATCAATGAGTTGCAAGCATTTAGAAAAGCTGTGAAGAATGTTCTTATTACTGAAGTATATTATTCGATTAGAGAATTTTATGATGATACTCTTTAGAATAGATATTCATTATAAGGTGCGATCATATTTATTTGTTTGTATGCCGAATTTCATGTAATGTGTGCTTATAAATTTTATTGATTTTATCTATATTCATTTTTTATTTTGTATGTAGATGTGATTTATGAATGTCATTCATGATGTGCCATTTCTTATATCGTTTTATTGATTTTCATGTACTTCCTTTTCGATTTGATTTATATCTTCATATTAACAAGCCTTGTCAATGAGAATCATGTGTTCTTGGACAATAAAGTACATTTCTGTCTCTCTCTTTTTCCAGTAATCTTATGTGACTCTACAAACTCCAGATTGACCAATTCCCAATTTTCAATGAGTAGGTCACTATTTTCATTCTATCAAAGAGTCTGCTTGCATTCTCCTGAACGGAGACAATAATATTGCCTCTTGTTCAGTTGATATAGATAGAACTTGGCATCCACTTCTGAAAATTGAATATGAAAATGGAAAATTCGATATCAATTAATGAAAACACCTTGTAACCAGAATTCCTCCGTCTACCAAATTGTCACTTTTCAGTGTCAAAACCGAAAACATTGAAAAATTTTACAAAGAGAAAAATATTTTTATTGTGTTGAGAACGGGAGCAGATTCGTTCCCGAAACGTCCAACAAGATGAATAGAGGTTCAATTCTTATTGAATATATTTGTATTTCCAAATTTTTCAAAAACAAGGTGTCACTGACGAATAGAGAATTTCTCTTTTAGGTATCTAATGGTTTAATTTCAAGCGCAGTGACATTTTGGGGCAGATCATAAAATCTGTCCTTACTACAAATATATTGGAATAATTTTTAATAACTTCTACTCTATTTTTTAGAAACGAGGAGAGAAAATCTCATCAAAAGCTGAAAAATGAGTATTTCATCTGTTGCTCTTGCTGTCATTTTGTTTTTCATTGCTCAGTTACGATCGGAAAGTGCTGATTTTCTTGAATACTTGTACCTCTCATCCTTTGGTATTTTGTTTTCACCAAAAAATGCTGTTTTTATTCTTCCCTCGACTGTGATTAATTCTTCCATTTCTCTACCAATTTTTTCATCTCCTGTGATGCTGATCCTACTCATCCCAATTCTTGCATTCTAACAGTTTTTCATATATATATATATATATACAGGGTGTCCTTAAAAGGTCTTTACAAAAAGCTACCACATATTCTTCAGACCAAAACAATTCGATACAAGCAAACTTACCTCAGTAAAAAGTTGCTTAGTTTGGGCGCTAGACGGCTCTGAAGTTGAAATTTTCAAATCGATTTTGCTTCATAACTTTTGAACGGCTCATGAGATTTTTTTCAAATTTGGTACATTGGCATAGACTCATCGGGCAATGAAACTCATATCATAATCATAATGAATATCATTCCATGGGCGTAGAACTTGATTTTTTCAGTAAATAAACATCTAAAACTCCTACGCCAATGGAAAAAAATTAGTTTCAATATGAAATCTAAATTATTCAACTCATTCACTACAAAAAAGGTACTCTTGGCAAAAGTCTATTCCTCTCATGGTTTCGACAAAATTTTAATTTTAGTGACTTAGAGCATAATTAGTAATAAAACGATTAACAGATATTTCATAAAAATTGTTCAAAATGTTCACCATTTCCACGTATAAAAAAGATTCATGCGACGCAAAAAGTTGAGATGTACTTTTTGCATAGGTTATTTCTATTGAAAATGAGTAGCACTGGTTTTTTTTCTGAAGACTATTATTATCTGCTCGAAAACAGTGATATTCACATTCTTGGTTTCCATAGTTTCATCTGTGTTGATTTGTCGAGTTTTATTGACGTTGATTGTTGATATCGGACTTTTCTGATTTATCATGGCCGTACAATACACCAATGAAGAATACACCGATATGTTATTGGTATTCGGATATTGTCAAGGAAATGGTCGAGAGAGTGTGAGGGTGTATTCGGCAAGGTTTCCAAATCGTCGCGTACCAAGCCACCCAACCTTTGCTGCAGTTGAGAGACGTCTTCGGGAGACCGGTCATTTTGCTCCTAGAACTGGTGATTATGGAAGACAGCGTTATGTAAGGATTCCCGAAGTCAAAGTAGAAATTTTAGACCGTATTGAAGAAAATCCAGAATTGAGTACTAGACGGATAAGTAATGAACTAGAAGTTTCTATGGTGGTGATCTATCGTTGATGAAGCTTCATTGTTACTTTGAATTATTCAGCAAAATACCACTCTGTTCTGCATGTATTCTCATATCTCTGTATTAAAGGGGTCCCTGACGAATTCATGGTGTTGCTCATCGAGATGATTCCGTAAACAACAAACTGACACAATCTTCTCGAATTTATTTTCAGAACATCGTGATTTTTTTTTATTCAACTACATCACTTATAAGAATGTCACATTCCTAGTATGGCTCAAGAACTAACAGGTTGGATCGCAGTTTATAAAAAAATAAAAAAGTATGAAAGATACTTTATGTGAATGAAAACTGTTCACTGAGAACAGTATATTTTTATCACTCCCTATTACCAAGATTAGGAATAAATTGGACACGCTGTATTATTCGACGTACAGGAATTCATTCAATGGCTCACGCACGATTTCGGCTTATCAAGTCGTCTCAGTCAGTACTTTCGGTTTTATTTGAATTTTCTAAAGAAAATTATGGTCTATGATCCTCCTAATGATGCTAATGAAGGTGTTTTTTGCATACTTATCCGAAATCGAATGACTGTTTATTTATGACTCATCTACATATCTCGCCTCCTCGATGTATCGAGTAAACAATGAAATTATTGAAATGACCCACTTCCAGTTGAATCGTATTTCGGTTATGACCAGGTATTGCTGTCGTCATACTGTTTTATCAATTTATTACGTTGATCAACATGAATTCGCGTCAGTGTATTTCATTAGGAATGTAATTAAATTCAATTTCGATGCCAAATAATTAACTACAGAATCTATAATAGATAGAGAAATCATGATAATTAATAATAGTGGATGAAGCTATTGTAGACACAAAGAGAAATATGAAAACTTTCGAACTCAAATGGGGGATATGTCGGAAAAACGGAACAGATCTAATTCACAGAACTGACAAATAAATATGAATCCCAACACGAGGCTGGACAGATAGTGTGATGGTCTATTTCCTGGACAGTTATTTTGTAGGTGAAATTAGCCTTGTTCATCTGATGGCATTGAACCGTCTATTTATTAGTCATTCATATCAATGAGTATCTACGATATAAATGATACTGATCATTTATTTTCACACCTAGTCGACGTAAACAAGATGGATGTTTTCAGAAACGTCACAGTGTGAGAAAAGTTATGATTTAATTCCAGGAATGTATCTATACTTACATACACACTGCTCATACTTATCTGAAATTTTTTTCATCTATGGACAACACGAGAGGAAAACCTATGATGTTCGAGGAACATCGTGTTAGCCAGCGGTGGAATTCTGGGAGAGGAGGAAGGTGTTAAAATTTTTCTTGAAATTTCAGAGGTTATGAGCATTAGGAAAGATTTCACTAGGCAAATAATTCTACGATCAGTGCTGAACTATACAGGAGGAATTGAGAACTAGCTGAAGCATATCAACGAGAAAAGAAGAAGAAATTCCTACATGAACTAATTTTGCACATCAAAACTACAATCCACTCTCTATCATGGATTGGAGAACACATTGTCCAAATCTATGAATTGAAGGATTTGATTCCACAAAAATATTTCTACTCGCTTGAATCTGAAATAAAGCCGATATTCTGTTTTTGTTGGCTCAATGATTTTGTGAGTAGATGAATGATATTTTGAACGTTAGGTGTATACATAAACCTAACGCTGCACTAGCTTTTATAGCTCACTTCCGAAAAGTCGCTCTCACAGTTTCTTACTCATTGATTACAATTTGATACGATTCACTTGAATTTTTTCATAGGGGTAGTTTCAGTTATACCCGAAACTATCGACATATTTCACAAGCAAGAATTTTTACACATTTATCACAACTATTTGAGGTAGAAATCAACCGAAAAATCAACACCCAAATGTTGATTATCTGAATAAGATTAAATTTGAAAACTGCATTTCTACATTTCTACAGGTTTTATGAGATTATGAATTTATCACACCAGTCCACACGAATATTTATCGATAAATATCATAGACACAGTTGATTTCGATATTCCTGTGCAATTTAGAATGGATTACCGTGCTCCACACTGCCGGAAATCGATTTTCATTAGATACACTAGAAGATATGGGTGTACGAGGTATAGCACATGATCTTTTCGAAAGTTACTTGACAAGTAGAACACAAGAAGTTAAATTCAAAAATCATATGAGTAAAGAGAAGAAAATTGAATGTGGTGTACCTCGAGGAACAGTATTGGGGCCAGTCTTATTCGTAATATACTTGAACAACTTATTTCAACAAGAGACAGTAGGTGAAATAATCAGTTTCGCAGACGACACTTTGATATATTATGAAAATGATGACCGGTACAATCTCAAGTTGAATGTTGGAAATGATCTTCGATGGCAGATTACTTTCCATACACTTCGAAAAAACCGTATACCTACCCTCCAGCAGACAAGGAACATCTTTACCCAAATAAAGTTTGTATATTCAACAAGATTTAAACCTGCAAAAAAATAAAATACTTAATTTTTTTTAGTCGGACAATTTTCAAACTTCGAGTAAAAGAAAATACTCTACCACAGTTTGGTTGAGTCACACCTAAATTATGGCATCATTGGCTGGGGAGGAGTATCTAGGAACTACCTACATGCCCTCGAAATCTCTCAAAAACGATTCCTCCGAATGCTGCTCAACAAACCTGTAAGATATCCAAGCAGTCTACTCTATACTGAAACACAAATATTAGATATCAGACAATTGTATATTATTCAGATAGGATGCCAGCAATATGAAAATGAAAACGAACTTACCACTCAGAACCATAGGTACGCAATGAGGTCAAAGGGTCAATATTGTGAACCAATAATTTCTAAGGAAATAGGTCAAGAAAGTTATTATTAGTAGGCACCTTAATTATTCAGTGAACTACCAGAAAGAATAATTGATGAAACTTCTTTGAAACACTTCGAAACCCAACTTTTGTTATTCGTTAATAGAACAGAGGGGAAAAATATATGAAATGATTGAAGGCTGATTCAATGATGAAGAGAAGGCCCGAAATAATAATAATAAAAAAAATTCATTTCGACTGAATTCAATTCAATTTCTTTTTTAGAAACCAATATAAATATCGAGATTGTTATTTATTTATGTTCATGTTAAATCTCACGTACAAGTATGTACAATACTTCTGTGGATATTGTAAATGTTTATTAAATTCATTTATATCTCCTTGTATTTGTATTACTGTATATATTGTTTATTTATTCACGAATAAACGGTATCATTATTATTATTATGATCGAAAAAGGGCGTTTCGAGAGGTTTTATGAGATAAGGACTTTCTTAAACCAGTTCACTCGAATGATCATCGATTAATATAGAAGAAGAAACTGATTTCGAGATTTTTGTACAATTTGGAATTTATAACGCTGCTCCACACTGGTGTAATAGGTACCTAATCTCATAAAACCTCTCGGAACGGACTTTTTCAATCATGAAAATCAATTTTCAGCTGTGTGGAGCAGTGTAATGAATCCCAAATTGCTCAGAAATATCGAAATTAATAATTGTTTCTATGATATTCATCGATGATTATTCGAATGGTCTGCTGTAAGAAATTCATAATCTCATAAAACCTGTAGAAATGTGGAAATACAGTATTCGAATTTCATCTTCTACAGATAATGATCATTTGTTGGGGGTTGATTTTCTGGTTGATTTCCACCTAAAATAGTTGTAATAAATGTGTAAGAAATTCTTGCTTGTGAAATATGTCGATAGTTTGGTTATTTTGAAAATATATATGTTGTGGTGCAGCTTTATGCTGAAGTTGTACCACCACCTCATTCCCTCGAAACTACCACTTCAAAAAAAAATCGAGTCAGTTGTAATAGATTGAATTTAATGTGTGAGAAATTGTGAGTGTGATTTTTGGAAGTGAGCTATAAAGAATGGTGCTGTATGGTGTATGAAAAGAAGTAAGTGTGATTTTTGCAGGTCAAAAAAAAATTGTAGCATGTGAGAATGTTTCTGCTATTCATATCACTATTTTGTCTAGATTTCGCTTGCTAATTACTGTGGAATAGTGACAACCACGTACCCAGAGGATCTAGTTGGAATATCGCTATAACTTTGTGGGTATATGCATATTATGATTTGCTTAGTACAAAGGAGTAGGTATAACGTTCAACAGAGAATACGTGCTTTTAATTAGAATTGGTATATATGTTGGATCTAAAATGTCATTATATCTGTAGCCAGAATAGCTCATGGCTTATGTGTAATTAAATTCAGTTTCTACCGTTCAACATTAGAGATAGGGAACGGTTTTTCCGAATAATGACGAGGCAGATACACAGAGGCACACGTCATGTAGAGAAATATAGTTGAACGTAGGATGGAAGCAACGTTTTCCAGGAATCAAATCAAGAATAAGCACAAAAAATATCTTTCATCATCAATTTCAATGGACGGCACATGGTAATACTAGAAGTATTAGCATTTTCTGCATAGTAGATACCTTAAAACTCAGAAACATTGTAAGTTTTTCGGAAGCTACTTTATCGAGTAGAACTCTCGTGAAGTGCTGGCTTCTTATTGCAGATACTTTTGTTCAAGAAGGAGTTGTAGTATTTGTTTGACGTTAGAGAAGTTTTTCTAGTAGCAGCTTCAGTGGGCTTGCTGCGGAAACTGATGGAAAACGCAGAAGAAAATTGATGTCTGTGATGATATCATCATCAATTATTCCGTTATCTCCGGGAGTGTGGCTTGTGACCATGATGTTTGAGTTTCGTTTTCATCCGATTTCTAACAAAATATTGAATTGTTCATCTTCTTCCAAAGAGATTGAAAAAACTGATGAAATTGTGGAATCAACTCTTCAAGAGATATCTGACATGTCTGATCAGCAGCAACATAGAATATCTTCAGGAATTTATGTTGGAAGTAATTGTTCAAACTTCACTCTTTACTATAATCGATTATAATTTCAATGAATGGAATTGTTTTATGATCAATTAATAGTTGACTCTGTCAAAAATACATCCTTCAAAAAGTAATATTTCATGTTCATCTCATGAATCATTTGGCAGTGAAAAGCAGTTTTTTTTTAAGGTGAAAAGAAGTAGATATTTACGCATCAATAGAGATGCAGAAATGTCAAGTTTTTTTGACAGTTGTACAAGATAGTTATTTTTATATTAACTGTGTGAAATGAGTTTTTTTTGATGGCCCATAAATGTTAATTGTGAGAATTCTCTCGGATGTGCCATGAAAACACGAATTTCATGCACGAACTACAACTAAGTTGCAGGAGCATATATAGAAGGTAGTTCGAATAACAAAATTGAGATTTCTAACAAATTATTGAATTGTTCATCTTCTTCCAAACGAATTTAAATATCTGATAACATTGTGGAATCAACTCTTCAAGAAATATCTAACATTTCTGATCAGCAGCAACATGGAACATCGTCGGGAATTTATGTTGGAAGTAATTGTTCAAACTTGACTCAATTATTATTTCGATGAATGACATTGTTCTATGAATAATAATCAATAGATGATTGACTCTGTGGAAAATAAATCTGTCAAGAAGTGAGAAATCATGTTTATTTCGTGAATTATTTTGTTAGTGAAAGAAAGATTTTATTCCACGGTGAAAAAAGATTCATTCGTTTAACTAGACAGAAAAGTAGAAGATTTAAAGCGGCGGCTGGTGTTTCATACCCGAGGCAAGGGAACCAGCAGAATTTTCTTTTTTTATCCAAATTTGTTCCTTTCACGCAAAATCCAATTAATTAAATTCACACGATATTCAAATAATTCAATTATTTCAACAAAGGTATTTGGCTCCTCGTGACCATGTTGACGTTTGTTGAATTGTTTTTGTTCAATTTAATGTCATTGTCAATTTGAGAAAATTTGTGGAGTAACTTTTCGAAATGGATTTGATTGGAAGTGAGGATGAGTTATTGCCATTAACACCACCTGAAATAAAAAAACCTGGCGCGAGATATAGAATTGAATCTTTTACCGGAAGTCAAGAACTATATATTGAACTCACATACAGCAGATCCATGGACTATAGACAAAAGAAAAATATAATAATATGATCATTCTCTGAAAATATGCTGATTGTCAACATGCTCGACCTTTAGGTGAATTTTTTTTTTTTTACCTTCAACGTTATAGTCTACACAATCTAAAGTAGTCAGATGGTTTCCACGCAAAAAAGTCCCGAGAGAAAACAAATCGATAATTTCTTCAAAGGCACAAGATGAAATGTATTAAACTTTATTACTTGGAACGTTGCATAGCAACAAACTCTTTCTGACTAGACAGTAAAAATACACCTTTTATGCTTGTCAAGTGTTATTAAAAAGCCACTTTTAATGCCATTCGGAGGGAAAGTAAATATTTACGTATCAATAGACATACAGAGCATCTGAGCAACATGCGATGTGATAGTAAATTCCACCTTCCATATTGAAGGACTGTTTTCTTTCTTCATAGTCTCATGACAACCCTCGACCACCCCTTGTAGATTGATGCAATTGGATGAACTGATTATATATAGATGCTATACATTCTTTTCTTATCACATACTATTCAATAAAAGTGACTATAAACTACCAAATATCTATATTTTATCTTTCTGGTTTAAAATCGTACTGGCAAACTGGAGAAGTGATAGAGTGTGAGATTCTTCGAGAGGAATGATCGACAAATTTCTTGATTGAATCTTAGTGTTTACGACTAAACTCATTTCCACAGCTGCTAGAGTGTACATTCCAATCGATGAAGGAATTTCGAAACGAAACTGTTCGAGGAAGTATTAGAGATATTGAACTGAGATGAATCGGCTGAATCGAGTGATTCGTTGCAATATTCCATCTGAGACAGAGGTTTTCTCATCAACTATGAACATTTTGTTCACGATGCTACTCCTATTTGGTTAAGGATGGTTCATCTCGGTTTCGAATGAAATGTTTTCGAAGCTCACAAAATCTAGAGACGGGTCTTATAATGCATAGCAAATAGTATTATTATCGATGTGGTTTGAAGAATCCAACGAGAATGAAGGACTATCCTGGGAGATGAAGCCTCATCATCAAAAGGCTGAATCAGAATTCATGAAAGCATTAGGTCGGAAAAACAAGAATAATCGAAAGTCGAAGTTTCTAGTGATACCAATTAATTTTTCCAGCTCTTGTGTGGGATTTTATCTTCTCGTTTCTAGAAAATCAAATGAATAAATGTTGAGGAAAATGCGATAGTTGTAATCAAGCGTGTAAAAAGTTCCTTTGATGAAGCACCAATCCTGAATTTTTCAGCTTTTCATGGGATATCCTCTCCTCGTTCCTAAAAAATAGAGTAGAAGTTATTTAAAATTATTTCAATATATTTGTAGTAAGGACAGATTTGGGATATGCACCAAAATGTCACTGCGCTTGAAACTAAACCTTCAGACACCTTGTCTTTGAAAAAATTTGGAAATACAAATATATTCAATAAGAATAAAACCCCTACTTATCTTGGTGGACGTTTCGGGAACGAATCTGCTCCCGTTTTCAATACAATTAGAATATTTTTCTCTTCGCAAAATTTTTCAATGTTTTCGGTTTTGACACTGGAAAGTGACAATTTGGTAGACGGAGGAATTCTGGTTACAAGGTGTTTTCATTAATTGATATCGAATTTTCCATTCTCATATTCAAGTTTCAGAAGTAGATGCCAAGTTCTATCTATATCAACTGAACAAGAAGCAATATTATTGTCTCCGTTCAGGAGAATGCAAGCAGACTCTTTGATTTTCCGTTTTTGGTTGTTGTCTTCTTTTCCTATGATCTTAATATTACCCCAATCGGCCATATGTTGTCCATTTTCAGTAAGGATATGTTCAGCTAATTTTGATTTGTCAGTATATCTTTTCTTTATATTGTTCTTATGCTCTTTCATCCTTACTGATAGAGGCCTGCTGGTTTTACCGGTATAATATTTTCCACAAACACGTGGTATACTGTAAATACAATTTTTTGATGATTGTTCTTCATTTTTGTATGAGTCAAAATCGATCTCATTGTATTTTCTGTCTTGAACACTGTTTTCACTTTTTAGAAACGAGGAGAGAAAATCCCATGAAAAGCTGAAAAATGAATGTACCACCTCCTCGAAGAACTTACAGACAGCACCAATCCTGAAATTCGAAAGTGAACCTGAACTGAATTCGACACTCTATGCAGAAAATGCCTCATAATTTTGAATTTTCGAGACTCATCAATAGCTTGACGTCTCAAAGTCATTGTTGTATATGTATCTTTTCTACGTCTAGATCTATACTGAATTGTGAGCCATTGTCATTATAGGAAAAATTCCATATTTCCCAAGGAAACTGATCATCCTCTTCGATGCCTGTTTTACTCAGATTGATAGATCAAATATTTATAAACTAATTTGATAAGATGTCATTTCACGAGACCTCCACAAAATGATAAATGAGATCGTATCTACGATAAAAAATAATGAGTAATATTGTTTATAAGTGTTCTAAATGACGTGCTTGATATAATTTCGAAAGATATAAAAGTATGTTCTTATTAGTTACACTGTAACTGATGAGACGCCGGTTCTGGTTACGAAATACTATGTTATGTTTTTTTCTTTATTTATAGTTCCGAAGATTTGACATTGCATTTTTCACTGTTCCAGCTTTATAATGCATAATATCTTGACACTAGATAAGAGTAACTGTATATACATGATTCCGTTGCAAATTTGGAACATCAATATACTGGGTGGCCAAACGAGAAAGGAACAAGGCCGATTTGACAAAAAAAAACGCTCGTACCGGTCGATTTTTATTTCGAAGGGGAAATATTTCGCGCATGTTTTCAACTTTTTCACTTCGAACCCCTCGGAGGGGTGAGCTACAACCCTTGAATCTCAAATGGAATGATAATCATTTTGAAGATAATCGAAATCTCTTGCCGACGCTTCCTTGTTTTTGGAATTCAATGCAGTTGTTCTCGAGAAAACGCGTTTATGAAAATAAACGGCTAATGATAAAAACTAACGTTTTTTTCCCTTTCATCACTATTTCTCATTTTATAGTAGAACGATGTTCATCTGAGAAGTGCCTTATGTGTCTTTTCTTAAATCCTGTCGTATCCAACATTATATAAAATCATTTATTATGATGTCAGTTCCTTGATCTCTCAGTAAAATGCATACCTTGTTTCGTTGTCATTGGGCCACCCTGTATAACAATATATATTTAATATCAGTGATTATCATCTTGTGAATCAAGATTCCGTTGTCAAAATCGAGGATGTTACGGGTTCTATGTTCTATAGACAAATTTTATCCACAGCGACGGAAATAGTTCATAATCTAAGTGAAGTCGACTTCATTCAGAAATTAAATTCAAGGATGAATCCACAATTTTAATGAAGAACGTTTACTTTTAGAAGTGCCCAAAACTAGTTTGTTTTCGTGTACGATGACATTGAAATTAGTTCTGAAATTGATCTTGCTCAGATGGTCTTGAGTTGGATTTATCTACCCACCATCGCATATCTGATTGAGATGCATTATTATAGTTCAGTTTTGTTTATTCTTGATCGAATATCTGTTTGTAGGTAGCTCCAAAGGAATCCAATGGAATATTACTGTTTCTAACCAGATTTTTTCCTTTTCTGGAGTTGACATCAAAAGTTCCTGACTGGAACACAATAATGACAATGATAATGATACTTTATACTTTTGAATAGAGGATTACATGGAAACAAAAATGAATGAAGGGCGAAGTTCAGTTGAGTTCCTGGATGACTTGCTTCACTCAACATCTGCAATTCATACAAATGAACAATACTGTTATACATATTATTGCAAAAATGAGGTCAACTAAGATCAAAATCTAACCAGGAATATTATAATGAGTGCGATTTTTTTCTGAAATTATCATTCATATACATACGAAATGACACATTCAATGAAATGAATGAGAATATCAATATTTCCTACTCACGAGTTACGACTATCGATACAATAATAATATGGGAAACCTATTTTTTTTTTATTTTTCTTTTTCTGTTGACAAAACGAAATAGAAACCTATTAAGTTCGAGGAACATCGTGTTAGCCAGCGGTGGAATTTGGGAGAGAAGGAAGGTGTTGGAATTTTCCTTGAAAGTTCGGAGGTTGTAAACATCAGGAAAGACTTCATTAGGCAAAGAATTCCACAACTTTGCCGTTCTATTGATGACTGATGCTTGGTATAGTGTTCGATTTTGAATTTCTGAAAGCATGCTGGGTTCGAATGATATTGAGTGTCATTGTTTGAACATGAACACATTTGGTAACTGAACATGTACATTCTTCCAAGGAGATGGCTTTTCATCTATGAAAATTCTCTCGAAGGGATTAGTTGTCTGATGGACATGTTGTGTCGAACTCAAAAGTTGTTGGTGAAAATGCTTCCACTTGTTCAAATTTTCCAGAGCTTTCCATGTAGGGCTGCCATGTAAATCGAGGTTTTATCTCATATGCTGATTCAGTTCTCCAGACCTTGTATTGGGAAACCGGTTTAGGTATATCTTCTTTTGTTTGCCTGAGATGTCCGGTGGAAATTATCAACTTTGACACACTGATCATTTTTTTTTCAAATGAGAGCATCCCACTATGAAATATGAATACAGCGTGTTACAGAACTATGTGATCAAACTTTCAGGGGTTATTCAGTGCAACAGAAGAAAGCATTTGGATAGTGGGTCACGGAAAAGACGCGTTAAAATTCAGAAAGACGATGAATTGCCTGAATAGGATTTAATGCAATTAATTTTCGACTCGTAGGATTAATCCTCCGAAACAACAACGGTGTAGTGAGACTAGTCTCCTTCTCTTCTGACTATGAGAATGATTCAAAAGGTTCGACAACACGAGAAGGAATCCAAAAGTTCGATGAACATCGTGCTGGGAGAGAGGGAAGGAATTTTTTGGGAAGTTTAGAGGTCGTAAGCATCAGGAGAGACTTTACTAGGCAGAGAATTTCACAACTTTGACTTTCTAGCGATGTATTTTGCTTGGTAGAGAAAAGTTTGGCATGTTCTAGAGAAGTCAAGGCGATATAAAGACGATACTTCAATGGAGATGAGCGGACTCTCTGAGCTCAGATTCGAATCAGGAAGGATTAAACTGAGGTGCCAGAAGAACGGTCGAAACCTTCTGAATATAAATAAGTATTACATGCAAAACGATTAAGCTATTCATTAGTGTTCAATGCCTCGACGACAGATTTATGTATATTCTTAAGAGCATCAGTTTATGTAGAAATATGTCATTCTAACTGATGATATATCATTGAGGAACTGATATGTCAAGACAACACATAAATCTTGATGTCTCGCCAAATCCGAAAATAATGTTCGGGTAGAAAAATAATAGCTAGAATGAATGGCTAGCACAATTACGCAATTGATTTTCCTTGACTTACATGAATTCATAATAGTAATACCATCACGTACCTATTTCAGTTCCTTGGGAATTAATAAATTTCCTAATTGTTGGGGTGGAGATATCTATTTTACACGTGTATAAAATTTATATGACTGGGTTACTATCACTATAGAAGCGTTATGAGCCACAACTTCAGTTCATTGGGCCAGCTGACATATCAATTCCATCCATTTTGTTCAACTAGTTCATGCAAACATATTCATACATGATTAGAGTTCGATTGAGATTCAACTTGGCTTTACTGAATCAAAAAGTGATCTATGCCAACTGTAATAGATTAGAATAATCCGAATAGAATATATATTCGATGGTCATAAGTCATGCAAATCATAATAATTCGTAATAAATCATGATAAATAATCATATTAAATCATGATAATTCATGAATATTCGTAATAATCAATTCAGAAGAGCTATTCGCCTAGTCGATGATACGACACTCACCAAATCATTGACCTCTATAGAACATCGTAGAAAGGTCGGCGATCTCTACCCTACTCTAGGCTGGTCACGCCTACTCTAGGCTGGTCACGCCTACACTGTCAGGTTCGAGACCTGTCGAACATCGCTATGCCGAGCATCATTCATCAATAGAACGGCAAAGTTATGGAATTCTTTGCCTAGTGAAGTCTTTCCTGATGCTTACAACCTCCAAACTTTCAAGAAAAATTCCAACACCTTCCTTCTTTCCCAAAATTCCACCGCTGGCTGACACGATGGTCCTCGAACATTATAGGTTTCCCTTTCGTGTTGTCAACAGATGAAAAAAATAATTCAGTCGAAGGAAATGAATATGAGCTTTCAGTGAATCTTGTGTCACCCTGTAACGCACTTGGTGCATGACTCGGCATTCATCTGTATTTCTTGTATCCCAAATTTCGCATACTTACCAATGTTTGTCTTCTTGAATTAGAAAGTTTCTATCTGTCATGCATTCTCACAAAATATATACAGGGTGTTTCCTAATTGTATGTCAATATTCGAGAGGGTGATTTTTGGGCCCATTTTGAAAAGAAAACTTCATATCAACGTATGACCTGAACGTCTTAAATTTGGTGATACAGACTGGCAAAGTTTTCGAAAATAAATAGTTCTTTGTTCATATCTGTAATTTCAATTTAAATATCGTGAGGGAATTTGGTATTCATGAGCTATGCTATGCTCCAAGGGACATTATTCAGTGTACCACATTTTTTTTTCATATCCACCAGTGACGTTCGTATGGAATTTCACCTGCCTATTTTGGCACTCATTGATGGAACGCTACTGATTTTTCTTGAGATTGAAATCATTCCCGAAATCTTTAATTATTGTTTTTCAAATCACAATCCCATGTTTGTTTTGGTTCAACTCACAGCCCGTTTCATACAGTACACTACATTATAATACAGAAATTGTTCAAAATGTTGGCCAGCACTTGCCAGACAAGCATCAAATCACCGAAATCATCGAATCAGCGCTCGAGTACAGGAAGCTCTAATCATTTCCGGATTAACGGTATCACAAGCCTCAGAAATTTTCTGGGTTGAATCTTCAATATTTATTGGTTGAGTATCGGAGACAACTCGTTTCAAATATCCCCATAGAAAAAAGTCCTGCGGCGTGAGATCTGGAGAACGTGGAGGCCATCGAACTGTTCCACTATTTCCAATTCACCCACTAACGAATTCAATTTTCTTCATTAAATATCTTCACAACTACATATTATGATGTATCTTTGAATAAAGAATGAAATGGACTGTAGGTTGAACCAAAACAAACATGGGAGTGCAATTCGAAAAAAAAAAGTTAAAGGTGGTTTCTCGGGGGTTGTTCGCCAGGGGGTGAATTTAACTATGCTGCATGAACGAGCCTATGACCTCCTACAACACGTTTTTTTTTCAAATTACTTTTATTGCAAACAACTGAAAGATCTGCTGGCCTAGAAGCTCTGGGACACCCGGTATAGGGAGGTAGTTTTATAAATATGGAAATCTTTTCCTTTTCGTTTTATGGACAGAATCATTCTGTTTGCACCATCGATTTTTTCATCTATATGAGTATCAATAGTACATTGTTTGCCTAGCGTAACACCCAGATCTTTTGGAGATGTTGATATTATACGTGTGCTAATGATATTTTCATTATTAGAAAGTTATGACGGAACATTTGGTTCAGCATTCAGGAAAATACTGTCAAGGTCACTCTGCTTTTTGAGCAATCCTCAAAGTTGCCCGCGAGAGGAAATATTCAATGTGTTGATATACAGGGTGAGTCAAAAATGTGTACCAAGATTTCTGGGGGTGATAGACCATTGAAAAATAAGTGTAGTTTGATGATTAAACTGATGGCCCAAAATGCATATTAAGGGAGATATATCCTTCCAAAGTTGATAAAATTAGAATAATTTCTCCGCATAACTTCTGAACGATGAAAGCCACCTGATTGAAATTTTGTGCATGAATGTATGTTGTCAAAATACATTTTTTCGTCACACTTCCACATTTCTGATATTGTTATAAAGGGTGTTTTCAGAGGGTGAGTCATGATTTTTTGTAGAAAACTTTCTTCCCTGTATTATTTTCGGTGAAAAAACAGGAGCATTCGATGGAGCGAAGAAAATTACATGAAAAAGGTACCCTTATTCAAATACAAAAAATTGAGCCGTTCGTGAGATATTTGAGTTTTTGTAGTTACATGATATCAGCAGATTGATTTTATTCATCGCGAGATTCATCAGTATAACGATATTTTAGCAGGCCATGATGAATAATTTTGTTCTCAATTTTGACGTTCATGTCATCAACATTCGAGTCAACATTGTTGTAGTCGATTTGTTCGTGTGGTTTTTCTGTGTCATTTATCACTGCGATTATCAACTGAGATTTTAAGAAATATGGCAGGTTATTCGTTCTCTGAACAATTTCAATTTGCGCAACACTTATTTCTGGGCTGACGAAAATCCACACGTTAAAGTAACGCATTTTCAATATAATTTCAAAGTGAACGTCTGGGCTGCGACTTTAGGAGACAAATTCGTTGGATACTACATGTTCCCAGGGTCTCTGAATGGTGCAATGTACCTCAACTTCTTAGAAAATGAGTTAGATACGATATTAGAAGACATTCCTCTCAACATACGTAGGGAAATCTGCTTTATGCATGATGGAGCACCACCTCATTATGTAAGAGTTGTACGTGAATGGCTTAATGATAATTTTCCTGATAGGTGGATGGGACGAGGCATAGACGCTCCTATTTCCTGGCCCGCTCGTTCGCCTGACCTCAATCCATTAGATTTTTCGATCTGGGGTTACATGAAATCTTGGGTTTATTCAAGCGAAATTCGGAATGTTGAGGAGCTGAGGCAAAAAATTGTGAACGAATTTACGTTGTTGAAAAATGATCACCAAACTATGAACGGTTTGATGAATAATTTACGTAAACGCCTCAGATTATGTATAACCGAAAACGGTGGACATTTCGAACAGCTACTTTAATTTGTTTTTTTTCCTTTTTCTTCCATTCAAAATTATGTATTAATAAAAAGTACCAAAAACATTATCAAACTTTTATTTTTATCCAAACCTTGTTGGGACAGACTTATGCTATGTACTTATTGCTCAGTAACGGGGCACAGGGAGGTGATATTATCGACAAAATTAAAAACAAAATCGTTCATGGCCTGCTGAAATATCGTTATACCGATGAATCTCGCGATGAATAAAATCAATCTGCTGATATCATGTAACTACGAAAACTCAAATATCTCACGAACGGCTCAATTTTTTGTATTTGAATAAGAGTACCTTTTTCATGTAATTTTCTCCGCTCCATCGAATGCTCCTGTTTTTTCACCGAAAATAATACAGGGAAAAAAGTTTTCTTCAAAAAATCATGACTCACCCTCTGAAAACACCCTTTATAACAATATCAGAAATGTGGAATTGTGACGAAAAAATGTATTTTGACAACATTCATTCATGCACAAAATTTCAATCGGGTGGCTTTCATCGTTCAGAAGTTATGCGGAGAAATTATTTTAATTTTATCAACTTCGGAAGGATATATCTTATATCTTATATCTCCCTTAATATGCATTTTGGGCCATGAGTTTAATCATCAAACTAGACTTATTTTTCAATGTTCTATCACCCCCAGAAAGCTCGGTACACATTTTTGACTCACCCTGTATAATAGTGTTGATTCACTACTGGGGTAATTCCATCACGAGTCCGCAAATCGGTTTGATTAAAGTGTCCGAACAGCTTCTAACCGAGCGGAATGGCTTGTGATGTCGTTCATATCGAATAATGACACCCCATGATTTGTCCAACGAGAATAATTCTACCTCACGGCCACATATTCGACGACGGATAATTTGTGTGCACTCTGTCGGATTGGCACACCAGAAATACCACGCCAGTCCATTCATGATATTCGAGTGAACCAAACAATGGAGGTTCTCGAGTGTCCTCTATAATTACTCTCGTCGCAACTCAGTTTATCTATCGAGCATCTTGACCAACCCGAAATCCTGGAAATGTTTTCAGAATGATGACATTTATTGAAAAAGTGTCCTTAAGAATGATGCTCTTGACACTTGTTTACTGCGTGACTAAAACTGCTCTGAACGAATATTTCACCGATTATACCAGTATTGCAGAGTCAGATTTTTCGTGTATATGAATACATACAGCGTGGCCCAATGAAAACGAAACGAGGTGTGCATTCTACATAGAGATCAAGGAACTGACATTAGAATAAATCATTATTTATGTAATGTTGGAAAGGACAGGATTTAAAGGATTTTAAGGCACTTCTCAGATGATCATCGTTCTAACTACATGATGAGAAATAGTGATGAAAGGGAAAAAAGCGTTACTTTCCATCACTGCTATATAGCCGATTATTTTCATGAACGTGTTTTCTCGAGAAATTCTGCATTTAATTCCAAAAACAAGAAAGCATTAGTGAGAGATTTCGATTACCTTCAGAATGATGTATCACTTGTCCCCTTATCCCATTCGAGATTAAAGGGTTGGAGCTCACCCCTCCGAGGGGTTCGAAGTGAAAGAGTTGAAAACATGCGCAAAATATTTTCCTCTCGATATAAAAATCGACTTGTTGGAGCGTTTTTTTTCTGAGAACGAAAACTATGTCAAATCGTCCTTGTTTCGTTTTCATTGGGACACCCAGTATATTGAAATATACGGCAGGTACTTACATAGTTTTTGTTTTTATAGTTGAATTGAGACTTCAGTTGAGACTAACAACAAAGCAATAATAGTTCATCGAAAGTTCCTGAACTATGAGATGACTTGAAATAATTATAGAATATGTATCTGTAGAACCTGGTGATATTGTTCATCAATAGTACCACTGCTGCAGATTTCGAAAGAAGTGTCAAAATCCAGGAATATTATGTGAGAGAATTTAGGCGCTGTCCCTCGAAATTCATCTGACTTATAAATTCATTCATAGTTCATTTTATAATATATTTTGAGCATCTTCTGAATTCACTGAACGCTACTGAACGCAATATTGTGGCAAATTTCTGTCAACTGTCAGAAACAAATCATTTCTGTCAGTCTTATTATTTCGCCGAAATTTCCCTGAATTATCTCATGAGAATATGTATTCAATATTAGCGGAACCATGTGATACAGCTGCTACAGAAGGTAATTCAATCACTTATACTTTCGGAAATTCGTAGCTCATTATTGGTTATTAGCCGCAGGTTTTCATGTGATATTTTCGAGTGAATGTTGATATTTTTGAGAGATTGCAAGGTGGTTATGATTATCATTTACATCGATGATATTATTATCATCATCGATATTTCAATTTGTTGGGTTGGGTTAGGTTAGGTTAAATCAGGAATATTTCCTATATCTTTTATATCATCTGTGCCAGTGTTCTCAATGCGATGTTGAAGTTTCTGTTCATCATTATCATTATCATCATTATTATTTTGATTATCATCGATATTTCAATATGTTGGGTATCATCACCCTATTCAAATGGTCATATAAACTACTCTAGTCCACTCTACTCTATCCTTATTTTCCTTCACTCCTTTCTTCTTATTTTTTCCTTCTTTCTTCTTCTTCTTCTTCTTCTTATTCTTCTTCTTCTTCTTCTCATTTTTCTTCTTCTTCTTCTTCTTCTCTTTCTCCACCTTCTCCTTCTCCTTCTTCTCCTTTTTCTACCTCTTCACCTTGTCCTTTTATCTGTTTTATTCACTGCTGCCAAATGCGACATGTTTTTCACCGGATATTGTATTTCTATATTCGTTTCCAACGACGATTTTTCATTCAGTTCATATAGTTATTCGGAAAAATATGTTTACACTCACTTTCATGGTATGCATATTTCATCGTCACGATAATTTCCTTTTCGACCTTTTCACCTAATAGACTGAGGACCTCCAGCAAATCGTTTATGTGTCGTTACCATACTGTCGTTTCCGTTCACGCGTCCTTGAATTTATTCGAAAATAAATTAGGTATGTTATTCGGTAATGGCCCCAATGCATGCTATATCACAGTTGAAATAATTAATATCACTCGATTCGGAGCCCTAGGCGTAGGATCATCCCCTACGGTGAGTGGAGATTATACCCGGCGATAGTGCTACACGGTGATTCAGAAATTAATTGGATATCAGTACGGGGATAGGGTGAACCATGTATTCATAAGCTGATATATGATGTATTCTTGGGCTGATTTCCCTTTCTTCAGTGTGGAACAGCCAAATGGAATGAATTCGACTGCTCTTGATATTGGGAGAGTGAGCAAAAACCTTCCTCCTTCCTTTTTACTCATATGAAAAAAAAAAACATTGACATTGTTTTTTTTTTACATTATCAAATGTAGCGAATTTGTGGAGTGAAATAATTTTCTTTTTGTAACGTTAATTTTTTTAAAAAATCTGAGAACACTCAATATTTTCGAAACAGTTGAATATAGGTATAAGACATTGTGAAAGATTATGTCTAGAATTTTCTGAAGAATCTAAAAAACTAATAATATACAGGGGGTTGCCTCTGAAATGAGAAAAGAGAAAAGTTGGTATTGGCCACTGTCAGATAACACTCTTTATATATATTTTTTGTGAGAAAAATGCACATTTGAAAATACAAATCGACTTGTCCAAGCGTTTTTCTCAACACATCCTCACTTATTCGTTGTCACTTACCATCTCGAGCATCATATATTTATTTTTTCGCCGGGTTAGCTCTATGTTTCTCCTATGTTGAGTATGTCTTCTCTTCAGGCACTTTGGCGGAGTTACAGGGTGTAACTTGAATGATGTCATTAATTTCAGGGAGTGGTTCCTTCTCATAATTCATGGAAAAAAGATCATATAAACGTGGGTCCTAACTCAAAGTCAAAATCCTATATATTTTTTTCTCCCATAGACCCTCTTCATGGAGACGTCCGGTATATAACATTCTGTACGAAGAAGGGGCTGAATAAATGAATTTCGGTAGCTTCAACCTCGAATGGAAAGAGGTACTCTTGTCTATTGTCGATGAAATAGTCAGTTTTCGAGAGAAAAAATTGAAATCATGGTCTTTTTTGATTAAGAACAAAACATTAATTCGTTTATTATTATTTTCCTCGAGAACTGTTTTATTTATTCATCGATAATAAACAAGAGTACCTTCTTCCAGTCCATGGTTCAAGTTATCCAGATTTATTCCTTCTCAGGCCTTCATCATACAGGATGTTGAAAAATTGAGCATAAAAGACAAATCTCAGACCATCCCTAATACACCGAAAGAGCTGAATATCTTCCAAGGACATTATTTTGAGTGGTTTTTACTAGTTTCTCTCATTGGAGATTACTCTGGAAATTATTCCAGAAATGATGTGTTCCAGCGGCGTTTTTTAGACAAGAACTCATATGAACCTGCAATTTGATTTTTCAGAATTCTATCTGAATTCGAGACATTTCCCATATTGTCACGGCCAACCTGTATACATGAACTGGACAAAAGAAAAACATATATAGAGCAGAAAAAAATTATGCAATTCCTGTATGGATTCCAAATCTCAGAAAATGCATGCAATTTAGCAACGATACCTCAGAAGAATTGACTACCTCGATTTTTTTATCTAATCGTACTAACAGATACGATGATGGTGCAGTGCGAAGATATCACTCTACCAGACCTGAAGAAACAATTTATTTCATTCGATTATTTTGATTTATTTTCATTTGATATACAATTTCCGCAAACCATAGGTATAACTAATCACCAAATGATCGTTTCTTCCTGACACCGTCGAATTTTTGAATTTCCAATTGATATTTATAATTTATTTACATATGCTGACGTAAGCCTCAGTGGTCGACAGAGACATGAATGAATGTTGATTAAAGGTTGAAGACATTGATGTAATTGTATTAATAGTAATAATAATAATAATAATTGTATTAATGTAATAATATTAGGAATAGCATTGATGGAAAGTGAATATGAATTTGAAATAAACATGTTCAGTTTCACCATTTCCGAGCAGGAACATCAGATATTCATCGTACAAGGAAGAGCATGTTGAAACACTACTTGGTCTGGAGTGCACGGAAAAAAAAGGAATTGTTAATTCAACCAAATATATTTGGTTGAAATTATTCATTTGAACGAATTAAATATCATTCATTTCAATCATCAGTTATATTCATCAAATGACACTATACTATTACATGGACGAAATGGGATTCTTGATACAATTTTCATATATGCTTGATTCGAAAATAAGTTGATCAAACGGAATCATCTCCAATTCGAATTGAATAAATGATAATGTCGAATCAATGACATATCTCTTTGAACTGAGTGATTCAAATCTTTCTTTCCAAGACTATAAGTATCGAACGAATCATTTATCGATTCACATTGAACAAATGGTAATATCAATTCAACTCCAATACAGGATCGATTCAAACAACTGATTTTGCTCAATTCAAGAATATATAGTTATCAAATTAAAGTCGTTCTTTCTCACTTCCAGCTGATGATGAACTGAATTATAATACGCGAATGGAATGAAATTTTTGGATTATGTTCGATCAGTATCAGAAATTATTGACCTGAGAATTTCGGATGAGTTTGAAAACCGATTCTGAGCTACATTTGCGAATAACTACTAGATTCTACTTGGATATGGAAGTCGCAGATATGCAGAAATAATACATTATTTGTTCTTCAAAATTCAACAACTTCCATAACCTGAGTGTATCGAGTGAATTATTTCATCCATTTAGGTACTTATATAATTGACAATCATATTTCAGCACAATAATTTTTTTGGATAGTGAATATATTGAGTATACCTAAAAGAATATTACTTCATCATTGTGAAAATTGATGGCATATGGGTCAATCATTAGGGTGGATGACCCAATGTATATTATCACATAACAAATCCAATACCCTATGGACTACCTGAAAGTACCCACCTCATTAGATCAAACGTAAATTTGGTACACTGGATTGAAATACTTATATTACTATCATGATACTAGTCAATAGATGGCTCTGTCTACAAATACCAATGCGAGGACGGTGCCAAAATATTGAATACTGGGATGGAATCACCTTAAACAAGCGAAATGATATCTCACTTTGATGACAGTTTTAGTTTGTTCAATGGATTCTTATGTTCAGTAGACCAAGAGAGGTAATTACACTGAATCGGAATAATGCTCCGATCGAATAACACATTTTGTCAATTCAATTATGAGCAAATTTAGAGTATGGAATGAGAAGTATCAATCGTTTCTTTTTTACACAATCCATTGAATTTTTCTAGAAATAGAAAGATGGATAGATATGATATAAAGATGGATCTGCGTTCAGCCACATAGATGAAAACGTATGTTGGGAGCTAGTCAAAATAAGCTGAAAACCATCCAACAATTCACATGTGTATAATAAAAGTATAAAACGTGATTAATGGACCAATGAATGGAGTATAAAAGTATATATTATCATATGAAAAAAATCATTGATTGATGATATGCAGATCCATTGAAAATAGTACGTCATTATTTCTGAGATTACAGTGTTTATTGATTTGATTGAAAACTTGACAGTTTCAATGATGGTTGATACCAAGAAGTTCGAAAATAAAATTGAACATCATGGGAAAGAAGTGACGCTTTCTGGGAAGATAATAAGAAGGAGCCTTACTGATTCCATCAGGTACTGATTGAGATGTCTACTGAGAATTGAAAAAAAATATCCAGAATCATTTCTGCCTAAAATATTGAAGAAAATTGGAGGAGGAGATGAAAGTGATTTTGAGCGATGAAAATCAAGTAGATAATGTGTGAAATCTTCGAATCTCAAAGTTCAGAGTATTTCTTCGACTATCAGAATGACATTTTCAACTCAATATGTCTTTCGATTTTCTGAGTTGCAGGTATTTGAACAGAATGAGATTTTGCCACCTGAAAAAAAAAAAAACATTCGGACTCGTAGTTATAGATTAGTACAGATTCCTGAAATACAAAATGATAGTGATGTTATATACTGCATGTCCTCCAATCCCTATAGACTACAGAGAAAAAAAACTGAGGTACTTTCCATTCGTAATAAATAACGCATTAGGGTGGAAAATCGAGCTCAACTCTCGTGTCTTCCAACCCTAGTAACGGTCATGTTAGTGTCAAGAGCTACGGCGAGACAAATGGAATCCATGACATCCTCCATTTCTTCGCTCAGAGGCGCCGACCTAGTGGGGGCAATACGGGGGTCCAATTTTGCCCATTGGAATTCAATGGCGGTAGCCTCCGATACTTCTCCTGGGTTTAACGTTTGAATGACGTATTTTCGTCCGACGGGTTCGAGCGATATCTGCGGGAGGTGATTTTGACGATTTTGCATTGAAAATATTCACACAGATGATGTAGAAGCTTTTGTACCAGCTGGTTTGAAGAATGTAGACGAGGATAGATTTCATGAAGAGACCAGTGAATTGAAGCAAATATGTCCTCACTTCGAACAATCCGATTTTTCAACATCTCCAGCTGGTTTGTTATGGGTTCAGGTGATCAAATTCTTCGACATTTTCTGCCCTCGTGACGAAATATATTAATTTCGACTGCTTTCAATATCTCATTGACAACGTTCTCATCGGTTAGTTCTTTGCATAAAAATACCTCAACCTTTATTCAATTCACCGAAACTGCATCTTCACATTTTCCTTACTTTTTCCGTATATTGCATTTTTATCGAGAAAATATTCAAATTCCTAAATAAGTATTATATTTTCTATTTTTATTCTCAGAAACGAGAAGAGAAAATCCCATGAAATCCCATCATTGGAGATCTGAGGTTTCAGAGTGAATTCGACTTTTCTGAAGCTTATGTCGGTTTTGAGCGTGAACCAGTTTTATATTTTTCTTAAAATGATTTTCATGCACACAGGCATACATTTGAAATGTTGGTATTGACTCCTTCCAAAAAATTTCGAGAGAAAAATATCTGCATATTGTTATTGTTATATTGTTATTGTTGACCGACAACGATATGTTCAAAACTGAGACCAATAACTTTCATTTGAAACATTTTTCGCTTGAATTATTTTCGAAAAGTTATTCCTACCTCTATTGTTTCACGACCAGGATATCATTCATCACATTCCCCATAAATGGATGTATATACATATATCTCCAGCCATGAATTCTGAGAGTAATGAATTGTCTAGTCTTCCCTACTCGGCCGTGACGCGAAAATGACAGGACAATCTTAGAAATGTTCGAAATCCAGCAGGCCGCATATCACGGTTAAATATAAACGGATACTGGGGTTGGATAGATTCTACCTCATCAACAGATTGAAGGATGAGTATAGCATCGAATATCAGGGTGCTTATAGAATGACGAATTATAGATCTTCTTTGAAAGAAGACATTTCTGCCTTTCTTCAGAATGATGATCTGTGAGTGAACAGTCATGCGCTATATATCTAACATCAACTATACGGATAAGAACGATATGGAAGTCAAAAACAGAAAGAAAAACAAATGACAGCGGTTCGCATGTAGCGACATGCGACATCCATCAGGTATTGATAATTATCTGAATTCGTTACAAGAACTCAAGCTTGTTTGTTCACCAAGAAGGCAGATCACACAATGCCCAATTTGATGATGTCGGGTACCACTGTTCCTATGAGGTCGTCAATATCTATGCTGGGTGTCACCACCAACAGTGCTCTCTCATGGGACGATCATGTGAGGTCCATTGCGAAAACAGCTTCACAAAAACTTGGTTTTCTATTCCGTGCGAAGAGATACTTCACATCCCAGCAGCTGCTTATGATCTACAAAGCACAAATTCGACCTGTCCTGGAGTACTGTTCACATGTTTGGAGCTCAGGCCCCGAACATACGCTGAAGCTCTCAGATATATGGCAGGCGCGTATTCAGGTTTGCCTCATAGGTGGGGAGGGTAGATCGCGAAGATATAAGATAGGTGAGGAAAAAAGTTCGTTAGTTTCAGTTAGTTGGTCGATATGATATGAAAACTCCCGTATTTGGACCTGAATTAGGAAAAAATACCAAGAACCAAAATCAGCTTGCTTATCACGTCTGATAATGATTATGAAGACCCAACAGAAAGTTATAGAATAAAAGATATTTTGGCTCTGCTATCTTTGGTTATGATTTGGTTATAATTGATTAAATACTATGGTTAATAATTTGATCGATATATAACTCTATCTTTCGATAATATGTAGAGAATTCAAACATGGGACGATAATACTGGATAATGAATTCAACCCGAGACGTCCACTTCTGATACAGACGAAATATTATATTTCCGTGAGTCTCTATATTATTTTCACAGAAACACCCAAATGCCTTCAATTTTAACCCCTTATGAGGAAGGGGAGGTGATTACCCCATAACTTACCTATGTATATGTGCCTAATAATGAGATATTTCTGGGGAAGACAATGAGAACTGTTCCAATTTATGTAGTTTGTATTGATTCATTTCCAAGAGATTGAGCATATCACATCTATAGGAACTTACGCTGAAGTTGAGAGGAAATGCCATTCCATTTATCATTCTTCCATTTGCCACATTATTCTTCATCACCAAAAGATACTTATCATAAAAGTATCGAGATATTGGTGACAACATCGATATGAGAGGAATAAATTATCAGCGCAAAATGTCGAGAGGTTTGATATCATTCATCGCTATGAGAATTGATTGAAGCAGAGTTGACAGGAAATAAGCGAATCTTGAGTCAATGAAGTAATATCGAGCAGAGTTTTCATTCCTCACTTTGAAATCTCTGCCAATGATTACTCCTATATTTTCAACTCGATAGATGATAATCTCGAAATGGAATAGACGAATTTATCATCACTTGAAATATTCAGTTCAGAATTCGATGAAATACGGCTTGGATTATCTGAGGGAATCGTTGAATAATAGTGGAACCAAAAGACTGGAAGAAGAACTACGTACACAGTAGATACACAACCCTCCATCCGATATAGATGTTCAAAAATGAAATCTTCATGACATCGAAACAGGATCGAAATATTTTCTAATCCGAATACGTACTTTTATTTTTCTGATATTGGGATATTTCTCTAGGTTGACACTCAAATACGGCTTATAATTGGAAATTTTCGGAAATTTTAGTCCAGACCCATCGGGGTTACTACAATTACGAAAATGAGATTTTCGGTGTCTAACAAAAAACAAGTTGAACAGGATGAACAGGTTTGTTTGCGTTCCAATACAGAACGATGCATGGGAAATTGAATGAATCGATAACAGATTAGTCGCAAAGAGAATTTCTGTAACGCTGAAGTGGGTACCTACATAATTGATGGATACAATTTGATGGCAAACATCCAACGAGTCGAACATCCGATTTCGATGATAATTATAGACCACTTATTATTCACCTGTCAAAGAGGATAGATAATAGAGTTTATGTTGTCATGTTATTCATACACAGGATGTTTCAATTATGAAAAGTAATTTGAAGATGATTCATGTGAAATATGAACATCGTCAATAATTGATGACATACAGAATATCATTTGCAGGAATATTCAAATACTACCTCAGTAGAATACTCCTGGATAACCGATACGCGGTCCACAGATCAACTCCATATTCATTGTAACAGATTTTTGGGATTTTGTTTTTGAAAATAAAAATAGATTCACGATCTGTCCCAAAATGTCACTGCGCTCGGAACCTGACCTTGAGATACCAGAGAAATTCTCTATTTGTCAGTAACATCTTGTTCAGAATAATATTGGCTGATTGGGTTGATTTTGAGATCAAAGGAAGAGAAGATAACGACCATAAAACGAAAATCGAAGAATCGTCTGAACAAAGACAATAATAGAATAGAATATTTCATTATTCCTGTATGATCACATTACATGATATAGGACATGTCATGAGAAAAAGAACTCAACTCATAGTTATAACTACATGAAATGCAAAAATGTAAAAACATATATGAGATTTCTCAAAATCTATGTTCCATACAGGTACTCAACTATGCTGTGAAAACATGATTTAGTAAGGAAATCCCTCAATTTTAGTTTGGAGCGTTTTTTTTTTGTTTTCAGTTTCATAAAAATTTAATAATGATAAAATTTTAACACTTCTTGAACAGGGCTGTTGAGAGCTTTGGAAGTCTAAGTAGATTTCCATTACTAGTGGCATGAGCAGCAAAGTTATAATTTGGACTGAAATTCACCATGTTATTTTCAAGGTATAATAAAGTTCTGTAGATGGATTGATGGATGGATTGATGGATGGCAGAGTCATTATTTTGAACTTTTTAATGTTTTCCTCGCGAGACTGTATGTGGTCAAGGTTGAACAACAAGCGTATCACACGTTTTTGGCATATAAATACTTTGTCGACTCCGACTGCATCTCCCCAAAGACTAACGTTATAGGAGTAAGTGGGTGAATAATGGCAAAGTATACATTTATCAGTTGTGAAGTGGACAATATAGTTTCCAGATGAAGAATCGCAAAGTACCCACTTTTAATTTGTTCACGAATGTGGCTGATTCGTGTTGTCCAACTTCTATTGCTATCAATGTGTAACCCTAGAAATATTGTGGTTGAGGACAAGCTGATACGATCTTGGTATATATGTACCTCGAAATCTTTGGGATTGCCGACTTTCGAGTGGAATTGCATGCAGACAGTTATATCAGATTGAGGAATTTTTTCGACAGCATAGTGTGAATTCGCTTGAGAGAGTGCTCAGGTTGACAACCAGTTCGTCAGAGGGATTTGCTGATGTTGCTATTGTTGTATCATCAGCATACAAAATGATGCTTTCCTAATTAATGTATTCGGGTATATCATTTATATAGCAGAGAAATATTAACGGGCCCAAGATTGGTCCTTGGAGTATCTCTAGATTAATTTCATGTGTCTCAGATCGAAAAACGTCTACAGGGTGTCCTTAAAAGGTCTTTACAAAAAGCTACCACATATTCTTCAGACCAAAACAATTCGATACAAGCAAACTTACCTCAGTAAAAAGTTGCTTAGTTTGGGCGCTAGATGGCTCTGAAGTTGAAATTTTCAAATCGATTTTGCTTCACAACTTTTGAACGGCTCATGAGATTTTTTTCAAATTTGGTACGTTGGCATAGACTCATCGGGCAATGAAATCATATCATAATCATAATGAATATCATTCCATGGGCGTAGAACTTGATTTTTTCAGTAAATAAACATCTAAAACTCCTACGCCAATGGAAAAAAATTAGTTTCAATATGAAATCTAAATTATTCAACTCATTCACTACAAAAAAGGTACTCTTGACAAAAGTCGATTCCTCTCATGGTTTCGACAAAATTTTAATTTTAGTGATTTAGAGCATAATTAATAATAAAACGATTAACAGATATTTCATAAAAATTGTTCAAAATGTTCACCATTTTCACGTATACAAAGATTTATACGACGCAAAAAGTTGAGATGTACTTTTTGCATAGGTTATTTCTATTGAAAATAAGTAGCACTAGTTTTTTTTTCTGAAGACTATTATTATCTGCTCGAAAACAGTGATATTCACATTCTTGGTTTTCATAGTTTCATCTGTGTTGATTTGTCGAGTTTTATTGACGTTGATTGTTGATATCGGACTTTTCTGATTTATCATGGCCGTACAATACACCAATGAAGAATACACCGATATGTTATTGGTATTCGGATATTGTCAAGGAGATGGTCGAGAGAGTGTGAGGGTGTATTCGGCAAGGTTTCCAAATCGTCGCGTACCAAGCCACCCAACCTTTGCTGCAGTTGAGAGACGTCTTCGGGAGACCGGTCATTTTGCTCCTAGAACTGGTGATTATGGAAGACAGCGTTATGTAAGGATTCCCGAAGTCGAAGTAGAAATTTTAGACCGTATTGAAGAAAATCCAGAATTGAGTACTAGACGGATAAGTAATGAACTAGAAGTTTCTAGGAATGCCGTTCATGAAGTACTAAGAGAACAATTATTATACCCATACCACAAGACGCCAGTTCAAGATTTATTAATCCATGATTCACAAAGTCGTCTGATGTTTTGTAGGTTCATTAATTTGCAAAGAGAAATGAATCTGAACTTTGGAAAGAATATTTTGTTCACTGATGGAGCCTGTTTCACGAGAAGAGGAATAACTAATTTTCATAATGAACACGTTTATGCAATTGAAAATCCTCATTCCATTAAAATAAACCATTTTCAACACGAATTCAAAATCAACGTTTGGGCTGGAATAATAGGAAATTTTATAATTGGTCCTGTCATACTTCCACAAAGATTAACAGGAGACATGTATTTACAACATCTACGAAATACGTTGCCAAATTTGTTGGAAGATTTACCACTCCAACATCGGGTAGATATGTGGTTTATGCACGATGGAGCTCCACCACATTTTTCGGTGGATGTTAGGAATTTTTTAAACCAACAGTACCCAGACAGATGGATAGGTAGAGGTAATGATGCACCCGTGAATTGGCCACCACGTTCTCCAGACTTAACACCGATGGATTATTTTGTATGGGGTTATCTCAAGTCTACGGTTTACAAGACCCCTGTGAATACTGTAGAACAATTATTGCAACGTATCGAACAGGCGACGAATAATCTTACAGGCGATGAAGAAGTTATGCAAAGAGTACATTTCAACTTTTTGCGTCGTATAAATCTTTGTATACGTGAAAATGGTGAACATTTTGAACAATTTTTATGAAATATCTGTTAATCGTTTTATTATTAATTGTGCTCTAAATCACTAAAATTAAAATTTTGTCGAAACCATGAGAGGAATCGACTTTTGTCAAGAGTACCTTTTTTGTAGTGAATGAGTTGAATAATTTAGATTTCATATTGAAACTATTTTTTTTCCATTGGCGTAGGAGTTTTAGATGTTTATTTACTGAAAAAATCAAGTTCTACGCCCATGGAATGATATTCATTATGATTATGATATAAGTTTCCAGTTTGTTAATGGTCACGTTCGGTTTATATATATATATATTTATATATTACTTCTAGTTCCGAAAACTTCCGATTATCGGCCTCAATGCCAGATGGTTTGTTGTTCTGAATGAATATGTTCCAAAACTATCACCAGTTCTTTGTAGGTTTAATTTGTACCGTTCATCTTCATATAAACTTGATGAATTTCCTTCCTACTGGAAAATGGCTGCAGTCCAGCCGATTCCCATGAGAGTAAGACCCTAACAGATTGAACCACTAGCTGTGACCCCTAGAGTAGCAGAAAAAACAAACAAGAACTCTTCAAGAAACAGAGTATCAGGTTGAAGCATTATATATCCGAAGCATTTGACCAGTTTGACAGCGAAGTTTCCTAGAAACACTTCACTTCAATTGGATTGCCGCCCCAACTATTTGTCGTTCACTATCACCTCGTGGAGATCCTCATGTGGAGATCGATCGAATATCATCCGATACGATTATTGGTGCTGGTATTTCACAAGACTCTTGTCTTGACACCAACATCGTTTTTGCTCCACATCAACGATCTGTTTGTTGTTGTTTGTTGTAACCTCGTGTCCAATCCATATCTTTCGAATGATAAGACATCTTAGATCGGTTTCTCCCTAGACCCTTTATATCATCCGATTAGACCAGCAGCGCAAGACCGAGGTCGTGCTTCGAATGATGATCTGCCAAGAATTATATGATGGTATCTGAACAGTTCTAGTAGAGTTCAAAGCAACAATAACACACTGATGATCAGGTACCATGTCCTATGAAGTCATCAATGTCCATGCTCGATATCTCCACCATGTGAGGTCCCCTGCTCCAAATAAACTTGGCTTTCCACACTAACACTAACTGAAGTTGTGAGATTCTCAGCCTGGTGAGGTCTTTCCAGATCTTTGCAACATCCACAGTTGCGAGTAAATTCCAATACCTTGCTCCTTTTCTTCTTTGGTTCTCCTTTGTTATTGTCGAAAGATGAGACGGCTCCGCATATCGATTCTTGATAGCTCGATCAACAGATCACGATCACCTGGGAGCGGATTCGATTGAATTATCGTTGTAGTTTCGGCGGTATTCCGTGAAAACACGCAACAAGCGGCATTCAATCATGGGACAATAGCTAGGATCCAGGTCTAATTGACAACATTGTTGATTAGGGTCCAGAAATAAATGACTACGCGCTCGACTAATCATTGTTTGTTCATCGACAGTATCGGATTATGGAATTCGCGATATTCATCATAACTGTAGAGTGGAGGCCAACTAATTGATAGAGCCACTGTCAATGCATACCGGAGATGCATTGAAGGTTCCTATCATTGAAGATAATACCTACATTATTTCCTAGTGGCTACAACTATCGAAAATACTCCTACTATATGGAAATATTAAAATACTTCAAAATATTGAAGGTACTCCTCGACTAGGTTCACATCCTGTCCAGGATAAACAATGGAAAGGCATCATTTCTTGGTGAAAGAAAGAGATCAATATATGGATGTTAAATGTCACGATGTGTGTCTTTTATATTCCTCATCAGATATCACATAGGGTGATCCCTGAGAGCGTTAGAAGTATTTTTTTTTCTCAAATGGAACCATACAGTACATGTCACCGTTTCTTTCTCGGATTGAGCGTCAAGAAAAACAAATTCTGTGTGGTGGCAACTACACATTTCCAACATTTATGAATAGCAGCATCATCGAAACCATTCTCAAACTGATTTTGATGACGAACTGAATACCTTCTATGGAAGAATATGCATTCTCTGTCAGATCTAGAATACAATATAGAAAAATATGACTTTCTAATCAGTATAACCGTCAGAATGAAAAACTACTTCTTTGTCTACTGCCACACACACCGTATATTGAATCATCCTCGGAATACCTATGATAAGTATCACGTGATGGGTAGATTTCTAACGGAATTTCTGATCTCGATAATAAAACACTGAATGGACTGTACCTCTCTCACTGTTCAATCTTCCTTTTCTTCCGAAAACACAAAGGAAAATCCTATAATGTTCGAGGAACATCGTGTTAGCCGGCAGTTGTATTTTGGGAGAGAAAGAAGTCTGGAGACTTCACTAGGCGAAAAATTTCATAACTTTACCGTTCTATCAATGAATGATGCTTGATGTTTCGAGCCTGAAGATGTATGGATGTCCAGCCTAGGATCGTCTAGTTTGTCTACTAGGAATCGCTCGTCGTGGCATGATATACGATATTATGGAAATATGAACGAATGCCAGAGACCAATATGAAATATATGAATATTCCTTATCTATAAATTATCTTCCGTATCTGCTATTGGTTTTTCTTGAGGACAAGTTCAAGTCTAAAATTGTGACCTTCACTCTCTCACTTTCATTGCCTTTTCTCAGTGTGGATTGATGCAGCTACATTTAACAATCATCAAGCAACATTTATCAATTGAGAATGAGCATGTAACAAGTATCGAAAACATTACCGTTTATGCAGATCAAATTAACGAGTAGAAATGAATGATACGTATAGACGCACAAGTCAGTCCCAAACCTTCGAATTCATGACAGGAAATTACGAACGAGATCGACTCAACATAGCATCATCCAGATATGTTCTATAAGATGACTACCCTAAAATAATCTAACCTATGAAAAGTGAGGTTATATCCATCATCTCTCAGACAAGGTCTGACCAATCACAAGGTTTCTCTACCAGTCTTAAAACAAATTGGCGGTCAACTGCGAACTAGAAGAAAAACTGGTTCAATTGAAGTAAAAGTTGAAAGTTGGCCCTCTTCTTACTTGTGACTTTTTGATTGATAATTGTTAATTGTCTGCATAAACACAGCCATTGAAAACAAGAAGTTCAACTTATAATTGTTAATTCTTAATTGATAAATGTTACTTGATAATTTTTAAATATGGCTGCATAAATCCACACTTAGTTGATGTCGAAATATAATTTTTTGGTGTCTTGGTTTTGAACAACGTTGAACTTTTCAACTCAACTCAACATATAAAAAACTGGAAATCGGATCGTCTGCTCGTCCTCGAATTGTTCAGCTCACACCACTCTCTGTAGATGTTACATAAAATTGGAATAGTGTCATTTTCTTTGCCTAGTGAAGTCTTTCCTGATGCTTACAACCTTCAACCTTCCTTCTCACCGCTGGCTAACACGATGTTCCTCGAACATTATATGTTTACCTTTCGTGTTGTCCACAGATGAGAAAAAAAAGTTATAGTTAAATACTGTCAGCAACAAACTTGAACTGTTCCATTCTTCCTCAACATCTTCCACAGAATTTCTGTTGACAATTTGTGATATTCATCTAATCGTATTCGCATAATTGTCTCACTCGTTTGATGGATAAATGAAGAATATCGACAATCCAACCCACAGGCTAAACCAGAGTCAAGGCTTATCGCCAAATTGTGACTGAGTCGATTAATTTGGTGCTCGATAAAATGCTGCCTCAACAAGAGAAGTTCTGAGACATTCGGAGAATGTCTCATTTGAAGAGATGTTCAGAGATAATTGATATTTTATCACTGCGAATAAATCAAATCAAATCAAAATATACTTTATTGTCGGAAGAAAAGAATTCTTATTGACAAAGTGTGGAAATAGATCAATCTGAGTAAACATAAGGTACATAAAGGTGTGTAACAAATGCAGAAAAATTTATAGTTATGTATGCAAAGACACTTTAAAACATCTTGAACTTAGTTCAATAGCAGTCACAGTTAAGAAAAAGAAAAAGGTAAAATGCCATATAAGCTAAGAACAATTGAATTATATTTGAAACGTAAAATATGTGCAAATAACAAAAGTCAAATCAAATCAAATCAAAATGTACTTTATTGCCTGAAGAATAAATTCTTATTGACAGAGTGTTGATCGTGCTTACAAAGCATAGTCTATGTAGAAAATAAATATAAATATTCAAGTATAAAAATGTCCAAATGTTAAAAAATGTGTAAATATATAAAATTGTTTAAAATGTAAAAATGTATAAAAGTAAAAATGTAAAAAAGTAAAAATATGTATGAACATTCACAAATTTGTTTGTAAAGACAAAAATACATTAAAACCAGCAAGTTTGAAATTCGGTAGCATTATTTTAGAATCAGGCAACCTGATAGAATTCGAGATTATAATACACTTTCTCCAATAGAAACTTCTTTACCGATTTCCTAAACTTTTGTTCGTTTTCTATTTGCTTTAGGTGCAAGGGTAGATGATTGAACAGCTTCTTGCTTTCGTAAATTATAGAATTCTTGGTTAGTGTTGATGTTGGGATAGGTAGTTTAATGTTATGGGAAGAGCTGCGGGTGTTATATGTCGTTGACTCATATCTGAATTCATTATATTTTTTTTGAACTAGGCAAACGGTTTCCAAAATGAAAATGCAGGATAGAGGCAGTATTCTATGAACAAAAAATAAAGGTCTACATGAATCCCTCGAGTCAGCTTTGCACATATATCTTAGTGCTCTTTTTTGGAGAATAAAAAGTCTATCGAATGAATAGTTCGTGCACATGCCCCAGAAACAAATACCGTAACGTATAGCGTATAGCGTTTCATAGTGGCATTCGACTGAAAATAGTCCTCTAGGTACTACAATGAAGCCATTGGTTCAAAGCAGCCATATTCGTGTCCAAAATAATGTGTGAAGGAAGTTGGGTGTCATCGCATTCGCAGAGAGTTATTTCCCATAAAATCTGATATAATTACAAATGTGACAACGCCATATTGTATGGTGGAAAACTGGCAACAATGGATAGCTGAGTTGTTGGTTCTATATTCATAATTGGACTTGTTTTGATTCAAACAGCGAAAACCTCATTTTCCACATTTTGCATAAGATACTTATTATATGAAATTCTCGAGGCAATTCAGTTCATTGAGGCAATTCAGTTCCTTTTCTCCGTATGTAAATGTATCTTTTCATGTATAAAATGATGGACGAGTGGGATGTATGATGTTTTGCAACTTTAGTTTTCTGAGCATTATGTAAATACGAGATTTTTATCGTTCTCCAAATAATTGAAACGATTTGGACAGATCGTTATCCAATCGAACTTTTTCCAAAGTCGATTCACAAAAAGTCTGGGATGACTGAACATTCTTTTCTCAATCTGCACCGTAGTGGATATATGCATGGCAATCAATTCATCTTGAACTTTTTGTAACTTCAATCAATTGAAATATGAAGTTGAAACAGTTGAGGTTCAATATACCTGAATATTATTTCTAAATTACCTCTCATTTGTGTTGAAGGTTCAACAATTCTGCTCCCTATTGGTTCGGATTCCTTTATGAAAAACGACTTTGACTAGGTTTTCCAAAATATATTTCTTCTACTGTCATTTGCCCTATGTCGATGGGTGTTTCAAAAGAGGTGGCCCCGTTGATAGGATGAGTTCGGTTTGATCAGTAGAAAGTCATCGTAACGGCATCCATATTCGAGATACAGGGCATTGAAAAAAATATATACACATTTTCAGGATAATGTCGAAACTACCGGCAATAATATAATGAAATTTTGTACGAACATAGGGGGCGCTAATCACATGGTTTGTACCGATTAGTTTTGAGCATAACTTTTCGGGATGAAATTTGATGTGAACTTGTATAAAACTCAATTTTACATGATACTGTGTACCGTTTTCAGAATATTTTGATATGCAAATGATGAAATGATAACTTCTTATGATATTTATCAAGTATCATTGAAAAACAATTACCTTTTTATTGAGAACCAGAGACAATTCTTATTCTGATGCTAGAGTTATCATTTGAACGAAGGATGACAAGCAGGAAATGGAAATGAAATAATTTTTGAATAGAACAACCTAGAACACAGACAGGAGGACACATTCGATCTAGTTCAAATGTCTGATCAGATCTAGATCATCATATTTTGAGCTCAGGATATTATAATTGAAATATTTCCAATCAGTAATAAAATACCCAAATATAGTCACAACACAGAACATCTGTACTAGTTCTAGTATAGTTGTTGATTTCGAATTGACAAGTTCTAGAGTGAAATGTCAGGCTGTGGGCACGTTTCGAAATAATCGAAAAAATTGAATTTGTATTCCGTGCAATTTTTTTTTAACATAAAATCGTAGTAGAGCGCTTTCGACTGTTAAGTCATCCTCAGTGCTCACCTGTAAGTAAGTAACAATGATTGGAATTGGGAGTTCATTTGACAAAGTTTTGAATTTTTGAAAACTGAAAGTAGGGTTACTTACTCGTCAGGTATACAAGAAATCCATAATCTAATTGAATGCAGATGCCATGTTTCATGGATTTTCATCACGACTTAATAGTCGAAAGCGCTCTGCTACGATTTTATACATCGAAAAGAATCGCACGAAATAAAAATTTTATTTTTTCCATTAGTTCTAGAGTGTCCTTTTTGGCATGGCCACGACATACTTTTCCATTATGGCCCCTTCTCGAGGAACGCCACAGGGCATGACCTCTGCGTTGATAAGATAAATGTCCCCAAATAATGAATTCATTGATGTCACCGTTGCCGAGAGTTGAACAAGATCGATGTCTTTTTAATACCACCGCATCGAGCCGACCGAATCAATGGATCCTCTGGATTGCCATTGGTCGATTTGAATGGAATACGAGCGATAATAAAACAGCCAAATAGAGTGCCGTGACGGCTGCAAACAATAACGGACTCTGAAATATGACCCGAACGACATATTTTCTGTATTTGTTTTATCATTTTCCAATTGAGCACATCGAATCGAGCATTCTAAGGGTTATTTAACTTTATTGTTAGTGAGAACGAACTGTTCCGTTTCCCATGTAAGCTCTGCATCACCTTCTCTAGTACCACAAAAAATTAAGCGGGCAGGTGGTCGAGACGGTCAAGCGACATCATAGTAATCACGAGATCGTGGGTTCGATTCCTGGCTGGTAGTTGGAATTGTCTTTTTTTCATGCGCTGTACAATGTTTATCATAAAGTTCTACATAGAACTATCCCAAATGCCATAGTGGTTTGGATTCCATTTGTATTAACTGTAGATCCCCGTCTCCTTCACTCGCACAAGCCCTTCGGGGCTTCTGAGGGTTGCTTCTGCAACTAAGGGGATGAGTAACAATAATAATAATAAATAATAATAATAATTCAGTATCTACCTGATACAAGTCAATGATGAGTATGTTTTAGATGTAAGTCACTCATCATATTGCAGATTGATGTGTTGAATAATGTTAATAAGTGCGAAAGAATTTAAAATTGCTCAAAAAGCAGGTTGGGTCTCTCATGTGAAGTGAATGTATTTTTTTGAGCATCCACTATTTAATTCAGCCTCCACGCTTGAGAGAGATTGGCTGTACCAACAATACAAATTTCGTTGGATCATTTTTGTTGTATGAATCCAATTTCCGCAAAGGTAACCGAATAGATTCAGTGAATCCCCAATTTTCAAATCAACACAGAATATTTTCATTGGAGTTTCAGTGCGAATGAACAAATTTTCATTTCATCCAACAGAACTCTTGGCTGTTCACAATCAACCAATCTTGTTTTTTCAGCTTTTTGTGGGATTTTCTCTCCTCGTATTACGATATATTGGTGGTAAGGACAAATTTTGTGATATGCCCCAAAATGTCACTGCGCTTGAAATCAAACCTTCAGATGCCTAAAAGAGAAATCTTTTATTTGTAAGTGACACCTTTTTTGAAAAATTTGGAAATATAAATATATTCTCATATATCTCAGTGGACGTTCCGGGAACGAATCTGCTCCCGTTTTCAACACAAATTAGAACACTTTTCTTTGCATAATTTTTCAATGTTCAGTTGGTTTTGACACTTTCCAGTGTCGAATTTGTGTTCTAATTTGTGTTGAGAACGGGAGCATTTTCGTTCCCGAAACGTCCACTGAGATCAGTAGGAGTATTATTCTTATTGATTATATTTATATTCCCAAATTTTTCAAAAACAAGGTGTCACTGACAAATAGAGAGTGCGGAGACATTTTGGGGCAGATCACAAAATCTGTCCTTACTACAAAATATTAAAATAATTTTCAATAACTTCGACTACAATTTTTCAAAACGAGCAGATAAAATCCCTCGAAAAGCTGAAAAATGAATGTACCACCTCCTCGAAAAATCCACAGACAGTAATTAATCTTGACTGGAATATGTTTTTGCTGTTGGAATGATGGCAGGCATATTTGTTCATTTGAAATGGTTATGATTTTTGTGTCCATTTGTCGACAAAATTCTTTGCTTCATGAAACTCAGATCTACAAAATGTTTTGATTGAAGTTTCAGTGCGGATAAAAATAGAAAATAATTCACCCAAAAGAATTTATATTATCGATTGTAAAATATTCTCGGTTTGGGAGTGTATTGCCGTAACAAAATATGTGTATTCATTCAATATATCATTGTGTTGAAATGACATAAGACAATATATTCAATATATTCTGACTGACTGAACAAACATTTACTTCGAGACACTATTTTGTAATGTGTTGATTATATCTGATTTCGTATTACCGTGATGAAATATATCAGTTCTATGAACCAGCAATTTTGTTGGGATGGAGTTGAAATTGCTTGTTTCCACAAAATATTTGGTTGAAGAATAACAAAAACAAAATGTTGTGGCAGAAATTGTTAGATTCACAAAATTTTTGTGGTAGAATCAAAATTTTTCTACGTGTCCTGAAATTGTGCCAGAACAGTAGTTTTTCATCACGTTCTCATAAGAAAAATCAACAAAATTTAAATCGACCTGATATTTTGTGCAATCGAGAGTGCACAAGATGATGTCAACATGACAAACAAGAATACCTACCCTTATCAGGAAAGTGATATGACATTTGATTGGTTAATCATGACATTGATGATATCATTAGCAATTCAATTTTCTCAACATGAATATTGCTACCTTTATTTCCTACCGGTAATTGCATCACTTCGTATTATTTGATCACAAAAACAGGTCACTCTGATACTCGTATTTTAAATTCCATCAATTTTTTCTCATCTCGCCACCGAATTACTATTCCAACGTTTCCGTTAATGAATACGGTGCGTTAATCTGGATGTGATTTGGTAATTTCCCGAATTACAAAAATCATCACATATCTGCGTGTGCCATGACCAATCCCCTATATATCGTGGCCTACTGTTAATTAGAGAGGTGTCAGTGGCCACCACTAATAACTAACTGGCTTTGGTTAGTGGGTCCTTAGCCGAATTTATTTTTGACATTTCCATACAGGGTAGCGGTGATATTCAGCGGTGATATACAGTGCATTGAATAACCCCTGGAAGTTTGATCCCATAGTTCTGTGACACCCTGTATAAGTGCGGTGATATATAAGTTCTGTCTGTAACTTGGCATTCATTACTTCAAACTGAATATGAGAATAGTGAATTTGAGATCAATTGAGGAAAACAAAATACCTGGTAATATTTCTATCTGACAACTGTCACTTTTCGGTGTCAAAGAAGAAACATTATTCATTGATTGTGTTCAGAACGGAAGCAGATTCGTCCACTACATCAAAATATGAAGGTTGAATTCCAAGCACAGTGACATTTTGGGGTGGATCATAAATCTGTCGTCACTACAAATTTATTGAAATGATTATAATAATTTCTATTTTTATTTTTTAGAAACGAGATGATCTTCCATGAAAACTACAATGAATATTTGTGTAGGGGTTCAACTATACAGGATAATATATCATTATTACTGTCTATGAAGTTCACAGGGCAGACTTCTTGGTGAAAAACAATGTTTTTATAAACATTCTCAAAAGGGTATCAAAACTTTCCCAAAGAAAGGAATAATGTTTGGTTTCATTAAACCATGAAGCAGATGAAACTCATTACGGATCATGGGTATTTAACTGAGAATATCTGGATAATTATTCGATTTAGGGTATCGAAATGCGTTGTCATTCTCAACTAAATAATTGGAAGATAAAAATGATAATGTGAAATCAATAGTCAATGAGACACCCAACTATGAATTCCAATCTCAATCTACGTATCAGAGTACGGAATAGATAATATTCCACAATTGTAGATGAAGATTTGTGTTGTCAAACAACAATATTCACATCAATACACTGACAAAAACACACGAATACCACGGAGCGCTTGCACGAATGAGTGAGAAAATAAATTGCTACACGGTTAGCTGATGCGAGCCATGGGCGCCGCAATACTGGCGTCAGCTTCTTTTCCGACCGCCTTTCCCTTCACTCCGCGGCAGGCTATAACGTGACAACGAACAAATCTGAGACTGTGAAATGAGAGTGTCAATTTGAAAGCTCGGGTATATACAAGGTGTTTCATCATATATGCGCAGGGCTTCAGGATGCTTGTCCAAAAGTATGAAAGGAAGTTTTCATTAACTTACCGTCTGAAATGTACCATTATCGAGATACAGGGTTTTGAAATTGAAAGTGAAAAACTTTTTTTTGTGAATATCTCTGGAACCCTTCATCGCACAAAAAAAAAGTTTACGTAAGGATTTTCTACTCATAATAAGCTATGTTTTGTGCATTTTGCTTTTTTGTCAAAGTCATAATTGGAGGAGATTTCGAAGGGGTGGTGGGTGTTTTGGCCCCCGCGATCTCCCGAACTTAATTGTTTAGATTTTTCTTTTAGGGCCATCTCGAAAACCTAGTCTACGCTACTCCAGTTGGAAATATTGACCAATTCAGAAAGCGCATTGTTGCATCTTGTGACATAATTCGTAAGAATCCGGGAATTTTCCTGCGTGTTAGACAGTTAATGCGTCGAAGAATTGCTGTATGCATTGACGTCAACGGTGGACATTTCCAACAATTGATTTAACTGATTTTAGTGATGAATTATTGATTTTTATTTGATTCCGCAATAATGAAGTCGACGTTCGGTTTCGTCACTTGTTGTGACGTTTAAATAAATTGTTAGATCAGCGAAATGAAAATTATTTCGAAATATTCACCATGTTTTTCAACATAAAAGTTGATTTTTCTCGAAAACGGTCAACTTCAGAGCTCATGACCAAGAGTGCCTTTTTTATGTGAAAAACATTTACGGTTCAAATGGGCGACACAAAAATGTACTTTTTCCAGTGACGTAGAAGTAGGGGAGAAAAACACCCACTACCCCTTCGAAATCTTCAACAAATATGACCTCAAAGGAGAAGTGAACAGCAAAAACCATAGCTTATTATGAGTGGAACATGCTCAGAAAAGCTGTTTCCTGTCTGATGAACGGTTCCAGAGATATTCGCGGAAATACATTTTTTATTCAAATCAAACACCCTGTGTCATGCACCCTGTGTGCATGGTAGGGGGTGAGTCAATAAAAACTTCCTTATATATATATATATTTTTTTTTGATGAGCTATCACATCCTGAAGTCCTGCGCATATATTTTGAAACACCCTGCACATGGGGTGTTTATAATTCATATGAGATTGATGAGATATCAATTTACGTTCTCTATCAGCCCTTTTGTGTTATTTGATCTGTAACACAACAAATAACAAATGTTGAATCAACAAATCTCGCGCGACAAAACTCTCGTTTTTTGTCCACTCCGAATTTCTGCCGTTCCTTGGAGAATTCCAACTCATTTCAGCGGAAGTAGGAAATCCAAACTGCCTCGGGAGAAGTCGATTCCCCAAAGTGGAGATCTATTAACTTTGTATGTGATTTCCTACGAGCAACGAAACCTTCCGAATTCCCGGAAGTTTATCAACTATTGAAGGTATTAGTGTTGTATGTATTAGTGGGAAGCCAAGCTTTCACTTGATTCCCATGTTTCTCATGTGGAATTCTTTCTGAATTGTATCAAGAATGGGATACCGCAACGAACCATTTTGAACGGGAATCTGTTGGAATATTTATTATGCGTCCCACTTTATCTTACATGAGCGCAGCATTGACATCTCAGGAACGTTTACAGAAATACTCAATTTTGTCACGAAGTGATTTCAGATATTTCCCAATTTTTTTATTTATTTATATATTCATTGAGCCAAAAAATTGCTAGTACAAAAATATTTCAATTTTTACACTGTCAGGCTCGAGACCTGTCGAACATCGCTATACCAAGCATCATTCATCAATAGAACGGCAAAGTTGTAGAATTCTTTGCCTAGTGAAGTCTTTCCTGATGCTTACAACCTCCAAACATTCAAGAAAAATTCCAACATCTTCCTTCTTTCCCAAAATTCTACCGCTGGCTAACACGATGTTCCTCGAACATCATAGGTTTCCCTTTCGTGTTGTCCACAGATAAAAAAAAAACATTATTTATGGATATGGATAGGAATAATTATAAATACTTGTTCATAGATACATATAATTATAAATACTTGTTTACAACACCTCAGACTTTGAAATACATCTTTCTAACTTTTTTTTTTTGAACTCTCAAACTTGTTGCTTCTTTCACTTGGTTTGGCAAATTATTGTTTTTTTTTAAGCCAGAGCGATTTTTGCAATAAAGCTGTATGGAATTCATCCACAAAGTAGTTATTTTTACTTCTCAGATTTCATTCCATATAGTTAAGAATTTTGCAGGAAGTTGGTTGTTTATTATTTTGTAAATGAACGTTATTATTTGAGTGACATTTGAAAAATTTGAGCTTTGCAACATGTCTTTAACACTTGTATATCTATTACACTTTGATAAAATACTCATAACTTCATTTTGTAGGATCTGCAACCTATTTATATTTTCCTTCGAACATGAAAATAACAATGGAGCGCAATGTGTGAAATGTGGATGAATAATAGTATTGTACACCGTTCTTTTTGCCCAAGTACATAATTTTGTAGATATTCTGTGGAAGAAACCAATTTTCTTACCTAATTTCTTACAAGTGTAATCAATGTGCTGGCTCAAACTCAAGTGTGGATCGAGTTGTATCCCCAGATATTAAATTTTATGCACTTTCTCGATATTTTCGTTATCCATAATTATTTTTAGATTCTTTTCATTAAATAATCAACAATATTCTCGACTTTCAACTTCTCAACTTCTTTAGTTTAAGCCAGTTCGCCAGAACGTTCAATTCACCATTTATAGTATTAACTATTGCTTAATGGTCAGAGCCAATTACTGATACCATAGTATCGTCTGCATATAGTTCACAAAGCTATTTGTTACATATTTATTAACATCATTCATGTATATCGAAACGAGTAACGGGCCTAGTACACTCCCTTGAGGCACACCGTAAAATACTTCAACCTTTTTAGATATATTCTTGCCAATTTTTGTTTGTTGATAACGACAACATGAATAGTTATTCAACCAATGGAGAGCTTTTATTCCATATGACTTACATTTTTTGATTACCTATTTTTTTTGCTTGAACCGTTTGCCTTTTATTTGAAATTTGCAGTTGTCATATTAGCAGTCAATGCCAGCAATTAAAATGAAATATGAACTAGAATAAAATAAAATGAGAAAATTCAACGCAGGTATCGCCATAAGAACGTTTATACATGATATGAGTTTGAAATAAGAATATTTTTTTTATCTGTGGACAACACGAAAGGCAAACCTATGATGTTCGAGGAACATCGTGTTAGCCAGCGGTGGATTTTGGGAAAGAAGGAAGGTGTTGGAATTTTTCTTGAATGTTTGGAGGTTGTAAGCATCAAGAAAGACTTCACTAGGCAAAGAATTCCACAACTTTGCCGTTCTATTGATGAATGATGCTTGGTATAGCGATGTTCGACAGGTCTCGAGCTCGTCTGGTTTGTCTACTAGGAATCGCGCGTGGTGGCATTTTAGATGATATTTGCGTTGAGCACCGACCGTGAAAGTATCTATGAAAGAAGGCAGAGATCGCCGACCTTCCTACGATGATCTAGAAAGGTCAATGATTCTGAATTGAATCTGAGAGCTTAAGCGTATGTTTGGGGGCTGAGCTCCAAACATGTGAGCAGTACACTCGACCCATGTCGAATTTGTGCTTTGTAGATCATAAGCAGTTGCTGGGATGTGAAGTATCTCTTCGCACGGAAAAGAAAACCGAGTTTTTGTGGAGCAGTTTTCGCAATGGACCTCACATGATCGTCCCATGAGAGAGCACTGTTGGTGGTGACACCCAGCATGGATATTGACGACCTCATAGGAACAGTGGTACCCGACATCATCAAATTGGGCATTGTGTGATCAGTGAACATACAAGCTTGAGTTTTAGTTGCATTGAACTGTACTAGATTCTCAGATCCCCATTTCAGAATTCTTGTCAGATCCTCATTTGAAGCATCGACCTGTCTTCGCCTTGCACCTCTGGCCTCGTTGGATGATATAGGGGCTTTAGAGGAAAAGGCGGAATGAAGTGTACTATCATCCGCAAAGCTATGAACTGGGCTAGAGGTCACATGAATAACATCAAGAGATGGTCATCTTTTATCTTTTTATTTTATTTCATTCGAGAACTGATAATGCGCATGTCCCTAATCTTTTCCATTCTAACAGGTTCTGATTTTTCGGTGACGTCCATTTCTAATCTAACCTGAAATTACAAATTTGTGGGTTGATATTTCGTGGCCCCATTCTCAATATTTCCTTATTATTTCATTATCTCACTCACTTCAATATCTAAGGAGCGAGATAGGCGTTTCAAAGTTCGTCCCATGAATAGAGACAAAAAGTGAGTATTTATTGGTATGCAAAAACGCATAATAGGAAGATAACACATGATAACCTCAATAGTCATTGTCAGAAAAGCCTTGATCTCATTAATTCATTCTTATTTTTTATTTGATTCTGCTCATCTGTGTGAACCTAGTTGTTATTTCTCATTCATCATCATTGTTTTATTTTATTTTTTATTTTATTTAAATTGCTGTAAAAACTCACAAAATAGTTTTCTTTATCGGTTCAACAGAAAATCAGAAGGTACAAAATACATAGGCAGAACAATCACATTCGAATCAGAAAATAAAGCATGTGACTTTACTTTCTGAACGAATGATGTATTGTTGCATGATTTTTCTATATCAGAACATCATTATAAAGTTGGTTTCAGTTGCAAATTCGATGAGTGTGTACACCTTCACTCCATTAAATTCTCTTTTACATCCGATATTTTTTCGGAGTTTCGTCTTCCCATTTGGTGAAAAGTTGATCAACAATTTTTATCACTTGTTTACCACGATGATGTCAGTTTTTAATTTATGTAACCACATTGTTTATTCTCTGTGATGATTGTTTGATATATGGAACGTTTTATGAGTTTATAATGTTTTTCCAATTATTTTCAGGATATTGTTCATCAATGTTGTTATTATCGTCAAAATGGTGTGTCAATATACAGGGTGATGGATGATACTATCATGATTATGTGGAGATTTCGATTTTTTTTCCAAAAGATGTTTCTAGCGATATGGATTGCTCCAGCCTGAAACAAGAGAAATAAACAATAATAGAAGAAAAAAGTATGATCTTCCAGAGTTCAGTTACAGTTCATGTAAATATAACAAATATTTTGAATATTTTATATAGTTTTCATGTTGGGTAACCTCCTTTCCTACATGGATAGATAACTATGAAATGTCAGATATAATAATTATTGTGATAATTATTAGACCAATTCCAATTACTCAGATTATATTATTACCAATGAATTTCTGTAGATGCTGGAGTAGGAGTAGTAGGAGAAATTCACATTTCACTTTTTAGTTTTAAAATTCGCACCAAAACGCTTGTCAGTATCATGGGCGTCGTGAGTGATGTCACTTGTGATTGAAAGAAATATAAACACAAGACGTTCCTCAGACGATAATTCAATAATTTAGTTATTTTTTGTTATTGAATATGTATCCTAATGGGTACAAGTGGTGTGTGATCCCACAGTGTGATAACACATCAATAAAAACTCCTGACGAGTCATTTGTGTTTGTTCCACGAAAGAAAACAATGCGAGACGAGTGGTTTGAAAACTTGCAAGACGAGATTCAACAGCAATATTGTCTAGTAGTCACCTTCATTTTTCTGAAGATCATTTCGACGTGAGTATTTAATTTATTCTGAAGATCTTGCTTGAGACTTGAATTCAATATGAAAACAATCTACCTCGAGGTCACGTTTCACTTGTCGTTGCAATGTGTATTTCATTAGAATTCCAGATGTCAAATGATATGAAATGGGAATTAAATGGAAAACCATCGTCACAGATCCTCATGAAACCTGGGTGTAATAGTATATTACGTAACAAAAGTTGTAGATCGCATATTACGCACAAAGTGGAGAGAGTGTAACTCCACGAGTGCGTAATTGCATTACAACTCGAGTTTTGTACTATACTTTTTCTACGACCACGAATACAGTGAGAGTCAAACAATTAGCGCCATATGGATAACGTTTTTATCACCAGTATTTGTGAGGAAATTTCATAAGTGATGATAGTTGCTGAATTGTAGAACATCCACATTATCTCATCGAATATAGGAATAAGGAATAGGAATTTTGATCAATCGTGAAGGTCCATTATTTCCGACATCATCATGGAATATTTTCGCAATGCACCATCTCTTTTCGGGGACACATCACGAATAAAATTTGTTATGTTCATATGAAGAAAACATTTTGACGTACTGTATATCCTTTGAAGTTGGGTGTGTACTTCGATCATTGAACAGACTAGATAAGTAATCCACAGCCCTGGCAATACAGTTTGTTTGGAAGTAACATCTATAGTATCTATCTTTGTCTAAACAAGGATAGCAGGAGCTGATTCTCCCAGCACCAGTGCCGTGTTGTCAGAGGGGGTCGAATTTATCATTAATTCATGATGGAACCAAATTGAAAATCCGTAACAATTTCAGTGGTACTTTTCAGCATTTCTTGGTGGTAAAATGAACAATGACGAGACACTGTCGCAGCTGACCTATGGGTATAATCAATATAATCTAATCAAATCAATTTAAATTCATTTTTATCCCATTCCATTTGGGAAAATGCTTCAAAATCTCGAATGATACGACAATGGTAACTCACCTATGGAATGACGTGTTTTGATCGCCGGTTCAAATTGTCTTCAACACACCTCACAACGTCTCACCATTATATCAAATCACCAAAACAGAAAATAAACTGAGTTTCTGAGGAATTCTGAGTACACAAAACTGAACACAAGTTGAATAATATCGATAAATCAAAACAATAATAATAAATAATGACAGATACCAAAGCAATAATCGCCGTTGACTGTCAATATCAAATTGCGGTGTTGCAACGTTGAGCAAAAAGTATTCATGATACCCATGCTGGTCCTCGAGCCCCCAAGAAAGTAAAATTGCTAAGGCTCAGAATAATGTAGCAATCTTCTATTAATCAGAACTGATTCATAATCGTCATGACCCAAATTTATTATTATATTTGTGCATTGAACTACATGAATTCATAGAGGACTTTAAATATTATGGACTATTTATCACTTTTTGATGATTGGATATGACAACACTGGCGACGATTGGGTACTAATATTATGATAATTCGAGGAATTCATGTTAGCATCAGAATATTTGTTTTGTGATCCTTCTAGTGGGTTTGTTGTTCGGAGGGTGTGTACTGGAAATAAGTCAGTGAGTGGGAATGTTGGGTAAACAACATTTATGTGATCATTGGTTATTTATTCACAAGCAATCAGCATAATACAATTATTATCCATTTCATCCAATCATCCAACAGATATTTCTGATGAATCTAATCGGATGAAAAAAGTGACCATCTTTTATTAATTACCGAGCATTATCAGTGGTGAAAATTGGATAAATTCGGAAAAAAAAGGAGCCGCGGGTGTGATTCGATCCTGCGACGTTTTGGGCGTATCGTTGAGAAGACAATCGCTGACACACTGTGCTACCAAGCAATTTGTAATTGATTTCACTTCATTAGATATTGTGTAGGTACACTCATTATCGCTGGCTCACACATAATTATCAATGAAATAATAATACAGTGAGGTGAATCACAGAATAAAAACTGTAATTCAAACTATCATAGCTAGGAATATATAAACATATACAGACTTGATCGATTATATGGTGAGAATATAATATGTATAGCGATGATAGTGTAACCAATCAACCTCCCTGTCAGATCATACAAGAAGACATTTCATTGAAAGATAGAAATGGTGAGATAGTGTGAAAAAGTTGTGAGCAGAAATTAGAGTACCTATATTGGATGATTATCTGTAAGGCGAAATGAATCAACGTATCTTCGGAAACCGTGCTTTCGCTCATATAACATAACACTTTGGGTCAACTGTGTATAAGGAGAAGCTTTCTGCGATTGTTCTTTGGTCGTGGAAAAAATATCATCAAATTGTAAATGAACTCATATGAAAGTTTTGTTATTTCTAAATCCTGCTGAACAAACATTATATCAATTTCAGACAAATTAGCAGTTTTTGCCTCAGTAAATCCTTGTTTCATGACTATTTCTCTTCTGATATGAATTCAGTATGAACAATATTGAATCGTACAAAAAATCACTGTTCACTCCAAAATGACATTCTTTCTGATTGGTATTCAACATATCATGGACTGACTACCGCATTTATCCACCAAAATATTCACCAATCTCGCTCCTGATGGAAAAATAATTGCTTGTTTCGTATTCCATGACTCAAGATTCGATAAATAAATACATAATTTCAATGATGTCGGATAATTGTCATCATACATTTCCATTGCAACGGTGATATGAAGTACTCCCTATACAACAACATCGTGGTTTCTATAGATGTTCTTGGAAAAATATCATTACCGCAGTATCGCTAGAATTTGTATAGAAATTCTCATACCATTGATGCGGATAAGTACCCCTTTTACCGAATCCCCTGAATACACTTCGATTTCGAACACCTGCAGCCATTCACTTCCCTCCATCGAAAACGAAATTCTGTGGCCTATCTTCGCGATACACGATCCCATTATTCGCCACATACGACTCGCATACAGCGAACAACAAATGCTTCGCAATTTCAAGCCAACCATTCTCACTATCAGAGACTTTTCAACGTGGGGGATATTCCATTCCTATGGAGAGTAGACTACTGGGAGGTCCTTTCAAGTTGAGGCAGCCTTATCCTTAGAAAACCATACATTTCAGGAAGGATAGAACGAAACGATAAAACTGAATATTTCATGCCTCCGAAGCCATCCGTGAGACATTCGGTGATGGGGATGATAATCTACCATGAGTCATTTAGCTTCCCAACAAACCAGTTGAACATTTGAATCTTCATCTCAAACCATGAATATGAAGCGAGCAACAAAACAATAACAATCGGACGGAGAACAGAAAGAGCATCCTTCGCCGAGATAGATAGATAAATAGATATAGATAGATTTATGTTTATTGACATTGATAATATGTTACAGTAAAAGCAACCATACAATAAACAATAAACATTGGAAAAACCCACAGGAGTTGTTGACAGAAGCAACAACTTGTACGTGGTAACACAACCTGAAAATTACAACATTGCTACAAAAATTTATATTATTCATGCTTTATTTACATTATATTATCTCAAATATATATAAATATAAAATAAAATTAAAATCGAAAGGCAGGAATGAAACGATAGTAAAATTGAATTGAACAGATTAAAAAATTGAAAGAAAAACAAAATGATTGATTGCGAAATCTGGAATGTAACAAGATAGCAACACTTTGATTACAATTCATCAATAATAATGGCAATCCTCTAAGGTGTGAACTTCATGATGTTCATTATTATTATTTTTTATTATATTATAATTATAAGTGATTCTCAATTAACTCTAAGATTTTTCTCCTGGATGTACTTCTGATATGGGCTATGAGTCTCATCCTTTTGAACTCTCTCAAAGTATTCTCGTTTTTGACATATTCTGTTAGGTTGTTATCAAATTTTGTTCCCAGATATACATAGCTCCTTTGCCGATATGTTTGTTCATAGCAGGGGCAACAAATTTCTGTTTATTTCTTGTTTCATAGGTATGAGTGTAGCATCGTAAATTGAGTTTGTTCAAGTATTGCCTTATGTTGACCTGCATATAAAATAACTGTCGAATGTGGAGTAACTGTGTTTCAGAAAAAAGTAGGTCCGTAGAATACATTCGATGTTAGTTCAACAGAATTCTCAAAAATGTATTTTGGGACACTTGTAACCCATCACAATATGCCTTCGAAACACCTCCCCGCCTATGATTCCATATTTCAAATGTGATTCCACTAGACTATGATACACTATGATTTTTTCTCTTGGTTTTAAATATTCCACTATTTTTTGTATCTATATAGTATGCATCTCAGTTTTTTATTAGATAGTCCATATGGATAGCCCATTTGAAACAACAATCCAACATAATTCCTAAATATTTTATTTTGTTAGTGGGTGGTAGTGGGTTTTGGTAGTGGAATTTTGTATGACTATATCATATCTAGCTCCCAAGTCGAATATAGCACAATACGTCCAGAATTGCGACAGAAGTGGATATAGAACTGTTTCAAATTATTGCTATTTTCAAAATATTGCATTGGAGTATTGATTAAGTGGAAACGTATGAAACTGCTAAGGCATACAACTGATTTCTTTTATCACGACCCTGACAGATCAAACCTTGAAGGGAAAACTTTCGGATGAATGTATCAACATTTGTTGCAAGATCTTCCTAATATTCTGATAATGATGTGAGCTTTCTCAAATTGATTTGATAACTTTCAGTGATTTTTATTTATATCATGTAAAATAGGAGAATTGTTGGAAGGATATTTTCACAAAGCAGTGATGAACTTTACAAAGAGAACTATCGATTGATTCTAGGAATAGTTAGCAAATCGATTTGCTGTCTCTGAATATTTTATAAGGCTGGAAAGGGATTCAGAGAAGACACACCCACTTGAATAAGTAACTGTTTCTTGTTAATCGCTGCGAGTCAATCAACTTCAACCGACTGGTTTCCGACAGGTTCAGTGTGACTCAAAGCACTCCAATCAAAATTGTAAGAAGGGCCACGATTTTTTTTCAAAATAAATTCCCAATAATGACTGAATTTTATTCGAGAATGTGGTATATTGATTTTTTATACACTCCTTGAAGTTGGATATGAAAATGGTGGATTCATTATCGATTTATAAAGGAATACATGTCAACCAAAAATTCAATCTGTTCGACAACTTGTAACTGTTTAGTGTTTAATTCATTTCAAAACAAGGTGAGACTGAAAAATGGAGAATTTCTCTTTCAGTTATCTGAAGGTGGAATTCCAAGGTCGGTTCGAAGTTCTCCAGTGGTTCTGGAATAGTTCAATGTGAAATCAAATCACGAACCAGTTTACAACCAGTTCTGAACTGCTTCCACATCTGATCGGAATTGCAGCTGCAAACAAGAATATATCCAGTCTTCCTAGTTATCCAGGATTTGGTGCTTTGTGAAACAATAGAATATCTCAAATGCGAAAAGAAAAAAGAAAAGTGTAGGGACTTGTGCCCACAAGGAATGATTTCGAAGTTACGATTCGGAGACTGTGGTCAAATACTCGAATACAAAATAAATAAATACCTACCTGAAAAACCACAACAATATTTAGAAAAGTCTGAATACGCATTTCGGCCACTAGGTTGCCATCCTCAATAGACCTGAAGAGTAAAAATGAATAGCTCTTAGTATCTTTCTTTTACTCTTACTCTTCAGTATCTTACAAGATATTCTCTAGAAATCACCATCGAGAGTGAGTGAGAGTTAGTGGTAATTTCTGGAAAATATCTTGAAAGATACTAAGGAGTCGTTCATCATTTTCACTCTTCAGGTCTACTGAGGATGGCAACTCAGTTGCCGAAATACGTATTTAGACTATTCTGAATATTGTTGTGTTTTTTTAGGTATTTATTAATTTTGTATTCTGCAAAATTTCTGCTATTGAAATAATTATATACCTTCGATGATTTTCAATACTGTCTCAATCATTGCAGAAATGATGGATTATATTCAATCACAATATTGCTGAGTTTCGAATTTAATGAGAAGATCTTGTTCAAATCAATCTTACGATTTCAATCACCTCAATAATTCTCGATTGAACATTTATTTCCATGACGCAATGTGAGAGTTTTCAAAAAACGGGCTATTATTAAAATAAAAGTGATTTCCCTGCGCATTTGTATTAGTCACATACACATATTTGAATTTCCAACTCATTTATTATCGAATGCCTCTAATATGAGAAAATACTCCTCAGAGTTAGATAGGAAACTCTGCAAATATCACCGATATGTTTTCTCGACTCGTGTAATGATCTTCCGGAAATGAACTATTCGAGTTTTATTGTCATCTGGGAAAAATCCAGGATGCATCTCGAATCAATGGTTGTATTGTTGGCGCTAGTCTGGTAGCCGAATGAAAAATAATAAATCTTGAGTGAGTTTGGACTGAAAAACCTATAAACCACCACCAGTTCCTCTGTTTTATTAGCGGTTCATTTATCGAATTCAGCATAGACTATTCGCACTTGTAATTACTATTTCCAGTTTTATGGGCAGTTTGACGCATTATGTTGTTATTAAGTTCGGAATGCTGAAGGGGAATTTTATGATGATTGAAGAACCTGATTGGAGTACTGAAAGAAAGGAATTATGTTGTAGGCAATACGCCACAAGAGCCTATAATATAGTTATAATGTTATGTTTCCATAGTTATAGCCGGAACAGGAAGAATATACTATTCGATTTTAATGGTTCTGTTACCAACAGAAATCCGCAATTTTCACCAGATCATTTATAGAGGGTATATAATTCACGAAACAAGAATTTTCCATCAATGAATACATTGACTTATTTTATATCTGTCAGACACAATTGATATTGACAGAATATTGCTGTAACTTATTGGGAAATTCAACGGATCTGGTATCTGATGAATGAATCAAACTATGGGGGTGAAAAGAAAGTATCATCGATTTCCAAAAAATCATGTTGAAAAAAGTTGACGACCATAAACAGGAGAACATTGATTTTGATTGATAAATAGGTGAAAAGACTGAGTCATGAAAAATCATGGATGTGGTCTGGAATCTTGAGCAAATCGATCTATTTTGTCTGAAATCTCTTCAACGAACTCATTTTAGGTACCTTAGAGAAGGGTTTACCACCTATACGTTGTTTTAGGATATTCACAGTTCACTGAGCATATTCCGACGACTATGCAGCAGACGGATCTGAATTTTTGACCAATATTTCATCACAACTTCGTAAACAAATCCGGGAGAACCAGTGTTGCCAGTTGATTTTATAGCTCGACAGTATAGGAAGTCTGAAGATATGATATTATATATCATTTTCTACTTCATCGAGCTTAGAGAGAGAGAAATTGAAACGACCATAAGAAAGAGACGATGCGATGAAAAATCACGAATCACATTCTATTGAGAAATACGACATTTTCAGTTATTTTCATCCGATCCGAGTTGATAGAGTAAGATCATTCATTCGAGTTTATTGTCTAGCGAATTTAATCTATCGTCTGTCAAGACAAAGAGACTCAGTTTTACTCGTGTTTGGATATTGGAAATGGTAAATAATCCTAGTTATTTCAGCCGGTTCAAAATCAATGAATTGAAAAACTCTCGAATTGACCTAGTTATTGACCAGTATATGCTCTGCAAAAACTGAAGATTATTGCCGAGTTACTTTTTTTTTTCCAAGAGGAAAGGACAACATGAGACACGAATATTTTTTCGTTTGTGTGACAAAACGGAAATCGAAAATTTGTTTCCTTTCGATAGATACTTGGTATTAAAATGCCGTTCAAACGCTTTCAATGAATGAAAAATTCCACTCCATTTCGAAGGAGACTGAGGAAATGAAGATGATCTGATGGGACTATACCAGATGTTCACAGATGATGATAATAATAATGGAATTATCAATTGATTTCATTGATAAATAAACATAACGTGTGAGGTAATGCAATCGGAAATCAAACTACGGAAAGAATTTATCAGGCAGATCAACGGAATTCACACACAGTGCTTTTGCTCCAGCAAAGGAGTTTTCCCAATGTTTCATTCCATAAATAACCCTATCCTGTATGTACTTCATGATTGAATGAAAATATAATAATCTATAGACTGGAAGCTGTGTTTTCTATTCGATTCAAATATAGCGTTGATATTGGGACAACCTTCCTTTTTTTCTATCTGTTGACAACACTGAAGTGAATGTTAGAGGAACATCGTGTTAGCCAGCGGTGAAATTTCGGGAGAGAAAGAAGGTGTTGGAATTTTTATTGAAAGTTTGGAGGTTGTGAGCATCAGGAAAGACTTCACTAGGCAAAGAATTCCATAACTTTGCCGTTCTATTGATGAATGATGGGAGCAACCACAGAAATTGACTTGTACTATCTTGCATTAGCACTTTCGAATACTTTTTCATTATTCGAAATGAAGTAGAAATACGCAACGAAGAATTGTATAAGAGTAGGTCGGAATGCGAAACAGTAGATCTGCCACTGGAACAGTAGACTTGGCAAGTAAGGGAAACATTTCGAATCGATATGAAAAATGTCGGAAAGTTTTTGTCGCCTCTCAATATGCATTGTTAGTGCAGGATTGTCGAATCTTGGATCTAAGCGCTCGCTAAATTGAATTGAATTAGGCACTTTCGTGCTTTGTCAGATCCCTTCGCTTCAGGAGATAATGAAAAGCGATTTTACTGCCACCTGGCGTGGCTGAGAGCTAAGAGCATTGCCGTTTCTCCTAGGGTGGTATCTCAGGTGGGTAAAGTTCTTCCTCTGTCCATGAATACTGATATACTGGTGGCCAGTTTTCATTCTAATTCAATTTTATTCATCACATCCCTTGTTTTCTATCAGAACGAAAGAATGGAGAGCCTAGAGAGTCAGGATAGGTGACAAAGAAATACGAGAATTGTCTGAGGTGTTACAATCATTCCTACAGATTTTTGGGAATTTATCTCCTCGTTTCTGAAAATAGAAATCGAAATTCTCGTCGAAATCATAATGATTATTTTGATATATTTGTAGTAAGGACATATTGTTTTCAAGAAAAATTGGAAATACAAATATATTTTTGATGAAAATGAAAATTCTACTCGGTGTAAAGAAATGTTTCCCTATTACCTCCACCCACAGGAACAGCGCTTTCAACATTGTTTTGCCCTTCAGAAAATAGCCTATGGCGATATGAAATTCGAAAGCGAAACGTACTAGTATGGAAATATTTGAAAAATGCACGCTTACCGTGATTGATGAATGTCATGTAATAATTCACCTTTAAATTCTATTGCTGGTATCATCACATATGGTACTTATAATTCAGATTGATTCTGCATCCTAACCTTTCGGAAAACGATTGAATCCACCACGTTCCTTTCTCATTTGAGATTCGTCCGGTTATATGACCATCATCTCCTCCTTTTTCCATTTTGATCCCTGTGGATGTTATGAATTCAGAAAAAATACTCGAGAAACGTTACCATTCATGACGATAACAAACAACACAGTTGACGTCGACTCAGTTGAGTGAAGTTGGTTACCAAAGATGATAGCTGAAATATCCGAAGGTTGCGAAATTCTATACCTGAATTCATAGGCGTACACATTTATATTCATGAAATTTAATTGATAGGTATTTGCTATCAAACTTTCAAGAGGATATACGCTCGGGTTCTCTCGTTTCTGACAGCTGTATTTCGGGTTGCGTGATTCGACGATGAGCGAAACTTTGAATAACTCTGGAATTCGAGTACATTAGACAGTGGCTGGAACTTTATCGTTGTAGTAAAAATAGTACACATAACTCGTTGGGAAGCGTTTTTCATACACTCGTTATGTTACATTTAAATATCTCCTCGTGCGAAATATGTCATTTTACACACTAGTTATGTAATATACTATTCTCTTCTGGTCGTTTCGCTACTCAGCACTAAAGAGTGACAATTTGTCAGACAAAAATATTTTTTTTTTATCTGTAGACAACACGAAAGAGAAACCTATAATGTTCGAAGAACATCGTGTTAGCCAGCGATGGAATTTTGGGAGAGAAGGAAGGTGTTGGAATTTTTCTTGGAAGTTTGGAGGTTGTAAGCATCAGGAAAGACTTTACTAGGCAAAGAATTCCACAACTTTGCCGTCCTATTGATGAATGATGCTTGGTATAGCGAATTTCAGATACTAAGCGTTTATCTACTGATTGATCTTGACCATTTTCCTAATCAGTTTCGAGAAGTGCATCCAAAGTTCTATCAATACCAGCTCAAAAAGAATATTATTGTCTCCGTTCAGAAGAATGGAAGCAGATTCTCTAATTCTACTGTTTTGGTTGTTATGAATAATGTGAATCTTCGATTTTTTTCTTCACTTCATCATTGCATGTATTTTTCCGCTTCTAACTACCTCCGAACCTTTAGGAAAAATCCCAACACCTTCCTTCTTTCCCAAGATTCCACCGCTGGCTAACACGATGTTCCTCGAACATTTTAGGTTTTCCTTTCGTGTTGTCGACAGATAAATTGAAGTTGACTCAAAGTGCTGGCAAATGGAGCATATACACTAATTTCCAAAATTTTGCTAGGCACAATGTAATCAAGGCTACGATAAATGCTCCAGTTGATTTAAATAACGAGACGACAGAAATAGTAGAATTGCCTCCTGAAGCATTGAAATGAGTTCTAACCATTTTTGGAAATACTGTCCTTGAATGAATAACAGGAAAGATCTTGCTTTCTCAGTAGTTCACTTGTTTTCATTGTGGAATATTGTGAACGAAGGCATTCTGTTGGCCGCTCTTATCCTCGTACCCTCATTCTGCTTTTTACCGCAATCGACGGTTTTCACTGCAAAGAAACCAATTAAGGTTCACCCCACCAAAAGATCAGAGATACTAGAGTTAAAGTATTAATATTCTCGCTTTGATGTAGCTTCTGTACATTCACTTCATGTACACACAAAAGAGTGAAAAAAATATAACATCGTCCACCGCAGAGTATATCGATAAATGCCAATGGGCATGAAAATGTCTGAGGACATTTTCCAGAATATTCGACTGTGGTATTCGAATTATCCTGAGAAATTCGTGTCGACGGCATGTGATGCACGATATCGTCGAGTTCACAGCAATCTATGATCAATTGATTACCAGATGGTCTATCGGAAACTTTCCACCTGAGTTTTCCTTCCGTCCAGAGGCGGACTTAGGATTATCTCTCAGTGGGTGTTGAGTTCCGCAACATGAGAAGGATGAAGTGTAGAGTACATGACGGATGTGTATTATACAGGGTGTCTTGTAAATGTGGAATATGTCCTAGATTCAGATTGAACTTGAAAGGCAAGTTCCTGATTTTTTTTCTGTATACTCTCTTTTCGAAGACATAGGCCCCCAAAGGACATCCTGTATAATACATAACCTGAATTGAAGAGTAGTGAGAGAATGAATTTCGGCAGCTCGAACCTCGAATTGGAAAGAGGTAAACAGTTTTCTAGTAACAAAAAAAAATAAAATCATGGACATTTTCATGGAAAATACAACATTATTGGGTTCATTATTGTTATACTCGAAAACGGTTGATGTTATCGACAATAAACAAGAGTAACTTATTGCACTACCAGGTTCCAGATATCAAAATTTATCTATCCTAGGCCTTCAGCATACAGGGTATTGAAAAATAGGACATTAAAGATGAAGTAACGATAAATCTCACTCCATCTTTCCATTCCCATTGAATTATTTCAATATCTTTGAGAGTTATTCGAGTGAAAATGATTCCCTGAGGCGTTCTTTAGGAGACCATTTAAGAAAGGACTACACAAATAAGATGTAAAGGAACCTGCAATCATATTTCTTGAAGTTCTATTTGAATCCGAGAGATTTTCCCTGACAACTTGTATAGTATTCCAAACCTGATATATCCAGAGACGTTTCTCGCATGGTAACCAGATGATTATTTTTTGATTGATCTTGCATTTACCATTTCCATATTTGGTTTGAAGAAGTGAATCAGTTACCATTTTCAGATGTTCTCAATTGAAAACTCAGGTAACGAGTGTATATTATAAAAACGAACATACCAACAGAAATCTCAATTTTCAATGGAAAATCAGCCAATTTAATATGAAAAACATCATCCCTTGTTAGTTTCCACTGAAAAAAACGTGACATAACAGACTGAAAAATCGACAAGAATTCCTTTCGAACCCCTTTTATTCTTCATCCGAATTTCCATCCTCATTGCCTTCTATCAACTCACCTACCTCTTGGAACGCAATGAATCACTGTCTGAACCAAAAAGGCGTATCATCGACACCAACTTTCACTTTCAGTTCCATTTTCTTTGGGCTTCGTCATAAATCATTCCAACTCGTCGTTACATCTACGCAGGTACTCAACGTCGAGAAGAAGTGAAATATGATACATAGTTCTCAAATGATGCATTGTCACCATAACGGACCGATATGCAAAGTGCTTCAACTGATATCTATATTTCTCAATTATTCATCTATTTCGAAAACAACTGATTTTCTCAGAATCAACCCCACTAATGATGGTAGGACTTTAATTAACGAAAACCACTCTACATGAGTTATTTTTCTAGAAGCATAGCTTCCTGAGATGTTTCATGACCCTACAAGGCATCCTGAAACAATAATTTCGAAGCCTTTCGAGACTCTTCCTGTTGATGTTGTTATTCTTTCAGTGCATTTGAAGTATTGATTTGCTCCTGAAAATAAGAGTTTCCAAGGAGCAGAATGATTATCTTTCAATCAGCTCCATCTGGAGTGTTGAACTCTTAATTTTCGCAGCGCGGTGATAGATTTCGAACACAATCCTGTCATGTCCTTTACGAGCCTATGGAAGCATTACTTGAAAATAAATCTCGTAACAGCTCACCATTCAATTTACAAGTCCTTCAGTTTGTAGGAATTTACCGTTGAATCCGATCTCAGCAAACTGATATGAACTATTTGAAAAATGAAAAAATAGAAGATATTAACAATTATTTCAACACATTTGTAGTGGGGACAGATTTGTGATCTGCCCCAAAATGTCACTGCGCTTGAAATTGAACCTTCATGTAGTGAAAACTATGAAGAGATAAAAGTTGGAGAAAAAAGAATTTGCTAAGAGATACTAGGTGGCCCAATGACGAAACAAGGCCGATTTGATTTAGTTATCATTCTCAAAAAAAAAAAACTCTCGAACCGGTCGATTTTTATTTAGAGGGTGAAATATTTTTTGCGTATGTTTTCAACTTTTTCACTGCGAACCCCTCTTAGGGATGAGCTCCAACCCTTGAATCTCAAATGGGATAAGGGGTCAAGTGATACATCATTTTTAAGGTAATAGAAATCTTTCACCAACGCTTCCTGGTTTTTGGAATTCAATGCAGTAGTTCTCGAGAAAACACGTTCATGGAAATAATCGGCTAGTGATGGAAAGTAACGCTTGTTTTCCTTATATATTTCTCATTTTGTAGTTAGAACGATGTTCATCCAAGAAGTGCCTAATGTGTGTTCATTTTCGAATCCTGTCCAGTCCAACATTACATGAAGGATCAATAATTTCAATGTCAGTTTTCTGATCTCTCAGTAAAACTACAACAATACAAATATACAAACATACAAACTACCTTTTAATGCTGAATCTGTAGGACAGAGATCACATGCTTGAATTTTATTCAAGTATATATTTATAGCCTATATCCTTAGTATTTAAGTATTTACAAGCGTTTTTATTTTCAAGTAATTTCAACCCACGCACAAGGAGATGAACTGATTGACAAGACTTGAAATATGTCAACTCCATGTATATTTTTATTGAACTAACTCTCAGTGTAATATCAAGAAATTTGGAATGCTTGTGTGTTTACAAATGGTGAAAGGATATAAACTGATTGACAACACTCAAAATATGTCAACTCCATGTATATTTTTATTGAACTAACTCTCATTGTAATATCAGGAAATTTGGAATGCTTGTGTGTTTACAAATGGTATGTGTGAATTCTGTTCAATTATATATCTATAGCCTCTATCCTTAGTTTTTGAGTATTTAAAAGCGTATTTTATTTCAAAGTTACTTCAACCCACGCACAAGGAAACTCTTCTTCTGTGGTATTTCTAATATTTATTCATGTTCCTAATATTATAATATTTTGTGATTCTATTTAAAACTGAATAAATTATCATTATTATTATTATTATTATATCGCTATACCAGAAGGAGGGGGAGCATAGCTCACATTTCTTTCGGTAAGGATAACTTCATCGAGGCTGCATATCGGAATAAACGACCTGCCATGGGAGGACGCACACAAATGTGAACAAATAAATCGACCGCCAAAATATCTACTCCACTCGAAGTGTGCACTGTAATCTCACATTATAGATGGCCCGATACGTTTCTGTCTACCATTTCTGAGCTCTCCTTTCGAAAAATCTGCGTACATAAACACTGAAGAATGAGAAACCATTCCGAGTGTTTGTAGAGGAAATGGGACGAGGCTGCGGACGAGACAGCTATTGTTTTCGTTCGAGAAAGAATCGAGACTAGAGAAGAATACGGGTTGCATGAGGTATGACCTTGATTTTAACGATGTCATTGAAGCAAATGGGCCGTCATCACAAGATAAATAGAGTCAGATTTTCCATAGTTGTGAAAAAATAGGATGAAATCCATAATGAACAAAAGACAATGAAAGTCAGAAAAGTAAACATGAAATCGGTAGTTTTGCACTAATCATCGATGGGTTTTTTTTTAATTTCATCGTTTGGTACTTACGTATTTCGGCCTGCTTTGGGTAGGTACAATAGCCATTCGAAGTTTCATTTCTCACATAAGATACTCTTTATATCTTCCTTATACATTCTAGAAGCTGAAAAGAAGGAGAAACATCCTCTAAGAAGTTTAATTCATCGTCTCTAGCATCTTTGATGAATCCTTTTTCCATATGGACGGCGCTGTCAAATGTCAATCTGTGATATTTTGACTCACAGAACTAGTGATTCTGAAGTAGATTCTCATTTGACAGCGCCGTCCATATGAAAAAATGCTAGATCCACCTTCCTCCAAGATGCTGAAGAACGTTGATTCAACTAATTCGAGGATTTTTTCCCTCCTTTTTGACTCCTTGAATGTTCAAGGAAGGTGCCTACCCAAAACGAGCCGAAGGAAGAAGGTTAATTTTCATACTTTTTCCTGGAATATCTCGAAAAATATAAGCTTGCGAACATTTTCATTGTGTAATTCGGGTTCCTGAGGTCGAAATACGTAAGTACCAAACAAAAAAATAGAAAAAACCCCATCGCATAATGAGTGCAAAATTACCATGAAATCTTTTATCCATATCATATGACTTTATTCGACATTCATTCAAAGAAAATTATTCTGCGATGGAAATCTTTCATTTCAGTCAGTGATTTCATGATAATAATAGTTACATGAACTCAGCTGAGTCACTGAGGCTTCGATCATGTTCTGTTCTGTTCTATCGAGTTTCAATTGTTTTTCTCAGTTTGAATGTACTAAGATTGTGGATGGATGAGATTTCTCCAATTGTTGTTCGAGAAGTGTCATGTTTGATATCTAATAGTTTGGATCGTTTTTCAAATGAGTCAATTAAATTTGCAAATATAACGATTGTTTTCCGGAATCATCAATTCTATTACGGAGTACGTCAATTGTACTTAAAATTAGTTGATTCAATTCCGAAAAGGATCATATGTATTGAAAAATTCTCAATTCAATCTCAACATTCGTTATGATATTCTCAAAAAATGTCATTTCCATATGAAAATTCATCATTTCAGTATCAGTACTTATCATCTCCTACAGTGGTCTGAATACTATGTAGACATTGTGTGAATTTTGTGATTCCTTCACTTTTATACTTTTCCATATTATTACAAATATTTTTTTCTTTGATGTGATATTTCAATTGGGGCTTGCCATAAATTTGTTCACATAATATGGTCGAATAAACTGTACACTACTCTACTCCACTATACAGTGTGTATTACAGAAATTAACATTAAGAAAAGGAAATTATTTCATTTCACAAATAATTCAAAAAAGCCGAAAGAACATTAATTTCAATTTGGGAGATGTTCAAAATGTTCACCGCGAACGTCTTGACAACATGCTGAGATGTTGAGTAACATTAGAAGACATTTGTATACCAGATTAGCATGTTACCAAGAAGTTCGCGGCGAACATTTTGAACATCTCTTACATTGAAATCAATGTTTTTTTGTTATTATCACATTATTTGTGGAATAAAATAATTTTCTTCTTTCGATGTTAATTTTTGTAATACATCTGGAAACACTCAATATTTCCGAAACAGTTGAAGATAGGTATGGGAAATACAAATCGACGTGCCCAAGTGTTTTTCCCAACACGCTCTCATTTATTCGTTATCGAATTTATTCCATATGGCTGTTCCACACTGTATGTTTGGAGGACGCTACAATTCGACATTGTTATCAGAATGGCATCTTAAAGACGTTGAAGATTTTGTCATTTCCGCTTGGTCTGTATCATGTGAGATTTTCGTGGGAAATGACTAGACCTTTCCTATTTGTAGTTCGAAAAGAGTCACTATTTCCGACAAGTAATTTGTATTTCAAAAAGCATCATTTCAAATTCGAAGTTTTTTGTTGGATTTCAAAATTCATATATCGATTATATTTTGAATTCAGGTTATTGATTTGTAAAACCAACAACTTTATAACCAAAATAGTAATTTTCATTTTCAAATATGTCGAGTGTATTTCATGAAGTATAATATGTGACTGAGGTGATATGTTATGTTCAATCACTCTCTAGTGACTACACACAGATCGAAGTAGTATCCAGACTACTTTTAGAAGCTTTTGAAATAAAAATGATGAGTTCTGATGCTGAAATCATGGATTTCGAAATTGAAATGAGGTAATTTTCAAAAGAATATGACGAACTTTGATACCGAATAATAAATTTCAAGATACTTTATGAAATGAGCTCAACTGATTTGGAATACAATTCATCATCTTATCCCATCTCGAGAAAGAATCGATATTTTCGAAGAACATTTGACATATTCCAAAAATTGATGGAAATGGATAAATATACTGATATAGTTGAAGGTGCAATCATTATATCAGAAATCGCATATCTCGGGGAGTTTCAACTCCATAAATGACAGACACATGAGAAAAATGTATATCGTCAGAACATCATCTCACAGAATCTCCAGTGTTCTTATTTCCGAAGCTTCCAAGGCTTTCATGCAAATTTCTCAATCACATACCACCACTGACAGGCTGAAAATAGGTACATCACCGTATATTGATGCTCCGATGATAAATTATAGGCAGATGGGGAAAAAATACGATCAATCACGACCAATTTTGGTTTTTGCTTCGCTCAAAGTTTTTCTATTGGGTCTGGAACTTTCGAGAATATCTTGGCTGCGCGTATAGTGACATGAAATAATGTAACTGAATCGTGGTGAAAAGTGATTGTTATGAAAATTATTTCTGTTGGCAAAGTAATTCTTTAACAGAATGAGTCTTTTTCGAAATTTTGTTAATCAAGTTAACTCGAGACATCATTTGTCAACGTTATCGACAATAAATATTACTAAAGCCCTCGGATAGTCTATATGTAATTGTATTCTCCTCTTGAAAAGTATTCCCGAATTCTGAAAGGTATTCTTGGGTGATCGAAATGATCTATTATATTCCATCTTCAATAGGCGAGAACACTAATTTCTGAAAAAATACCATGATCTCCATTACGATGAGAATCTTCAGTAGATTTTTTTTTAAATTTTTCTCTGGAGCAGTTTTCCGAAAAAAAAATCCAAAGAAATTGTACTGTTTGAACGTACGGGAAAACCACCCAAAAGTGACGTCACAAAGACCAATTGAGATCGTGTTGTAAGCTGCGAGAGCACATGGATTTGTAGGTAGGCATTAGACTCAGATCTCACGTTTATTTTATTTTAGTAATAAATAATAATGCAGATTCAAATTATGCTCTTATCATCGAACAAAATATTGACAAAAAGTTCGACTAATAGCCTCGAAATTTGAGAGCTGGCAACACAGGAATGTGTGCTCTTATAGTCTTTATGATGTCATCAATTGCTGTGGAAGGGAGTGGGAGGTAGCCGCCATAACGCTGTTATTGAAAGATTGAGTAAATTTTATAGTTTATGAACGTCTCATATTCTAAGACTACACTATGATTTCCTATAAAAAAACTATGCATTCGTCATATATTATTGCAGTTTTTCAGATATTAGAATATTTCTACTAATTTTCATGTTAGTGTTCTCGCCTATTAGGAGAAATCGATCTGACCAAAATAGTACGAAAATAGGGAGCGAATATTCATAGAAAATGAGTGAATATCGCATCTCATCATCTATGAGTCTTTTTTTAATTCCTCCGAACTCTTCATATGTCATCTGTTATTTCATATAATGTTTTTTGTCGATTATTCTTTGAGTCATGTCAGTTTTTCAGATTTCACCCGTCTCGGCAAGAGAACTGCAAATACTTTGACAATAAAGCAATTTTGTTTCTGACTACAAACATCTAAATGATATTATTATCATCATCATTATCATCAATATTGTTATTATTATTATCATCATTGCAAATATTATTATTATCATTATTATCATCATTATCTCCAGAATCTAAGATTCCCCAACACTGTAACTGCAAGAAACAACAGGAATGAAAATGATCGGGTTGTTTCTACAAAGATTTTCTAATGCAATGTTAACAAGCGTCTAGATGAACCTAATGAAATACCTCATGTTCATGTTGTTATCCAGAATTAATTGAAAATCGATCATATTATTCGTCGCTTTCAGAATTTAAACAGTCCTGAATAAGCCATCAGTGATCCGAATTATATGAATTGTACAAACACCATCATCACGAATCACAATATATGTGTGTTTCGATCAATTCTGATTCGAATTCCTTTTATCATGACTGCTCGCTATAAATGCTTGTTGTGGAGGTTAATGTTATTACTATACCGCAATCACTATGACCACCAATAATTATAATAGAGAAACAGTTCGAAACAAACGTTTCCTACCCATCTATATTATAACAACACATAACAAGAAGTCTGATGTGAAACTAAGTGAGTTTTCCTAAGATGGTGAGCTGTGAATACCACTGTTGAGGTTTCATTGCCACACAGAGGAAAATGAATAGTAGGATATCATCAGAAATATGATACGTTCTACCAACACTTCTGGTAACCATATTTGACACCAACGAATTGTGGTAAGCACTGGGAATCAATGAATGTGCGTGAAATTTTGTGAGGATGAACAAACATCATTGGAGAGAATATAAAAATAATGTTCATTGATTCTCAGTATTTTTTTCTGCCTCTGTGGAATATACTCTGAGTCTTTAGTAGGATGGTATGTTTGATAGATCAATCCATACTCCACCAATACGTGTACAGACTGCAATAAATTCCGCAACAAAAGAATCTCGCTCGATGTAGATATTCAACAGAAAATGTCACTTCAGTCAGTAGAAAATATCTTCATTATATCGTATTAGAAGGGCAAGAGTGTTTTAACCAAGTCAAAAACATCAGCACAGAATAAACTCCGAAACGACAATATCTCGAATATATTCAGAGATTGCTAATAATCGGTATCGATGAGATACGACAATATCTATTCAAAAAGTCGACTCGAATGATGATGTTAACTACGAGATGTTGCAGATATTTGTATGACCTGATGATTTTCTGTGAAATCCATGATGGCATGCATTTGGTGTATTGTTGGTAGAGGGGAAGGTATTTTGCAGACCTACGACCCATTCAGGGATGCCCTCATGATATCCTCTTGCGAGTCAAAATATCCTTCAAACGTCAAAACATCCCAAGATGAAAGACCCTGATTGAATAAGTCACAAGCGAAAATATCCCCATAAAGATGGTCCTTTTAATGTCGGTCTGAGCAATGGCCTGAACTTTTTTTTTGACAACACGTATAGTGTTCAGGGAACATCGTGTTAGCTAGCGATAGAACTTTGGGAGAGGAGGAAAGTATTGGAATTTTTCTTGAAAGGAGGTCGTGAGTATCAGGGAAGATTTCACTGGGCAGATAATTCCATAACTTTGCCTTTCTATTGATGAATGATGCTTGGTAATCAGAAGTGGAATGATTCAGAAGCAATTTCCAACATTGTTGGTTGGAGATTGAAAGAAGTTGAACCCGGCCCTTCTCAATTCAGTGAAGAAACGGCAATGTAAACTATATAAGGGTGTAAAAACCATCTAGAACAAAGAAGTTTGATCAGTTCATTGGTTTTTGTTGGGTAGGTTAGTTGATTGTGTTTTAGTGCTGGTACGTTGTTCACGCAGTTTAATTCACTAATATACTAATATGGGTGTCCCATAAACATACCGACAAACTCTAAGGGATGGTAGAGGACATCAAAATAAACATTTTTGCTCGATAAACATGAGTCCGGAAACTCTTCGTTTTCGAGATACAGGGTGTTTAATTTCATTGCTTCAGCACATTTTATTTGTTGGTATGTTTTGGATACTCTTTCCACAATATTAAAAATTACGAATATTTTTCAATTGAATACAAAACAAAAAATGATTGAAAGTCATTAATAATAATTAATGATTAGTAAAAAAAAGTTATTGGAAGTTTTATTAGTTTTTCGATATTTCAATAAACGCATTGGTAAAATGTATGGTATAATTCAACGAAGTTAGATACGGAAAAATTTCAGGGAACAAAAAAATTGCATTTTCAATTGCAGAAAATTATTTGGAGAAAATTATCATTGGCAATATTTTTTTTGTGCAAAAACTATCCGACATAGCCCGTGGGCACGCCCCTGAAATTATTGGGCAAATCCTAATGGCTCCAAAAGATATCTTATAAATGTATCAATAATCTGTAAGAATTTCATTGAATTCGACCAAATCGTCTTTACGATATTAATGAAAAATCGATTTTTTAAAAAAAATTTAACACCCTGTATCCCGAAAACGAAGAGTTTCCGGACTTATGTTTATCCAGCAAAAATGTTCATTTTGATGTCCTCTACCATCCCTTAGAGTTTGTCGATATGTTTATGGGACACTCTGTATATATGTAACAGTCAGAAAGGCAAAAAACTACCAGTATTTCAACAGAATACTTTCAATATGCACAGTTTCAGTGATCGGAAAGTTATTTGGCGATGCACAAGTTACAAAAATATATGAATATATTGGATATCTTTTGAGGTTCATCATACATCAGTTAGTTAATATGTAACTTGATGTTCTAGAATATTACATTTTTATTTTTCATTATGTGGCACATCAATGAATAAATGAGCATTGCAATATTGTAATTTCGATCTGGGAGTCCTGTTCTTGATGGAATATAAGAATCTAGGATATAACATTATTATTTTCTATTCTGTGGTTCATCGATGAATAAATTAACATTGAACTATTGTAATTTCAATCAATGAGACTTGTTCTCGATGGGATATAATCTTCTAGGATATTCAGTCATCATATTTTATCGCATGGTGTAAAATGTTCTAGGATATTCCATCATGGGATCACTTTTTCCTAGGATATTTTGTCGCCGTATATTTTGTCGTAGAATTTTTTCGGTAACCCCCCTTTCAACATCACCTTCATTGAAAGTACTCTGCAATCCTGGAATGGCTCAAATATCACTCTAATACAGTCAGGGTTGAAACACCTCAAACACTTCCCCACTAGATTACAGTCGTAGATGATCTTCTTTTTCGGAAATTCATCATCATTTGTTCTCCTTTGCTTGCAGTGTCATTCTATCCCACTCTATCTGGCATAGAATCATCATAGCCTCTACACATTCGGTGATCATGCATTATCATGTCTGGAATTCGGAGATTGATATATCCTCAATATCATTGCCCTGACATCTGCTCATCATCAGCTAACGCGTTATACAGGGTGAGTCAAAAATGTGTACCGAGCTTTCTGGGGGTGATAGACCATTGAAAAATAAGTGTAGTTTGATGATTAAACTCATGGCCCAAAATGCATATTAAGGGAGATATATCCTTCCAAAGTTGATAAAATTAAAAAAATTTCTCCGCATAACTTCTGAACGATGAAAGCCACGCGATTGAAATTTCGTGCATGAATGTATGTTGTCAAAATACATTTTTTCGTCACACTTCCACATTTCTGATATTGTTATAAAGTGTGTTTTCAGAGGGTGAGCCATGATTTTTTGTAGAAAACTTTTTTCCCTGTATTATTTTCGGTGAAAAAACAGGAGCATTCGATTGGAGCGAAGAGAATTACATGAAAAAGGTACTCTTATTCAAATACAAAAAGTGAGCCGTTCGTGAGATATTTGAGTTTTTGTAGTTACATGATATCAGCAGATTGATTTTATTCATCGCGAGATTCATCTGTAACAATATTTTAGCAGGCCATGATGAATAATTTTGTTCTCAATTTTGACGTTCATGTCATCAACATTCGAGTCTACATTGATGTAGTCGATTTGTTCGTGTGGTTTTTCTGTGTCATTTATCACTGCGATTATCAACTGAGATTTTTCAAGAAATATGGCAGGTTATTCGTTCTCTGAACAAACTGATATGCTTCTAATGCTTGGCGAGTGCTTAGGAAATGCAAATGCTGCTGTGAGACAATATGCAGAGATGTTCCCCGCTCGACGCGTTCCAAATTCGAGAACAATTCCATTCAAAATTATGTATTAATTAAAAGTACCAAAAACATTATCAAACTTTTATTTTTATTCAAACCTTGTTGGAACAGACTTATGCTATGTACTTATTGCTCAGTAACGTGGCACAGGGAGGTGATATCATCGACAAATTTAAAAACAAAATTGTTCATGGCCTGCTGAAATATCGTTAAACCGATGAATCTCGCGATGAATAAAATCAATCTGCTGATATCATGTAACTACAAAAACTCAAATATCTCACGAACGGCTCAATTTTTTGTATTTGAATAAGAGTACCTTTTTCATGTGATTTTCTTCGCTCCATCGAATGCTCCTGTTTTTTCACCGAAAATAATACAGGGAAAAAAGTTTTCTACAAAAAATCATGGCTCACCCTCTGAAAACACACTTTATAACAATATCAGAAATGTGGAAGTGTGACGAAAAAATGTATTTTGACAACATACATTCATGCACTAAATTTCAATCAGGTGGCTTTCATCTTTCAGAAGTTATGCGGAGAAATTATTTTAATTTTATCAACTTTATCTCCCCTAATATGCATTTTGGGCCATGAGTTTAATCATCAAACTACACTTATTTTTCAATGGTCTATCACCCCCAGAAAGCTCGGTACACATTTCTGACTCACCCTGTATATTACGCAAAAATATATATCGTCCATCCTGTTTCAGTGACGATTCGTCAGTCTGACTCTAAACGTCTGCTGGAGCCATCATCAGAAGATATGCACTCGAAGTTTAATTGAATTCCAACTTTTCCTCATCTAGAGACAAGAAGAGAAAGAGAGGATTAGGGGCGGGTTTGAACTCTGAAGCGAAGGAGATTAAAGCTTGATGATTTACAGAGTGTACCAGTCTATTGGAATACTTTTGACTAATTTTTTGTGCAACAGTTCCGAGACTTCATAACACTGGCTAGTTCTTCTCTTGTTATAACTCAGTTGGATTCATGATTTGATTTCAAACACCTATTGGATCAAAATAGTTACTCAACTATTTGGATATCTCAACTGTTCACATTCAGATTCTCGGATCAGAATAGTTATCTCGCCGAGAATCGTATTGATTCTCGAGATGATTGATTGGTTTTCGCTATTGAAGTTGGTTACAGAATTTTTCCGTGAGCAGTAATCTTGATTTGAATGCTCAATCAACAAATGGACATCACAAATTCGATTGAATATCACTTATCATCATTTGGCCTCAGGACCTAATCGAGAATATTGATATACAAAAGGATCCTGAGGCCAATAATATCTCACGGGTCAGTAGTTTTCCAGAATTCTTTGCCTAGTGAAGTCTTTCCTGATGCTTACAACCTCCAAACATTCAAGAAAAATTCCAACACCTTCCTACTCTCCCAAAATTCCACCGCTGGCTAACACGATGTTCCTCGAACATTATAGGTTTCCCTTTCGTGCTGTCCACAGATAAAAAAAAAAGAACAATGCAGCATAGTGATACAAATCCAACAGCAACTGCTCCCTACAGGTGAATATGTATATCTAATATATGGAGGAGATTCAAATTCATCGTTCACAAAGTACCAGGAGGATTCTCACACACAATTTAAAGACATGATGAGAAATTATTTCAAGGTTTATACGATATGCGCACAATGTCTTCATTTTACTTATAGCTCCAAAAATGCTTCTCTGAAGTCTCAGAGACAGGATTTTCTGTCACACCCTATATTTTTTGGTACACTTAACAGAAACAAGATATGAGGGATACACGGAATCAAGGTGGATCTAAAATATACGTGGACCTGAAAATCTATTATAGTTCAGTGCAACTATTCAGAAGAGAGCTATTCTCCTAGTCGATTATGCAACATACACGAATCCATTGACTTCTCTTTAACAACCATGATGAATAAATAAATGAATGGATCACTCATGAATAGAATGACGTTGCTGTGGGACCATTCGTCTAGTGAAGTCTTTCCTGATGTTTTCGAGGTCCGAAGTTTCCAAAAAACGAATCCAATACCTTCCTCTGCTCTCACCATCACACCGCTGGCTAACACGATGTTCCTCGAACAGTATAGACTCTCGTTTCTTGTCGATAAATATGCAATTTTCTTCTGGGAAAAAGAAGTTCTATGAAGAGTTGATTAGTCCTAAGGTTGCTAAACAGAGACTACATCAAAGCTGGTGAGGAAAGCTTCTTCCAATTCCATTCTATTATCGTAATTTGTTTGTTTATTTTTTATCCTGAATGCGTGAAGGAACAACCATGGATATTGGATACACTTATACAGGCATATTTTTTACGCTCCATCACAAACGACAAATACAGGGTGTCCCATAAACATACCGACAAACTTCAAGGGATGGTAGACAACATAAGTCTGGAAACTCTTCGTTTTCGAGATACAAGGTGTTAAATTTCTTTCAAAAACTCGATTTTTTATTAATATCGTAGAAACGTTCGGTCGAATTCAATGAAAATCCTACAGATTATTGATACATTTATAAGGTATCTTTTGGAGCTATTAGAATTTGCCCAATAATTTCAGGAGCATGCCCATGGGCTATGTCGGATAGTTTTTGCACAAAAAAAATATCGCCCAGAGGATTTTTTGTAATTATGATAATTTTTTTTATGAACAACTGAAAATGCAACTTTTTTGTCCCCTGAAATTTTTCCGTATCTAGCTTCACTTTGAAGAAAAAAAACCTCTTACATCTATGAAAAAAAAAATTAAATGCTTCAAAATTATACCTCACGATTCACCAATGCGTTTATTGGAATATCGAAAAACTAATAAAACTTCCAATAACTTTACTAATCATCAATCATTATTAATGACTTGGAAAATATTCGTGATTTTTAATATCTTGGAAAGAGTATCCGAAACATATCGACAAATGAAGGGTGCTAAAGCAATGAAATGTTTTAAATAAAATAAAAATAACTAAATTAACACCACTGACTTTTGTTCACATTTTCACAATAAAATTACACAGATACCAATTTTAATTTTTTAAAAAAAATTAAACACGCTGTATCTCGAAAACGAAGAGATTCCGGACTAATGTTTATGGAGCAAAAATGTTTATTTCGATGTCCTCTACCATCCCTCAGAGTTTGTCGGTATGTTTATGGGACACCCTGTATATGAATGGAACGATCCATAGTTCCATTCATAGTGATGAATGAAGCATGGAATATATTGGACGAAATCATCGGAATATAAGAACGAGACTTCAGATATAATCGGTTGGACAGATCAAGCGTTGCTCAACATGTTTTTGAGACCAGTTATCCAATAACCTTTGATGATTTGGAACTTCTCAAACATGTGCCGAACATCGTGATAAGAACCAAATGAAGAACCAATACCTTGGTCATATTCGATATTCTCAATTATTAGATTTGCTGACTTGACGATCATTGAACTGTCACGTTTCACTGAATTGCAACGGTTCATCGATCTATGAAATAGTTTTATGCATACATATACTGACAACGATGTACAAGACACTGGTGCAGTCACTGATGGTGTTTTGTTTCGTCAAAAACGCTATAATGGCCTAATAGTTATGAAACTCCCCAGAAGATGGTGACATTTTTACAGATTTATGTACAAATAGTTGACGTTTTGAGATTGTAATCATGTAGTTCGATCTAAAATTGAGAAGTATATATAAGTACTACTTCTGAATCGACATTTTTATGACACAAATTGTGCAATCATCAATAATACTGATTTTGTTATCATTTTTGTACCGCCATCTAACAACTAACATATGAATGATTGTCCGCTATATTGAATAAAATGCTGTTATCAAGTTAACTGTACGTTAGAGTTCTGGTTGAAAAAATTAGATAGGCAAATCCAAACTCCAAAATCCAAACTCCTACAATACCGATGCCTGATTTCAATGATCGTTCGATGATATTGAATCAACGAGAACCAACTCAGTGTGAGTATGGTTGAGGAGAATAATTATCAATGACTGGAGTCATCGTTGTTGTGTTGGGAATTATCTCAGTTGATAACTGCTCTCAACAGATGAGTCGAGACTCGTTGTAAATGCATTATCCTGTAATATGATTTCAACCATGATATAAATGAAAACAGAAGGGATCTTCATCCGAGCGTAATGCGTGTTTCAGTCCAATTAGGGCTGGGATTTTGGGCAATTGACTTTTAAATGTACCTTTCAGTCGCCATGCCATGCAGAAGAGGCTGTGGATGATGCTTCTCCGTACGTAATCTGTATTTCGCTCGTAGATTGAATGCATTTTTTCGAGTTCCGAGGATGCCAGGTTGGTATTACAATATGCGATATTTCTCATGGTATTTCATTCCCTTCGACTCCTAGATGGAAATATCTCAGTTTCCCAGCCACTAATATAGTTGATTTCAAAGTGCAAATTTAATTACATCGCCTCAAATTTCTTCGTCTATCTATCGAGAACGGAATGATTCTGATATTCGTACCAGGAGAGCAGATAGATATCTATAGGGTTGTCGTATCAACCATGATTCAACCAAACGAAATTTTTTGAATGCCATCACTAAGAACATACGGTAGACGTGCAAGAAGCAAGCGTGCTTCTCAAGTTGTGGATTGGAGTTCGAATCCCGTTCAAAGAGGAACTTTTTTGTAATTGAAATATGCAGCTCACATAAGACGCCAAGTTAGGTTAGAGTCTATATCGGTATCTCTGAAGCGAGCATAGGTTTGATGCTTTCGCTAAGATACTTAGAACGTTTGTTCATCTGATTTTTTTTCTCACAATAAATAAGGCAGCAAAGCCTACAAATATATGTTGGATATCCAGATGGATAGCAAGCGTGCTTCTCGAATTGTGGAATATACGAAAAATAATTCCTGCATAGTTCAGTTCGTTATAATGTGTTATCAAGAGTTAAGATATCATGATATTCTTCCCAACAATATTTACCTGGAAAGGTGAATTCCATAAACATTCTGACGGGAAGGAACAATAACTGTTTTTTCTCATTTTCAAATTTGACAGTCATTCTGTTTTTTACATTACCACCATGGACAACTATATTACAGAATTCACAAATGATATGTTACCGAACAACAAGATTAACGGATATGGAATGGACTCAAATGTGAAGAATTCGAGATTTGGGCAACTTGGTACTCGAAAAACTCATTAAGACTGATTTTCGATAATAACATCAGTGTTTATCTGTTGCATATGACGTGCTCTTGCTCGCAAAATCAAAAAAAGTGATGAATTAAGCGAAGGAGAATGAAATCCATGATGATGTTGGGTGAAACCCAAGCAGCTGATTTTAACGAGACAAGCAGTGGAAGACAAATGGCGGATTTATTCAATATTCGCACAATCCTAGTACAACTTTCTCAAGCAAAGTATTCGTACTGAATTTAGTCTCAAGAATATCAGGTATTCCCGTCGATGAATTCAAATCATGTGTTTTTGATTTCAAGACATTTTAATTAACGAAATTATGAATTTTCAGCATGAGCATAATCATGGAAGGTCATTTCTCAGGCTTTCGCTGATGTACTGGAATTGTTGTACTTAAACACTCGTTTTCGAGTACTATGTTTCAATTCGTAGTTATACTTTCCTCTTCTTTTTTCTATATTTTATGACTGAGATTAGGACTGTGACTATGAGAATTTGTCAGATATACAGGTAAATTTCGGAAATACAAAGTGTACAGAAACAGGTTTACATAGGAAACAGATCAGGGAAAGAAGGAAGGAACAAACAAACGTAATGAACGTCGAAAACAGAGAATTGATTTGCAAATAGGGAAAAATGTAATGAAAAATTGTGAATGAATACATAATTTTCCATTATTTCGTATGGTGGGACGTTTTCTGAGAATGTATGAATGTAAAGTAATTCTTCTTGAATTTGAGTCCACTCAGAGCTTCATCAATACTCAGAACAGAGCTCTCATTTATGTGGGATATTTGTATCGAGAATTCATTTCAATGGAAGGATTGAAAATGATTTATATCTTCAAATTAGGCGAGATGAATTGAACCCGCCTCACTTGTTGCGCAAATATCCTTCACCAAGTACAAACCCAATTCCAAAATGAAATTTTTTGTCCCGAAACCTAATAATTGAGCGTCTATATATTTTCCCTGGATTTTAATAAATTCATCCTGGTTCATCTTGTGAATTATGTGTGCCCAAACCATAACGAAATACGGTTGTTAATCTAATAAAATTACGAGATACCTTAATCTCCACAAACCTTCAGACTCCTAACCTAATCAGAATGAAAATCATAAATTCTGCGGAAAACTAATCACTTTCTCTCTGTTTATTCCGACTGGAGGCTGAGTAATGAGATTAGAAACGAACTGGATTGATTGCCAATACAAATATCAATCAGTGATTAATCAATTCGATGATCATTTGGATAGAGCGTTCGATAAAAAACCGTAGAATATGATTTTTTCTTTTCATTCTCATTTATATTCAGTGGCGTTTTTGATATCTCTGAATCACTAGGGATTTCCTCTGAAGAGGTTGATATACCTCAAGAACTAACAAAATCTGAAACAGATTTGGACACAAGTTTTAGCAGTATGATATTCATCCTATTTCTTCAACCATCTCATCAACATCTCTCCACCATGAGTGCAGCATAACTCAATTTGGTACTTGGTACATATATTCATTATGTATTGTGACCCAAAAATACTCAATTTAGAATTGTCCTACCCCTTTTCAAGTATAATGGCTTCCTAGTTTATGAAACGCATTGGTTCTTATATTTCTTTCCCTTTTGTGGCTTCCTTGATGGAATCATTCAATTTCTTCGAGTTTGCTCAAAAATTTCTCATTTATCATGACATCGACCATAGAAGCGTTGATTGAGATAAATCACCTAACCTTCAAATTGAATCAAATCTCAAACCATGGTCATGGATAGCTGACGACAAAACTGATACAACCAACAGAATGATTTGTTCCAAATGAAGTACGAAGGAATATAATAATAGGGATATTACAAAGAGAATATTGTTTCTCGGCAGTGAACATTGTACGGTTTGCACAAATGACCATTTCTACACCATTTCTACATTAGTTTCTATTTCATATTGACAAGTTCCATTTTTTATTCATTCTCTATCGTTACAGCTAGGACATATGTCAATGTATTATGAAACTATGTCTATGATATAAAATACTGTCTATAATATAAGAAATGTCTATAATATAAAATACTAGCCATTGGATATTCTGGTATCAATTTCGAACTCGCGTAATTTTTTTTAATGATAATGTTTATCGGCAGTGAACATTGTAAGGTTTGCTCAAAAGAGGAAAACGCCATTTCTGTATCAGTTTCTATTTTATATTGACAAGTTCAATTTTTTATCCATTCTCTATCGTTATAGCTGGGACATATGTTAATGTATTATGAAATCATGTCTATAATATTGAATACTGTCGGAATACTGTGTATAATATGGTCAATGTCTATAATATAAAATACCAGCCATTGGATATTCTGGTATCAATTTCGAACTCGCGTAATTTTTTTTAATAATAATGTTTATCGGCAGTGAACATTGTATAGTTCGCTCAAAAGAGGAGAACACCATTTCTATATCAGTTTCTATTTTATATAGAACATATGTTGATGTTGTATGTGATTATGTCTATAAAATAATTGATGTCCCTGATATAAAATACCAGTCATTGGATATTTCGGTATCAATTTGGAACTCACATAATTTTTTTGAATTATGTCCATAATATACAATACTGTCTATGATATGATCAATGTCTATATTATAAAATACCAGTCATTGGATATATTGTTATCAATTTCTCGTTATTTTTTTTCGGGCAAATTCGCAGCGTTAATGAAAGCTATCCTTACTGCTTCATCACAAGAGTGATAAGGAGGTGTCAAATGCCTAGGCAGGATAATCACGTTATCAGTTTGATTGAGTTATTGGATACTGCTGTGATGGGATATAAACCATAAGAGTTGACTTATAGAAAAACTGATGTTATTTTTGACAGATGGAAATTGGTTAGGTGTGTACACCCCCATTCTCTATAGTCTCGACTCGAGATAGCAGGATTTTTCTTTCAAAAATAACTATATCTCATGATATAATGAGAATTCCGGAAAGAATAGAATTAACAGACAAAGATGAGAATTCATCCGAATTTCCCTCATGAATATTCGCCTAGTACACCTACCTATCAGACGCCACAGTGGAATGATAATATTGCGAAGTGAAATATCATGCCCCGAAAGCATCGTAATTTCATGTTTGCGTGGAATACGGCTTCGCTTTTATGTGGAAATTACAGAAGCTGATGCTAGACAACGCATCTCACGACGCAGTATTCCCGAAGGCATCCCAGCAAGAAAAATCACTGCACTGCACTGAGCTCAGTTGTCACAGAAAGTACACTCCGCTTGTTGGGCGCCAAGAACTGCTCCTGGTTATATGTCTATCCATAGCCAACTTTACTTGACCAGACCGGAAACTAGAAATGGCACCGTCGCAAAAATCCACCATCTCAGTTCCACGTTGAGTGACTGCCTTCGAAACGTTCAGATCATCTATACAGATCGTCAAATTTACCGAATAATGCTTTAATGGATTATATCAAATCATATCATTTTCCGAAATCATGTTTGGAGCTCAGCCCCCAAACATACGCTAAAGCTCTTAGGTTCAATTCAGACTAGAGCTATTCGCCTAGTCGATGATACAACACTCACCAAATCATCGACTTCTCTAGATCATCGTAGAGAGGTCGGCGATCTCTGCTTTTTTTTTATAGATACTTTCACGGTCGGTGCTCAACGGAAATATCTTCTATTATGCCACCACGCGCGATTCCTTGTAGACAAACCAGACGAGCTCAGGCTGGTTACCCCTACACTGACAGACTCGAGACCGGTCGAACATCGCTATAACGAGCATCATCCATCAATAGAACGGCAAAGTTGTGGAATTCTTTGCCTGGTGAAGTCTTTCCTGGTGCTTACAACCTCCAAACTTTCAAGGAAAATTCCAACACCTTCCTTCTCGCCCAAAATTCCACCGCTGGCTAACACGATGGTCCTTCCCTTTCGTGTTGTCCACAGATAAAAAAAATCTAGCCCAGATAACGACTTTTATGAATAGTTGATTTTGTTGCTGTTTATATTGTGAAAAACTTGGACAAAAACTGTGGAACCGCATTTTCTCTAAAATTGTGCGTGGAAAGACTGTCATTCTTGTTATCGTCTCTGATGAAAGTATTTGAATCAGTGATGATAGCATCATATTCGAATTGCACACAACGAACTGTTCCTATTAGTCGTGGAAAGTGGCCTCGTTTTGAAATCACCATTCTTAGGAAATTCAAAAGTATCTCTTGATTGTTCTTCCCACAGGTATCATTATGATTTCACACTTCACATAATTCTTTTCTGCAGCCATTTTTCACTCGATACTCCGAATAACCCTTTCCCATGCCTATATCTCTGAAATCTCCCCAGTAGTTTTCCTGAGATCCAAGTTTGTACACACACTTCTACTGTCCGTTTTGATACCCGTCGTATCCGCCTTGGGTTGGTTCATTTCAGATCCTCTCCTCTCGCCAGTCATCCTCTGCCTAACCTGTCATTTCCTGATGTCCTGACACCCAGTTCAGCTGAACTCTGTTCCGGTTCACCAATATTCTCACTCCTTCCTCTAAGGTCCATTCCAGAATACACCAGACTCTTGATGGTCACAAATGCTGCCTAACCGTATGATAGAATGTGGTGGCTCTCTTACAATTCTACCTCGAACATTGGACGATTGCATGAATCTTTGCTTGAGAAACTGATGTTTTCACACCGAGTTAGTGAATAAGGTCGGTCCAGTGTCCATGTGTCTGCCAATCTGTCAATTCTTGTGTTACTCCACTCCAAGGTTTGGATACCCTGAATAGGTCATCGAAGCTTCGGAATGTGATCTGTGCTCATGTACAACACGTCCCTGTCCACCATTCATGTCAAGTCGCCAGTCGTAAAAGTGGTACCGATACCGCAGTAGGCACTGACTTCAATTCCCTCGTGATCCCTAGGCAAGTCGGTCTTCATAATGTGCTTGGTGTCTTTATTTCCACACTCGGAGTGTCTAGTGCCATATTCCGAAAGAGACATTACCACCATATTGTATAGCTAGTGTACCATCTGTTGCATTAGTCTATATTTTCTATAAGAGAGCGCTAAGCCAGGATCAGCTATCTTGGTATCGTCACATTATTGGGGAAAACCAATAAACAAAAACAGTTTTAAGAAACATTTATTTCTTCGTATTTCTCTCGAATCTCCTGGGCGTCATATCAGGAAGTATCCAATTCACATCGGGCCAAATAATGTTGTTAACATAAATAATAATTGCCAAGACTGCAGTTTCAGCAGATCGACAAATGTTCGCTTTTCACGGGAAGAATTGAAATTGCTGATGATTGAGATATGACTTTGATTCGAAAGAGAGGGATTTTTGCGCGGATGAACGACACTCGATCGCAGGGCTTCCTCAAGGTGTGACACAGGCCAAAAAACATGATTTCTTTGTAAGAACATTGGGTTATTTTTATCTTTGAATAGATGTATTGATTTTATCCAATTCTTTTAATTACTTACCACCTTACCTCATGAACAGGGTTAACAAATAGATGGGACAAAACAAAGAGTGGAACCCCTAAAGGAGGAAACTGGTAATTGGTTACCAGAACCCTCAGTCTCGAAGCCCCATGGTTTGGGGTTGTGACAATATTTTCTGCAGATGTTTGTCCAAGATCAGATCCGAAGCCAGTATTACTCGAAAATATTTGACTTCGACCTGTGAAACTTCTTCCAGTAGTCTCAGTGAACCTATCCCCTCTGCTTTGTGCTTTCAACTTGATTGCAATGTGGTGGTCTTTTGAGAGTTGATATTCATCTCCTCCTTATACCTCGATCTCAAGGAATTCTTTGCCTAGTGAAGACTTTCCTGATGCTCATAATCTCCAAACTCTCAAGAAAAATTCCAACACCTTCCTTCTCTCCCGAAATTTCCCCGCTAGCTAACACGATGTTCCTTCAACATTATAGGTTCCCGTGTTGTCAACAGATCAGGAAAAATCATAAGTGACTACGCCAGAGTCACCGAGTTGTTTTTTTTTCGTGATTCACTCGAATATATTTACTTCATGATCTTTCTATTTCTGAGCCTCATTTCATTGCTTGCTTCATATGCTCGACATACCTCAGTATCTGAAAAAAAAGTTGGCTCGGGTTGCAGCTAGGGGGTCAAAGAAAAAATACTTTTATTGGCAACAATACGTCCAACGTGGAGTCAATTCACGTGTTTCAGCGTTTGTTTTTTTTTTTTTGGTTGAACAGTAATACTTTTTTTCGCGCAACTCAGTATGTAACATTAGTATACTAAATAGTATGAATTCCATAAATTGAACCTGAAATTTTTTTCATCAGTAGTATGCTTGATTTTCATCCCCAGTATTCGATAGGAGCCCATAGTTCACCATGGTTCTCTAGGTTCAACTGATAGTTTCATGTTTCATTGTTCCTTCATTCATTTGTTCTATTCACGGAAATGTGAAATGAATAGATGCACCAAAATTTGCGTATCTTGACGAAATAATATTCACTATTCCGATACCATCTATCACTCTTGACTAACAATTTGTTTTTTTCAACCTTGTAGTCTCCAAATGAAGGATAAATACTTTTTTTCACCTTCGATCATTACGTACCTATATGCAAAACTAGAGAGCTGTGACGTGATAATGATAATACATCATTAGATTGATGATCATTCTCTCGTTCAAACAAATAAGAGGAGACGATGTGCAGGCCTCAACATATTGTGGCAATTAGCATCAACTTGTGTATCAAATTCCGACCGTATTGCTTGGTGTTGCACGATGATTATTATTAGATATATAAGCATGCCAGAGCTGAGTCACTTTCATCTCGATTCGAATTGACTTCCCAGTTTGTTTTTTCGAACCTTGACTTACATTTTTTATTCCGATAAAAAAAATTATATTTCTATACGCAACTTATTTTCTATATTGTTTCGTTCATGATATCCTCTCTTGTATTTCGATCATTATAAATAAATAAATCAATCAAATTTGACAAATTATGTTCCAATGTGTTATCCTGTCCTGACCTACTGTGACCTCTGCAAATCTATTGTCGTGAAAACACCTGTTGGGGATGAATGAGTGTTTGTATATAATGGAATTCATACATATATCTTCAGAAATAAGCATCCTGAAATAGACAATTGAATTCTATAAAAATAATATGAAATCGTACTACTGAATTGAAAATACTGATATAACTTAACCTAAACCAGGCTTGAGTTGAGGCATTCTTCTTTGAGATAGACTCTACTAAGTATATTATACATGGTACCTCAAATCTATCAATTGTATGAGAAGGAGAACAATATTCGTGCCTGTTGAGTTCCAATTATCGAAAAATGGTTGGTCTAGAAATGGTTGGTTCAAATTAATGATCATGCATCTTTCTCCATCTATGAAATTATTGATATTTGTCACATATAATGAAGTTCCAATCCGTGATAAGTGAGGAACTTTTGCTTTTGAGTGAGTCTGCATCGAGAGATAGCAAAAACTTGCCTTGCCTTGAGGGACTGACATAAACAATTGGGCATATCAGAAGAGTAAAACGTATGGAGTATTGTGATAGGTGTATCATGATCGTTGTCGAGGAAAAGGCAATGATTTTTATTTCAGCAACATTGAACTATTGCTGAGCCAATTAATTATACCGATATTATTTTCATGTCGCTTTCAACATTTTGGTATGTTTCTGCTCAAGTGTTTCCGATTGATGTGACTGCACTATCATCAGCATATGATATCAAGCTACCCTTGGAATTGATCATAAAAAACAATTGATTAATTTACAATGAAAATAAAGTAGGGCCCAAATCTGTCCCCTGGGGTACTTCGATGGTTACTGACAGAAGGTTACCCAGGGTTGTTGCAATTTCAACAATTTGGTTTCTGATTTCCAGATATTATTGCAATAATCCCAGCATAATCTAATGAATCGAATAAAATTGTGTGGTAGACGGTATCAAACGCCTTCGCCAAATCTGAAGATAATTACTGACAGTTCTGTTGATTATGGAAACAGTTCATCATATATTTTGTCAACTCAAATGAAGCTTTCTCAGTAGATAGATTTTATTCAAAACGAATTGTGAATTGGAAAAAAAATCATCACAGTACTTCAATAATCTATATATACATAATTATTGACGACCTTTGATGGTTGTTATAGGTCTAAAGTTCGTTGCTTCTTTCTTATCACCTGATTTGAGGATGGAAGCTATTATTGATGCCTTGAAAGCTGAAGGAACTTTTCACTTTGTCAGAGTTAAATTCAGGATGCTCGATGCAGGATGTTCGTTATGTTTGTTTTTTCTATAAAATGACCTGATATTTTATCATGACTAGCTGTGTTGTTTTCGAATAACTCACTGATTCATCACTAAGTACCATTCCTTTTCCATTCATGGTAGATAGATTTTTCCTAGAACAAATTGTGAATTGGAAAAAAAAATCATCACAGTACTTCAATAGTCTATTTTCAGTGCATTTTGCGAGAATTTTTACAGAATTGTCAATGACTGTTTACAGTTCTTCGTTTCTTTCTTATGGCCTGATTTGAAGATTGGAGTTGTGATTTATTCTTCAAGAGCTGAAGGAACTCTTCCTATTGTCAGATTCAGATTCATGACATGACATAGATGATGTATCAACAGTTCGTTATGTTTTCTTTATGATATGAACTGATATTTCATCATGACTAGAAGATGTGTTGTTTTCGAATTGTTCAGTGAATTATCTCTGATGGGTACCATTCTTCCATTATTAATGGGTCATAACTTTCTACCGACTATAATTTCTCATGCGTGAGACGATATTCCCGAGTTTAATTGCCAATTTTTGATATCCACTGGCCTAATTCACAGGAGTGTACCGCATTTGGAAGCTAATTTAAATTCATAACCAGCTCGGACTAGCAGAATTAATTCTGTATTGGCTCGGATTACCCTAGGGAATGACATTCTCCGTATGTAACACAGGCAGTCCTGAGTGATCTATCTTATTCAGGAAATGGTTTACAATTCAAATTCAGCCGTTCAGATCGTCGAGGGATGCCTACTATAAGCGGTATATATATTATTGCTTGACACAATTTCGGAAGAAAAACACTTCACAAATTGAATTGTGATTGCTTTCAGGAGGAGTAATGTGAGCATGAATGTGGGGGTGCTCGAGAACAGGTTTGGGGTTTCAGGATTCGCCTTCGGCTGTTTCATTAAAATTAATTAATACAAAGACAATATACGATAGCGATGCAATGGGTGTTTTTACCAAATATAATATTATAACAACTCATCAACTATCATCAACTTATCATGGCAGGTCAACTGGAAGTGCATGTACTGGGTTCTTCATCTACATCAATTGAAAATCAGATAAAAAGATATGTGGGTGGACCCTTCTTCGATTTGTCGAAGGCATTCAACTTAACTGATATTTCCATTAACAACATTTTCGGATATGTCGGAGATGAGGTGGATGATAAAACCTTAGTTGTCAACGCTGATCCATCTGAAGAACTTATCGATGAACTCAATAAAATTGCTTCACAGTTCACGACCTGAGTGAGAACTCATGAATAGTCAATTTCTACAAAACTGTAGTCGTGCAATTTTTCTTCAGGAATGAAACTCAAATTCATGATTCAACGTTGTGGATTGAAGACAAGAACTCCATTTTTCTGTTGAGCACACATTTCTGGGAGTAGTTATTGATAGCAAAATGAATTGGGATTCAAATATCGATGTTATCTGTAAAAAGCTGCATTCTTTCTATTCTGCTATCCTACAATTTGATGAAACGTTTGTTGTGGAACAGCTTCTTCAGGTGATTATGAAATTGTTCATTCTCACAACTCGTATGACATCAATCATTGGTTGTATTCTTTGGCAGCAACGAGAGTTTTCATTGTTCAGAAGACAATGATTCGTTCGATCTTCAACATAGACTCAAGAAAAATATGTAGTGATCACTTCAAGGAATATAATATTCTAAAGCTGCCCTCGATTTATGTATCCGAATGTGTACTCAACATTATGAAAACTATTCCCGATTTCATACGGAAAGGGTTCTTCACATGATTATGGAACTAGACGAAATGAGGCATTCATCCTATTTTCATGACTTCAGTCCTGATTATGCAGGAATGAAGCTGATAAAGACTATCTGACACAGAAATATTGTCATAGTGTGAGTACATATTCTGATTGTAATTATTAGAGATCATTGTATTAGTATCAATTTCAACATCATGTGTGAGATGGTCCAGGAAGATTAATAAAGATTCATTATCATCATTATCAAGCCTGAGGGCTGTAATTTTTGTGCTCTGGAACCTTGACTTGTCGTTCTGAACGAACCAATTCATGAATTGGCTGGAAAAATAGGATGCTTCTCCTGGAATAACATTCGTCCTTCCATCGAAGCATTTATTGTTATTATTTCTCCTTCAGTAATAGCAGTGCCAATGTTGGATTGGGTTCTAATTCGAGTGACCACTGTCGGGCATCAATTCATACCTGTATCAACATCAATTTCCGCTTCTTGGGATATGTGATGAGACCATATCTATCGTGAGGGATCATATAATCCACTGGAGAACCAGGAAATAACAATAATGGATGATTCCCCAGAGCTCCGATGGATAACAGCAGACGCAGATTGAGAATCGATTGAGGACAAAACTGAACATAGCAATCAATACCTCGATTCAATATCATGGAGCATGGCTATATGTTTTCATCTCCTCGAATATGAATGGATGAAAAACTCGTATGCTATCAGACCGAATGGAGTCCACAAGAAATATCATCTCTCACAGATGAGACATTTTCTTGACGGACAGTTCTAATTGTGAGATTCATTTTTATCGACAGTTTTTTAGGTCTCACCACCTACTATTAAATCACTCGCTGTAGTCCGTTGTTTCGTTATAAGAGTTTTCGTTCGTTTATGTCTGTCAATAATACCAAGGTGATTGTGACAAAGTGCAAGACTTTCTACGCCTCTTCGTGTGTTTCAAGAAATTCTGATCCGATAGTGGACTTTCACAGTGAAATTTTTTTTTCTTTTTATCTGTGGACAACACGAAAGGGAAACCTATGATGTTCGAGGAACATCGTGTTAGCCAGCGGTGGAATTTTGGGAAAGAAGGAAGGTGTTGGAATTTTTCTTGAATGTTTGGAGGTTGTAAGCATCAGGAAATACTTCACTAGGCAAAGAATTCCACAACTTTGCCGTTCTATTGATGAATGATGCTTGGTATAGCGATGTTCGACAGGTCTCGAGTCTGACAGTGCAGGGGTGACCAGCTTGAGCTCGTCTGGTTTGTCTACTAGGAATCGCGCGTGGTGGCATAATAGATGATATTTCCGTTGAGCACCGACCGTGAAAGTATAAAAAAGGCAAAGATCGCCGACCTTTCTACGATGATCTAGAGAGGTCAATGATTTGGTGAGTGTTGTATCATCGGCTAGGCGAATAGCTCTCTTCTGAATTGAGTCTAAGAGCTTTAGAGTATGTTTGGGGGCTGAGCTCCAAACATGTGAACAGTACTCCAGGACAGGTCGAATTTGTGCTTTGTAGATCATAAGCAGTTGCTGGGTCGTGAAGTATCTCTTCGCACGGAAAAGAAAACCGAGTTTTTGTGAAGCAGTTTTCGCAATGGACCTCACATGATCGTCCCATGAGAGAGCACTGTTGGTGGTGACACCCAGCATGGATATCATATCATGGAAAATATCATCACTTGAATGAATGAATCAGAACTTGTGAGGATACTTGACGAATATCAATTATTATTCAGGGATTTCCGGAAATTTCACCCAGAGTGGCCTACAGGATGAAAATGTCTGCATTTTTTTGAGGTGTTGGTACGGTGATGAGACCAATTCAAGCTAGCACGATGTTCCTCGAACATTATAGGTTTTCCTTTCGTGTCAACGAATGAAAAAATGAGCTTGTGATTGGATACGAAAGATTCGGTGTTGAGATATCGTAACTCTATGCATATTTATGATTTGTGCACGACGTTTTGGAGAAATCATTTTTCTCACTCCTCGTATCCCAATGAAACTTGGTATACATTATATTTGATGTACGAGAGGAACATGATTTGACACAAAAATAAATTCATACATGGTTATTTCATTTCCTGAACTCGAAAATGTACAACTTGTAGGAATGATATGTACGATCCAGAATATATCTATTCCAACCGACTATAATATTTGTAAGAGCAAGATAATCAGGCGATTTGAGCTGATTCCATGTAATTATTGAAGACGTTCGTACAGTGTTGCTGACCAGGTTGATGTCTGGTGAACTTGAGGGATAAGAAACTGCTAGAAGTGTACCTATTCATTCCTGAAGGAATATAATGCTTTTGAATCTTTTCTGTTAGGTCGAATCTTCAACTAGTGATTCTCATAGTAATTATCATTGTTGATTTCAGATGCTGAGAACGTTCACATTGATACCAGCTGGTGAGTACTTTTTTGATACTACTTACAAAGTGACCCAAATTGATTGCACCTATACATATTCTCCTTTTACTATTCGCTTGCAGATATTTGTGAACGTGATGGTACTATTTCTGTATAACTGAGTTTCTATCTTCATAACATTCAAGGAATCAATCTCACGATATGGAGATGACAACTGGAACATCAATACAGAATTGGGTATTTCTGGGATTTTATCTCCTCGTATCTGAGAATAAAGAAGGAAGTGTAATAGTTATTTTTCTATTTGTCTTTTGACTGTGTTCTTTTAACTTTCCACTTCAATTGGACCAGGTTTTCTTCTAGTACGCAATTAGTACGCGGATTACCGCCAATTGGTTGTAAGACTGGTAGAGAAACCTTGTGATTGGTCAGACCTTGTCTGAGAGAAGATGAATCTAACCTTACTTTCCATAGGTTAGATTATTTTAGGGTAGAAAATCATTTCATAAAACATATCTGGTTGATCTCGTTCACTCGTTTCGCTACTTGTTACTTCCTCATTGTTAATTGATAATAATTACTCGATGATTGTTAATTGATGGTGCATAAATCCACACTCACTTTCGTTCGAGTCAGAATCAATCTCGGTGTATTTCCAGTCTTGAAAACTGTTTCCATTTCGATTTTCATTGAAATTATATATTTGTATTACCATAAATTTTTGTAAAACAAGGTGTCACTGACAAGTTTTAAAGGTATCTAAAGGTTTAATTCCAAGCGCAGTGACATTTTTGAGCAGATCATAAATCTGTTCTCACTACGAATATATTGGATCGATCATTATAATTCCTGTTCTCTTTCAGAAACGAGGATATAAAATCCCAAAGAATCTAGAGAAAAATCAATACACTACCTTCTTGTTTAATCTACAGACAGTATTCAAGAATGAGTAGGTGTACATTTGACTGCTAGATTTGTCCCATTCGCGATGTAGAATAATCCTAAATCGTCATCGACTTGTTCGGTGAATGACAGGTGACACCTTTCTATTTCTAATCGACAGATATCTGAGCTAGTAAATATCAGGATTCAGTTGATTTTGAAGAGTGACAACCATTCATTCGAATATTCTTCCTTTTATACACGAAATTCCGAGACAAAATCATAATAAATCAGTCTTCCATCCTTAGTTTCGAATTTGCGCTCATCATTTTTTGAAATATATAGAAAACATTTACACGTTATCGGTTGTGTCAGAAGAGTGAAATTTAACAACACTTTGGAGTTGTCATCGAATTTGAACAATGTCGACTATATACGGATGACCATTTCTGGAAGAATCTTTTACTTTCTTGGTGCAGACTGCTTTGTGTGTTCATATTTGTGAGATGTCTATGAGAATGGTGTAGACACTCAGTCATCTCTATGTATGGAAAAGAAGTAGCCTGACAAAATGTGACTGTAACTGACAAAATGTGACTGTAACTGACAAAATGTGACTCATGAGATGATCGATGTTCAGAAGAAATGGAATCGATCAACGAATAGGAAGAGTTTAGTCTCTGGAAAACTTCTTCTGAGCGAAATAGCTTTCCATCAATCCAAAGAGTTGATGGATACCAAAGAAAACAAATAAATGAAACTGATTGATTGAATTTGCTGGATGTCATTCCAAAAATTTCGACCCACAAATAAATCAATCAAATGATGTCACGCGAAAGCTCAATCCAACATAAATGTTTGTCTGCGTGTCAATCTGATTCCACCGAAATAGAAATCTATCTCAACAGTTGACGTGTGTCCCAAAGGAACTGATTAGGAAAACTACGAATGGCATTCATCCAAATAATATCATACCCACACATTAAATCGCGATATTTTTCAACACTACAGCCTCGGTGTGCCTCAATATTTATGAAAAGATTCAATCACAATTACCATCACAAGTGTAACAGTTTCCTATCTTCATATCATTGAAACATTCAAACATATGTTTTCGAAATAAAAGCGATCAATTGAAGGATATGGATTAACATACAGTACCTTTTTTACATGAATAAAATAGTTGCATTCGTCAGTTTATTGTTGTAATCTTCCCTTTTATTGCATGGGAATAAAAGAGTCCTGTGAATGGTCACAGTGATTATAAAGAAAGGTTTTCGAAATGTGGTGAACCAAAATAAACAGTGGGTAGCTTTTTCAGTAGACGTTTATCCACTTCAATGATGGTAAAAGTTTCACAAGACAATCACAGAGTGCTCGGTACAAAAGTTGAGTTAGCGATGTGGTCAAATGAAAGATTGCTTACTAACTAACAAAAAAATGGCTTCTCTGAAGGCATGTAGTTTTAGAGACGAAAGTTTTGAAATATACTGGACGTGAGAAACAAAATATAAAATACAATTCATATGGACACATTTAGTATACTTTATACTTATTTCCATTATAAAAGTGCTGAAATTGATTATGCTGAGACTGAACTGAAATACTTGAAGTAATTTTCGAAATGGATATCTCACAAGATATCATATGAAGTTTCGTGAGCTTTTAAAATTACGTGATTAATAAGAATGAGAGTTTCAAGTGTCTACTGAGAATATCTGATTATATTATATTTCAAGCGACTACGATCGATGAGAAAAAATCCACAATGATTCTAGAAGCGAGAATAATATTGATTAATCATATGAGGGGTTCACAACATTATGTTGAATTGATGCACACAAGATGAATTGTCTTGAACATGGCTTACTACGCTTCAGTCCTTTTTTTCGATATGAAATATGTTAGAGAAATGAAACATCACTGAAATAAGTCAAAATGCGATATTCTCCAAAATGATCCCGCATTTTTGACAAGAAACTCATGGAAAACTTTGACACGACCATATGAAATTTCTCAGTTCCTGGTTATTTGTTAGATCAGTCTCAACATTCAATGAGGATATTTTCATCGGTTCCGACACAAAATGTAGAATGAAGAAAAAAATTGTTCTCGGCAGTGAACATTGACTGGTCCTCCCAAAGAGGGAAAGGATCATTTTGTTGTAAGGTATTGATTCATATTTGCAATTTTCATTTCATCTTCATTTCACATCATTACCGCTTCAACGTATGATGGTGTATTGAAAAATCTTTGATGAAATCATTCTGCTGAAAGCTGATAAACAGGGTGTTACAGAACTATGGCATCAAACTTCTAGGGGTTATTCAGTGGAACAATTGAAAACATTTGAGTAGTGGGTCCCATGTCGGCTCTAAGACGCGTTAAGATTTAGAAAGACGATGAATTGTCTGAATAAGATTCAATTCATTTAATTTTTGCATCTTGTACAACAATTTTTCAGAACAATTGTTTGAAATGTCTTTCTCCAACCTGAATACACAGATCCCATAGTTATATAACATCCTGTATTATGAACCAATATCCATGACAATGTTGTTGTGTTCACCAACAAGTTTGTTGTATTGTGGAATTCCTATTTGTAATATCGCAATTGAATCAACTACAGTTCTCTATTGATCATTTATATTTATTCATCATAGCAAAGTGAAATTAGCTCTACATTTGTTCATGTGTCTATAATATGAAATTTCAGTCAATGGATATTTCGGTATTGATTTCGAACTCGTGCGAATTTTTTTAGGACCATTTGGCAGCTTTGATATAAGCTATCCTCACTGGTTGTTTGTACAAAAATTGGTAGGAGCCAAATCATGAGGCAGGATTATCACATCACCACAGTTTGAATGGGTTCTTGAATAGTGGTGTGAATCGAATTCAAAAATAAAGCATGTGAGTCAACTTTCAGAACGAATGATGCATTTTTGCATGATGTTTCAGTATGAGAAAATCATTACAAAGGTTGGAAAAGTTGGAAATTCGATCAGTATATCAGTGTATATACGGCAAACTAATGTCGATTTTCTCGAACTTTTGGTTATTCTTTTGGGGTTTTCCTGATTTTCCCTGTTTTGAGGCGGACAAAAAACAACAAAAAAAAATCATCACAATCAAATTGGTTCAGCCATTTTCGAGTTGTTACTAGACTGATGATAGACTGATACAGGGTGCCTCGAAAAGATAACGACAAACTTCAGGTAAGGAACTTAAAAAAAGCATTTTTGTTCATGTAAACATATGCCTGCAAATGTAGAGCAAAACACCTATTCAAATCATACGCAAATATAATTCAAGGAGTGTTTAGTCGGTTTTTTAGTCAGTTGACGACGATTTGCAACACATTTCCTCAACATAAACATTTCGAAATTTCCTACCGTGTGATCATTGTGAATTTTTTCACTCATAAGGTTGTCGATCGATTTGAAAATTCGCATTCGAAGTGGCAAATGATCTCTAGTTTTGAGGAGTTTGCAGCACTCAAATTTTATAACGCCCTACCTGCTGAAATTAAACAATGTGAGACTCCAACTCCTTACGAGAAACACTTGAAACAACTTTCACAAAACAAATGTTTTCATTCGGTGGAAGAGTATCTGTCTCAAAATTTTTTAAAATAGCTAAATGCTCATATGATACCTCTCTAGTCACACTCATGTTATGTGTTAGTTTTATACCCATGTTGTTGTTGTACACTACGTTCATTTTGTACTTTACCTACATGTACTCGCTTTGACTATTCTTATATAATGTTGTAATTGTCTATTGGGAAATTTGATAAATGAATAAATAAATAAGACTGAATGAAAACCAAGGAAGAAAACTTCTCCAACGATTCGCGTATGATTCAAATAATTTTTCGCCCTACAACCCAAAGGGCTCATTTGGAGACACATGTTTATATAAACGAGAATGCTTGTTTTGATGTCCCTATCACTTCTTAAGGAACGTCGGTATCTTTCGAGATACTCTGTATATTCAGATACAGTATAGATTTTTCACCTCGAATGATCAAAATGATGTTGAAGCTTGGATTCATGAATATGAATTATTGAAATTGTGACCAACAATTATTTCAGCTGAAAAAGTCACAGAATATTCATTCGATAGATTGTTCTGATTAATTGAATTGATCAATATGTTCCTGTATTCCTGATCATCAGAATTCTATGAATATCAATAACATTATTACTCATTCATGGAAGCGGAAAACACCAATAGCAAAATGTACAAATTATTATGAAATGTTGAATTCGTAATGAATATAATCGAATCAGGAAATGTGTACAGTAAAAATCTTCATGTAATATAAGCGATACTTATTTTCTAGGACTTGTTGACGATTATTGTGCTTGTTGTTTGATAATCTCGTCATTGTCAGTTGAACAGGTGACGTTCAAGATCAATTTGTTATGTGCGAAAACAAAGCAGCAAGATGGAGTAGACCCATCAACCAATACATACAGGGTGACAATACTGAAGTTGATGATTCTGAAGAGTAATGACCTCGAGTCTTCGAAAAAAAAAAGTCAGGCAATCCAAGATGGAGAATCCACATAATATCAGTCTGCAACAGTAATGCCCGGATGAGAACTCAGAAGGAGAGGTCATTCAAGTACAGTGTGTCATTTGATTTTCAAAATTGATGCAAAACTCAAAAAAGGTTCTGGTTACTATAGAAACAACCACATGATCTCGTTATACTAGCAGGGATTCATCCAGAATATCGTGATGGACACTATGGAAACATAGTTGTACCCTCATTAACTAGAATTTCAAGATAACCATAGAGTTTCTGATAATTCGAATTTGGTGTGGTGGTTCATTCATTATGAAATGGAAGTGATCGATCAGACATTTTTTCCCAATGAATTAAAAGTATGCACAGTGTGTCAATTTATCGAATTGGCTATAGCTCTGAAGAATTTTGTGTTGAGAAATGAAAAGATAATATTTCGACAGAATGGAGGGGGAAGCAATGGCGGTATTCATGGTTCATATATCTAGCAGATTTCCACAAAAAAAACATCATGAAACATTCTGAAAGACAACTCACATGCTTTATTTTCAGCTCAAAACACAGCACTATCCACAATCTCAATGAAACTGGTGAGGTAATCTTTCGAACTATCTGGCACATCCCAATTCTCTGACAGGCCAATAAAGTTGACAAGAATGAAGATTTCGCACTGATCTCTAACTTAAGGTCTAGGATTAAACAGTGCTTTTCAAAAGTACCCTTCCCCTCCTTTGGAACGATTATATATAAAATAAGTGAAATTTGGAAACTGAATATTACTGAATATTCGACGAAAATAAATTGATTCAATTCATCACAGCTTCGCTTTTTTCAAAAGCGAGTCGCCAAGACTGCCATAAACACAAACAAAATTAGTATCATTGAATAGGGTTTTCTGATACCTTTTGGAAGAGGTGTCGCTTGCCGTAGAGTTCCATTCGAAATTATTAGCCTTGTGACGTTATCATTGATGATTTCCTCATCTATCATCACTAGGAGGTAACTTTCCAACCTTCAATATTCAGTTTCCAAATTTCACTTCTTCATGTTCAATTGTTCCAATGATAAGAGAGGGAGGAGACTTTCGAGAATCACTGTACATTCAAAAGTGATTCACTCAGTTTCATCAATATCCAGTCACAGTCAGACAAATCATTGACATACAAAAGAGAAAGATGAAGGCCCAAAAATGAACCGTGAGGTACTCTCCAAGTGACGCCCATTGGGTTTGAGGTTTGCTCGTTTTCAACAATTTTCAACAACCAGGAAGGTCCGATTCGATGAGAAAGCTACCGTAGTAGAACTTCATGATAACGCGATCGAAAGTTTCTGTCAGATGAGAGAATACTTCCGCTATATTCAAATATCATACCCATATTCAGATTATTGTATGTCCATAATTGTTCATTGTTTCTACATCCTGTAGGAAAGAAGAATTCAATTCACAAATGTGGAACGAATGAAGTAGACTCCTTTTTTCTGTACATGGAATCATCCTTGATGATGTTCATACTATAGTTCATTTTCTTCTCCATCTTCGATTATTCGAAAACTATGAACAACATCGGACTTTCCAAAATTTGCTATGCACGTCTACACGACTTAGAGCGAAATGACCCTAGATTCAATTGGCTCTCGCAGGTAAAAGAATACTTGAAATTTGCTGATTCTGAGAGCATATGGCATTATTTCCTCAATAATCGAAAGTGAAAGGAGCTCAAGGGCAATATTCTGATGCGAAAGCTGACTATGCTCGATTCAGGGACTTCTCATATACAATGGCTCAACCTTTTCCGAATTCTTAAATATCTTGAGTATTCTCTCACAAATTTATACACTACGCATCATTGCTCAAGTCCGATATTCCGGCAAAAAGTCCTTGATGTTGTTGATCCATTGCTATGTTTACCAAATTGATTCTATAGGGGTGTGTTCAACTCGTAACTTACAAATTACCGAGGCTTTGTGGAACATCATGTTTAATTGTCCTATTATCTACTCCTACATGAGGCAAAATTCGATTACGTCGAAAATTGGTGATATTGGAGGTCTGGGACTTCTGTTTTTGAATATTCCAAATTTTGCAAACGTTCCTGAGTCCTCGATGGATATTGGAATATTTCTAGTCGAATCTACATATGAATTTGTATATCTTCAAATCACTATGTTCATTCGCTTTCCTTTCCTACCTACATAATTAATTCTAAATGATCCACTCGGAATCTATCCCTATTTATTTCCCTTTATTCAACTCCATTTGAGGATTTCTCACTGGTACATCTTGTATCAGCACTTATGTGTTAACGCACGACTCGCTTTATTGTATCCCAACTTTAGGAAGAGGTTCCTATCTAGGGAACCAGGCGAATGTAACGTGTTTGATTCATTACCTTCTCAGGTGATTAGGCATTCAGCTGAGCTATCAATATGAGAGTTGGTAATGCAATCAAGAGGATATCAAATGGTGGGAGCAAAGGGTGACGAAAGGCTGGAGATAAATTAGGGGTCTTCTTGTGTTATATTCTTTATTGAACTCTCCGAAGCTTCATTTGTTCTCGTTCCATCCTCTCAAACAACCCGATTCCAGCCACTCTCAATCGGAAACGTTTCTTTACATTCACTTATTCTGAAGTTCTCTTCCTATTATAGCTTCTGGGCATCTGAGAAAAGGGTCCTTATGAGTCGAGTCTTGTGGTCGTATCTTCCGCAATTCTGTTTTATGGGCATCGCGACCATGAGTAGTTCGTTCAACAAGAGTTAATGATTGAGATGTCCATTTCACACGGAGAAGTACTTCGAAGTAACCAAAGTATCTGCATTTTTTAATCACGCTGTGTAGGATGAATCAAATACGGCGAAGCTTCGATTATGAATTCCATCATTTCGGTCTCTTTTGAAAAACACGTTTGAAAATGAAATTCAAATCAAGTTTCGTCAATAGTATTGTGAAGTATCCTCGGAAATATCAGTTGAAATTCTTGGGATAGTAATGAGAATTCTTAACATGCAATGATATAGAATATTCTATCCGAAATTTGGGGGTTTCTCCTATATACAAGAAGTATAGCTGTTGATGTGATAACTTTTAGTTATCACATTGAGATTGTATATTTTTATTCCATTATATATAATCGAGTTCTTGACCAAATTGGTACGGGGTATTATCAGTTTGATCTGGCCAATTTGTCTTGTGTCGTAATTTGTCGAAACTAGCTGTAGTGTGTTTTTGTTTTTATGGATCAGAGAAGCTGTTTCTGAGATGTATATACACACTAATTGATTGCTACAGGCCTCCCAGAATGCTATTTCATATCTCAGGTGGGATTCAAGTAGATCAAAGTATGACGTTCTGGCTGATGCAAACCCTAATTCAGTGGCGATGGTTCTGATAGCATAGCACCCAGAAGCTAGTTTTTCACACATGTCTGTCACTTGATTGCAAAAAAACAATTTATTGTCGATGAATATTCCAAGAAACCTGCTTGATACTTTATATTCTATTTTATCATTGCTGATATCCAGGTTTGGGACACTGCAGTTGAAGGTCATGATATTGGTTTTTCCAATATTGAGAGACAGAAGATTCGATTCACACCAGTTTTCAATGACTCCAATATAAAGTATGGAATAGTTTCATTCTTTCATTGCCAGAGAATAGTGGTGTCATCAGCAAATAACGTAATTTTCCCTCTGAAGTCTGAAAAAAGCCATATCATTCACATAAATTAGGAACAGGAGGGGTCCAAGGACTGAACCTTGTGGGACTCAATGTTTTATATGTGAGTCAGTTGTCAGTTCAACAGTTTCGTACAATTCTTGTGATCTCAACGAATGGAAAAATCAATTCCACATCATCATATTGCTCTGTCTCATCGATTCTTGAACGGAAAAATCGCTTTTAAAACTTCATGAGCTGATGGGTCGTCTGCTGTAATTATTCCAGATGGCTAGTGCTTATGACAGCGGAGATAAATGGACCAAATTCCATTCCATCCTCTAGAAATGTCCTTTTCATCCTGGTTATGAGGTCGCTACATTGAAATCCTCGGTTCCGGGTGGAATCTGTTAACTGTTATGTTGCCATTTTTTACAAGGCTCATAAATGGATAGCAATCCTTCATCGACGAGGAAACTGTCTTGGTCACATCGTCTGAGTGCTTTAGGATTCGAGGGTGTTGTTACTGAAAACCACAGAACATAAATGAATCATCAGGATTCTCGACAATAATAACGCACAAATATTTATAACCTTACATCGAAGGAAACCCGAGGTGTGACATGGTCAACTGCGAGCTTGTGTTTGTCAATATTCTCTCACTAGTTTTGCATACGAACACATCATATTTCCGAGTGGAATTAAAATATCTGTAATTTGAAATAAATGAATAATTTTCGTATGCGGTTTTTCTCTGTTGAAATGCATCGCATGGTCGAATTCATGCAGGACGAATGATAGCATGCGAAATTATGGAAAAAAAGTTGCCAGAGAGTGGTAAAAACCGGGTGGACAACTAGTTGATGGGTTGAAGTCAAACTTGAATCGAATCATATGGATTATTTCAAAGTTTTGAATATGGCTTTGGAACAGGTCGAGATTCTTCATAAAGGGCAGAAAAGAAATTATCAAGCAGTTATTGATCCTTCAGATGATTCATTGAGATACACTGCTCAACTGAACCATCATTCAATGAATGGGTAAATGAAAAACAGAACTCAATATATCCATGAAGGATACAATGGAATCAGTCGAACCTAGTTTTGGAAACTCAATCGAAAATCAACAAAAATGAATATTTCCTCGATGAAATGAAAGTCCAGTCGTCATGTAGGTATGTAGCTATAACTTGAAGAACAAGTCTCAGGTATGAACAGAATATAAAATTTTCCATCATCTCGGACGAGCTGACAGCTATATTTCCAAATAAAGCAGCAATTCTGTTTCTCTCCTAGATATCTCATCCATATTAGCTCTGTTGGTACTCTCCATTTTGTTCTATATTCATTTTAGATTGCAGGACAAGTTTTACTGTTGCTGCGATAGGATGGTTTAGTCTCTTCACTTTTACTATTTTCTTTCGTTCATGACTGGTTTTGTATTATTGACTTCTTCCTCTTCTAGTGAAGTGGATGAATTTTGGGCAGATACTCTCTCATTTCTTCCATTGCTTGATATGTTATCAACCACGGATATTATAATCATCATCTTCAGAATCATGAAATGGACAATAATCTTTCTCAAGTACCTCTCTGGAAATTTCTCATATGGCTGTTATTCTTCTTTCCTTTTTTTTTCATGCTTTGTCAAGCCTAGAATGAAACATGCTAGAGATTTATACTTCGAATTCGAATAGAACAGACTTCGCAGTCTTCAATCTTCAGGAGTGCCTGTAGCGAGATCAAAGTATTAGATAATTCTATCTACAACTCCTGTGCCTTTCTTGGGAATCATTAGTGAATTCGCCTCTCTATGAATCTGAAGGCTGGATGTTTTTCCATGAATTCCAATTGATTGCTAGACAAATTATCGGTGAGCTTTTTCATTTCATGTACTTGAAATGAATGCATAGAACGAAACCTCACTTCGTGAAATCAATCGAGGAAATCACGAAACAACTGTTCAAGTAAACGTTGCTATGCACATCAACACGTACGAGTATCAGTTTTATGGAAAAATTACATTCGTTTGACACTCGAGAATCGATGAATCTGAAAATAACCGGAAATATTCTGAATACGATAACTCTCATACGGAAATATTCGTTCAAGTTTGACAATAGCACCCCAGAATCTGAATCGGAGATAAATTGCTATCGAAGAACTTATTCTCCTCCATTTCTCCCCATATTCCTATGGAATTGTGAGATATTTGTTCACTCACTTTGTTTCCGTCTTTGGTTGGACAAGCGTCTTCAACATTGTTTTGTTATTCAGAAAAGAGCCCATTTCACTTTGGTAACAGAAAAGTCTGAAGGAAAACGCACTAGTTGTGGAAATATTTGAAAAAACGCACACTCCAGTGACTGATGAATGTAGTGATATTTCACCTGGAAATTCAACGAAATTCCAAAAAAATACTCAGGAATGTACTAACAGAGTTGACGTTGACCCACTCGAGTGAAGCTGGTTACCAAAGATGACAGCTGAAGTAACCGAAGGTTGCCAAACTTTCAACAATTCATAAGCGTGCACATTCATTTCAATGGAACTGACATGGATATTGTCTCTCGAACTATCGCAAAGGTCACCGCTCGTGTCGACGATGAGCAGAACTTTGAATAACTTTCGGATCGATAATTTCGTGAAACGACGATGGGCAGTGGATTAAACTCGGAATAATAATGATTCCAATATTTATGGTCGTAGGAGAATAGTGTACATAACTCTTTCGAAAGTTCATGCCACTCGGTATATTTCGTACTCGCCGCTGAATATCAACTCGTGCAAAACAAGTCCACTCCCCGCATTATTTATATACTGGCCCCTTTCTCTGACTGATCTCACATCGACCCTGTTTGTTCTGGAGCAAATCGTGCGTAATATGCACATGTTATTTCGATATTCTCAAAGATATTGATGCAAGGTTAGGTGGAGAACATTAACGTCAAAATGAATTCACCCAATCACAAGTTACGCTCCGCAACTCGGTAATATCGAAATATTGACTTATGAATTCTTGGGGTTCGTGCTAACTCGACTTCGATAAATTGAGGTGGAAGATTCAATTTTGGCGACTTGTCTCTCCTATAAAGCGTTGAAATCGAGTGAAGTTTTTATCTGAGTTAGACCTGAAGTATTCCCAAACGTTTTAACGTCAGCCACAATGTGTGAGAAAATATATTTATATATAACGGGTGCTTCACTCAAAACAGAAAGTTTGATAGCTGATTGTTTCTAGACAAATATAGTTTGATAGTTGATTGATAAAGTTTGATTGTTTGATTCTTGAATGTAGTCAATTCTCTAACAGATTCATTGAAGTAGAATCCACTGGAAAGTGAATTCAATGAACCTGTAGGGAATGTTCTTCATTGATCTCCTGGAGTTATGAATAGCTGATGATGGTTCAACAACCAGAGTTTGGATGTTAGTTTTCAACAAGAAGAAGCATACGTTTTACGTCCTACTGCCAAAATCAATCGTTGTATTGAATGTTCCTTCGAGCACTCGAATATTCCGAATCTACTCGTTTTCAAATTCCATTTCATAAAATTCCAATACAACTATGAAACAGAAAGATGTTTTTCACATTTGTTCTCCAATCAGTAGAAGGGGTTCATAGATATTCTCATTTGAATAGAAATAGTGAAATTGATTTCATGTGATGCTTAGGTTTTATCTCATGCCAATCATGCTGATATAGTGTATTACCCAACAAGACTACGAGATGATAGAAAACAATCACAGACTCTACAGAATTCATGTCTAAAAAAACAACAACATGTATCTCATCAACTCAACAATTCAGAATGGCTAAATATGGAGACTAGACGTGTATTTCATGCTAGTATTTCACCTCAAAATCATAAATACAAAAATACCCTTATATCTCTTTGATAAAATCGTGAAATTCCTAATCTGACTATGACTCATCTACTGAAAAAGATCCTAATCTCCATGTATTCAATGACATGTAACTTACGGATTTACCTACTCAAGTATAATCAATAGTTTTTTTTCTCTGGGTTGAATGAAAGAGCATGTTCATATTTTGGCACCTGATACGTATCATGTCTTTTGAAAGTCATTTAATGATTGTAATAGATGAGTGATTATTGATTTTGTAATTCTACCTGTCAATGAAAAAAATTATGTGCGTGCAACACTAACAGTATTAAAGAGATTGATTTTTGCATATTTCGGAAAACTGATGAACAGAGTATGGAATTATGGAAACTATGAAAACTATGTAGACCCTGAGAAAATTCTTCAATACATTCTCGAGGATCATTCAAGGCATTGCGACCGAGGCTGGATGATCTTGATTCAAACAATGTGTGTACATTTAGTAATTTTCAGTGAGGTTCGAAATCCAACAGTTCAGCGGGGTGAGAACGAGTCTCATCCATAATTTCGAGATAACTCAATGACGGATACCTCCGGAGTTATGGTGAAGTTGGCACCACCGCAACTATCGGAATATAAAGCGTATGATTTTACGAGGCCGCCGGGCATTACTATCTCGTGCTCGATCATAAAATATTGATGCCGCTGGAGGGAAAAGGTGGAGCTATACCGAAGCATCAGCAACATTGTATTTCCGCCACGCAATAAAACTTTCAAAATCTACAGCGATAAAAGTTCCATGCGGCTGAACGACAGATGGTCCCGGGCCAATTATGGAGTTGGAATTTTCATCAGAGTAACTTATTTTTGCTCGAATGAGCGACGTAGGCGGATAAGAAAAGTTACGGCGAATTCGAGTTAGGTGGTTACATTGTAATAAGTGCACGGAACTTGATGAGCACGAAGGGAGTTGGCTTCGGTTGCTTGAAGCCTTCTATTAACTTAACTTTCAATGGAGGAGTACATACCTATCGAATATCCCACAAACCACCTTGGCTATCATGTTCTCATGAAAAAACATCTGAAAATTGGGTAAGGTTAGGTTCGGTCCGACCCTCGAATGGCTCTTTTGTGGCTCACCTCTGGAGCTCACAGTTCACCACACAATCCAGTTCTGCTTGCAAAGTTCATGGTTGTATAAGGTGAGAGTTATGGGTTGTATTAGGTTCTGAGCAAGAGCATGAACATAGCTGTTGTTGGTTCAGACTTATCCTTCCTTCCTAGGTGGTGCCAAAGACGACAATGTCCCATGAGTTGTCCCGTCAGAATGCGAAGGTCGTTCTAACACCGTTCAAGGATATGGTTGGTTGTTTTTGAGACGTAGAAGCTGGCATTGAGGAGACAGTATCAGATGAGGATCGATCTTGAGAATACTGATACTTTGAAATTTCATTCATAGAAACGATCAACCAGCCAGCGGTGGGATTTCGGGAGGGAAGGAAGGTGATGAAGTTTCTCTTGGAAGTTTGCAGGTTGTAAGTACAAATGACCAGCAAATAATTAGATGTGTTTAGATTAGATTCCCAAATACTTCATTTTCTCTCAACTCGTGTTTTACTTCTTTTCCTTGATATATCTAACAACATCATCTGTCGAAAAACAAATGTCAAAAGTCCCTTGTCATGGTGGAAGAACAGGGTCGTATTCAGGCTCCAAAATACATTTTAAATTGCTCTAATACATTCATGTGATATTCAACAATGAGCATCAGGAAATACTCCACTGAGCAAATGATTGGAATGGAACTATACAGGATGTTGATTAATCGAGTGCCGATATTACAGGGTGATTTCAAGGAGAAGAGCTCATATCAACATATGTCCTAAACCCGAGCCTGAACCTCTCAGTTTTTGAGCAATAGGGTTTTCAAATTTCAACAAAAAAGTGAGTTTTTATCATGATTGTTCATCAGTCTTAAACATTCTCATGAAATTCTATGCACACATTCTCATCAATAAGCATTTGAGCATTCTTTGATTTGATTTTTTTTCAAATTTTCCCCAGTGCGCCCATACGAGGTTTGAACTGAGAACTTTCGAAAAAAAAAATGGTACGCCACTGATTTTTCTAAATACCAATACTAAAATCTCCATTCATTCTGGAGTAAATTTGGTTATTAGGCTTACTTTCGTGCGACGCACCGTTTTCGCGTTGAAAGACTGTTTTTGATATTTTGTTCGAATTTAGTTTTCACCTACTATGAGTGGAAGAACTTTTTTTGGTACAGAAACTGAATATTCTTCTTCCACCAGTGATCTTCGCGTAGGCGTGATAGGAGATGAGTGGTGAAAAATTATGATGGAAAACTCATTCTTTCCTTGAAATATCAACACCGTCCAACTCAAAAACTAAGAGGTCTAGGACATATTATGTTCATATAAGCTCTTTTTCTCGAAGTTACTCGAGGCACTCAATCAATTAACACCTCGTATACGTGCGAACAACGAGTGCCAGCGCTTCTCGTTTCGAAGATTTTGATGTTATCGATTGCGTAGTCAGATTCCCCTTTGATTTGCTACTGAACTGTGTGTATTTTTACTCAGAGATGAACAATTCACAAATCAACTCGGATCGCTCTGAAAATTTGTTCCTTAGGTAATTAGGTATATAAATCAGGTAATTATATATATGAAAAATGTGATGGATTGAATGTGTATGCTTGTCACATAAGTAATAAATAATAATGAAATAATCTGTAAATCTCACAGTGATACGAGCAATACACCCCTTATTCCTGAGGCGGACCTGCTTCACTCTCTGAATTATGTCTTGTATAGTATGAAAAACGGGGTTTCGTCTGGTGATATAATTCCTGCGAACATCGAAGATGCACGTATAACCTTACAAAAGGATCCATGCCCGCCGAAATGAGCATCCTATTATCCCATCCTTGATGTTCGTCGTATATTCGGATCTGATGCATTATTCATGTGCTGTTCATTTGATAACGCGCCGCCATCTGAAATGTTGGTATTTTCTTGATGATAGACGGCTTCACATCCTCATGAGGACAATTGGCACGTACTCTTCAATACAAGGTGGCTCAGCTGGAATCAGAAAACAGCGAGTGCTCTCCACATTGTTTTGTCATTTAGAAAGTAGCCAATTTCACTTTGACAACAAGAGAATCGAGAGTGAAGTGAGCTAGTTTGGGGATATTTGAAAAATGCACGCTTGCAGGGATCGATATCATCACATTGTATTTCTGCTATAATCTCGTGGTATTATGAGTGAAAATTTCACGTCAACATAATGGGAACCAATGAAATAAGAGCATTTCTCAACGTTCCCATGGAAACCTATGAATTTCATCGGAGAATCTCTCCTGTTGGAGTATGTAGGAAGGTATCATAGTTGACATTTTTGGCTTTTCGTGGGATTTTCTCTCCTCGTTTCTGAAAAATAGAGTTGAAGTTATTGAAAATTATTTCAATATATTTGTAGTAAGGACAGATTTTGGATCTGCCCCAAAATGTCACTGCGCTTGAAATTAAACCTTTAGATACCTAGAAGGGAAATTCTCTATTGGTCAGTGACACCTTGTTTTCGAAAAATTTGGAAATACAAATATAATTGATAAGAATAAAACGTCTACTTATCTTTGTGGAAGTTTTGGGAACGAATCTGTTCCCGTTCTCAATACAATTAAATATTTTCCTCTTCGCAAAATTTTTCGATATGTTTTCGGTTTTGACACTGAAAAGTGACAATTTGGTAGACGGAGGAATTCTGGTTCCCGAAACGACCACGAAGATAAGTAGAAGTTTTATTCTTATTAAATATATTTGTACTTCCAAATTTTTCGAAAACAAGGTGTCACTGACCAATAGAGAATTTCTCTTTTAGGTATCTTAAGGTTTAATTTCAAGCGCAGTGACATTTTGAGGCAGATCACAAAATCTGTCAGTATATTGAAATAATTTTCAATAATTTCTACTCTATTTTTCAGAAACGAGGAGAGAAAATCCCACTAAAAGCTGGAAAATGAATGTACCACCTCCTCGAAGAACTTACAGACAGTATTTGACATTTTTGGGCTCGATATGATATAACAGCGAGGCATATGGAATTGAAAGAAAAAAAATACCGACTTGAGATATTCAAAATCGACAACGAAAAATAGTTCAAACTATGGTCAATCTACCGATGATGATTTCTGTTTTTTCAATTCATGATTATAATACAAGAGATGCTGAAAATATATACCTTCCTCCTTCAAGATTGGCAGTTGGTCAAAAGTCACATATATATCAAAGAATGAAATTCTATAATAAATTCAACAAGTTACGCAGTCGAGGTCTCCAATCGGTCTCCAATCGTTCGAATGCATTTTATCTAATCATTCAGTTAAAAACTCTTTTTATTCTACAGAAGAATTTTTACTTTCAGGCTAGTTAATTCGTGGATTTCATGCAAATGTAACAATATTAGAATAAAACTCGATTTCAATGTAAATATATTACTCAAAGTTCCATGTGTCCATTTTATTATATGTACTCTAATATCTTAAGCCTGTGAGTATTTCTGTGTAATATGATGTGCAATCATTGTTTTTTTTTGTGTATCTGTATACTACTCATAGGTGAATAAAGTTCTATCCATTCCATTCAATGTTCGACAACTCTAGGTACCAACGCCTCAACTCATAAGGATATTTCTCGTTTGCGAATGAAAGCAAATCGTGAGAAGTACATTTCCTACAATGTTCATTCAACGACTGATAGGGCATGAGAAGTTGATGTCAATTTGTTACATGGCTACGATTTCTCTGACGGAATATGCCGTTTGGATGAATTGCACTCCAAACCGTAAATATGATGTTCAAGAGGAGATTGATAGGAATTATTTTATTCATACATATCACATACGCATTATTTCCACATCTACCACGTCTGACCTCAGTCAGAAGTTGATGCACCGACGTGGTATAGGATTTCAAAAAAACACATAAGGCACTTCTTAGATGAACATGGTTCCAACTACATAATGAGAAATAGTGATTGAAGGGAAAAAAGCGTTACTTTTCATCACTAGCCGATTATTTTCATGAACGTGTTTTCTCGAGAACTACTGCATTCAATTCCAAAAACGAGGAAGCGTTGGTAAGAGATTTTGATCACCTTCAAAATGATGTATCACTTGACCCCCCCATCCCATTTGAGATCCAAGGGTTGGAGCTCACCCCTCCGAGGGGTTTGAAGTGAGAAAGTTGAAAACATGCGCAAAATATCTTCCCCTCGAAATGAATATCGACCGGTATATCAATCAATAGCTATATCAAATCGACCTTGTTTCGTTTCCATTGGGTCACTTAGTATACGATATGATATGATTCTATACTGGCGAATATTAATCAGAACTGTTAGACCGATTTGGAGTTGTTCTTAAATAGAAACGACCCCATTTGGCGATGAAAAAAATGCTGTTTCATCAAGTGCAGACGTCGTTAACATGGAAGAAATCCATGAGTTGGACTACAAATCCTATCCAGCTTGGCTTCGTTTCAAATCTCTGGAACGGAGGCCTATTTCGAGGCCTTGAAACAAACCATCATTTGGAAGGAATGAGCAAATTGGAAAAATGGTCGACTGATTATATTAGGAGATAATGTCGAGGAATCAAATGCTCATTCACGGATTTTTTTTGTCACTGACTCATCAAACGATCCTCTTATGCTGATATGATGCTCCATTTGAAGTTCTCAGTTCTTCCAGTGTACAAGAGAAAATCACGTTTGGAAATGAAGGAAAACGACTGCCATCTCGACGATCGTGATAGATACTCGCATTAGTTTTCCTTGAAGAAATCCGCACGTAAAAAATGGTTAGTCTGAAGCTCTGCGTTATCAAAATTCCCTCGAGAAGACCCTGAAGTTGCCTAAAGTCTCCAACTTAGCGACTAGAAAAAAATTTATTGTCAATTTCCATCGCCATTTTTCACATTTCCAATTAGGTAAGTTCGCACTTCGGACTGCCACGTGAAGGAAAATACATTTCACTGAGAGTATCTCATGAATCAGTAGGGATATAAAATAACGATAAAAAGCAGACGTCGATTTGACCTCGAACTCGAAAATCGTCCGATCCGTCTGTATCTGGAAAATTGAAATAAATGGCCCTTGAATGACGGTTTATTGCAGATAGGCGATGTGCTGACTCGGATTCTAGATTACGGAATTAAGCTATCGATGTATTTCGTGTTCTTTCAATGTGGAGTCGACTGTATTCATTTATTTAATCATTCAAGTATCATACAGATAGAAACGGAAAAAGTGTACACTGATGTATTTTCAAGAAATACTTCTGAAGGTCAAACGTTATGCAATTTACACGGTGTTTCGATAATATTATGGAAAAATTAGAGTTCTTGTTGGTAAATGATGAAATAGTTCTCATAAACTCAATCTTCGAAATTTTTTTTTTTTTTTTTTTTCATCTGTGGACAACACGAAAGGGAAACCTATGATGTTCGAGGAACATCGTGTTAGCCAGCGGTGGAATTTTGGGAAAGAAGGAAGGTGTTGGAATTTTTCTTGAATGTTTGGAGGTTGTGAGCATCAGGAAAGACTTCACTAGGCAAATAATTCCACAACTTTGCCGTTCTATTGATGAATGATGCTTGGTATAGCGATGTTCGACAGGTCTCGAGCCTGACAGTGTAGGGGTGACCAGCTTGAGCTCGTCTGGTTTGTCTACTAGGAATCGCGCGTGGTGGCATAATAGATGATATTTCCGTTGAGCACCGACCGTGGAAGTACCTATAAAAAAGGCAGAGATCGCCGACCTTTCTACGATGATCTAGAGAGGTCAATGATTTGGTGAGTGTTGTGTCATCGACTAGGCGAATAGCTCTCTTCTGAATTGAATCTAAGAGCTTAAGCGTATGTTTGGGGGCTGAGCTCCAAACATGTGAGCAGTACTCAAGGACAGGTCGAATTTGTGCTTTGTAGATCATAAGCAGTTGCTGGGATGTGAAGTATCTCTTCGCACGGAAAAGAAAACCGAGTTTTTGTGAAGCAGTCTTCGCAATGGACCTCACATGATCGTCCCATGAGAGAGCACTGTTGGTGGTGAATATGAAAGTTTTGTATGAAAACGGTTTATTTTCTCTCGGTTTCCTTCGAATTTGGTAGGTTCATATAACCAGATGCGTACTTCTGATATGCTAGTAGAATTTTCTGAATCGATTTGTGGAGTCCAGTGAGGACTTATTTATTCATTCATTCAATCATTTCAGTATCATACAGATATATGGTGTATTTTCGAGAAATCTCATGAAGATCAAATTTATGCAATATACACGGTGTTTCGATAATATTGTGAAAAAAATAGAGTGCTTGCTGGTAGATAATGAAATAGTTCTCATAATTTTTCTCAAAGAAACTCAGTTTTCGAAATACAGAATATGAAAGTTTTGTATGAGAACGGGGTTTTTTTTCTAATTGATGGAAAAATACTTCTTTCGGTTCTCTACGAATTTGATAGGTTCATATAACCAGATGCGTACTTCTGATATGCTAGTAGAATTTTCTGAATCGATTTGTGGAGTCCAGTGAGGACTTATTTATTCATTCATTCAATCATTTCAGTATCATACAGATATATGGTGTATTTTCGAGAAATCTCATGAAGATCAAATTTATGCAATATACACGGTGTTTCGATAATATTGTGAAAAAAATAGAGTGCTTGCTGGTTTTTGGTTCTCTACGAATTTGGTAGGTTCATATAACCAGATGCGTACTTCTGATATGCAAATAGAATTTTTCAAATCGGAATGTGGAGTCCATTGAGGAGAGAGATATAGCATTTTATATATTCATTCATTCAATCATTTTAGTATCATACAGATAGTAACAGACGAAGTGTCCACTGGTGTATTTGCTAAAAGTCAAACGTTATGAATCATACACGGTGTTTCATTGATATTGTGAAAAACTAAAAAGGTAGTTGCAGTTTCCGAAATACAGGATATCAGAGTTCCTTCGAAGTCGGTTCCCTTCCAATTTGGTTGGTTCATATAACCAAATGCGTACTTCTGATATGCCATTAGAATCTTTTGAATTATTTCAGTTGCTTCCTAGAGGGAGAGAAAATTCAGCTGATGATATGAAAAAATTGTGACGTAACTGTTTTTTTGAAAGTGGAATATTTTCCCAATATCGAGCGATTCAAAACTTTCTCTTATTGTGAATTTTGCTCATACTTTGCAAACATCTCACCTACCAAATTTTACGAGAATTGGAGGAATTTTTTTTAAATTCTTGAGTTCTCTTAGAAAATTGATGTTATTATCACAAGTAGAATGCTCAACGATACGATAACCTCACAACCATGATGTGAATATATAACGGTGTTCCAAATATGAAGAGAAAATCTGGTGAGCTATCTAATCAATTCGAGGAAACAATGATTTCAGTTGTCTTCCTGTCAACCTATATGACCTAGAAAATCGAAATTATACTCTCAGCATGGTTAAGCCACGGCATAGTCACGGTCAATCAAGTTTAGAAGACAAGAATTCTGAAATGGGGATCTAAGAATCTGGTACAGTTCAATGCAACTAAAACTCAAGCTTGTATGTTCACCAAGAAGACTGATCACACAATGCCCAATTTGATGATGTCGGGTACCACTGTTCCTATGAGGTCGTCAATATCCATGCTGGGTGTCACCACCAACAGTGCTCTCTCATGGGACGATCATGTGAGGTCCATTGCGAAGACTGCTTCACAAAAACTTGGTTTTCTTTTCCGTGCGAAGAGATACTTCACATCCCAGCAACTGCTTATGATCTACAAAGCACAAATTCGACCTGTCCTGGAGTACTGCTCACATGTTTGGAGCTCAGCCCCCAAACATACGCTTAAGCTCTTAGATTCAATTCAGAAGAGAGCTATTCGCCTAGTCGATGACACAACACTCACCAAATCATTGACCTCTCTAGATCATCGTAGAAAGGTCGGCGATCTCTGCCTTTTTTATAGGTACTTTCACGGTCGGTGCTCAACGGAAATATCATCTATTATGCCACCACGCGCGATTCCTAGCAGACAAACCAGACGAGCTCAAGCTGGTCACCCCTACACTGTCAGGCTCGAGACCTGTCGAACATCGCTATACCAAGCATCAATCATCAATAGAACGGCAAAGTTGTGGAATTCTTTGCCTAGTGAAGTCTTTCCTGATGCTTACAACCTCCAAACATTCAAGAAAAATTCCAACACCTTCCTTCTTTCCCAAAATTCCACCGCTGGCTAAAACGATGTTCCTCGAACATCATAGGTTTCCCTTTCGTGTTGTCCACAGATAAAAAAAAAGAACTCATAAATAGTTCATGCAGTTATGTGGAGACCGAGCCCTTCTACATCCTCAGATGATACATGGAGGGTTCACGAAATAATAAATTTCTGAGCAGACTTTTCCCGTGTTTTTCCATCTCGAAACATTCCTTCTCGAAATGGTTGCTACAGACAACAGAATAGTCCCCAATTTTTTAACGCTCAACATCTGGATTGGATGAGAGGTAGAATCAGTATCAGTAGTATAGATTACTAGCTTTCGATCAGGGCTATGATAATCTCACCTGTGATACTCAATATCGAATGTATCCACCTATGTAACAAAGAAATATCACCTGGAAATCCATGAATGGAAACTGTTTCACACTTTCTGACAAACAAAAAGGTGCGGCACAAATATAAGGAGACATGATAACGAATAATCAGAATGAAACTCAGAGCAGAAAAATCAGGGACAGTGAAGCAAAATAACGTGGAAGAGGTACAAACTGATCAAACGAGACGACAAAACTATCATACTAGGAACGAAACACAAATCTATGAACGAAAGGAACATTATAACATCTTTTCCAACTCCCTTGCAACCTTCACCACTTTTCTCGAACGTTCATATAATCATGCCTACACTTGATTAGGAACTGTACATAACACGATATCGCATAGTATGTAACACAATCAACTCATTTAATGTTATTTTCACCTGAACATTTGTGAATACTCTTTTTGGGCTTGTCCCGTTTGTATTCCTCTCAAATAAATAAATAAATGAATAAATAACGATGGGGATCGAAAAATGATGATTTCTTTCGAGCAAAAACACGATACAAGACACGATTTGTAATTCATGCGACACCTTTTGACAACTCAATTGATGTTACATAACCACATATTTCGGAAATTTTCGAACTAGCGAGAATCATTTCGTCCGATACAGTAACGCCATCGGGTGATCATACACTTAACTGAGTGACAGATAAGACCAGAACATACAGCTCACTATTTGAGAATATCATCAAATACAGGGTGTTGCGTTTGGAAAAAATGCAGGTATGGTGTAGCACACTGTTCGTGAACAACTTGCACGAACCAAAATAATTTTAAAATATAACTACGAGGGGTACCTATCAAATAGAGGAAACCGCATACAGTTCTTTGTGGTTATACATACAGGGTGTATCTGAATAATCCAAAGAAATGTAAGGAGTGTGATGAAAATTGAGGTGGGTGTTTGGTATAGAATTTTTTCAAAAACCTTTCCCCTGGAAAAGGAATATTATCCTAGGGGTTGACCATTCCAACCTCTTTCAAGCGTTCTTCAGGGTTGAAAGAATTGCAAAATGTGTAGTTTTATCGACGAATGATATTCACCAAGTTTCGCGGCTCGATATACAGGGCAAATAAAAAGAAACTTTTATTTTGTTGTTCATCGGAGGGGTGTGACTTTTCCAAGAGAAGGTTAAATTTTCATCACAGAAACATCACCCCTTGAATTTTTTCGGTGTTCAGATACTCACTGACCTATATAGTCAAGAATTATCGTGTGGCGACTGATATTGTGACTAGAGAGAGATCCTAAATACAGGGGTCCAAACGACCTCAAAGAATTTCTGATTCTTATTAAAGTGACGTTTAGTAATCGCTATGGCAACCGCTCTAATAGCCCAACCACCGTCGACAACCGCTTGGGACGAATAAGTGATCCCTCAGCCACAATACGGAATGCAATAGAGAATATGTCGAATAGCGCATTCCGAGATGAATCTCTGAATAATTGACAGTGACAGTGCAGTTGCTGAATGGGGGCTTTGCGATTCTCGAGATGAAGCAGACGAGCACGGATCGTCGAGAACAATCAGTTGACTAGTCGACGACAATGGATGGAATCTCGATAATGCCGAATATGAACAGAACAACGAGGACTGCTACAGTAGCCACTCACTCAGTGTTTACGAGGATTCTGAACATTCTGATGATCATCGAATCATTCTTCGATAATTCGTTCCACTTCCTTTCTTGCACGTGCTCATTACAATGTCCTCAGAATTTCCAATTATTCGGAATAATTGCACTGAAACTCGAGTTGTGTACTATAATTTTTCCACGACCACAAATACAGTGAGTGTCGAAAAGTTCGAGCCATATGGTGAATTAATATCATCGATTCGTCAGAAAATTTTATTCTTGATAGAAAATAATGCATTCCTTAATAATTCCACGTCAATTAGTTTATCTGAACAGTTCTTCACTCTAGTGCAAAAAAAACTCAAAGGAGGTTGATTAAAGTACTATATTCCTCGATTTCACAATCAACTCAGTATGTTTGGATTCAAAATAACGAGCACTTTCAAAATCTGTGAACATATATAATATGTCCGATTTGAATTGAAGAAGTTGATGGCATTCCCGGTTGAATCGGAAGTATATTATTAACAAAAAAATGTACATCAGATGCATTCTGTTCCATCGAACAGACCTGCAAATTTTCCATACTTCATCCCAACCCTGTATGATACTATTGAAATACTGAAAATAAACTATGATGTGAAATATCATAGCTTGGTACATACACATACAGGGTGAGTCAAAAATGTGTACCGAGCTTTCTGGGGGTGATAGACCATTGAAAAATAAGTGTAGTTTGATGATTAAACTCATGGCCCAAAATGCATATTAAGGGAGATATATCCTTCCAAAGTTGATAAAATTAAAATAATTTCTCCGCATAACTTCTGAACGATGAAAGCCACCCGATTGAAATTTTGTGCATGAATGTATGTTGTCAAAATACATTTTTTCGTCACACTTCCACATTTCTGATATTGTTATAAAGGGTGTTTTCAGAGGGTGAGTCATGATTTTTTGTAGAACACTTTTTTCCCTGTATTATTTTCGGTGAAAAAACAGGAGCATTCGATGGAGCGAAGAAAATTACATGTAAAAGGTACTCTTATTCAAATACGAAAAATTGAGCCGTTCGTGAGATATTTGAGTTTTTGTAGTTACATGATATCAGCAGATTGATTTTATTCATCGCGGGATTCATCGGTAACAATATTTTAGCAGGCCATGATGAATAATTTTGTTCTCAATTTTGACGTTCATGTCATCAACATTCGAGTCAACATTGTTGTAGTCGATTTGTTCGTGTGGTTTTTCTTTGTCATTTATCACTGCGATTATCAGCTGAGATTTTAAGAAATATGGCAGGTTATTCGTTCTCTGAACAAACTGATATGCTTCTAATGCTTGGTGAGTGCTTCGGAAATGCAAATGCTGCTGAAATATCGTTATACCGATGAATCTCGCGATGAATAAAATCAATCTGCTGATATCATATAACTACAAAAACTCAAATATCTCACGAACGGCTCAATTTTTTGTATTTGAATAAGATTACCTTTTTAATTTCTTCGCTCCATCGAATGCTCCTGTTTTTTCACCGAAAATAATACAGGGAAAAAAGTTTTCTACAAAAAATCATGACTCATGGAAGTGTGACGAAAAAATGTATTTTGACAACATACATTCATGCACAAAATTTCAATCGGGTGGCTTTCATCGTTCAGAAGTTATGCGGAGAAATTATTTTAATTTTATCAACTTTGGAAGGATATATCTCCCTTAATATGCATTTTGGGCCATGAGTTTAATCATCAAACTACACTTATTTTTTAATGTTCTATCACCCCCAGAAAGCTCGGTACACATTTTTGACTCACCCTGTATATAGATATCGAGGTAAGAATGCAATATTTATAGCTGATCGTAGTCTCATCAATCGTTATCATTTTTCAGAAAGTTCCCATACACGAAGAAATTTTACTGAAAGATCGAAATGACAAGCGTGACATGTCACTTTTAGCAAATTGTGTGTGAGGAGAAGCTTTCTGCGATTGTTTCTCGTCCGTATTCACCAACTCACACTGGTGGTCGTACAGAAATATCATCACGTTATTTTAGACTCATTCAGAAAAGCTTCATTCATTCAACAACAACACCATTAAAAACTCTCATTACTGATTTATCTTGTCAACTGCGAAGTTCCGACTCATCGTCACATTATCTGAAAGTATCTGACGATACCCTCCATATAGTTTTCCATTCATCTACATTCTAGATTTACAAACATATGCGTGATGCTGTCATGATTAATGCCATTGAAGGTTAAGAAGTATCACATTACACAACTTCTCAACCTCACTTCCCGCCCTCATTTCATCCATTATTAATATTGGTGACAATTGTATACCCCGTAGTCACAGTAACACTATATCTACATGATTATTCTGAGAAAACCGCGTTCTTGGTAATTTGTCTTTGAATGCAATATTTCAGGTATGTTCAGAACGAAACATAATTTTATCAATTTTAATTGAAATATGATGGTTGAAAATAAAACAGTTCACAAACCTCGGTAAGAAGTTTCATTCCTGTTTCGAGATCATAGCTAACCTCGACGCTTTGCGTCTCGGTTAACTTACTAATCTCACGACAGGAATGAATCTCTTCCCACCTCGGTGTGTAATATACTATTCTTATTTCCTGTTCTCGAATATTCTGTTTCTTTCCAATCAATTTAAAACAACGCTTTCAGAGCTGTCATTTTGGGATGACAAATAATGGGCGTCAAGTTCGCCGTGTCCATGAATTCAGTACAGAGCGAATTCTTCTCAATCGAGCCGATTTCACTAGAATACACTTCTATTTGGTATCTATGATGCAGTGAGACAACCAAATGCGTATTGAATTAGCTTTAATTTTGATACGTTATTTCTAATTGTTCATCATTGGTGTACAATCTTGCTGGTGAAACATGTTATTGTTGTTATAATATGAAAATATGTGTTCAATAATATCGTAACCGTATAATACAGCAGAAATAGAGGAAATAGTATAACAAATTCGTTACAGGGGGCAATTCAAGCACTGTCCGTTCGAAAATTCATTCCGAAACTATTGACATGCGAAAAGGAAAACAGCAAATGAATCAAACACAAACACTCTGTCAGTCGACTTCAATGGTTTCCTCAGAAGGATCTGAATCAGTGCAGGAAGTATTAAATCAGAATTATGGCGCATCCAACAGAAACTGTTCATATACTTTACGCATGCCCTGTAGGTCATACATACTGTTCCAACAGAAAACTTCAGTTACCTAGTCCATTCTTGTTCCAAGAAATGTGTGAATTCCAAAGGATGTGGACATTTTCACCAATGGTTGATAGGGTGTAGTTTTTCTAACATGAGCTCACCTTTTTGATCATGCAAACAGTGGATCATAGTCAGGATCATAGATCAATTATGTACCTATTTAATCCATGGAAAGTCGTACAAGTTCCTCAAACCATTTCCAAAATATTCCTCGATTATACTGTCGGTGGTAGTCATTTCCGAATTCCAGACTCTTGCAAACAAACAAATGGTCACCATAATGTATCAGTTGAGCAGTCATGCAGTATCGATATTACTAGCTTCATACCGAATTAAAAATTTATTATCATCAAAGAAGGATTTTCGACAGAGAACTATGGATTCTCGAAGAAAACTATAAACAATACATAAAAAATACATCTAATAGATACAATGAAATATCAATCATCATCTCTAAAATATTCTTCTATGCTATGATATGCTTTATTCAGTAATCTATTTTCGATTGATTTTCTGGACATTTGCAAGGATGTAATACTTTTAACTCCCAAAGGAAGATGGGGAAAATGGGAATCTGAGAATCTAGTACAGTTCAATACAACTAAAACTCAAGCTTGTATGTTCACCAAGAATGCTGATCACACAATGCCCAATTTGATGATGTCGGGTACCACTGTTCCTATGAGGTCGTCAATATCTATGCTGGGTGTCACCACCAACAGTGCTCTCTCATGGGACGATCATGTGAGGTCCATTGCGAAAACTGCTTCACAAAAACTCGGTTTTCTTTTCCGTGCGAAGAGATAATTCACATCCCAGCAACTGCTTATGATCTACAAAGCACAAATTCGACCTGTCCCGGAGTACTGTTCACATGTTTGGAACTCAGCCCCCAAACATACGCTTAAGCTCTCAGATTCAATTCAGAAGAGAGCTATTCGCTAGTCTATGATACAACACACGCCAAATCATTGACCTCTCTAGATCATCGTAGGAAGGTCGGCGATCTATGCCTTTTTTATACGTACTTTCACGGTCGGTGCTCAACAGAAATATCATCTATTATGCCACCACGCGCGATTCCTAGTAGACAAACCAGACGAACTCAAGCTGGTCACCCTCACAATGTCAGGCTCGAGACCTGTCGAACATCGCTATACCTAGCATTCTTTGCCTAGTGAAGTCTTTCCTGATGCTTACAACCTCCAAACTTTCGAGAAAAATTCCAACACCTTCCTTCTCTCCCAAAATTCCACCGCTGGCTAACACGATGTTCCTCGAACATTATAGGTTTCCCTTTCGTGTTGTCCACAGATAAAAAAAAATATATATACATTTTCCTTGTATATATATATATAAAATGGGAGATTTTGCAAGTTCGGAAGAGGGAATAGCCAATGGAACATGGTTATGATGTCTTCTGGCAGAAGTTCCATTCGAGAGGTGTGATCACTTTTTGACTATTCAACTCACTGATTCCAGAATTATAATGGATCATATGTTGCCTCCTGTAACTCACGTTTGAATAAAATTATTATAAATAGCTACGTTGGGGACACTGCCTCTTGTTCCGCCACTGGCGTGCCGTATATGTAGCATCCATATAATCTATCCACTGATGACTGTCATCATGTGCTTTCAACCTTCTGAGGACCTTCAGAGTTTCAGAATGAGAGTCTATACGAGGTATTATCACAGCTCGATGTCTATTTCCCTCCTCAATGGCGGCATCTTACTGGATGAAATCTTGAATTTCCGCAAACACCTGTCAAGTAACGATGCAACATCAATTCATGAGATAGACGAAGAGACGTTCGTATTGAGAGTAGTATCGGCATGAAGCTTTGAGAGAGGTGAATGAGAGGTGTATGCATATTTGAGAATTATAAACACTGCAACTCTGTCACCAACAGGGCTATGATTCGTTGTTGAAGTTATTTGTTCAGTCCGTTGAGTCAGAATCTGAGGTAGCTTCAGGTCATATGGATACTCATCCTCGATGGTTTCTTTTCCCAACAGGTTTTCTAATATCTCCTTCGGAACCAACAAGCTTCTCCAACTGGTTGCGAATCCAGCTTCTAGAGTGGTTATTTTTTCATCAGGCATCAGTCCTTTTTGATTATGTTCAAGTGAGTTCAAATTCATCTCAGGTTGAATCCATTCAATTCACCTGTTCTGTTCAACTTCTCGAACTCATCTCTAGTTTTCAAAAGGTACTGTAACTCATTCCACTAAATCACCTAGACTTTCGAGAGTTCATTTGTATTCCTCTTGAGAAGTCATTCAGCCCCAGCTCCTCTCAGCATTCCTACTCCATTTTGTGTCAAAGCATGGCTTTCACTCTGAGACTTCCATGAGATGGAACATTGGAGTTAGGTTGAAGCATAGACATAATGAGTCTATAGGTTGAAAGAACCTGTTACACTTGAAATATGAACTACATGAAATACCAACTGGTAACATTTGGTGATAGAAAAAACATGGAAGATATGCAATTTGAGGAGAGAAAAAGAAATGGAGAATAACTGCAAGTGTCAGAACAGAGACACATAATAGGACGATGCAAAATGAATCGTGAGAAAAGACATTCTCGGTCCACAGAGTTACGTAAAGTGTAATGGAGGGAATGATGGAAAAAAAATCGAATACAAAGAAGTGTCCAAGTACAGATTCCATGAGTTGAATTGTTATTCTTCCACTTAAGTATGTCCATTTGGAGCAAAACTATCCAGGCAACAGCTAGTCCTATGTACTCTAATTTTATCAGTTGATTTTCATATTTTTTCCTGAATAGAACATTTTTCTTGGATTGATTTTATGGATACAATTTGAAGGACTCGTGATATTTATCAACAGTTAAAACACAAGAGCTTTTTTTCATCGGATAAATTCCTTTTTGTAACGAAATAATTTTGCCAATCAGTAATTTTACGAGTGATTTTGTCAAATGTCAGTTTTTGAGTTAAAAAGAAATTTATCTCTAAAAGAAAAGCTCGAGTGTTTTTTGGCAAGATAAATTAACGACTCATGTTGTAATGGTTTAGTATCAATTATCAACAATGCTCAAATAACTGACAGGGCAGACATTTAAGTGACGTAAGCATACTAGATGTGGACGCTTATAAGAGGAACAGGCGTTTTTATCGGTGATAAAAACAATGCACCTTTTTTATCGCTGTCAAAATGACAAAACAGTCGTCTTTAAATGACACATTTTATACAGGAGTTAATTCATTGGTGGTAAAAAACGATGCACCTTTTTTATCGCTGTCAAAATGAAAAAAAAAACAGTCGTCTTTAAATGACACATTTTATACAGGAGTTAATTTATCATCAGTAAAAACACAATTTATCGGATAAATTTCTTTTTGTAACGAGATAATTTTGCCAATCAGTAATTTCACGAGAAAAACTGACATGACAAAATCGCGAGACCGAAGGTCGAGTGATTTTGTCGAATATCAGTTTTTCGAGCAAAATTACTGATGGAAAAATTTTGAGTTAAAAAGAAATTTATCCTCAAAAGAGAAGCTCGAGTGTTTTTCGGCAAGATAAATTAACGACTCATGTTGTAATGGTTTAGTATCAATTATCAACAATGCTCAAATAACTGATAGGGCAGACATTAAAGTGACGTAAGCATACTAGATGTGGACGCTTAAGAGGAACGGGCGTTTTTATCGGTGATAAAAAACGATGCACTTTTTTATCGCTGTCAAAATGACAAAACAGTCGTCTTTGAATGACACATTTTATACAGGAGTTAATTTATCAGCATCAAACGATAAAACATCAAGAATAACTCCGAAATGATGGCAAGGAAGTGGCGTAACTGAGGGAAAGTTATCGCAAGGGAATCGATGGAAAGTTGGCGATTATGAAAATTGTTGGACCAGGAAAATCAAAACTCAAGTATGAGAAGTGAGACCACCTCATAGATATATTCCATATCGAAATCATTCGTCCGGATGAACTTTATATCCAACTCATCATGTGCTCGAATGAACTCAATCAATCACTCGGGAACATTCATTATCTGGAAACCAAACTTCAATGTTGAATTTTCGAAAAGTACACCTAGCGTTCGAGTGAGTATTTCATGAATATTTCAGATCGACTGAATATATAATAGAAACAAAGTGGGTGTTGAATATGGCTCAACTTCTGATCCACGCATCTTGCCGAGTCGTTTCAAGAAGTGAAACTGGCAAGAAGAATTCGAAGTTGGAAATTGAAAAGTTTTCTACTTACTGGGGATGGCATGAGAACGAGAGGTACTCGTATGCATTTGCCCTATATATCTAGATCGGGAATTGTGTTTTATGCAGGGTGTTTCGAAAAGGTAACCCCGTTGCTAGGAGTTGTAGAAGACTGCGAAATAATAATAATAATGTTATATTTCTCCTTCCAACAGAAATTGGATTGTCTGATCTGTACGGACTCTTCGAGTGCCTAAAAACGCTAGAAAATCGCTTCATATCGAACGAATTAACTGTCACAATCTTAGATTTGTATACTTCAAGATCTATCAATAAAACAGTTACAATCATGTGGGTCCCAAGCCATATGAATATAAATGGAAACGAGTTAGCAGATTCTGCAGCCAAAGATGCTACCACAAGAAGAATCGACGACGGTATACCGGTCCCAGTGGGTGATATCAAAAAATACATAAAACAAAAATTCTTCAAGATTTGGCAAGACCAATGGGATAGATATGATGGACCACTCAGAATTGTCGAAACCTCAACAAAAAAATGGTTCTAACCAAAACACTTGACCAGAAGAGAACAAGTAGCACTATGTAGACTAAGAATCTGACATACAAATCTCACTCACCTGTATCTTTCAGCAGCCTCATACCAAGATGTGGAACATGTGACCTTGACTTCCTCAGACACCGAAGTGGAATCACTTCCCCTGAAATTAGAATCACATTGAAAAGCACAAATGACGCCACAAGAAACGTACTAACCTTCCTGAAATCTAGTGGCCTATATGAGGAACTATGAGGTACCAATAACTGAAAGAGCTGATTGCCCAGGTAGCTGAAGCTCGAAAAAAAATAATAATGATAATGAATCGTCTTCATTCATCATTTGCAGAAAAAAAATCGCACGAAACAAAATATGAGATGAGAATATTCCACCTTACCTTGTACCTATCTGCAATGGTGAATAGGCGGAGTATTAGCAAAACGCTGTTTTTCAACTCAACCCCAAAAACTGAAAAAAGGAGAAAAGGAGTTAATTCACAATATGAATCATAGAGAAGTGTAGAATTGATGTGGATGCATTATTTTTCGAAGAGATACCAATTTATTAGAGGTATACAAAAAATCATAATCTACCGAATTGTCATTTTTCAGTATCAAAACCGACAACATATTGAAAAATTTTGCGGAGAGAAAAATATTTTAATTGTATTGAGAACGGGAGCAGATTCGTTTCCGAAACGTCCACCAAGATAAGTAGTGGTTTTATTCTTATTAAATATATTTGTATTTCCAATTTTTTCAAAAACAAGGTTTCACTGACAAATAGAGAATTTCTCTTTTAGGTATCTAAAGGTTTGATTCCAAGCGCAGTGACATTTTACTTAATTTTACTTACTACAAATATATTGAAATAATTTTCAATAACTTCTACTCTAATTTTCAGAAACGAGGCGAGAAAATCCCACAAAAAGCTGGAAAATGAATATACCACCTCCTTAAAAAACTTACAGGCAGTATAAAATCTTGAGAGTTGAACAAACTAAGGCTGGGAATTCAAGCTCCAATCTCTCCTTGAAGTTACTGAGAGTGAAGGATCTAAATTCCATGGGAAGTGAGTTGAAATATTTGCTAGCTGTATAAGAGAAACTGCGTTTGAAGAAAGATGAATTATGTTTTGGGATAACAAGAGTGGTTTCATTGCGGCTATAGCTTCGGTTGGTATCTGGAAAAGTTTGTAGTCTTCTGTGGAGATAACTACCTTAATTTAACCTTAATTTTTTCAATCGTAACCATCCAGAGGCATGCATCTTAGCAGAAATGTGATCAAATTTTCGTACTTCGTAATGGCATCTGTATTCAAGATACAGGGTCTTGGAAATCAATAGGCGTACAGTTTCAATAGTTCGTTAGAATAGTACAATATGAACATATCGGAAATATTTTATTCCGTAGTTATTGTACTTGGGACCAGAAAAAGTTGGTTGGGGTAAAAACCTGGTACTACTATTAGACGCCCAGTTATTCTTGCAGATAGATGTTCGATTTTCTTTTTCTCATCATCTCCGGAATATCTTGAGGAGGGTTAACACCCCAATCATCCCCTGCCCTCATCGACGCCCTTGGAATAAGTAGGAACGTCGTGTTAGTAGGAAAATCCATTCCTCTTCTAATTTTCTGGGCACTTGAACCACTTGATAACTCTCGGCGAAAGAAATAAATGCGTAGATTACGACGAAATGGGACTTATCTACCGTAATGGAATCAGAGGAATGGTGTTTGCAGCTATTTTAGAGGCCCCTCTTTATTTCCGAGCGCCAACTTGAATCCCGTCATTATTATATCATTTTTATCGCCACATGCACGAAGGGAGCTTTAAGGCCGCGAAACCATCGCCCGGAATAGTCGGATATATTATAGCAGCCTCGAAAATGGAACACATTCCGCTACATTACGTGTAGCGAGGAGAGGATTGGCAATTTGAGGCAACCTGTTATTATTAAAATTTCACTGCGACTCTGGAATCGAGAAGGTTTCCTTTGGCGGAAGCAACACGGTAGGCATTCACATATCCTGCCACCTAATCTAGCCAAAGCTCTGAAGCCTGACCAATCAAATTCGATGTGGCTATTTTGAGTAGAATAATAATTGAAACGTTTATATTCACTCCTCGGGAGAATACCACCGATATGTGTCAAATGTGATAATCAGTTGGATGTTAACCATCTCTTGATTCAGTGTGCTGAATATGACTTGTCCCGCTTATAACTAGGTTTAACAGATTGCCTGGCCACTTGCTTAGCAGGCCGACAGAACCAGCTAAAAGTACTTCAACACCTGGAAGATAATGAATTATACGTGAAGATCTGAATTGAAACATGAGAAATATATAAATATGATGAATAGTAGTAACCGATGCCGGGAAAGGAAAAAAATTCGTTCATTATCCACCAGGATACAAGAGTGAAAAAGTTATGTGAATGAACGAAAAATAATCTTGATATGGCGAATAGAGGGCCAGAGTCCAATTTTTATCTCACTGAGTGAAATGGAACTGGTGTTCCGAATTGGCCTAGTCTAAACCTAACAGGACTAACAGGACTAGAAAATGAATAAACAGAAAACTAACCCAAAATGAGAGAATGATACGAAAAGAGAGGTAGATGGAAAGAAAACGAGACAGAAAGAGAAAGAAGGTAAGTATGTAAGTATGATAGACATATGAATATGAACAGCGAAGACTATACCATCAGGAATTTTGCAGTTGGGCCAGTTGATTAGATAACATTTTTTGGAAGGATTTACGCGTCCGCATGAAATCTGATACCTTCAGAGCATTGATATAATAGGACTGCTTGAACCATGACTACCTACTGACAAAACTTATGAAAAATTATGAAATGAAATTATGGCGAAAGAGGAAATGCCTTGGACTGGTTTGAATCCTTTCTAGTACATCGGCAACAAAGAGTCAAAATTATGAAAGATGGACAGGCGACTAAGTCTAACTTACTGGATATTAAGATAGGAGTCCCTCAAGGGAGCATAACAGGTCCACTACTTTTCATAATTTTTATGAATGATATGTTAGAAATACTAAATAACTTCAATGCCTCAGCACATCTAACTAATTATGTAGATGATACTAATTTGCTGGTCTCAAGTTCAGACTACCCTAAACTAATAAATAAAAGTCAGGACATTATAGAAAATATCTATGACTGGTTCACAAAAAATAATTTAATACTAAATGCAGAAAAAAACAAAGCCATTTTATTTAGGACTCAACAACAGAGAATTGAAACACCAGAAAACATATCTCTACTCAACAATGAAATCAAAATCCAGAATAACACCAAATTTCTGAGGGTCTATATAGAAGAACATTCAAAATGGAATGTCCACATAATAAACTTATGAGCAAAATTGAACCAGATTTGCTATAGCATCAGGGTCATAAGCAAATATCTTAACGAAAAATCCTTAAAGATTGTATACTTTGCAAATTTCGAATCCTGTGCTGAATTTGGAATAATTTTCTGGAGATCCCAAAATAATATTAACGACTTATTTTGCATTCAAAAGAGAGTGATTAGAGCTATGTTCGAATTGAAATTTCGTGAAACCTGTAGAGGTGTCTTCAAAACAAACAACATAATGACAATTTATGCATTATACATATATGAATGTGTTCTGCACTTGTTCAAAAATACAGACCTATCGGAGCATAGACCCAATCAAAGATATCCTATACGCAACATGAATTTGAATTTTCCAATACATAAATTAGTACTATCAGAAAAGCATCCATCATATGCCTCAATAAAGTTTTTCAATAAACTGCCAAATGAGATCGAAACTCTGAAAAGCATTTGAAAATTCAAAAAAGAAGTAAATAAGTTACTTATTAACCTGGAACCTTATTCCCTTGACGAGTATCACCTGTTATAGACTTGCACAGCTCTAATCCCACTCACATATCTCATTGTGATATTTTGTTCTGACGCTTATTTTCATTCTCTGTTTGTATACTATGTCTCTGTATATGTATAAAACATTCCATGAAATGAAGACTATGATTATCTAGGTACGGTTATCATTTTTTCGTTTTTGAGACTTTATAGGAACTACACACCATATGCAGCTTACGCCTGTTTTGCATGTTCGACCTGTTGATATCTCTCAATTTATGAGGACTTCTAATACCAAAAATGAGCCTCGAGGAAGAATTTCGAATTTTTCGTATACGTTCAGTATCGACGGAACTAAATAGGGTCCATATACACAGAATCGCAGTAATAAAGCTGAGAGAGTACCAAAAGGTCGCAAAGCATTTATTTGAAAAAGAGTGTCTGTTGGGGTAAATCAATTTCAGATTGAAGTAACATTTCTTTAGCATCTTGGAAACATAGTTCGTGATCCAATACTAGTCCAAGATTTTTCGTGAGATTTTTGAAAGGCATAATGTTACTACATGCGTTAGATCATGGGACAAAATGTCGAGACGCATTGAAATATTCTGCTCGACAATTAACGGCGGGCAACTGTTGGTATCACTCGCCAAATTAACAATTCGAGACTCCATGTTTCATCGTCGAACCTAACGAAGAACTCTCTTATCTATACAATAGTGCAATTAAACTATACAATCATCTTCCTCCTCTCTCCAAACACATCGATTCGCCATTTCAGTTCAGGAGATCTGTCAAGCACTTATCGACGAGGTGTTTTATAGTGTCCAAGAGTTTCTTGACGAAGATTGGAATGGTATCTATACTATATATATATATATATATGAATATTTTCTTATTATGAATGTGACAATGTTATAGTACTTATTGTATTGCTCAATACCATTCATTTTTTATTATTATTCATTTTTCTTGTATTCATCGATGAGATGTAAATCTACTGATGATAATGAATATTTTGATTAGATTCGATTCGAAATGCTATTGCTCGAAGGAGACCAGGATGAAACCGCTATTTCTTCTAAAGGAATACAAATTGTACTCACAAATAAGTGGAGTTTTGAGAGGATTTAGTACCTAATTCTCCAATCAACATTCCTATTTTGATAAATATAAATTCATTAACCCTTTCAGCCAACTTCTTTGATTCAATACTATAACTTCCCGGCGTTAGCATGACCATACGAGCTTCAAAGAGGTCAGGATAAAAAGATAATAAAAACTGACAATTCAATGGATATATCCACCAGAAGAATTTATACGGTACACATGACAACGATAATATGAAGACACTTTGACAGACATGTTCAACCGCCCGGAAGATGACTACGATGAAGAGGAATGAAGGAAGGAAGAAGAGGATGAATATCAATACTTTGACTGAATACTTTGACGAAGCAATAATATATTCTTCATCCTTCAATTGTATGAGATAATGGTACTCTTCATACCGTCTCCTCCTCTAGAGCTCCTATATCATCCAATGAGGCCTGAGTTGCAAGACGAAGACAGGTCGATGCTTCAGATGATGAAGTGAAAAGAATCCAGAGACGGTGATCTGGAAATCTAGCAGAGTTCAATGTAAAAAAAGACAACCTTGCGCATATTCACCAAGAAGGCCCAATATGATGATGTCAGGTACCACTGGTCCTATGAAGTCCTCATTCTTGTGAGAACTGCTCCACTAAAACTCGGCTTCCCGTTTCGTGCGAAGATGTACTTTACACCGTAGCAACTGCTTTATAAAATGCGAATTTGACCTGTCCTGAAGTACTGTCCACATGTAGTATGTTTGGTAGCTGAGCTCCAAACATGTGAACAGTATATCAACACAGGTCGAATTTGAGACATGTGTGAAGATTTTGTAGCAACTTTAATAGTGATTCACACACTCACAAGTCTCGTCTCGCAGATGTAATATGAAGTCTCAACTCGAGTCTCGTCTCGCAGCCTCCAATCTCGTCTCGTGTCTCGTACGATAGTCTCGCAAATGTATCGCAATTTCTTCATGCATAATCTTGTTCCAGTCTAGTACGAGATATTTCCCTTAACCTTTTTTTTATGTGGACAACACGAAAGGGACACCTATGATGTTCGAGGAACATCGTGTTAGCCAGCGGTGGAATTTTGAGAGAGAAGGAAGGTGTTGGAATTTTTCTTGAAAGTTTGGAGGTTGTAAGCATCAGGAAAGACTTTACTAGGCGAAGAATTCCATAACTTTGCCGTTCTATTGATGGATGATGCTTGGTATAGCGATGTTCGACAGGTCTCGAGCCTGACAGTGTAGGAGTGACCAGCTTGAGCCCGTCTGGTTTGTCTACTAAGAATCGCGCGTGGTGGAATAATAGATGATATCTCCGTTGAGCACCGACCATGAAAGTACCTATGAAGAAGGCATAGATCGCCGACCTTTCTACGATAATCTAGAGAGGTCAATGATTTGGTAAGTGTTGTATCATCGACTAGGCGAATAGCTCTCTTCTGAATTGAATCTGAGAGCTTTAGCGTATGTTTGGGGGCTGAGCTCCAAACATGTGAACAGTACTCCAGGACAGGTCGAATTTGTGCTTTGTAGATCATAAGCAGCTGCTGGGATGTGAAGTATCTCTTCGCACGGAATAGAAAACCAAGTTTTTGTGAAACAGTTTTCGCAATGGACCTCACATGATCGTCCCATGAGAGTGCACTGTTGGTGGTGACACCCAGCATGGATATTGACGACTTCATAGGAACAATGGTACCCGACATCATCAAATTGGGAATTGTGTGATCAGCCTTGTTGGTGAACATACAAGCTTGAGTTTTAGTTGCATTGAACTGTACTAGATTTTCAGATCCCCATTTCAGAATTCTCGTCAGATCCTCATTTAAAGCATCGACCTGTCTTCGTCTTGCACATCTGGCCTCGTTGGATGATATAGGGGCTCTAGAGGAAAAGGCGGAATGAAGTGTACTATCATCCGCAAAGCTATGAACTGGGCTGGAGGTCACATTCAACAAATCAATGATGTGGAGCAAGAACAAAGTTGGTGCCAGGACAGAGCCTTGTGGAACACCAGCATTGATCGTTATTGTATCAGACGAGACCCCGTCTACCACCACGTAGAGTGATCTATCTGCAAGAAAACTCGATAGTGAAAGACACAGTTGGGGCGGCAAACCATATGACGGAAGTTTCGCTAGGAGGCCTTGGTGCCAAACTCGGTCAAATGCTCTGGAGATATCCAAGGCTACAGCCAGAGACTCCCCATGTTTCTCTATTGACACCTGCCACTTATGTGTCACATAGGCAAGCAGATCTCCAGTTGACCTCTGGTGACGAAAGCCATATTGCCGGTCGTTCACGATTCTTGAGCTCTCTAGATATCGGATGAGCGCGATGTTGATTGCTTTTTCCATTACTTCAGAGATCACAGATCACATGAATGAAATGTTCTCTCTATCTTTGCTCAATAGTCTTAATTCTTTCTAAATATGTTGTTATCAGACACGAGAAGTTTTGCACGAGACTCGAGACGAGGCCACTGAAAGTCTCGTCTCGCCTTGCCCGATTCTCGTCTCGAGTCTTGTCTCGGAAACGAGACGAGACCATGCGAGACTCTCGAAAACGAGACTCTCGCGAGCACCACTAAACTTTAAGGTGAATACTCGAAAGGAAAGGAGTTTGTGTTGTTTGTGATGTTAGAAAATCCAAGCAGAAACAAGAACGAGTTAACTATATTCTCCCCATGTCGGAATTTCTCTATGCGGAGAACGCATATTGACTCTGAAACCGCAAGAGTGAGGCTAATGATTTCACTCTATGCCCGGAACCATCTGTTGGATCAGTTTGCTTTCCATTTAAATGATCTCGCAAGGATAGAGAATGAATTTCATGGGGGACTGAGGCTCAGTGAATTCGTTTCCGTTTTCCCACTTGAGTTTTTTTTATGACGCAACGTTCCTGTGTTCGGATGGATTCCCTATATTTTCGAACCCACAGGCAAGTTTTTTGTGCTAGGTTTGAGAGGCGAAGAAATGTTATATTCACTCATGCCGGATATTATAGGCGCATATTGTGTTTCTTCCGAAAGGACGAACAAAGGAAAGATTCGATGAAATTGTGAAGTGGGTGGTTTCATTATTGTGAAATTGTTTGAACTCTTTCGAAGGAAATATAGTCGCTTTTTATTCATTCCCGAGTTATTTTTCTCAGAGATATGCTCTTTGAAATGTCGGAAATTTTTCACCAACATCGATCTAAGGAATTGAAATGCAATACAAAACTTGATGAAATGTGAAATAATGAAAAGGACAATGAATGTCAATGAAGTAGATGTTCAAAATGATCGATAGAATGACCAGCGCGATCACCTGATCTCACATCATTAGATTTATTCTTCTTGGGATATGTGGATATTATTTTGTACAAAATTGAACCTTTCGATTTGAATGACTTCAATATATTTCAATACGTCTTACGTTACATTTTAGTCATCGACTGTTTTGAAGCAAATTTCGGTAACCATGTGATTGCTCAATATAAACTTGGAAATGTTAACATTTTTGTATAGACCTTTCGGAAGATATATCACAAGCCTCTCATTTGGAATATTGTGGGTTGTACTTGTCATTCGAAGGTATGGATCACATTTTGTCGTTGAAGAATGTCAATTTGGAATTTGAATCAAACGTGCTTCGGGATTTCTCATAAATATTCGAAATAACCAAAATAATGAATGCAGTCGGTTTGGCTTTCACACACTGTAATTGAAGTGATGCAGGTTCCACTGAGGAGTAGGCTATGACATATTGTTCTATGTTTTTGAATTTGTTGTCGTTTCACCATTCAGTTTGAATTCTGCATAGGTAATAGGAGATTTCACGATTGAAGAAATGTTCACATGCTGCATTTTGTGCGTTTATTAATTCAAATAATAGATAGAATAGTTCCTGCATTATCACTGGAAGATCTGACACTGGAAGATCAGAACTTTTTTGCCGCCTCCTTCATCCTTGGAAGAGGCGGCATTTCTGTTTTGGAGTTTCGCCAAAAAATTGATGATGTCCAAAACTAGATCAAAACACGAAATCAGGACCGTATTCGAAAAAAATGGTTCCACGAACAGGAAACCTCGGAGGAGGAAATCAGTATCAATACGTTGAATCTTATCAAAAGTTACTGAGAAGAAGTATTTTCACTTCTTCTCTCTTTTGAGATCTTGAAGAGCCTCAGTGAGGTATTGAAATCCGACATAGTCAAGTAGGCGAAAGTCTACAACTTTTTCTAGTACTCGAGGTTAACATATCGACACAGAAATAGAAAACATGATGTATGCCTGCCTATAAGGTGCGATTACACGACTTCTTTCCAAAATGTGTTAATCAAAAAATCTCATTTATTTCGTGGAAGTAGCAGTGACATTCGGTGGAGAGTTGAAAAGACTATTACGTGATCCTTAGAGTGCTCTAGGCAGACCATTCCGGTTTCTAACGGAGCATTATTGCAGCTCGACCGGAAGAATTCAGAGGAATGAAAAGAGACACGTGTATCCAACGTTTCGCTGTCAAATTGATTCAGAGACCTTTGTTGCGTGGAATCCACTTTGGATCTATCATTTCATATATCATAGTACATCACAAAATCAGGTTTTCTCGATATAGTTGAAGACTGAAGTGTTATATCACTACAGTCCTGATTACAGCAAAACTTTCTGATTAAAAATCAGGAATATGACACTGAATTCAACACTATTGAATTCATTCCAGTAGCAATATCATCAACTGCATAATTTTGCATCATTCGATAATTTGCGAGATATTCAATATTGAAATGTTCTTCAATCAGAGAATCAGTTACAATGGACAGAGCTAGATCTAGATCTATCCCACTCAACATAACTTGAATATCACGAATTCGTGATGTTATTCGAAGATATATGCTTGAAATTACTGAAACGTTGTGGCAATATACCGATATTCAATGTTACTCCATAACATATATTCAACTCTGCTCAAGATATCTATTCGATGTTGTAAACACCTTTCTTTATCAACTTTGGTATGAGGAGGATGATATTCAAACAAAAACACTGTGAACATGAAAAATATGATGGGAAATAAGAAGACCAACCCATATTCCTAGTGAGGATCACCAATTTCAACAGAAAAACAACATCAAACATGTACTACGTATGCTAGGTCGACTATACAGGATGTCACAGAACTATTATGGGATCAAATTCATAGGGATTATTCAGTGCAATAGTAGGAAACATTTAACTAGTGCCTTCTTGTCCGGAAAAGTGTCACTACGACCCTAAGATGCGATGAAATTCATGAAGACGATGATTTGCCTCAATGGGATTCGATGCATTTAATTTTTGCCTTTTGTACATGATATCATCTCAACAATTATTCAAAATGTCTTCCTCCAACCTGAAATGGTTTCTACTGTTGCACTGAATAACCCCTAAAAGTTTGATTCCATAGTTCTGTAACACCCTGTATATTCCTTGGAAATTCTTACATTTCATCACCTGAAGATTTGGATCCTGTATGATATGGAGGCACCTTCTCGGTGTAAATTGAATACATCAAGCCTGTCCAAACCACTACTGAAATATCAACTCTTTATGATTCGAGAGCCCTGATTTACATAAGTTCAATCAGGGATATGTTTTGGATCATATTCAACACAAATTATTTTTTATCTTGGAAACCGATAGATATAGGTATAGGGATTTATCAACGGAAGAGTATTGTAATAAAAATGCGATTCTAAAAATTTGTTTATATAAGGGGTGTTCCATTTGAAGAAATGAAGTTGCTAGGACTTTTTGATAGAAACGACAACGTAGCAATTTCGACAATATTTTAGATCGATAGAACAGGTGATAAAATGTAAGATGCGGAATTTTCAGAAAAATTCTGCGTTGCGTTCTCCATAAACGTCTAACGTACCATCGACCGTGAGTTACCCTGTATTTTGATCTCAAAAAAACTCCATTGGCATCTCTGTAGTTAATTAACCTCAGCGAATCGTTCAGATAATGAGCAGGTATGTTAGGTGAGTTTCCAACTTTTTGTTGATCCTTCTCCTCATTTTCCACAGTCACATACTTCTACATTTGTCCATTGTGTGATCGAAAACTTCACCACAGAAAATAGAGACGAGTTTTACTCCACACCTCTCCACAAAGAACAACAAGAAAAAGAACACAAATACAACAATAACATTATAGCAACCGTTACCCAATCTCACGACCTCCAAATGAGAAATGCTGGAACGTGATGATGCAATATTTTCCGTAATGACTGGAAAATATCGGTTAAATGTGGATGTTGATGCTAGCTCCATATCTTCGAGTTATATTGACTTTAGGTTCCTCTCAAAATTCAGGATATGTTATTCCAAACGCTAGTAATAATATCGATTCTGAGTTAACCGAAAACACATGTAAATTACGTTGTCAGGTGGTTGAACAAAAATAATGGATGGAAAATATAACATCTCTCTCTGAGACATATCTGGAGAACGTTGAATCAACATTGTGTGGATTATTTGATCGCTATTAATAGTGATATTATCACAATATGATGTGAGTATTTGATTGTAATCATCATAATGATTCTAAACAACATTGATGTGATGTGAATTCAAAAATATTACATTAAAATTATATCCTTCCTATGCTCTCAGCAGAGGTTCAGAATACTGTTTGTACAATGTTCGATGACCCAATAAAACATTTCATCAACAGCCAACTCACTATACATTGATGGACTAAGAAAAAAAACCTCTATTATGATGACTAGTCCAAGAAGGAAACGTTAACAATTGAAAAAAATACAGTCGCTGTCGTGAGAGTGGAAGTTGAAGAAAAAATGTGAATGCTACTTTGTGGTACTTGAGTAGCGCTCTTTGAGTAGTCATTTCATTTTCTTTCTCGTTTTTCAAAATTAGGATTTAAATGAATCAGAAATGAATATCGGTGCTCTGGATTGGGTCGTTTTTGTCAGTCTGTCAGTTTTTGTGATTCTGTGTGTGTGAATAAGCAAGGAATCTGGAAGTTGAATCTCAAACTCAGTGGAATTTTAGGGCAGATCATCGAGCTATCTTGATCATATCATTTTGAATGTCAATATTCAGACGAGGAGGAGAAATATCTGATCATCGACAAATTCAGGCTTACACTATTCATTGAAACTTTGTTTTCTAACTGTAAAATACACAACCCTCGTTATATAGATCCTCTCTATATGTGCCACTCGATTTCCGGGAAATGCAAAGGATGTCTATCATTCAAATTGAAGAGAAAACACCAGTGTGTCAATATTCATCGACTAATTGATTAGAACAGAAAAACAAGCCTGGGATTAGAAGGCACTAGGTATCAATCAGATTACAAGCGACTCTCAGAGTGTTGTTAATTATCTTCCACTCTTTTATCGGCCTGTATTGCCATGAAATGGAAAATGTAGCAAAAAATCAACGCTGGATTTTATACACACAACTTTTCCTGTTAGATGGGATGGATCAATGTCCCAGTTCAATAAACCAGGAGATCTTTCCTTCACCATTATCCAAAAGCTTGTGACATTTCACTATAACTCTTCGTATTTTTCTCTCTATAACCTCCAAATAACGGAAACAATAGAATCGTGAATGAACACTTTCTTTATCCACTTGTATAATAGTTTGGTAACGGTTATTATAAACACACTCATGATGGTCTAGAGCGTTGGGAGCCATAATGGCCGCTGATATACCGGGTGTAACAAGATCATGGTACACTCCCCTTTTTTCCTCTAGGTCAACTGATTGAGATTCAGAAAGACCTATATACAGGGTGAGTCAAAAATGTGTACCGAGATTTCTGGGGGTGATAGACCATTGAAAAATAAGTGTAGTTTGATGATTAAACTCATGGCCCAAAATGCATAATTGAGGGAGATATATCCTTCCAAAGTTGATAAAATTAAAATAATTTCTCCGCATAACTTCTGAACGATGAAAGCCACCCGATTGAAATTTCGTGCATGAATGTATGTTGTCAGAATACATTTTTTCGTCACACTTCCACATTTCTGATATTGTTATAAAGGGTGTTTTCAGAGGGTGAGTCATGATTTTTTGTGGAAAACAGAAGCATTCGATGGAGAGAAGGAAATTACATGAAAAAGGTACTCTTATTCAAATACAAAAAATTGAGCCGTTCGTGAGATATTTGAGTTTTTGTAGTTACATGATATCAGCAGATTGATTTTATTCATCGCGAGATTCATCGGTATAACGATATTTCAGCAGCATTTGCATTTCCGAAGCACTCGCCAAGCATTAGAAGCATATCAGTTTGTTCAGAGAACGGATAACCTGCCATATTTCTTAAAATCTCAGTTGATAATCGCAGTGATAAATGACACAGAAAAACCACACGAACAAATCGACTACAACAATGTTGACTCGAATGTTGATGACATGAACGTCAAAATTGAGAACAAAATTATTCATCATGGCCTGCTAAAATATCGTTATACCGATGAATCTCGCGATGAATAAAATCAATCTGCTGATATCATGTAACTACAAAAACTCAAATATCTCACGAACGGCTCGATTTTTTGTATTCATATAAGAGTACCTTTTTCATGTAATTTTTTTCGCTCCATCGAATGCTCTTGTTTTTTCACCGAAAATAATACAGGGAAAAAAGTTTTCTACAAAAAATCATGACTCACCCTCTGAAAACACCCTTTATAACAATATCAGAAATGTGGAAGTGTGACGAAAAAATGTATTCTGACAACATACATTCATGCACGAAATTTCAATCGAGTGGCTTTCATCGTTCAGAAGTTATGCGGAGAAATTATTTTAATTTTATCAACTTTGGAAGGATATATCTCCCTTAATATGCATTTTGGGCCATGAGTTTAATCATCAAACTATACTTATTTTTCAATGGTCTATCACCCCCAGAAAGCTCGGTACACATTTTTGACTCACCCTGTATAGTTGAGGAACGTCAAATTTTTTCATCAACATGTTCAACCTGTGGTTTCCGATTTGCGAATGGAAAACCCTATTCATTACTGCGTTGGCGCATTCTGAGTGATATTCCAATCCAATGACACCATATAAGTGATTTTTCAAAGATCATCATCAATTTCAATTCCTTTCCCTATTTTCCATCTGAGTGTGCGATGACCATTCCAATTTGCTCCCAGTGACCGGAGTATTGATAGAAGAATTCAATTCCTAACAAAAATCCTTCCAAAATCACATAATCATCACCAATTTATATAATGTTCCATTTGAGATAATCACCTCTGAGTAATTCCTTCCAAGCAAACGAAATAACTGTATTTTTCAATCACCTTCATTGAAGTCACTGATAATAGGCTGAGGTATGACAAGCACCCAAGAATCATCTGAGTCTAAACCAAATTCCGATATCCTCATTTCTGAAGTCATTTTGAGTGGTCATGATTTCCGTCCGAAGAAAAAAAATGATTTGAGATTCATTTCGGAAACGTTCACAGCTGGGCACAGGGAAATATCGAGAGAAGCTTTCAGAAAAATGAAGGAGAATCTGAAAAAGATGTGAGACAACTGTCACCGGTTCTTTTTTCGAGCTTTCCATTGTTTTCAACGAATTAACCGTTTTTTGAAGAATCATCCTGTATTGAAGTTAATGAGATTGGCCTTGAGTGTTGGAAGCCTCTAAATATCATCTTATGCCAAACCAACTTTTGATATCATAGTATTCCTGAATTCGAAGATATCATTTTCAGATTGATTTTCGACGAAAAAACTTGAAATCAATCTCACAGGTCCAGGTATAGAGGAATATCCAGTGTAGTTCCTGAGAAATTGATAGAGATAATCAAAAAATAGTATATACAGGGTGTTTCATGTGAAATATTAAAGTTGTCACTGCTTTCTGATTGAAGCAGTTCAGTAGAGAATATTCGAATATGCTCTCTGTCAAATTCTCAAAGTGATCCGTTGTCTGGTTCACTAGGAATGTCTAATGTCCATTGTGAATCTGCCCTGTATATTTTCGAGATGAAAAATTAGCTCTGTGTAGACATGAGATAATACAAGACCGAAAAAATCGAAAGTATGACATTTGCCGAAATAATTTCTGATTTTCAAAAAGGAATTGAACATGGGAATTTAGAGAGGATTCTGAACTTTTATCTTCCTTATTATTCGATAACGTGCGAAATATCCCTTCTAGGTGTGGTGCAAAAATATACGGCAAAACTCTGTACATATCCAATCCATCTACTTGTTTGATCCGCCTCTGATCAATATCAACAATGACGAAGATCAAATTCCTTGAGAATAATAGAGAACTAATCGTGTTTCTCCGATTTCTTGAAGGGATTGAATTCTCTTGCCATTGGGAATACACAGAAAAGTTGTGGGTAGAGCGGTGGCAGAGAACATTATTGGAATTCCTACTTTCCCTAGTCTAGTTGGCAGGTCTCCGGAAAATTTTCATTAGGAGAAAACTCGAATCGATCTCCATTCACGCTCGATTCCTGTGTGATATTAAGAATTGATGAGTTTGTCGAATTGTTCGAGGTCGATCTAGCGGAACACGGGGTTTTCACGATGATTGGTTCAGAAAGTTTTCTTGAAAAGAACAAGAAAATGCTGTTGAACATTTCTGTGTTTGCTATTTCAGCGAGTCGACAAAACATCGGTCTTCATTGGTTTATTATGAACCTAATAGGAAATAGAGCTATAAAACATCTGATAGTGGTCTTGAGAAATCTTGAAACACATCTACAGGGATTCTCACAATGGCCGTTTGTTGGGAGTTTTTCTTCTCATCAATAGATTTTGAATTTATCATTTATTATTATACCGAGGAAACTGGCAAGCCTCAGTAAGGATGAAAGAGCATAAGAACAATATGAAGAAAAGATATACTGACAAATCGAAATGAGCTGAACATATCTTTACTGGAAGTGACAACAAAGTATGGCCGATTGGATTAATATTGGGATAATAAGAAAAGAAGGCGACAACGAAAAAAGAAAAATTAAAGTGTTGAAAATCTTGCTTCTTCTTCAGTTGTTCACATCTCAGAGCTGAATATGAAAATGGCAAATTCAATTTCGAATAAAAACCTCTTGTAACCAGATTTCCTTCGTCTGCCAAATTGTAACTTTCCAGTGTCAAAACCAACTGGACATTGAGTAATCTTGCGAAAAAAATAAATGAGTCGACACAATAATTTCTGATCTCTCAGTGACAAATTGACTACTAAGGTCATCGAGTGACGGAAGTAACAATTATTCTACATATTATGCTCGTTGAATTTTCCAAGTGTTCGAATTGTGTTGAGAACGGGAGCAGATTCGTTTCCGAAACGTCCACTGAGATGAGTGGAAGTTCAATTTTTATTGAAAATATATTTGTATTCCCAAACTTTTGAAAAAACAAGGTGTCACTAACAAAAAAGTTTAATTACAAGTGCAGTGACATTTCGCGGCAGATCACAAAATCTCACTACAAATATATTGAAATGATTTTGGATAACTTCTACTTCATTTTCTAGAAACGATGACAATCTGAATATGAATATGAAACGACTATCAAAATATCGAATGGAACGAAACATTGAAAGTTCAATCCACAAGTTCGGCAATATATTCTTCGCACTCTGTATATCGCAGGTCAACTTTCAACCTACCATTCAGATTAGTTGCTGATATCTGATTGGTATTGAAATCCACCTCAGCTGCTTAATATATGATTTCTAGCTATGAAAAGGAGTTAGCTCAGAGAAGAGTTGCTTTACCAAAAATTAGGTATATTCAACTGATTGCCATCTCCATTAGGCACGTTCTTGGTATCAAAGGATCAAGTCGTTATGACGGGAAAGACCACTGAGTGAGGATTTCTTTTCACTCCTCTTCTATTTGATACAACTGATGCCTTCTATCGGAATGAAGCATATTCATTCGAAATTCCAAAGAGAGTGCGTGAAGCTTTTATATCTTTTGACAACACGAAAAGAGAACCCATAATGTTCGAGGGACATTGTGTTACCCAGCGGGGTGATGTTGGGAATGAGAAGAAGGAAATATTCCTCGAAAGTTCCGAGGTCGTAAGCTTCAAGGAATACTTCCTCATGCGGAAAATTGCACAACTTTGCCGTTCTATCGATGTGGTATCCGTAGAGTTCAATGCAACCACAGTTGCATTGAAGATTTTCAGATCCCTATTTCAGAATTCTCGCCAGATACTCATTTGAGGCATCGACCTGTCTTTGTCTTGCACCTCTGGCCTCGTTGGATGATATAGGGACTCTAGAGGAAAAGGCGGAATGAAGTGTACTATCATCCGCAAAGCTATGAACTGGGCTGGAGGTCACATTCAACAAATCATTGATGTGGAGCAAGAACAAAGTTGGTGCCAAGACAGAGCCGTGTGGAACCAGCATTGATCGTTATTGTATCAGACGAGACCCCGTCTACCACCACGTAGAGTGATCTATCTGCAAGAAAACTCGATAGTGAAAGACACAGTTGGGGCGGCAAACCATATGACGGAAGTTTCGCTAGGAGACCTTGGTGCCAAACTCGGAATGAAGGTCTTCTATTTATCTCTACAGAGATCAACAGGAGATCAATAGCTATCATGTTCCAATTCTCACCATCACTATCAGTCTCCATAACACTCTTGTGGGGTGTGGTCGTCTTGTATGATGGGAAGAGTTTCATGCTATTGTTCAATGATCTATAAGTGAAAACATGATCCTGCCTTCATTCTTGGAAATCATTGATCTCCCTGTTGTGGCATACGTGAAACTGAGCGCTCTGTATACCACTTATCCCAACAATACAACTAACAAGGCGCGAATAAACGGCGACTGACTATAGTAGACAGAAACTGGAATCCTAGAAGGGATAACTCAATAACGGTGTCGCATCAGTGGGCATTCTACATTATCCCAGTTTGCTCAACCAACCGGCCGGAGGACATTTCGTAGTTGACAAAATGGGACGTATATCTCATTCGGGAAATCACACAAGTTTGGACGTGTTCGGGTCATATCCCTTGCTACATTTAATTCAATCATAACTGTGGGAATGTTTGGTGATAATTGTGTGTGAGACTTCCGAGACATTCATCTCTCGGAACACAATTTGCATATTAAATGCATACTGAAAGGAAGTTGCCGAAATCTTATTGAACTAGTTAACAGTGCTCCTTCAGGCTGTTCAGCCTATGTGAGAGGTAGGTTTTCTGGGAATTTGTAATGCAGCCATATAATAGTTCACGTGCTCAATGTTTCTGAGAATCTGAGGTGGTGATGACAGATTTTGAAAATCTCACCCTTCTTCTGAAGGACTGACTAATTTGATGGAGAATGATGATAATGATCAACCAAACATAGAAATGTGTGGAAAACAGGAACAGGTGGTTGGAAAGAATTCTCGTTAGGTTTGAAGGAAGAGCAATATCTAATCATTTCAATCAATTTCAAATCCTCACTTCTTCACGAATAAAGAATCTTCATCTACATCCACAATCTACAATCTACGAAATAGATGGATATATCAACAGACCGTTCCTTTTATAGTATCTCCACATTTCTCTTTTCTGAATGATGAGAGATATAGAGACGATTCTATCGAAAATTTATATGTACACCATTATGAGAGAATTCAGATACAATGAAAATATCTTATTTCGTTTCTTGGTGATTTCTGTTATGTACCTGAAAGAGTCGACTTATTTAGCACCGAAACTTTGACTGCAACTTCACTAGGAAAGCGTGTCAGACATTATTTGATATATATTTCATGCAGAGATAAATGAACATACCCAAAACACCATAGACATATACTTGACATTATGGTACATGCGATATGAACAATAATCTTGAATTTTGAAGTTTGAAGTGTAAGTGTAAGTGTAAGTTAATCGAGGAGATGGTTTAGTTATTCTAGATTTTGTTGGGTTTTGCTCTCCTTATTTCAGAGAATGAATAATTCAAATCGAAATAATTATCCAAATATATTGGAAGTGAGGATAGATTTATGAGAAGAATGACACTGTCGGAAGCATATTTTCAGAAAAATCAGAAGATGAATTCATTCACTTCTGATTTATTTACTTATCTCATTGTTGTGGACGTTTTCGAAACGAATCTAGTCCCGACTGTGAGTTGAAACAAAACGGTGCAATGGTGGTGGTGCAATTTGAAAAACGAAAGTAAGGGGTGGTTTCTCGGGTTGTTGTTTGTCAGAGGGTGCATTTTGCTATGCTGCATGAACGAGCTACGACATGTATTTCATTCCAATTTTCTTTTCTGCAAATAACTGAAATATCTGCTAGCCTTCAAGCTCCGGGACACCCGGTATAGGTTGATTCTGAAGAGAACAATAAAAATAAATGCATTTTCACCACTTTCGTGCAAACATTTCCCACTGAAATAATTTGAACATTATCTGTGATGAAAATAAATAAAATGCTCCATCAGGCATCACACCAATTCAATGCTGATCAATAGATAATCGTTCATGTAAACGAAATGATTGATTAATTGACTCCACACCAGAATCAGCTTATGCGTAAAAAAATCTGGGAATTCACGCATCAACCAACACTCATTGACCAGCGATTCGTTTATATTGATCAATTGAGATGTGTTCGATCTAGTGTTTACTTGATTTTTATATCTCTCTGTGCCATGTTGAAACGTCTGTTTGACCTATCACGATATGAAGCAGAGTCAGGGGAATATGCATTATTGTTTCAACAAATTCAATATTTTCCACCAGCAGGAACTTCAGTCGGCACTGAGATTTCGAGCAGAAAGTTACTAGAAGAATGATAAATTGAACAGTGAATCAGCTAACAGCTAACAGCTAATCTGATCTCTTGCATTCTTTCTTCATTGGGAAAATTGTGAGTGAATCATAACTTGGGTATTCAGTTATACTGCACTGCCCGGAAGATCATTGGGGTACGTTTTCATGATATATGATATTGCTTTCTGATGCTTTTTCTACTGATTCGTTTCCTCAACTTCAATTCCATGGATCATTCAGTTCATCTATTTTCTTATCATCACGGAATACAAGAAACCTCCCTACCGTCTAATACTAACCCCCAATGATCGATAAGAACCATTCGAATTATGGAAACTTGATGTATCATAAAACATTATTATGATTCATCAGTAGAATTTCAACAAAATGTGAACAAATTCTGTAGACAATACAAGGTCGGCTGATTTATTAACTTTTCCGCGACATAGATTAGCTGTTTGCAGCAAAAACTCTTTGAACTTCAAACTTCATTAACTCTGTTGAAATATTGGAATTCAAAAATGTGATAAAAAAATTTCTGCTCAGCCATTGTTTTTATGACATTCATAACGTCTCTGCCAGCTCATTGTGCATTTACTTTCAATCCATATTTACCGTCAATAATTTTTCATCCCGATTCCGATCCCGATTTTCTTCTGCAGATATTCAAATCTGTACTGACTGTTTTTATTTGTTCCTTTTGAATTTGTGTAGTACGAATTTTCATGTTTTTGCTGATCAATTGTAATCTTGTATATTGATTCTCAGCTGGAAGTTATATGATATTTGTAGTGCTGGAATATTTTATCATTCATATCGTTCAATATTCTTGACTTTGGAGTCATATCGCCTCTGCGACTTGCCGTATGCCATATGTACATGAGATAGTCAAATAAACATATTTCTACTTCAATTCATAACGGGATCATTCCTCTAACAACAAGATATTATAAATCCTCTGTACAAAGAAGGTAAACTGTTTGACCATGTCAACTGTCATTCGATTATACTTATAATAATCAATTTCCTTTGGGAACATGAGATTGAAAGTGATCCTCAATTTGAATTTCGAAGCGATAAATTATTTCGTTACAAAAAGAAATTTATCCGTTAAAAAAAGCTCTTGTGTTTTTACTAATGATAAATTAACTCCTGTATAAAATGTGTCATTCAAAGACGACTGTTTTGTCATTTTGACAGCGATAAAAAAGGTGCATCGTTTTTTATCACCGATAAAAACTCCTGTTCCTCTTAAGCGTCCACATCTAGTATGCTTACGTCACTTTAATGTCTGCCCTGTCAGTTATTTGAGCATTGTTGACAATTGATACTAAACCATTACAACATGAGTCGTTAATTCATCTTGTCAAAAAACACTCGAGCTTTTCTTTCAAGGATAAATTTCTTTTCAACTCAAAATTTTTCCATTAGTAATTTTGCTCGAAAAACTGATATTTGATAGATTCACTCGACCTTCGGTCTCGCGATTTTGTCATGTCAGTTTTTCTCGTAAAATTACTAATTGGCGAAATTATCTCGTTACAAAAAGAGTTAAAAAAAAGCTCTTGTGTTTTTACTGTTGATAAATTAACTCCTGTATAAAATGTGTCATTTAAAGACGACTGTTTTGTCATTTTGACAGCGATAAAAAAGGTGCATCGTTTTTTATCACCGATAAAAAAGCCCGTTCCTCTTAAGCGTCCACATCTAGTACGCTTACGTCACTTTAATGGCTGCCCTGTCAGTTATTTGAGCATTGTTGACAATTGATACTAAACCATTACAACATGAGTCGTTAATTCATCTTGTCAAAAAACACTCGAGCTTTTCTTTCAAGGATAAATTTCTTTTCAACTCAAAATTTTTCCATTAGTAATTTTGCTCGAAAAACTGATATTTGATAAATTCACTCGACCTTCGGTCTCGCGATTTTGTCATGTCAGTTTTTCTCGTAAAATTACTAATTGGCGAAATTATTTCGTTACAAAAAGAAATTTATCCGTTAAAAAAAGCTCTTGTGTTTTTACTAATGATAAATTAACTCCTGTATAAAATGTGTCATTCAAAGACGACTGTTTTGTCATTCTGACAGCGATAAAAAAGGTGCATCGTTTTTTATCACCGATAAAAACGCCCGTTCCTCTTAAGCGTCCACATCTAGTAGGCTTACGTCACTTTAATGTCTGCCCTGTCAGTTATTTGAGCATTGTTGATAATTGATACTAAACCATTACAACATGAGTCGTCAATTTATCTTGCCAAAAAACACTCGAGCTTTTCTTTCGAGGATAAATTTCTTTTCGACTCAAAATTTTGCCAATCCGATAAAAAAAAGCTCTTATGTTTTTACTGTTGATAAAAATACCACTGATGCTTTATACACTGAAATCGATGATGGGGGTATCGTAGCAACGGTATTCTGTAATCTCTCTCGCTTTAGAAGATGTATCACTATTGTTCCAGGGGACTCTCTCACAATACCGAAAACAAATTGTGAAAATTCATAGATAATTTCCAGCGGAAAATGTGATCTGTGGGGTTCTTCAGTGTATTGTTCTTGGTCCAATTTTTTTCTCACTGTATGTTAATAACTCGACCAATATCAACATCTCTGATGAAATCACATCATTTGTGGACAATAAGTAGAACTGACATCAATAAAACTTCCCAGCAGCAAAGATGGTGTACTCACTTATTAAATCATCTAACGTCACGGTATTGAATTCTGTGATGATAACTTATTGAACGTCATACTGCTATTGGTCCTACAAGAAAGATACGATCCATTCGATTCATATGTCATAATCATATAGCAGAGAAATCGAACTCATATTTCCCACCTCTAGTCTCGATAAGTTTTTTTGTTGATTGTGGAAAACACAAAGACTTCTAACATCACCATCATGTTCGTGATGTTATGAAGAATTCATTCCGAATCCTTCAGACCATTCAGGTAAACTATCAAACATCTATTGTCAGACAGACCCCATTATTGTTATTATTGGATAAATACTCCAATAATATCAGTAAAGTCAATTTCATCCGACTCAATAGTCTCTATTGTTCATACCAAGTTGTCCATTATCATTTCATTCTATCAATTCTCATTCCTGATTTTGTCTATTATCATGAGCAATATTATTATAATTATTTCATCAATTGTGCTAATTCTATGGTGTCAGTGTGAAATCTGGGAAAGTATTCGAAATGTTTCATGAGAATGATTGAACTCTTCCTACAATAAATTATATTCTCTGACTCTTCTCTCTCTCTCTATCTCTCTCACTTTCTCTGTATCTCTATTCATTCAAGAACAAGTTTTGTAAGTGAAAAAAAAAACATGAATGCACATTATTAGGGAATCTTCCATTTGCCATCCAACAATCAACTATAAACTTCACATTTTATCAGTTAATGGAAGTTGAAAACAACTCTTATATCGTTAATCACTCTCATGCCATCGTAAATTTACTTCTCTCAATAAATATCAATTTTGATCTCGTTACGCTCTTAAATTTTCGTGATGTATGAATGGAGATTGTCCTCATGCTTTGTAGAGTGCTTGCTATATCTTAGGAAGGCTTATATTTTCTTGTCATTCTACAGAAAGAATCGTGATTAATTTCACATTTGCTATACAGTGTGGAACAGCCAAATGGAATAAATTCGATAACGAATAAATGAGAGCGTCTTGGGAAAAACGCTCGGACATGTCGATTTGTATTTTAAGATGCGCATTTTTTTCAAAAATCAATGATTATATAGGGTGTGTCATGTGACAGTGGCCGATACCAACTTTCTTATTTTGAATACAACCCCTTGTATATCATTAGTTTCATGGATTCTCCAGAAAATTCTAGACATAATTCATGTACAATGTCCCATAGCTATCTTCAACTGTTTCGGAAATATCAAGTGTTTTCAGATGTATCACAAAAATGAACATCAAAAAAAGAAAATTATTTCATTTCACAAATTTAAATTCGTTAGTGATCGTTCGGAAAACATTAGAGGAAGTTAATGAAATGATATCCGATCGCAAATGGATAGAAAAATAAAAGGTGTCCGAGAAGACTGTATGAAATACTTTCTAGGTATATATATATATATATCATACGAGTCCACAAGAAGGAAAGCAATGAGAGCTCCTGGAGAATCTTCTTTTTTCGATCAATTCATTGGAATTTCAGAATATCTGCAGGAAGAGAAGTACTCCAAATGGTTTAGAAATAGTCATCATTCATTGTATGTATGCAATCGAATGATAACGTAACCCAAATCAGTTGGGTGAGGTGATGATAATAATAACAATAATGATATCATATATTGCCTAACAACTTCTCATTCACAGAGCAATTGACAATTATACGATATCATATAACATGAGAATATAGCTCTAACAGGGTTTATAGATTATTCTTTGAAATCATGACTCCATCAACAATAGTCAAGAGAATCGCAAACGATTTCTTTTTCAGTTCACATATTATACTGTAGTGAAGTATTTATTGATGCATTTCGTACAAATATTCTGTTTGCACTACTATAAAGTATATTTATTGATGCTTTTGATATCTAGTTAGTATATACTATAAGTTCTCTTGTATGAAAAGGTGATTATCATTTTTTGTAGCTGATATTCCAGGAGCAAATACATCTGGGATATAATACAGGGTTGGGATAAGGTACGGAACGAAGTGAATATCTTCCGAACGAAAAGAACGATAATCATGAAAATTTGCAGGTGAGTGCAGTGGATCAAAATGCATCTGATGTACATTTTCCTAATTTGAAAAAGCTTGTTATTTTGAATCCATACATACTGAGTTCAGTGTGAAAACAATTCGTGAGAAACGAGGAATATGGCACTTCAATCTACCTCCTTCGAGTTTTTTGCATTACAATTCTCGAACCAACTGTACCTTATACGGATGATACTTTTCACTTTTCAATATCTTCCCTACAGAACGTCGACTGATACCATGGTTTAGTGCCAAATTTGTGGTGGAAGTTTGAGGTGATTATTCTGAATCGATTGCAATATTTTGTTCAATAGTTTCGTTCGTTGCAGTTCGCGGTCTTCTAGGTTTCAGCAAATTTTTTACCATCCCATTTGTATCAAAACGTTGTGATGTTTTGCTTACTATCAAGCGTGATATAGGATTTCTCTCCAGATGCAGATTATTGAAAATATGAGACACTTCTTCATGAGTTCTAACAGGATCTCCATAACCGATCATCATCAAAATTTCAATACGCTCTTTCTCACTCAATTGTAAAATTCATTTCCGTCAATGAGAATTCCACACTAGGAGAACAAAAGACGTACTGAACAGTACTCGTTTATTCATCTCTATGCATAAAAAACATCAATTAGTAAATATAATGAAAAAATATATATATATAATAATGTAAATAGTTTTTTGCTCTGATGCAAAAAACTCAAAGGAGGTTGATCAGAGTGCTCGTATTTACAATTTTCTTTACACTGAACTCAGTATGTATGGATTCATAATAAGAAACTCTTTCAAAATCTGTAAAGATATATAAGGTATCTCATTTGGATTGAAGAAGTTGATGGCATTTTCGGTTGAACCGGAAGTATATTATCAACAAGAAAATGAACATCAGATACATTTTGTTCCATTACACTTACCTGCAAATTTTCATAAATATCGTTCTTTTCGATTGGAAGATATTACCTTGGTTTCATACTTCATCCCAACCCAGTATTTTCAACAGTACTGCAAGGAAGCCGATATTACCATTCAACACTTTGTTCAGGTACAACAAGAATGCTTTAATTGTGTGGTGAATTTGAGAAATCATAATCTTTGGAAGGATAGTTATAGCTCAAGGATTTAGAGAACTTCTTCTGGACGATATCAATAGCAGTTGATAGTTCTCCATATTCAATTGATTCAAATTCTAACTCCGATGTTGAGATACTATTGAAATTCTCAAGAGGTACCAGTCGTAATAATTATTATTCAAGTATTGGTTCTCCTTCTGACACTTCGAAACTAAACTGTGCCTCTTGTATGTCTTTTCTCAGCTGGCTCTGCATAGTTTAGTAAAATATCGCGCTCTCTCACCGCCTTGAATGCTCTCTTATAAATTTGTTTCGACTGTAATTGAAAAAAGCTGAACATTTCACGTGACCTCTTCCTCTGACAAGAAGTACTGATTATTTTCATATTACACAAGATGTTTGATTCTCTCTTCGCTAGTGATTACAGCACACTTAGATCGTAATTTGAATCAGTTCAAACTCAGAGATCGAAAGGTATAAATGAGATATAAAGTCTCTCAGCATCTCATTAAATGAGAGCAGTTGATAACTGTGTGTTCTTGACTCGTCCTGGTGCCATTATATGTGCAGATGTTGACAGAGCTCAAGATGTATAACAAACAGAACTCCAGAGGAAACGATGGAGTATCATATCGAGCATTCTGCGTATAAGAAGATTAGCATTCTATCATCCACCGTCCTGAAATCCAATTTCGTACGTCAGATGCTCCTGGCTCCAGCAGTTTCGTATGAAGATTACAAGGAAAGCTCGAAAGCTAACGTTGTTTCATCACTTCAGATTTTAGCAATCGCAGGACACAGTTTGCCCACAGATTTTTGTGAAGTGACCTGATCGCATGAATATTATCGATGATCATGATGTATCGATATTATCATTCTATCGATAGTATCGATAAATTATGTCGAAATTATCAATCTTATCGATATTTCGATGATATCGATAACTGCTGATAGTTTTGATAATCTCCGAATCAGTGATGTTGATTTTTGTCGACTAAGTATTATTTTGAAGCATGGCATAGCCCAGATTTTTTAAATCTTCCTACGATTACAATCTGCTTGCATTTTTTCATACTGTGTTATGATGAAGTTAGGATCAAGACATTTTTCGTGTTTTTGATATCTTGTGATATCTGAACAGTTTGAGATCAAGCAAATTGGTTCACATTTTCTTATATTCACCATGAGTCATCATTGTGGTCTGATTTTCAGTTCAAGCAAATGTTATATGTTTCAACATCTGGCCTCCAATAATTATAAAGTATTTTCCATGTTTTTGTATGATGGTGAGAGTTCCATTCATTTCCGAAGATTCACTTTGTTTTCGAATGAATTTATTCATTTTTCAATTTTGACTTTTTCATCTCCTGATTATTCATTTTATACCGGATATCAAGAGATTTGAATAGCACTTTTGTTCTGATTCTGTTTTTAGGAGCTATCGGAATGAAATAAGGCAGATTTGATAGCCTGTTCAAAAAGAATATTCAGATGAAATCGATAAAATCAATGATTCCGATAATATCGATAATATCGAAAATATCGATAATATCGATTATATCGATAATTTCGATAACTTCAAAATCACATCAAATTTGAACCAGAGAATCTAACCTCGACAAAATCATCAAAAATTATTTTCGATATTATCATCGTTATTTTTCCCCGAATCATTATCGATATCATCGATAATTATTGATAATTATCGATATACCAATGAATTTTCCTACCCCTAGTACCTATACGTGGGTACTTGAAGTTTCCGTTTCTTATAGATTTCTCACAGTTTTCTCTCCTCATTCCTCACTGGATGTTCCAGGAAAAGAATCTGCTCCCGTTTCCAACCGAATTGAAATGAAATTTCTATCGGTATGTCGTTTGATTGAATAATTTAGTTATTTTGCGTTATTGAATATGAATACCAAAGTATACAAGCGTTGTGATAACATATCAATAAAATTCCTGATTTGTGTGCGTTCAAAAAAAGACAAAAATACGAGACAAGTGGCTTCTGTCATATTGTTTTCGTAACAATTGTCTAGAAATCACCTCTATTTGTGTCATTTCGACGTATTTGATTTACTCTGTCTGTAGATCCTAAAATAGCATGTATCTTGTTTTAGACCTGAATTCAATATGACAGCAATCTCTTTTTAGGTTAGGTTTCACCTTGCACCACTGTCGCCTCGATGGGTATTTTATTGAAAATTCAGATGACAAATCACATGTTGAATGATATGGAATATTATTTGATAGGATCATATTACATGGGAGTTCTAACATTTCTTAATCTTTTTGAAAAAAAAGTTTCGCTACTTTTTTCTTATTTTGCCTCAATGAATCGTCTTGAGAGTTTGTAGGTCTTAAGCATCAGGAAAGACTTCACTAGGCAAAGAATTCCACAACTTTGCCGTTCTATTGATGAATGATGCTTGGTATAGCGATGTTCGACAGGTCTCGAGCCTGACAGTGTAGGGGTGACCAGCTTGAGCTCGTCTGGTTTGTCTACTAGGAATCGCGCGTGGTGGCATAATAGATGATATTTCCGGTGAGCACCGATCATGGAAGTACCTATGAAAAAGACAGTGATCGCCGACCTTTCTACGATGTTCAATGATCATCGACTGGGGATATTGCCAGATAGCTATTTGAAAGACAGGACGTAGTCAACTAAGTACCATTACATTTCCAGATTTTTTCATTGCAGAACTGATCTACCACGTGATTATCCACAGTGTGTTTGGTTGGCTCGAATAGGGCTGATCGATCATCGAGCAATCGGATACAAATCACGCCTACATGAAAAAAAAAAACAAATATCTTCCGTCACGAAGAAATTTATTTTAATAGTTGAAAGTTGGCAGGCCTATCTGGAGTTCATATTTTCTTCAGTTAGGTTCGCCTTTCGGTATCGAAAGCGACGATATTTCAGTGTCGCTGTTAGGGGGATAATAATATGTTTTTAATGAAAGGTTATTTGATAGTCTGAAATTTCATGCGAAAATATAAAATTTCATTCTGTTCCGAGTGCTTTCTAATTACATACTTGAATTAGGATACTAAATGAATTTTAATGAACGAAGTAAGTGGATTGAATATTTGATTCCCTAACGTCAGAAATAGAACCGAAAGTAACTGCAACAACGGCCAGATGTTGAAACGTATACAGGATGTTTTCAGGGTAGTGGAAAACATATATATATACACAATTTTCACGATTATGTCGAAACTTCTGGCAATATCGTGGTGGGATTCAAAATGAATATGTTTCTAAAGCTCTCATATCGCATGAATTTGTTTTTCTATGTATCTATCATAGAGGGCACTAGTTTTACGGATTTTCTGGTTCAAATTCAATGTGATTCTGAAGTTGCTCCTGGTGAAACTCGATTCTGTGTACCGTTTTCAGAATATTTTGATATCTGATATGAATGGTGCTGATGAGTATCATGAAAGAAACAGTTGCCCATTTATTGGAAATCATATCATCAACAATGAAATATTTCTGATGCTGAGAGAGTCATTGAACGAAGAATCACAAGAAGAAAATTGAAATGGATCTCACGAGAAAAATGAAATATTAGATCAGTTTGAGTAAGTGACATTCGAAATGTTGTCATTTGAACAATTTTATGGTTCATGTTCATGAAAATCGATGCATTCTTCTAACAGAAGGATTCAATTGTGTATTCGCGTTATTTACTAATTGAATATTTCATGTCTTGAGTCAAATTCATTTCAATTTTCTCCTCATAATTCTTCGTTCAATTGATTATTCGATCATAAGAATAGAATTATTGTTCATGGTTTCGGTTCAATAGGTGATTGTTTCTCATAATACTCTAATACCATAAACAGTTATCACTCAATCATTTTCGAAACGAAATATTCCGAAAATGGTACACAGTATTGAGTTTTACCAAGAGTACCTTTCCGGTGTGGAATCGAATGAGGCTCGAGTTCACATGGAATTTGGTGTAGGAAATCTAATGTGTCAGCTTCCAAAACATATTGTTTCAGAATTTTTTCACAATGTTGCCGGTAGTTTCGAAATAATCTCCATATCATTATCATATCTTGAATACGGAGGCCGTTTTCAAATTTTCTTACTGAGCAAACCCATCCTATTTTGCGATGTTTTCCGGATTCTACCACCCTGTATACACGCTTCAATTTTTAATGCAATTTCATCCGTTACACGAAATTACTCAAATAGCCCTACAGATTAAACTGGTTATGAGTGTTGATTCGGAATGTAATTGGATGAACTGGGAGATGATTTCCGACCCCCTGATGATGATGGGAGAGGAAAGTCTTCTAATTGCTACCTTCAAATTGACCGTCAGATGCGTTATGACAACGAGAATTACCAAGAGAACGGTAATCCACCGGAATTGAATTCATTATTAATTTCCAATTCACCTCCGTACCGACTGCAAATATTGACATTTCGTCTTTCAATTCACTGTATTGGAGAATAATGCGACGGAAATTCTAGGAGGAAAATGAGATACTTCATTTATGGTCCCATATTAAACTTCAAAGTTCCCATCAAATCGATGCAGAGCGCTCTTTCCTTATCGAAGGAGATGAGACGAGGAGTCAATCAGTATCATGTCCATGAGTACATTGTTGCAAAATAGTTATCACAATCAAGTTGTCAGAATCGAAAAAAAAAAATATTTTGGTGTATTTGAATCAGGTCAAAATACGATTGTTACATGAGAAAACAACTGGAATTGTGATAGATTTCTGAAGCAAGAGGTTCTTGATGACAGGACGAATAACATTCCAAAACGTGGTGCATATGCCTTCCGTAATATCCCAACATTTTCAATCAATTGAATTTCCGGGTCAAGGTGTATTTTCTGGTGGATCAATATTTTCTGTTATGAGGCCACTGTATTAGAGGGACCAAGTATTTCAGTTATGGGCCACTGTTTTTCCTAATCTTTCGAAGATATTTGATATGGCCGAATAAATCAATTCGCCAACTTCTGTTTGAATAAGCATATTACCTCTAGCAACCAACACTGATTTTTGGAAACATGGGGAAGTGAACACAAAATCAACCAAAGTTGAGTTGAGTTAACTCAAATATTGAAATCTTTGATGTCTTTGAGACTGAGTTGATCCTTACAGGTTTATGTGAAGACTTTTCTCGTGATAACTTTGACATTCAACTTTTGAAACTCCATAAAAATAATAGAACGGAACGGAGTTGGAGCCATACGACTTGATTTTACAGTATCCAGTATCGTATCGTATCTTGAATCAGAAAGTATGAATCAGGTGGTCCATCAAGGCTTCAAACATGATTCTGAACACTAATTTTTACTAATAGCTCCTGCTAAACTCTCAGAAGATTATCCAGGATTTGAGATTATCAGTTTGTTCTACTGATGGCCCTATTTGATTGATCAAGGAGAATGATTTAGATATGACTATGTTACGGAAACACTTCGGGAAAGGGTCAGATTCATCTGTTGACAACACAAAAAGAATGTTCGAGAAACATCATGTTAGCTAGCGGTGGAATTTTGAGCTGGAAAAGTCACATTATTGTTACACATAATAAATTGACATCAGCCTATCATGTCCTACGGCCATTGAAAAAACATTTTGGTCAAAATATTTCTCTTAGTCATCATCGACATCGACATAGTCATCGACAACCAATACGACAAAAATGAGCAATAATGATTCTAAGCACTTGTTGAAACCTTAGCATAGTCCATTCAATATTTTCATTTCGAATATTTCGTCAATATCCATCATTTCATTTCTATTTTCTTGACATTCCGGCAATTTGTTAAGGATATCATGATTTATTGTTGATTGAAGTATATCTATCATCTGCCTCCATTCCACTACCTATGTCGATGCGAACTTTTTCCTTATTCCTGGTCGTAGAAGACGCTTCAAAGGCCTTTCAGGGCACCTTGTATAAGAATATATTTGATTTCACTTATTCATTCAGATTTTCCAATTCAGTTCGAGTCCCAACCCATGAATTTCACAATGTTCCAATTTCTGACAGGGTTTTGATTGACCCGTTTTGGAGAATCGCCTTGCTTTCCTCAGAAAGTTAGTAGATAATTGGTTTTCAATGTATTTTCCAGAGTATTATCAATACACTCACGCCCTGAAGGGTCCTAGCTGAGCCTCAATCTGCGTAAAATCCATCGTACATGCTCGTGGATTCAACGACAGGCCCTTATTCCTTGCAGCAAATTTGACTGGAGCAGTGTTGTCATTGATTGACTAGCCAACTGGGATGACTTGACTATAAGCTGAAGTTCTAGGAGATTTGGAATTACGACAACGTTGCTCTGAATAAAAATAGAAGATATGATGATCACTTCGATATATTTGTAGTAAGAACAGATCTGCTCCAATATGTGAAAAATTTGAAATCAAGGTGTCACTGACTATTAGTGGAAAATTCCCCTATCATTATGAATTCTGAAGTTGTTGTTGAGAGTAGTGACATCTCACATCTTGGGGGAGAAATCAATGATTTATCATTACTACCTAAGAAATATTTCAATTCTAGCCTCATCCCCAGTACTCAAATTGTGAAATTCTCAGATGCAGAAGCGGTATCTATCGATTTCTTGTTTGCCCATATTTTTGAGGTGACATCTCAGACAGACCCTGTTATGAATTTCTAGTTTCTCTAATCAAACTCAAGAAGCTATTTATCATTCCTTGGCGATAGGCCTACTCAGCATCTCCAGTTGTCTCTGTCTTTGTATTGTACTCCGTGAAATGTCATTTCATCGATTTCCCAGCGTTGAAACTGGTTTTGGAAAATCAACAGAAGGGTTATGGGCCAGGAAATTGTAGGTCTCGTTGTTCCTGACACCTCTCTGGCCTGGCACCCACAAAAAAAGACCCAGTTGTTTGGTGCCATTTGTTTTATTTGCTGTTCCAACTCAGCTCAGACCGAATTCACGATATTATACAGGGTGTCCCATAAACATACCGACAAACTCTAAGGGATGGTAGAGGACATCAAAATAAACATTTTTGCTCGATAAACATAAGTACGGAAACTCTTCGTTTTCGAGATACAGGGTGTTTAATTTTTTTTAAAAAAATTAAAATTGGTATCTGTGGAATTTTATTGTGAAAACAATGTTTGTTCCCAACATGAAACGTAGTTAAATCAAAAAAATGTAAACAAAAGTCAGTGGTGTTCAACTAAACTGAGAGTTAATTCAGTTATTTTTATTTTATTTGAAACATTTTATTGCTTCAGCACCCTTCATTTGTCGGTATGTTTTGGATACTCTTCCCAAGATATTAAAAATTATGAATATTTTCCAAATAAATACAAAACATAAAATGATTAAAAGTCATTAATAATAATTAATAATTAGTAAAAAACAGTTATTGGAATTTTTATTAGTTCTTCAATATTTCAATAAACGCATTGGTAAAATGTAAGGTATAATTTTCAAGCATTTTATTTATTTTTTTCATAGATGTAAGAGGTATGGTTTTTATTTTTTTCCTTTAAAACGAAGCTAGAAACGGAAAAATTTCAAGGGACAAAAAATTGCATTTTTAGTTGTTCATTCGAAAAAAATTATCATAATTACGAAAAATCTACTAGGCGATATTTTTTTTGTGCAAAAAACTTTCCGACATAGCCCGTGGGCACGCCCCTGAAATTATTGGGCAAATTCTAATAGCTCCAAAAGATACCTCATAAATGTATCAATAATCTGTGAAAATTTCATTGAATTCGACCAAATCGTTTTCACCATATCAATAGAAAATCGATTTTTTTAAAAAAAATTAACACCCTGTATCTCGAAAACGAAGAGTTTCCGGACTTACGTTTATCGAGCAAAAATGTTTATTTTGATGTCCTCCACCATCCCTTGAAGTTTTTCGGTATGTTCATGGGACACCCTGTATATTCTTTACTAGATCGAGCTTGGAGAGGAAGGATTTGAAACGACCATAACTGAGAGACGCAGCGATCGAATATCAGTTGACTGTTGGCAAAACATCTTGATGTGCAATGCCATTAAAGCTGTACTAATGAATCGAAAAAGGTCAGAATATATCATTTCATAGAAGAGTTATATTGAATATTGTTGAGCAAATTTCAAATAGTTCGCGCCTGAAGAAAGGCGGAATAATCCAACCAATGAAATCAGCAAAAGGAAGAGAGGCAACCAGCAGTGATCAGCTGACCGTTGGTAAAATTGCACCTTTCTTCGTTGCACATCCAGATGAATCGATAGCCCTTTCTTTCTCGTATATTCGTTTCAATGCTCCTCATGATTCGATGGGGCAAGGGCGCATCTAGTAAAGAATATACAGGGTGGCCAATGACAACGAAATAATGTATGCATTTTACTGAGAGATCAAGGAACTGACATTGAAACGAATGATTCTTGAGTATTCTTGGATAGGACAGGATTCAAGGAAAAACACATGAGGCACTCCTTCACTTTCCATCACTACTCGATTATTTTCATGAACTTGTTTTCTTGAGAACCACAAGAAAACGAGTCACTACGGATCAGCTTTCTAATGGCAATATACTCAACATCAGAATGTTATATTCTCATGATTTTTGTCTTTGTAACCAAGGACTTGAGAACAGTTGGAAATACATACCAAATCACACAATAATCCCATCAGAATTTAATTGTTCCCTTTCACAGAAAAGACGGAAACCAAAGAAACATTGCGACGCTAGCTCCAAAACTGTACAATTCTTCACAAATTCACATAAAAAATATCTCCAAATATGATGAACCTGCCAGAAAAAATATATATCAGCCAATCTACTACAGTAACTACAAAATATTTCTAATGAAGGTAATTCTCAGCAATCCGTGCTTGAGTATATTCGTTTTCCTGCTATTTCTTGTATTATTCCACATTCCATACAAGTACATGCAGGTTGTACCATGATAATTCATTTCACTCCATCATATCATGAGAAATTAACGCTACCCCTTAGATTTTTACACATACAGATTGCTTGTAATCTTTACGTAACTATATAATCAATATGCACTAACTTAGATAAGTAGCTCAATTTGTACAGTTTTGGATCATTATTCGAAACCTATCGTCATATCGTCATTATAATTGGATGCAGAATATGACCGTGTCCTATAAAGAGTTGGTTTCGAAGAACAAGAAGGTATTATTGGATGATATATTCGATCTCGGAAAATAGTACAATTTCTCTTGAATATCCATATATCTCCGTCTGGTAATATATTTTGAGCTTTTTCCTAATTTCTTCTTCTAGAAGTTGCATCTCTCCTGTGTAGCGATCTTACCTATTGAATTTCCTCACTGTGGACTTTGGTGGATTAGCATGTTAATTTGGAAGCATTAGCGACCGGCGATTATTCGGTGTTGGCGAAGTTGGATATCGCTTTTCGCCTTGTTGACTTTGCGAGACGTTAAGCGAATCCTTGCGTCGCCAGAATCCGATTACAAACTCAGACAACGGCTTTTCGAAATGAGTTCCGGCACCCCATAACCGATGGAAACATCGGAAGAAGTAGTGAATTTCAAGATCAACATGAATGTCTGACCAAGTGGGATTCGTGCAGATTACCTCTAGCATATTCGAAATCGCTACTTCGCTTGAGTTATCCATTGTAATGAGGATATGTACGTCCCAATCTTTTCAGAGGGTACGCCAAACTCGATGGATCATCAGAAATATCTACAGAACGGATAATATACAGGGTGGCCCAATGAAAACGAAACAAGTTATGCATTTCACTGAGAGGTCATGGAACTGACATGAAAATCAATGATTCTTTATGAAATGTTGGATAGGACAGGATTTTGAAAGAAAAAAACACATAACTACAAAATAAAGCTCACCCCTTCGAGGGGTTTGAAGTGGAAGTGAAGTGGAAGTCAATTTTTCCAAACGGAACACTCTGTATATTCTATCATTCATGAACTGAAAACTCAATCACCTCCGCATGATGATTTATGATGCTGTGCCTATCTTCCAACGGTTTTCATGTCGAAGTGTTGAGAATGGTGAATTCATATACAAAATGATGAATTTCGAATCCCTTTTGTATTCATTGTCAGTGTAACAGAATGATATCAGGTTTATTGATGAGCTATACCTGAAAATTGAAGTTCGAACATCGTTGTAATTTGAAACGATTCAAATACTGATTATTTCAATATTTTTTCATTTGTGACTTTTTCGACAATCTTATACGTATCATTTCATCCTGAGATTGAAGTCTTTTCTGATGCGTACAACCTCCAAATTCTCAAGAAAAATTCCAAGACCTTCCTTCTCTCCCAAAATTCCACTGCTGGCTGACACGATGTCCCTCGAACATTATAGGTTTCCCTTTCGTGTTGTAACAGATAAAAAAAACTTAGGACAGTTAGTAAGAAACTTCCCGAGACCAAACTATACTGTATATCTCAAGGAGAAGATGGAAGTTTCACATCATCGAATGATAATTCAGACAGGTTTCCAATCTGGATTCGGATTCTGGATTCGAAAGAGTTATCTAGGCGAAGAATTCCACAACGTTGCCGCTCTATTGATGAATGATGCTTGGTATAGTGATGTTCGACAGGTCTCGAGCCTGACAGTGTAGGGGTGATCAGCCTGAGCTCGTCTGGTTTGTCTTCTAGGAATCGCACGTGGTGGCATAATGGAAGATAATTCCGTTGAGCACCGACCGTGGAAATATCTATAAAAAAGGCAGAGATCGCCTACGATGTTCTAGAGAGGTCAATGATTTGTTGAGTGTTGTATCATCGACTAAGCGAATAGCTCTTTCCTGAATTGAATCTCACTGCTCCCAGTACTCCAGGACAGGTTGAATTTGCGCTCTGAAGGTCATTTCGCACGGAAAAAAACCAAGTTTCTGTGGAGCAGTTTCCAAGTTTATTGGGAAAATTATTAGGATTTTTATTTTTGTCTCCCAGAAACGAGAAAACCACTTCCTCGGATAACATAGATATCAGTATGTTGAGATTCATACGTGAAAATTCAGTCTCAAAACTCCCATGCTCATGCCATACTATTTCACACGAACTTATTTTTTTTCCATTGTTTCAGTTAGTTCAGTAACTATGATGAATAGGACCGATATCGCAAATGAATCTGATGGTGATATTCCAAATAATCAACCTCGATAATCGTTTGATCGACCAATTCCATCATAACTGAATTCTCTTATCGATAAACATCGCATGTTTCCATGTATAACAACGAAAGAAGAGCTCAATTCAACATTGTCTTGTTGCACCGTCTGCTTCAATATCCTCTTTGTATCTCAGCCCTGTCGCTGCAACTTCAAATCGAACAAGAATATAGTCGAACAGTTAGCTACTTGTAAGAAGTTCTGAAAACTTCATAGAGGAAATTCAGATCGACTCCGTTATGCCTGACAAAACTCATTACTTATTTCTGACTCATCTTCCTAGATGTTCCATCACTGAAGGCTCTAAGAGAATGGATTCGATGAATTGAAACTTCACTTCGAGTGATTTATGCCGTTGTGTACGTCTCACAAATTCCTACCACTAATCACCATCATCCGCACCATCCGTTGTTTTGACAGTCACTTCGTTGATTTCGGATTGTGAAATCTTCGTCGGAAAGTTTGCCAAGCGATGTGCTGAATCATAACATGACTAATTGACATATAATTCATCCACTGATACAAGAATATAGATCCATCTGTAGTAGAACGCAGCAGGCGCATCGAATAATTACTCAAATGAGAACATGCAGTGGGTCATCCTTCAGAATCATATCTGATCTCCGAACAACAAACCCACTAGAAGGATCACAAAACAAATATTCTGAAGCTAACATGAATTCCCAGAATTTTCATAATATTAGTACCCAATCGTCGCCAGTGTTGTCATATCCAATCATCAAAAAGTGATGAATAGTCCATAATATTTGAAGTCCTTTATGAATTCATGTAGTTCAATGCACAAATATAATAATAAATTTGGGTCATGACGATTATGAATCAGTTCTGATTAAAAGAAGATTGCTACATCATTCTGAGACTTAGCAATTTTACTTTCTTGGGGGCTCGAGGACCAGCATGGGTATCATGAATACTTTTTGCTCAACGTTGCAACACCGCAATTTGATATTGACAGTCGACGGCGATTATTGCTTTGTTTGGTATCTGTCATTATTTACGTTTTGATTTATCGATATCATTCAACTTGTGTTCAGTTTTGTGTACTCAGAATTCCTCAGGAACTCAGTTTATTTCCTGTTTTGGTGATTTGATATAATGGTGAGACGTTTTGAGGTGTGTTAAAGACAATTTGAACCGGCGATCAAAACACGTCATTTCATAGATGAGTTACCATTGTCGTATCATTCGAGATTTTGAAGCATTTTCCCAAATGGAATGGATTAAAATGAATTTAAATTGAATCGATTAGATTATATTGATTATACCTATACTCAGCTGCGACAGTGTCTTGTGGTAAAATATGTAGCACTGATAAATGCTTCCTCATTTGTAATCAAAATATGCGAAGCTGCTGAAAAATCACTGAGAATAATAATGAACTCAATTAATATTTTTGGTAAAAAGTATAAGGATATTTCTATACTTCTCCTACACACAACAATGAGAAATTTACCGTTGACTGTTTTTGGAACTAGTCAAACTAATTTGGAGAAATATTTCACTGTAAGACTTCATCATGAGGCAAATAAATTGAAAGATTCAACAGAAGTTAGAGTTAGAAGTATGTCAACAAAAACAATCCTATTCAAAAATCAATAAATTATTTGTGTGATTATCCATGGTTGTTTTTCATTTCAGTCCTGTTTTAAATAAGAAACGTTATTTGCTACATCTTCACATGATTCATGATTTTATTGTCCATATAACATTTCGTCATAATACTTGTCAACACATATTCATTATCGATTTTCATCTATCTACATGAAATGAAATAATCATACATCAATTTATAAAACCTCTAAAACCTCCTTCATTTTTGACGATATCGTGAAATGATATAAACAAGTTTCATCTTCAGATTTGAAAATTACATTCAAATATGCAATCATATCTATTTGCCTTGAAAACGAGTTTTTCACTTTTTTGAAAATTATTTCCACTAGTAGGTACTGAACTTTGAAATCGTAAATATACTTACATGCACTGTCACTGATCGCCAAAGATATAAATGTGCATCATTGAAATTGAACGTTATTTATGATGAAGTATAAGTAGACAACTGTATACTGAATAGAGGGTATATTGTTTAATATGGCGTTGAGAATTGAACTTTTCTTGTGACGTGGTCATAATAAGTGTATTGATTACAAGCAAGTTACAAAAATCACCATAGGATTGTATGCATTCGAATTTCTCGTAACAATGTGAAGGAAGTATGAGGATGTTCATTTTCTCACCAAGAAATGCTAAAAATTACCACTGAAATTGTTACGGATTTTCAATTTGGTTACATCATGAATTAATAATAAATTCGACCCCCTCTGACAACACGGCACTGGTGCTGGGAGAATCAGCTCCTGCTATCCTTGTTCAGACAAAGATAGATACTATAGATGTTACTTCCAAACAAACTGTATTGCCAGGGGTTTGGATTACTCATCTAGTCTGTTCAATGATCGAAGTATCTGATCGTAAATTTCATACAATCAATACCAGAGAAGAACGAAGTATCCACAATCTCCATAGACGAGAGTTTTTGGAACACTTCCTTTTTGAATATCCAGTCTATGATGGAATCAGGGAATACAGGGTGGCCCATCGAAAACGTACCACAAGGCATTACAGGCTAGGAAAGAACTTTTCGATGAAATTCGAAAACAGGTCAAGTTTGTTTGTCAGGGGGACACATTTTGACGTAACAAGCATAGTGAAACCTTCAAAGCCCTGAGTAGGGGTGTCATCCAACATTTTTTTCAAATGAGAGGGGGGGGTCAAGCTATACCTCTTTAGAAGGGGCTGTTCATTCCCTACATAGTGCTGCTTACATTTTCAAAGTCGATCCACTCGTTCAGAAAATATGGAGCGTTGCAACTCCAACGATAATGTGTGACGAAAAATGCAAAAATTGATTCAATTGTACTTCAAGACTCATTCATTAGTCAAGTAAATGTTTGTATTGCTGTCCGTCAACCTGCATACAGTGGTATAAGTTATTTTCAAACCGTTGTCATACATTCTGGAGCATTTGGGGTGTCACTTCGCGACATACGTTGATGATTCTTCGTTGCATCTGTTCTAATGTGTCTGGTGGTGTTTTCTAAACAACGCTTTCGAAGTGTCCCCACAAGAAAGATCCAAAGGACTCAAGTCGGGTGACCGAGGTGGCTATTCTATTGGGCCCCGTCGTCCTATCCATCGTCCTGGAAATATGGCGTGTAAATAATTGAGCACTTTGTGGGAATGATGAGGAGGAGCTCCGTCTTGTTGGTAAATCAGTTCTGGTTCATCGTATGCGGGATCGTTCTCGATGATATTTGTTAGAGCTGGGTCGATGGCATTCGTAGTAAATCCAAGTATATATCGCCTGTTGAATTTCCAGGAAGGAGAAAAGGTCCTACAATGGCATTTCCAAAAGAACCAGCTCACACATTTAACTTCTGGGGGTGTTGCGTGTGTGTTTCGTGGAGAATCCTTGGATTGGTGTCAGCCCAGTACCGGCAATTGTGGCGATTCACTAAACCATTGAGGAAGAAGGAACATTCCTCCGAAAAACACACATTGAATAGAAAATTACCATTGTGTAACGCTCGCTCACTCATAATTTCGAAAAATTGCAAACGACGATCAAAGTCGTCTTTCATTTAAGATTTCTCTCCGGATGCAAATTATTGACAAAATGACACACTTCTCCATGAGTTCTAACTTTGGAGAACAGAAGACGTACTAAACAGTACTCGTTTATTCATCACTATGCATACAAACAACATCAATCAGTTTATCTAAATAGTTTCTTGCTTCAATGCAAAAAACTCGAAGGAGGTTGATTAAAGTGCTATATTCCTCGTTTTCACGAATTTCTCAACACTAAACTCAATGTGTATGAATTCAAAATAACAAGCTCTTTCGAAATCTGTATAAATATATAGGGTGTCGCATTTGAATTAAGGAAGTTGATGGCATTCCTGGTTGAACAGGAAGTATATTATTAACAGAAAAATAAACATCAGATGCATTTTATTCCATTGCACTCATCAGCAAATTTTCATAAATATCGTTCTTTTCGTTCAAAAGATATTCACTTGGTACCATACTTCATGCCAACCCTGTATATAAATACTACGATAATGTGAGAATTATCGTTGATGGCTAAGCTGTCGAAATGTTCATATCAATCAATGACCTGATACGAATAAAGTAACAGAAATCATTGGTTTCATTTCTTCCATACCTTTTGGTAACACGAAAGGATTGCCTACGATGTTCGAGTAATCCTCAACGTTGAAAAATTGCAAGAGAAGTAAAAGGTATTGGAATTCTTATTGAAATTTTCGATGCCGTGAGCATGAGGAGAGACTGATCATATATATTTACTCCCACTATAATATTCATGTCCACCTATAATACGTGAACATATAAATATATGAATATATAATAAATATATTCCACCTTTTCCTTCTTGATACCATTTTTTTTCTATTCGCATTTTTTTTTCTAATTTCCTCATCGTCAGTTCTTTTCTTTTCATACTGCTTTGATTACAATACTCTTCATTCGTGAAGCCTGGTTGAACTGAAACAAAAAAATCTAAAGATTATTCTGATAACGATATACCTATTCACTCGAATGTCGGTGAACTTCCAACACATATACTCCTGAAATATAGAACTTATATCAATGATTTTCTGAAGCTATTCAGAGTGCACAAATATGAAAGAACTCTAGCATGACCAACTCTCATATTTCTCCACCAAATAAACCCACCTGAGTAGTCCTACGCAGTAAACGCATCTATATTGTATAGGTACGCTTCCAAATGTCAAGACATATCTGTTTTCACTGCTACATATATTATACTGAAAGTTCCTCTCGCATAAAATCGAAAAGCTGAATAAATAAAAGGAGACATGATGAGAATATAGCAGATACCAAAGGGGAAAGTTCCTCCAAACGAGCGGAAAGTGATGGAGGAAAACAAGGAAAACATTCGCATTCGAGTGGTGAATTATCCTCGGGAGAAGAGTGATCGTCGGTGATGCCATCGGAATTTTTTGTTCTGGTAGTGGTTGAATCGCAGGTTTCAATAACTATTTGGAACATTGATTGATCGATCTTCCGATAGATAGTTTACAAGTGTCTGTAAGAGATCTCAACGAACTGAGGAGGATGGAAGTAAAACACACTTGTGGTTATGATAACATTCCAAGTTTTTTTCTTAAAGACTGTGCATATGTTCTAGCCAGACCTCTGCAAATCATTTTCAATATCGCCTCAGAATCATCCATATTTCCAGATGACTGGAAAACATCTGAAATTTGTCCAATTTACAAAAAGGGTTCACTTAATGACATAACTAACTATAGCCCAATCACTTCATTATCAAATTTTGCGGAGGCATTCGAAATCTGTGTATATAATAGATTGTTTCCAAAAATGAAAAATAAAATAGTAGCAACATGGGTTTATAACTAAACGATCAACCATTACAAACTTGATGTGTTTCTCAAGTAGACACAATATATACAGACTTCTGAAAGGCCTTCGACAAAACGGACCACAAGATACTGATTTTAAAACTGAAAAATCTAGGATTCGATGATGATTTTTTCCGGTTGTACGTTAAATATAGGGGACACAAATCACACTCATTCACCGCTACTAGTGGGGCACCGCAGGGTAGTAATTTAGCTCCATTGCTATTTTCCCTCTATAATAATGATATTACTCATAACATATCTAATGGCTGATTGTCAATTGCTTCAAAATGATATCAATCAAATAGCCACTTGGTGCACTGTGAATAATCTACCTCTCAATATAAAAAAGTGTCACTCAGCTCAGCAACATATTCCTCAAAATTGAACATACTTGAATATAATCACAACATCGGCGGTATAAATCTAGAACAAAACGATATAACAAAAGATCTCGGTATTCATTTCGACTCGAAACTTGAATTCACACCACATATCACCAAAATCATATCGTCAGCAAAGAGAATGCTAGGTATGATATCTTGAAATTGTGAAGATTTTAAAAACGAAGCAAGCTTTATAAATTTATTCGACTCCTACGTGCGATCTCGCTTAGAATATGGTTCACTGATTTGGTCCCCAATATATTCGACTCATAAGCAAAACCTCGAATCACTGCAGAGAACATTTATAATATACGTCGTTCACAAAATTGATGGGGTATACCCAGAGCAAGGAATAGATAACTCCATATTACTGAATCGATTTTCACTTCTCTCACTGGAAGACCGAAGAAATTATTATTCGTGCGTATTCATTCATAAGCTTACACATTATCTTGTCGACTGCCCAGATCTTCTGTCTCAGCTCAACTTTCTTGTACCTCGTATGAGCAAAACACCAAGAACAAACATCCTGGCAAAGTCTCCTGTACATACAATATGTAGCAATCTCAATAATGTCTGCGACAAAATCGATCTTCATTCAACAAAAATAGGTTGTTATAAAAGTCACCTAAGAAACCTTCTCTTCAGTAATCATACATAAAAGTTTGTGTGAATTCATCGACAATGTATGGATATCATCTAATGTGTTTGTCTTGCTTGTTCTGTAATTGGGTGCCTCACCTGTTTGGACAATACACGGTTTTTTTTTTCACTGTATACATAGTCATGCTGCTGCTCAGGTGAAGAGATTTGTTTCCCTCATCCGGAATATTGAGGAATACATAGAGAAGGACGGTTGGTCGCCATTTTTTTTGCAGAATACGTCCACCGTTCCGTTGGTATTGCAGATTCTTCATACTCTTGGGTAGGAAATATCGGAACTGGAAGATTTTCACACAGAACTCTAGACATGCGACCACAGGACATGACTGTAATCCAGCGGAAAAAGCTGCTGAATTCCATGTGAAGGAAATCAACACACTCTGCTGAATTCTGCAGTGAGTAGGAGCACAAATGGACACCAATGAAGACAATCGAGATGAAGTGTTCTGAACAAACCCACCCATGCATATGAGTAGACGAAGACGCAACAAACATATAGTTACATTTCCCATTCCTATAGGAGGCACTGTTTTGAAGGGAGTTGAGAATTTCAGTAGACTGCCGAGATTGTGGGAATTCTGTGTGATTCATGGGAGAGAATTATTACTATAATTTGCAGCTCAAGTTTAGTGGCGAATTCTACTGTGAGCATGAGAAAGTACATGCATTTCCAAATGAACTAGCTGAAGTTAAAACGTCATACATGTTGAAGTTAATGTTGAAAGTGATGTTGGAATAAGCAGATCGCATCTCAGAGTGATGTAAGCTCGCTCACTCCGATACCACAAGCATGCAATGTACAATGCTGACTATGTATCTCTACGTGCAGAATCAGGTTCTGCACTTTTGGCGGTACATTGTAGAAATGCCAGGAAACCTGATGAATTAGAACTCTTCCACTAATACGTTACTCAGCTTCGTGAAGGGTGTTTGAAGAAGACACGGCAATTTTGAAGGAGGTGGTTTTCCAGGTCATTTTATAAACGTAGGTCCGCATATTGGAAGCACCTGTGGTAGTTCAACAGATTTTATATAGCACTCCCTATGATTGAGTTACATTGTTTTCTTGAAAATCCGTTTTTCAGACTTGATTATTGTATTTGACAGTTATATATCTGAAGGTATATCATATAGATAATTTCTCTTTCAGGTATATGGAGGTTCAACTTCAAGCGGAGTGACATCATAAGGCAGAACATTAATCTGTCCTCACTGAAAATATATCGCAATGATCATCATAACTTCCATTTCCATAAACAAGAGGAGAAAATCCTCAAGAAAAAAACAAAAATTGTTACGGTTTCACTTCATTTGAAGAAGGTCTAGCAGAACCAGAACTTCAGATCAATTCAATTCAATGGTTTAGTATTGAATTAATGGGCGTAGGTATATATATTATCAGAAATTGATAAACATCAATGATAGATCGATAGTTTGGCGCGAGCCTGGGAAAAGCGGCCATTTTGTGATAACCTGTGGAGGTAGACACAGAAAGTGTGCTGTCGAATTTTTGCGGATTTTTCTCAATCAATCAATCTTATTCTGGGAAGTTATTTTAGTCAAAAGATGGTCCACTGACTACTCAATGGTACTTATAGGATAAAACTCCTGAAAAGGATTGATTAAATCATTTCATTTCCTCAACTCACCGAAGTTCCTACTTCTGGCCACCTGAAATCGAGGTATCTTGTGTTTCTAACTGATCTGATGCTCAATTTTGCTCGTTTCTTCATACCCTATGAGATATAGCCATTTCCTACCCTTGCAGGGCTAAATTTTGGGTATCTATACTCCTTCCATAAACTCCTCCAAACTCCTCTAACCTGCGTTACGATGCATCTAGCCTGCTTTGTGCTGCATGTAACTTGCTTACTTCGTTTTATAAACTCCTTTCTGCTCTATCGCTTCCTGCTTCATATGTTTTTGCTGCCTTATACCTAGCTCAGAAATAGGACAACAAATAGGACTAGGAAGACAGACTGAGAGAATCCAGCCCCTTGAGCACCTGTATCACAAGTGAGAGTATCTATCTTTTCCATTTATTTGTACACTTTGCTCTTGCCAACTTCATCTGAGTGTATAGCCATAGCTAGATCTTTGCTAGCTCTATTGTATTCTTGATAGGATGGGTATTCCTGGATGTGAACTTCTGGTATCGATACCTGGAGGGAACCTAAGTATATTCGACAGCGTAATCAGGTAAGATTGTCTAGAATATCTGCTATTGGCATTTCTCGAGGTCACCAGCATATAAATTCATTCTGAAACCTGCAGTGAAGCACTCCACCACATTCAATAAAGAAATTGTATCCTCCACTCCCTGAGTTTCATTGCTAATTGTTGGTGGATACCAAATTATCATCGTTGGTGTCTTGACATCTACAGCGTTATGATATACTAGTTATTTTCACAACTATAACTGACCCTGTATATCTCAAACAGTAATAGGAGATCCCCTCATTAGCCTACGTGGTATACCTTTTCCCGGATTTTTGTGAAATTAGCTGTTCTCCACGTTTCGCCATATCACAATCGAAAACTTTTTCCCGACTTTCGCATGGCTTCGCAATCCGCATATTTTATTTATCCGAGGCCAGATTAAAATTTCATTCGCACCGCTCAGTGTTCAGACAGTCAGTCACCTTTTTATGTTCCCGACCCACGCGTCGCATTCCTGAGGGTTCGGAAAGCGATACGGAAAAATGTTCCTGGCGTCACAATGGAAAACGCTGAGATAGCTATCAGCGACAGGATATATGGAAACTGTGCTCTGGTCGGAGTTCCAGAATTCGTTTGGTCTTTGTTGCAGCTGAACGAAGCGAGGATCGAACACTGAATTGGCGACCAACTCTTTTTTTCATGCAGAGCGATTTTTTGGGAATGATTCAGGAAAAAACAGTGTGGAAAGGAATCTATCATATAATGACAACTTTGTCACAAATTGACGAACACTAAATGTGCTTTATTCTACAGGAATTATAGCCCACATTGAGAAAGTTTGGTCTGGAACTCTTGAAGTGGATTCTCATTGTGTCCAGTTATGAGATAAAAGTTGACAATGTAAACCGTGATCAGATAGCGCTGCGATATGGAATGACAAGGAAAAAAGAACTTTCCAGTCTGGATATGAACCAGAAAATTTTCTAAATCGGAAGGAGTAGGATAAAATTACTAGTGTACGTGATGATTCCAATCAGTAGGTTGTATCATGATCATTAATTCATACATCAATATTAGAACAATTCGATACACGATTCATTGATGTCTAGTGTTGTTGTTTTATTGTTGAAATCTTATATCTATGGTCATAATGTATCTGTCATTCAAGACGACTCACTGAGATAAGCTCAAGGAAATATCCATTTCAATAAACATTCCAATCTGTTGGCTCTACCGGAATAGCACCGACACAAAATGAAAGAAGACAGAAATTAAAAGAGCACTGTAGAAATTTATGAATATATCATGTTTTATGGGTACTGAGCTGACTATTTGTCTCAATTCGTGGAAATGATATCTCACCAAATATTCTACACATAACAAAAATGAACAGTCTCGTCCAATTACTTTTGAACACGTCCAACAGCAGAATATCAACATGATATTTTCCTATCCATCGACACAATATCTCCTCGATAGTCCATTGATAAAGGTGAAATAGCAAGAACTCTTATTTTCGAATTCATAACGAATTTTGGAAGTTGATGAATCAGATCTCATGCTATCGAGAAAGAATGGAATAATTTATGATTTTTTCTACGCTGCAAAGAGTTTTTGTGATTGTTTCTGCATTGTAAACAGTGCGGAAAGTCATATCTCTTTGCACTAGACCAAAAGTAACCTGTATACTTTATCAACCTATGATGAGTGACCATAGATGATTGCTCTAACCGACAGTTCATTCGAGCCAATTCAAATACAAAAAATTGAGCCGTTCGTGAGATATTTGAGTTTTTGTAGTTACATGATATCAGCAGATTGATTTTATTCATCGCGAGATTCATCGGTATAACGATATTTTAGCAGCATTTGCATTTCCGAAGCACTCGCCAAGCATTAGAAGCATTAGAAGTTTGTTCAAAGAACGAATAACCTGCCATATTTCTTAAAATCTCAGTTGATAATCGCAAAGATGAATGACACAGAAAAACCACACGATGACATGAACGTCAAAATTGAGAACAGAATTATTCATCATGGCCTGCTAAAATATTGTTACCGATGAATCTCGCGATGAATAAAATCAATCTGCTGATATCATGTAACTACAAAAACTCAAATATCTCACGGATTTTTTGTATTTGGATAAGAGTACCTTTTTCATGTAATTTTCTTCGCTCCATCGAATGCTCCTGTTCTTTCACCGAAAATAATACAGGGAAAAGAGTTTTCTACAAAAAATCATGACTCACCCTCTGAAAACACCCTTTATAACAATATCAGAAATGTGGAAGTGTGACGAAAAAATGTATTTTGACAACATACATTCATGCACAAAATTTCAATCGGGTGGCTTTCATCGTTCAGAAGTTATGCGGAGAAATTATTTTAATTTTATCAACTTTGGAAGGATATATCTCCCTTAATATGCATTTTGGGCCATGAGTTTAATCATCAAACTACACTTATTTTTCAATGGTCTATCACCCTCAGAAAGCTCGGTACACATTTTTGACTCACCCTGTATATTCGTAGCTAACGCTGCGTTCATTTATATCACAGCGAGAAAATAATTCAGATGAACAAACGGTCTGAGAGTGGTTCCATTCGACGTAGAGCAGTTCAAAATATCAACAAATCACGCACCATACAGAAAATCAGCGAAAACATATCGGTTTTGGGAACCCTCAGATGTTTCTGTCTGTTTTCCGATTCCGTCTTGGAGAATGAATTTGAAAACTTTCGTCAAGTTGATTCAGACATTTGATGGATGGGCGGAAAAATTTGAGGCGATGTAATGGAAGTTCAACGCTGTAAAAAGCGCTAACGTTGATAAATTTGAAATTTATAATTCTTTGTATGAAAAAACTATGGGCTGCAACATGTCTCCTGTGACAGCCAGTATAAAAGTAAACTCCAAACTGTGGGAATCATCAGAAGATATGGTTCCAACTTTTTCTGAAGTGCTGAGGAATTCAATTCATTCCCGTTATCTCACCGACCTCTTTCAACCCAATCGTACTGGACCTCCGTGTTGATCCCCTTCCGAGAATTAATCATGCTAATGCCACTACCCAGTCGGATACTCCCAAACAGAAACGATCGCACTACGCAATCTGCTCTAACGAGATTCGTTGCATCACCAATCAGTGCCGGACTAATCCCCGAATTCTCCTCCAGGTTTCATCTGACATGGCCAACTCCACCTGGCCCAAGCGAACGACGCTGCATCTGCTGCACACGCAACTTCCGGCATCAATTCATCGAGCGACTATGAATAATGGAACTTCCGAGACGACGGTGGCCCTCCTGCTGGGATAAAATGCCGTGTGTTCATGCATATTCAGAGATGGCGTGAGAGAAGACAGGATATTCGTATGGCGACCTCCACACCGGAATACTCCGTCGTCTTTAACCAAACGCTCAATGCGAGTCATCACCAGCAGGAATCCGGATACAATAGAATCGAGAGCATTGTCATTTCCGCACTTCTGGTGGCCATTATAATAGCCACCATAGTCGGGAACATCTTGGTGAGTAGGATCTCCCATGTGTGTGTGTCACTGCGGTCTACAGGATGTATTGTGTTGTAATACTCCGGTTTTGTCTCACTAGCATCGTTTCACGTACATTTCACAACATCCTGCAAAGATTTTCTCAGATATAGTCATCGATTTATCATAATTCGTTACATAGTCACATGTTCTTGCATTGTCTAGATATCGCATCTTCTGATCCAGTTCTTATGGTCAATGTTTACCTCAGGAATGTATTACATAACTACTGTTGAGGTTATGTTACTGAATTGCTGGGTATCGAATTCGTGACAGTATCTGAAGTAAATGAGGATAGGAGATAAGATGGAGTGATATTCATTTCTGATAGTTATTCAGTGATACCAGCTCATTGCACAAGCAATCGAATGTACAAAGTTTTTCTGTATATTTTTGTTCCCTTTATACCATTTTTCAGGAAATGAGGAAATACTATCCCAGGAAAATCTAGAAAATTGAATACACTTCCTCCTCGATTATCCTACAGTACATTGATATACATTTCATAAAGGATTTGACCTCTTATATTTCGGAGGACAGATGGAATGAACCACATCCATATATTTTCGAAATCAGAAGGAATTTCTCTCCTTAGATAATATATGATTCACAGGGCGTTTGATTAGGAAAAATTCACAGTATGTTGCCAAGAAATATTTCACATAGAAGTCCTAGATTTTTCCCTGAATCATAAGAATCCAAAGTCAAAAATTATTAAATACTGTCTGTAAGTTCTTCGAGGAGGTGGTACATTCATTTTTCAGCTTTTGATGGGATTTTCTCTGCTCGTTTCTAAAAAATAGAGTAGAAGTTATTAAAAATTATTGCTATATATTTGTAGGAAGGACAGATTTAGAATCTGTCCCAAAATGTCACTGCGCTTGAAATTAAACCTTTAGATACCTAAAAGAGAAATTCTCTATTGGTCAGTGACACCTTGTTTTTGAAAAAATTTGGAAATACATATATATTCAATAATAATAAAACCTCTACTTATCTTGGTGGACGTTTCGGGAACGAATCTGCTCCCGTTCTCAACACAATTGAAATATTTTTCTTCGTAAACTTTTTTCGATGTTTCCGATTTTGACACTGAAAAGTGACAATTTGGCAGACGGAGGAATTCTGGTTACAAGGTGTTTTCATCAATTGATATCGAATTTTCCATTTTCATATTCATGTTTCAGAAGTGGATGCCAAGTTCTATCTATATCAACTGAGCAAGAAGCAATATTATTGTCTCCGTTCAGGAGAATGCAAGCAGACTCTTTGATTTTCCGTTTTTGGTTGTTGTCTTCTTTTCCTATGATCTCAATATTACTCCAATCGGCCATATGTTGTCCATTCTCAGTAAGGATATGCTCAGCTAATTTTGACTTGTCAGTATATCTTCTCTTTATATTGTTTGATTTATTATATTTATATTTGACATTTTGGGACAGATCCTAAATCTGTCCTCACTACAAATATATTGCAATAATTTTTAATAACTTCTACTCTATTTTTTAGAAACGAGGAGAGAAAATCCCATCAAAAGCTAAAAAATCAAAAATTATTCCATCAAATGTCATTGTTAGGTTATTTTTTTATGGAAAGTGCTATTTTTTCTGATTTCAAAAATATAAATATATGCTTCATTTCATGATGGAAACAAATATCACTTCATAATTATAACAGATGGTATAATTCAGTGAATTGATTTGCTATTGAACTATCCTTATATAGTCTTCTGAAACTGACTAGTGACATTTCTTCTGACATATCGTGATTGTCAATCTTAACTGACAGCTGCGTCAAATAATATTCTATGATGTTCTGTGTTGTTGAGTGTCATATCTCCACATATTTCTAATAAAAGAAATCTAATATGATAATATTCGAAGGAAACCGGGTGCATTCCCACTATCCATGTTCATAATGGATACCCAAAGATATGATTTTATTCTCTACTAGATCGAGCTTAGAGAGACGACCATATAAGAAAGAGACTCAGCGATCAAAAATCAGTTGACTGTTGGAGAGTGGGCATTGTCAAAACATTTTGATGTGTCATGCCATTGTATTGAGAAATACGATATTTTCACTCATTTTCATTCAAATCGAGTTAATATACAGTATGAGATTATTGACTCGAATATATTGCTCAGCGAAGTTTTTTGATCCAATAAAACAAAGATATTCTTCATTCAAATCGAGTTAATATAGAGTATGAGATTATTGTCTCAAATATATTGTTCAACGGAGTTTTTTGATCCAATAAAACAGAGAGACTCAGTTTCACTCGTTGTTTGAATATGAAAAACTGGTGAATGATCCTAGTTGGTTCAGTAGGTTCATTCAGCTCCTCAATTTAAAGAAGGATTTTCAAACTTTGTTCGAATTGGTGTTGTCCTGCTGACCTTATGGCTGATCAGAACACATCATTCAATTGGTGGGTCATCAAGTGTCTCAGGGTCTGTTTGAAATTTTTTCAAACAGGCCTAGAAGAAGGCGGAGGAATCCAACCAATGAGAACAGTGAACGAGAGAGAGGCAAACAGCAGTGATCAGCTAATTGTTGGCAAAATTGCACCTTTCTTTGCTGCCCATCCAAACGAATCGATAGCTCTTTCTTTTTCTTATGTTTGTTTCAATTCTTTTCATTAGTCGATACCGCAAGGTTGCATATAGTGGAGACTAATAATATCTATGTATGTTACGCTGGCACAACCACTTCAACAAAATCCAAGAATTTTTATACCAGAATTCAGTGCTTTTTCGTTGCTGATTTGTTCCCCTTTTCGAAAATTTGTTGCTTGTGCCGAAACAGAAAAATCGAGTACTCGCCAGCCTCACGATAAGCTGGCACGACAACTTTTTCATTTCATCACCGAATTCAAAAACACATTTACCAAAATGTAGCTCTAGTTTGTTGCTAATTTGTTCCCCTATTCGAATATCTGAATTTCTCTCCATCACAGAAAAAAAATGCATAGCAACATGTCATAACTGAGTTTTCACGATACTTTCGTTATCTGACATATGAATACAAAAGTGAAAACACGAGAATTTGTTGCTTCCTTGTTAGTAATTTGTTCCCCTTTCCGAATTTTTGTTGCTTGTTTCTTTAGAAAATTATATGTCAAATAAAAAAGTTATCGTGAGGTAATCTCAGTATATATTTTTTTTCTGGAAAGAATGAGTTATAAGAATTCTGAAAGGGGAACAAATCAGCAACAAGAAAGTAACAAATGTTGGTTCGATCGTTTTCGGCTTCGATTCATATGACGGTATTTTCCATCCTAATTTTCTAAAGGAACAAGCAACAAAAATTCTGAAAGGGGAAAAAATTAGTAACAAGAAAGCAACAAATTCTTGTGTTGTCATTTTTGAAATCATATGTCAAATAGAGAAGTTATCGGGAAATAATCTAGCATCGAAGCATGTCAGTATTTTTTTCAATAAAATTTTTGAAAGAATGAGCTATAAAAATTTCGAAAGAGGAACAAATCAGCAACAAGAAAGCAACAAATGTTGGTTCGATCGTTGTCGAGTTCAAATTTCACATGACGAAATTATCATGGAAGAAGAAGAAGAAGAACTTACAGACAGTATCATGGAATTAACCTGGCATGACGGTATTTTCCATCCTAATTTTCTGAAGGAACAAGCAACAAGAATTCTCAAAAGGGAAACAAATTAGCAACAAGAAAGCAATAAATTCTCGTGTTTTCATTTTTGTATTCATATGTCAGATAACGAAAGTATAGTGAAAATCCAGTGATGACATGTTGCTATTCATTTTTTTTTCTGTAATGGAGAGAACTTCAGATATTCGAATAGGGGAACAAATTAGCAACAAACTAGTGCTATATCTTGGTATATTTGTTTTCCAATTCGGTATCATTTTTTTTTTGTAACGGTTAGAAATTTAGATATTCGAATAGGGGAACAAATTAGCAACAAATTAGAGCTACATTTTGGTATATGTATTTTTGAATTCAGTGATGAAATGAAAAAGTTGTCGTGCCAGCTTATCGTGAAGCTGGCAAGTACTCGATTTTTCTGTTTCGGCACAAGCAACAAATTTCCGAAAAGGGGAACAAATTAGCAACGAAAAAGCACTAAATTCTGGTATAAAAATTTTTGGATTTTGTTGAAGTGGTGGTGCCAGCGTAACATACATATATAATATCTCATCTTCGCGAATACCCAACCACTTCTCCATATCCCAACAGGTGTGCGTGGCAGTTTGCTTGGTGAGGAAGCTGCGCCGCCCTTGCAACTACCTGCTGGTCAGCCTGGCCGTGAGCGACCTCTGCGTGGCCATCCTGGTGATGCCGATGGCCACCTTCTACGAGATCAACGGCCGGTGGATCTTCGGCGAGATCATGTGCAACCTGTGGGTGAGCTTCGACGTGCTCAGCTGCACTGCCAGCATCCTCAACCTGTGCATGATCAGCGTGGACCGGTACTGTTATATCTCAGTATATAGCTTAGTATAGTGATTAAGACTGGTGTTCCAACTTCCTAACCCCAGCTACTAGGAAGAGTTTTAGATTTCTGCCTACTTGATCATGTCGAATTATAATATCTTACTGGGGCTTCCCAAGATCGAAACTAGATTGATTTTTCGTTATTGCTACTCATCTCCTCCGTTGCCAAAGCAACCCTCAGAAGCCCCGAAGGGCTTGTGCGAGTGAAGGAGACGGAGATTGACAGTTTATCCAAGTGGAATCCGAACCACTGTAGCATTCAGGATAGTTCTATCTAGAATTCTATGATTTACATTGTACAGCGCATAAATAAACTGAAATCCAACGGCCAGCCAGGAATCGAACTCACGACCTCATGATTACTATGATGTCGCTTGACCATCTCGACTACCTGGCCGCCATATAGATGGCGCCATCTCTGCTCATAGCGATGGTTTTCTTGGAAACCCTTGAAAAAGAGATTCGAATTTGGACAACATGAATGAAAAAATTGGAAAGGTCGACCGATGAGGGTACTGTTGTTCTGACCAAATGACTTACCGGAGTGATCAGCTTACGTTTATTGTGACGTTCACGTGTGATTTTCATTATTCTGTTTCGTAATTCATCCTAATTCTGCTGAGCCTCTCATTATGAGTCGTTCCTCATGAAGTATTGATGTTTCAGTGTTTGAACCATCGTCGGACTCATTTTTTGGAGGACTGTTCGTATGGTGAATCAACAATAAGCCTGTTCTGTTTGTGAGTTCTCAGAAAATATGCTCACCAAAGAATATATTGATCTGATTTTCGAGTTGCTTTCCTGGTGGAAAGAATTGGTCCTCAGTGGAATATGCAGAGAACAAATGAGACTTGTTTTTTTTGCAAGACTCAATCTTTTGATCCATACGCTTCATGTTCATCGAATTTCTCTATGAATCCAATTGTCTGATCCTCATTCATCCTGATTCATAATTCACGATGAATTCTTGAAGTTCTATCCAAAATGAGCACAAAATTGTGAATCAGTGGCCAAAGGCGCCAAAATCAACTCGAATTGGTTTAAATACTGTCTGTAAGTTCTTCGAGGAGGTGGTACATTCATTTTTCAGCTTCCAATGGGATTTTCTCTCCTCGTTCCTAAAAAATAGAAAAGAAGTTATTGAAAATTATTGCAATATATTTGTAGTGAGGACAGATTTAGGATCTGTCCCAAAATGTCACTGCGCTTGAAATTAAACCTTTAGATATATGAAAGAGAAATTCTCTATTGGTCAGTGACACCTTGTTTTTGAAAAAAATTGGAAATACAAATATATTTAATGAGTATAAAACCTCTACTTATCTTGGTGGACGTTTCGGGAACGAATCTGCTCCCGTTCTCAACACAATTAAAATATTTTCTCTTCGTAAAATTTTTTCAATGTTTTCGATTTTGACACTGAAAAGTGACAATTTGGCAGACGGAGGAATTCTGGTTACAAGGTGTTTTCATTAATTGATATCGAATTTTCCATTTTCATATTCAAGTTTCAGAAGTGGATGCCAAGTTCTATCTATATCAACTGAACAAGAAGCAATATTATTGTCTCCGTTCAGGAGAATGCAAGCAGACTCTCTGATTTTCCGTTTTTGGTTGTTGTCTTCTTTTTCTATGATCTTAATATTACCCCAATCGGCCATATGTTGTCCATTTTCAGTAAGGATATGTTCAGCTAATTTTGATTTGTCAGTATATCTTCTCTTTATATTGTTCTTATGCTCTTCCATCCTTACTGATAGAGGCCTGCTGGTTTCACCGGTATAATATTTTCCACAAACACATGGTATACTATAAATACAATTTTTTGATGATTGTTCTTCATTTTTCGGTTCGTATGAGTCAAAATCGATCTCATTGTATTTTCTGTCTTGAACACTGTTTTCACTCGAAATTTGTCACCAACACCTTTAATTTTTTCAGATATTCCGGGAATGTATGGGATTACATTTGTTATCAGTGTTGGTTGTCTTCGTGTTTGTTGTATATTCTGTCTGTTCTCAATTTGGTGTATTGTTTTATCAATGAAATGTTTCGGATAAGTGTTGAGTTGTAGAACATCTTTTATATGGTTTATTTCGGCATTGAAAATCTGGTGGTTCGATGATATGGAATTGGCTCTATCATGAAGTGATTTGATTATTCCTTTCTTTATACTTGTATGATGATTTGATTGGAAATTGAGGTATCTGTCGATATCAATTGATGAAAACACCTTGTAACCAGAATTCCTCCGTCTGCCAAATTGTCACTTTTCAGTGTCGAAATCGAAAACATTGAAAAAATTTTACGAAGAGAAAATATTTCAATTGTGTTGAGAACGGGAGCAGATTTGTTCCCGAAACGTCCACCAAGATAAGTAGATGTTTTATTCTTATTGAATATATTTGTATTTCCAAATTTTTTCAAAAACAAGGTGTCACTGACCAATAGAGAATTTCTCTTTCAGATATCTAAAGGTTTAATTTCAAGCGCAGTGACATTTTGGGACAGATCCTAAATCTGTCCTTACTACAAATATATTGCAATAATTTTCAATAACTTCTACTCTATTTTTTAGAAACGAGGAGAGAAAATCCCATTAAAAGCTGAAAAATCGAATTGGTTTGTTTACATCACCTAACTCAACATGCACTGCAGAAGTTAGTTCGAAAATGCGCATCAGACGTCATAGTCGCATCGTCACCTTCCCAATTGAACTGTTAGCTATTCATTACTGTCAGATATCTGCCATCATCAGTGAAAGCGACTTTGACTATACAAAACCGACGATCGTGTCGCCATCTATACTCGATACGGTGCGGCCTCAGTAAGGTTGTTTGACAGGTCTACATGTTTTGAATTGGAACAATTGAAGAGTTGGTTCATCACCCTATATCCACCTTCGTTATAGATAAAATCAATAGTGAATTGGTTCAGAATTTTCAGACAGACCTTTATTTCATTTTATGACAGCTTCAAAATCTACTGCTCCTGTTACTCATCCACTCTACATATTACAGACACATGTTGAATTCATGATTTGTAAGGTTCCATTCGATATACTCAATGGTGCAAGTTTCATTTATACAGAGTGTCTCAAAACAGCGCATCGATTCAGAACTCGTGCTCATATAATTTACATAATAATTTACAAGTGTTGCATAAAATATTCCAAAACTATCAATTTTTCTGATACGGGTTCATCCATACTGTTGACTTGTTCAGAATTCAACGTAGAATATAAGGATGCAATAATATACAGGGTCCTTTTTGAAAAATGAACTTCTGAATCGCTTCGCTGAAAAATTATTATCATTCATACCAGTGGATAGCATTCTTTGTGAGCTTCTCAATGAAGCATCACAAGTAGGGGTTTGCCGTTTGAATTCTTTCAGTTGGAGTACGTGAGGCCTAGGGAGTTGATGGGAGTGATGGGAGGTATCGCAAATCTGTCCTTACCACAAATATATTGAAATAATTTTCAATGACTTCATTTCCAGGAACGAGGAGGGAAAATCCCTCAAAAAGCTGAAAAATGAATGTCCAACCTCCTCGAATAACTTACAGCCTCGAATAACTTACAGACACTATTCCACGACCTCATGATCACTAAAATGAGGTACAACTCGAAATTTCACTGAATTGTCAGTTGAAGTAGAGTAGTAGAGAATATAATAGATGAAGAAAGATGAGATGAAAACTGAGAATGAGTGATGAAATAAAGTACACTCGCCTCAACACGAACCAGAATATTGATGTTACCTTCGCTAGACTCCGTCATAATCAGAGATTCGTAACATTTATCGGACTCAAACTTCATAATCAATTACTCGGTGAATTGAAGAATATTACCGGCATCAAAAGAATCAAATAGTTTCGATTGGTTGAATGCCATAATGGAAAACATTCAATGGCCACACATTTTTGCTCTCAATAAACTAGACGATGAACTATACTACATTTCACTTCCAAGGAATTGTAGCCATAGAATGAGAACGTTGATGCCACAACACAAGCTTGCTTAGGTGGCATCTCCTTCTCTATAAATTTGTATCCCCAGCTAGTATAATATTGGGGTTGTAACTGATATTACGTTCATACTATATACAGGGTGAGTCAAAAATGTGTACCGAGCTTTCTGGGGGTGATAGACCATTGAAAAATAAGTGTAGTTTGATGATCAAACTCATGGCCCGAAATGCATATTAAGGGAGATATATCCTTCCAAAGTTGATAAAATTAAAATAATTTCTCCGCATAACTTCTGAACGATGAAAGCCACCCGATTGAAATTTTGTGCATGAATGTATGTTGTCAAAATACATTTTTTCGTCTTACTTCCACATTTCTGATATTGTTATAAAGGGTGTTTTCAGAGGGTGAGTCATGATTTTTTGTAGAAAACTTCTTTCCCTGTATTATTTCCGGTGAAAAAACAGGAGCATTCGATGGAGCGAAGAAAATTACATGAAAAAGGTACTCTTATTCGAATAAAAAAAATTGAGCCGTTCGTGAGATATTTGAGTTTTTGTAGTTACATGATATCAGCAGATTGATTTTATTCATCGCGAGATTCATCGGTATAACGATATTTCAGCAGCATTTGCATTTCCGAAGCACTCGCCAAGCATTAGAAGCATATCAGTTTGTTCAGAGAACGAATAACCTGCCATATTTCTTAAAATCTCAGTTAATAATCGTAGTGATAAATGACACAGAAAAACCACACGAACAAATCGACTACAACAATGTTGACTCGAATGTTGATGACATGAACGTCAAAATTGAGAACAAAATTATTCATCATGGCCTGCTGAAATATCGTTATACCGATGAATCTCGCGATGAATAAAATCAATCTGCTGATATCATGTAACTACAAAAACTCAAATATCTCACGAACGGCTCAATTTTTTGTATTTGAATAGGAGTACCTTTTTCATGTAATTTTCTTCGCTCCATCGAATGCTCCTGTTTTTTCACCGAAAATAATACAGGGAAAAAATTTTCTACAAAAAATCATGACTCACTCTCTGAAAACACCCTTTATAAAAATATCAGAAATGTGGAAGTGTGACGAAAAAATGTTAACAACATACATTCATGCACAAAATTTCAATCGGGTGGCTTCCATCGTTCAGAAGTTATGCGGAGAAATTATTTTAATTTTATCAACTTTGGAAGGATTTATCTCCCATAATATGCATTTTGGGCCATGAGTTCAATCATCAAACTACACTTATTTTTCAATGTTCTATCACCCCCAGAAAGCTCGGTATACATTTTTGACTCACCATGTATATCATTTCCTACTATGCTCTTGTGCTCAGTCATATTAACTGAATAACTGAATATTACTATCAATATTATATTGATATTAATATAATATTAATTAATATTAGCATGTAGTTATTTTATCCGGATCATCCGTTCGGAATGAAATCATCACATCATTATCATTATATCGCAGGTACTATGCCATCACCAAGCCGCTGGAGTACGGTGTGAAGCGGACGCCCAGGAGGATGATCCTGTGGGTGATCCTGGTGTGGTGTCTGTCGGCCTGCATTTCCCTGCCGCCGCTGCTCATCTTGGGCAACGAGCACTCGGAGATCGCGGAAAACGGCGACAAGACCTACGAGGTACATTCATTTGTAATAAATCAAAATGATGATTATTCACCATCTACGAATATTGATAATAAGGACAGCTCATCTGATGTCAAAATAAAAGAGTGCAATTGGCGAGGATTTATTTATGCGCATGCGCCAAAATGAAAGTGGAAGATGACAGACTCTCTTAGTGTTGTTTTGCTCTTACGCTTGTCGTTGCTACTCAAATTGGGAATGATCGTGCGTCGTGTCTTATACCTAATACTTTTTGTGTAGCGCAATAAATATTCAAACAACCAGATTCTTTAAACTGTCGTCTTGTCTATGTTTATGAATTGAATATTTTTATCACTCGTAATTAGCGTTAGTAATTGTTTTCTTATCGGTTCTGGATTATTCAGTGTTTGTGTTTAGACGTAAGTTTATAGTTGTTGTTGTTGTTTGTGGTATTCGTAGTTTAAGTTTGTATTTTTTCACAAAATGTCCGCAAAAACGTACATATTTGTTTTCTCTGCGACTCCAAGAGCTCCAATTCATATCTTCGGTGATAAATTTATCACACGGATATGTGTTGCTTCCATGATGAATGCTCATTAACATCATATCAATACTGAGTATATCTTATATTTCTACCGAGATTTCTATCATTTTTTAAATATCGATTGCTCCATTCTATCCAATCTGAAAATCTAAAAAAAAAAAACGTACCTGTATAACTATCACTCTATACCAAACTAACTAACTAACTGTATCACTCTATACCAAAGCTAAGTATATGTTATGTTGTATACCATCAATATATATAAATATTAAAATATATATTTTCCAAATAACATGATTATTTACAGAGAAAATCTTAGATGAGGATGATCTGAGGAGAAAATAGATTGGTAGTACAAACATAACCTGTAAACAGAAGAGATTGACACATTACACATGAAGTTTCAAAATTTGAATTTTGCGCATGCGCCCTCGATCATCGTTGCCAATTAGACAAGGAAAGGCGTATATAATGAAGCATCACTTTTCTAACATTGCTCTTATGGCGTTTGGTCAATATTGTAGTTAATACATGTATGTTATTCATACACCGAGGTATAGTAAAGAATATCATCACTACCCTAGGACCAAGACAGCTATCTAGCCGAGGGATGTGAGGTTTCGTGGTGATGATATCCTTCACTACCAAGTTGTTATTGACTTCTTTCCATCACGAGAGATATATTTTGATCATCATTCTAGGAAACTCGGATATGAAGCTATTGTCACTGATATGAATACATACATATCTCTATCAACTGTTCGAATAGTTTGTTGGTAGCTGTGGCACTCTCTTTTTTCTGACAACTGATCACCACGCGATATCAGTGAGCTCGATCTTAGCGCAGCCATGCCAACTCTATAGAGTAATAGTCATGAAACTCGATATCATTTTTGAAACATCGATTATCCATGATTATGATGTATCGACATTATGGATTCATCGATGTTATCGATTTATAGATATTGTCGATGTTATCGATGCTGTCGATATTATCGATATTATCGGAATTATGTATTATCTTTTGTATTATTTTTCGATAGGTGGATGTGAACATGAATAGAATCGATTATTATGATAATTATTATGATATTTTTATCATGATAATTATTTAAAAACCATAAAAAGTACTGAGGGAAGAACGGTCAATGCCAGAAAACTAGATTGATTGAGTGAACTATCGAATGTTATGTTCAATAATAGTGAATACTCATCCTTTAAGAACTCATCAGTCAACTCTCTCTTCGAAGAATTTATTTTGATTTTTCAGCTTTTCGTGGGATTTTCTCTCCTCGTCTCTAAAAAATAGAGTAGAGGTTATTGAAAATTATTGCAATATATTTGTAGTAAGGACAGATTTGGGATCTGCCCCAAAATGTCACTGCGCTTGGAATCAAACCTTTAGATACCTGAAAGAGAAATTCTCTCAGCGACAACTTGTTTTTGAAAAATTTGGAAATGCAAATATATTTAATGAGAATAGAACCTCTGCTTATCTAGGTGGACGTTTCGGGAACGAATCTGCTCCCGTTCTCAACACAATCAAAATATTTTTCTCTTCGCGAAATTTTTCAATATGTTTTCGGTTTTGACACTGAAAAGTGACAATTCGGTAGACGGAGGAATTCTGGTTGCAAGGCGTTTTCATTAATTGATATCGAATTTTCCATTTTCATTTCCAATTTTCAGAAGTGAATGCCAAGTTCTATCTATATCAACTGAACAAGAAGCAATATTTTTGTCTCTGTTCAGGAGAATGCAAGCAGACTCTTTGATTTTCCGTTTTTGGTTGTTGTCTTCTTTTCCTATGATCTTAATATTACCCCAATCGGTCATCAATACTATGTATACTACAAATATATTGAAATAATTTTTGATAACTTCTACTCTATTTTTTAAAAACGAGGAGAAGAAATCCCACGAAAAGCTGAAAAATGAATGTACCACCTCCTCGAAGAACTTACAGACAGAATTTATTTTGATTTATTTGTTCTTCTCCTACAACTTCTACAACTTGGTGAGGGACTGAAATCTGCCTTCTCACCTCATGTATTACCTTTCGATACGTAGATGTGAAATGACTAGAATCAATTGGTCTATCGCGGTGGTCGAGAATGTTAAGGCACTCGTTCGAATTCAAGCTATAAATCGCTTCCACCGCGACCTGGGTTCGAATCCCAGTGTAGGCATGGATTTTTGTGTATGAATGCCTCCCTGTTTTCACGAAAAATGGCGATGTTCTCGCTGTTCCATTCTGTGAATCTTTATAATAATAATAATCAACTGAGTAACTCACTAGTTTGTTTGGAGGGAGTATTCAAAATGCGACGTAAATATTGGTAGGGAAGTTAAAGCGTGGGATATATTATGTACTCTTGGCAGCACACTGTAACGGAATGCTAGATTAATGTCTGGAACAGTCAGGACTGAGCAACGTCTGGAATTTGTTCTTCTATTAGAACAGTAGGCCTTAGGAGGTTATTGAAACTCATCAGCCAACTCTTTCTTCGTGAATTCATTGTGATTTATTTGTTCTTCTTTTGGTTGGATGGAAGATCAATCTCTCACCTCGTCCACAACTTGGTGAGGGACTGAAATCTGCCTTCTCACCTTATGTATTATCTTTCGATACGTTGATGTGAACATGACTAGAATCAATTGGTCTATCGCGGTGGTCGAGAATGTTAAGGCACTCGTTCGAATTCAAGCTATAAATCGCTTCCACCGCGACCCGGGTTCGAATCCCAGCGTAGGCATGGATTTTTGTGTATGAATGCCTCCCTGTTTTCACGAAAAATGGCGATGATCTCGCTGTTCCATTCTATGAATCTTTATAATAATTATAATCAACTGAGTAACTCACTAGGTTGTTTGGAGGGAGTATTCAAAATGCGACGTAAATATTGGTAGGGAAGTTAAAGCGTGGGATATATTATGTACTCTTGGCAGCACACTGTAACGGAATGCTAGAATAATGTCTGAAACTGTCAGGACTGAGTAACGTCTGGAATTTGTTCTTCTATTAGAACAGTAGGCCACAGGAGGTTATTAGAACTCATCAGCCAACTCTTTCTTCGTGAATTCATTTTGATTTATTTGTTCTTCTTTTGGTTGGATGGAAGATCAATCTCTCACCTCGTCCACAACTTGGTGAGGGACTGAAATCTGCCTTCTCACCTTATGTATTATCTTTCGATACGTTGATGTGAACACGACTAGAATCAATTGGTCTATCGCGGTGGTCGAGAATTTTAAGGCACTCGTTCGAATTCCAAGCTATAAATCTCTCCCACCGCGACCCGGGTTCGAATACCAGCGCAGACATGGATTTTTGTATATTTATGCCTCCCTAACCCCGCCTCAAGTTCCGACTTCTGGGGCGCTGGTTCCACCCAAAGAGGGAGTGCAATTGTAAGAAGAAAAAAAAATCATTTACCATCATCATGGTTGTGTTCGTTGTTTCAGGTGTGCCTGGTGTCGCAGGACTTCATCTACCAGGTGTACGCCACCATGTTCAGCTTCTACATCCCCCTGACGGTGATGATCCTGGTGTACTACAAGATCTTTCGCGCCGCCCGGCGGATAGTGAACGAGGAGAAGCGGGCGCAGACGCACCTGGAGGCGCACTGCTATCTGGAGATCAGCGTGAGGAACGGCGGGGGCCCCACGGAGACGAAGATCTCCAGCCAGACGGCGTCGCCGGCGAACGCCGGACGGGGGAATCACAGGGCCAGTTCCGGCAGCACGAATACCATGGTGAGTGTGGGGTTTCGGTTGAGGGGTTTCTTATGGTGGCCGTTCGTTGAGGAGATTTCGCGGTGAGGAATTGCTTAGAATAATAAGATTTTGCAATTCAGAGTCAATCAACATTTTGAAATATTCTTTATTTGCATTTTGTTTCTCACGGAAGCCGTTTTCAAGGAGTTTTTCGTTTGGAAATGACTGAGAATTCCGAGATTTTCGGCTTCGGAGTTAATCAACATCTTGAAATATTTTGAAATTGCATTTCGTTTCTCACGGAAGCCGTTTTCAAGTAGTTTTTCGGTTGAAAATGACTTAGAATTCCAAGATTTTGGGCTTCGGAGTTAATCAACATTTCAAAATATTTTCAAATTGCATTTCGTTTCTCACGGAAGCCGTTTTCAAGGAGTTTTTCGGTTGGAAATGACTGAGAATTCCGAGATTTTCGGCTTCGGAGTTAATCAACATCTTGAAATATTTTCAAAAAGCATTTCGTTTCTCACGGAAGCCGTTTTCAAGTAGTTTTTCGGTTGAAAATGACTTAGAATTCCAAAATTTCGGCTTCGGAGTTGATCAACATTTTAAAATATTTTCAAATTGCATTTTGTTTCTCACGGAAGCCGTTTTCAAGGAGTTTTTCGGTTGGAAATGACTGAGAATTCCGAGATTTTCGGCTTCGGAGTTAATCAACATCTTGAATTATTTTCAAATTGCATTTCGTTTCTCACGGAAGCCGTTTTCAAGTAGTTTTTCGGTTGAAAATGACTTAGAATTCCAAGATTTTGGGCTTCGGAGTTAATCAACATTTCAAAATATTTTCAAATTGCATTTCGTTTCTCACGGAAGCCGTTTTCAATGAGTTTTTCGGTTGAAAATGACTTAGAATTCTGAGATTTCGAACTCCAGAGTTATTCAACATTCTGGAATATCTTCAATTTGCATTTTGTTGATACATGGTTGCTCACGGATGCCGTTTTTCGGTTGGAGATAACTTAGAATTATGAGATTTTGGGCTCCAGGGTTATTCAACATTTTGAGATATTTTCAATCTGCATTTTGTTGAGAGAGAATCTGGAAATGTTATAAAATACAGGGCGTTCCATAAGAAAAAGTATAACTCCGATACTCCACGCGTTTGTGAGTCACCCTGTATAACGCAAAATAGCTCAGATATGTGGTGCTCATGAGCCTAGACCACTTCTGGAATTTTGGTTCATCTATCTCAAACAGCGAAGCCGTCGTCTCACTCTCCCACACTATTGGTCCACCCTGTATATCTCGTCTTCATATTATATTCAAAGATTTCTCGCCCCGATATAGGTTCACATAATGTGGGAATACAGTATGAAGGCTGTTAAAACCGAATGCGGTAATTTACTGGCTGAGTTTCGAATAATGGGCCATTTCTTGTTTCATAAACCTTCGCCGGGATTAGAATTAGCACCGAATATATATAGCGCCTATTAATTTCCAATACTGTTTACTCATGATTTCGGAACAAAGGCCCTGCTGGCTTCTGGATCCACTGGAAGCTTGCCTTGTGTATGGTATCGAACTTTGATTAGATACCACCGAAGATTCGAAAGCTGGTAGCGCTCTCATGTTGATTCTTCATTATCCAGATTGTTGGCTACCTCAATGGAATTCCTACGAAACTTTCGGAATAGTTATGATGGTGGCGAGATATGGATCTCTCTGTTCAAGGAATACAATATGAATTCAAGGTTCAGTGGTATAGGCAATTTCACTTCGAAGTTGTTGACGCTTGGTACCTACTAAACTTGATATTATAAATAACTACGAACTGATGTCCATTGTTCAACAATGGGGATTCCATCTGAACTGAAGAGAAATAGACGAGATGATACAGGGTGTCCGTCATTTACAGGGTGTCTCTGTATAAAGTCTTCGCAAAACCACTGCTACTTTTCGAATTCGATAAATCAATAGCCGAAAGACACTTCTACTGAAGTTTGTGTCCCGGAACAATGTTTGTATACTCCGGGACTTATTCATAGAAGAAAATGAGGAAGATGTTCCTGAAAACATCCGAAAATCCTTCCTGAAAGTTCAAGAGTAACGAAGATACTCAAAGAAAGCTACATTGAGGGACCTATCTACAAAGAGCTGTAGTGCTCTCAAACATTGATACAAAATCCGTTGAGAGATTCCTGTGGTATTTTTTTTTTGGAAATCCTCATGAATATTGATTTGAATGCCGAAATTCTGAGCTAAAATTCCGATTCAACTTTGAAAGGTCATGCGATGTACCAATGTTTCATGACTTCTCCATGAACTATCCAGAAATATTGAGGAAAAACCGTCTCTGGGGCGTAGCATTTTCCGACAATACGAACACTATGAAATGTGTTCTATTGGAGGTATATGGCAGCCAATTTTCCTACTACCTACCAAAGATGTTGAGTTTGGAAAGGGCGCATCCATCAATTTCATTTTATCATTTTCAAAGCTCCATTTTTGTATATTTCCTGAGTGTGCCAAGAGAAGACATTCACTTTGTTGGTTCCTATGGATTTTTATTGGCTCATAGTGCAACCATGAAATCATTGAAAGTCAGGTATATTCATGATCCATGTCATGAGTCGTATGTCATCCGTCATCTGTCATCTGTCACACGACATCAGTCATGCGTCATAGTGATTTCATCTTGGGGTTCTCATCAGTGATAGAGGAGTCGAGTTAATCTCAAGTGCAGGATTATCCACTACCGATTCATGGAACAGTCTTTTCACGAAATGTGGATTATCTTTTTGTGTGGACTTCAACCAACGCTAATAGCTTTCTTTTTCAAGAGGATTCTCCTCGTGATTATCTGAAATTCGAAGAATGGGAGAAACTCTTTTCTGGAACTGTCCCAGAGCCGTATCACTGATGTTGATATTGCATTTCGATACCAGGCTTTTCTCTCATTCATCATTATCCATTTGGCGACTGACAGCATTTGTTTGCATGGAACGTAGAGGAACAGAAACTGAGGATTAATGGTGATGAATGAACCAGATCGATCGATTTCCATTCTGTAGCTCTATATAGTGCAAAAGAAATATTGAATCAGTTGCAATATGCTTCCGCTCGGAAATTTCACAGTGTACAGAAATTCTTGAAGAAATGGTACTGAGGTAGCGTAAAATGGCATCAAGAAACTGAATTGATTATACATATCAATTAATATCATTGTAATATATTGTGTCACATTATAGTATTGGGATTGACCAACGTTTACCACTGAATAGTTCAGTGACCTTTACGGATAGACGTGTACTGTGCCAATCGCTGACAGCTGACATTTAACATGATAGATTGACATATATCATGACGAACAATGGTGAAAAACACGGAGGTGAATTTCTTATTCAAACTCTGACGGGTACAAAATATTCGGGAGAGCTCCAGTGGAGAGTTCCAGTGAAGTGAAGCTTCACAATTTTCCACTGAAAAGACGTATCTGAATTCGTTTTCCTTTTTAGAATTGATCTTTTGTCTTGATCATATCACTAGATGAGATGGTGTCCATCATCACCATGGTCATTATCAACAACCCCAACACTAGGTATGAGAAATCTAAATATCAATACGGTTTTTTATCACTGTGATGGTATCTATTTTTTCAACTTTCCTTTTCTATAAATCTGAACCTTGTTTTGATATGACTGACAGAATATGAAGTCAATTCGTCAACGTTCGACAGTTTTTGTCACGGTTGGCAGATGTCAAATGTATTTTATTATCATCTTTCCAATCATGAAAATAAGCTAGAGAGTAGTCAAGTACTAATACTAAAAAATTACCGAATTCAGAAACGATGAACAGCACTGATGAATTGCCATGAATGGAATTGAGATCTAGATCGAGATATATCGAGTGTTTACCCACGACGGAAAACTCAATAGGTCACTATATCGAAGATTTTCAATATCGAAATCATCTACTAAATATACAGGATATTTTATGTCAACGTGAGGCTACATGAAATATACTCTCTTGTAACTCATTGTATTTTTCTAGGAATTCGAATTATTATTCTGCTAATATTATTCAGCTTCATATCATTTTGATTTCCTTGTGACATTTCCAAATTGAAATCTGACAGATCAGAGGAAACGTTAATTTTCATAGGCTTATACTAATATACAGGTGGAGAATGAAATGATCAATCGAATCTGACTTTTCCGATGACGGTTACTTGCATTTATATATATATACAGGGTGATACATCTGAGATTGCGGAACAATAGTGTATTAGTGTGCCGAGGAAGAAAATTTCAGTTCATGCTATGTTCCAAAGGGAAATTTGTGCTAATAAAAAGCGAAAATACATGTAGCCTCCGAACACATCAAATCACCTTCCTCACCTCATCTTGAACTTCCTCGGACATTCATTTCAATGGATGTGTTCACCGTTACCACCTGAGGAGAGAACAATTTCATTTCTCAATTTTGGATTACTCGACTCTTGTAGTCTCCATTGCACCTTGTGAAAATAAATATGAGTCAAGGACGACGGTCATTACAGAGACTGCGTTAGTGGCATTAGATTCTTCTGGAACATTCAACACTATGGAAGTTGTTCAAAATTCCAGTAATATATATATATAGACTCAACAATACCGCAGGCAAGTTATTCTCCTCTTATCTTACAAATCGAAAGCAGCAAGTTCGTACTGATAACGGCATATCGTTGCCAGTGTAGGTTGGGTCAGGGTACCACAGGGTTCTATTTCGGGACCACTACTGTTTTCATTCATAGTGCCGATGTTGAGTTTCCATGGATGCAATCGTTCTCCTGATGATACCCACATTGAGTATGGTTCGAAGATACTAAGGAGTCGCTAATCATTTTAGCTTTTCGGGTCTACTGAGGATGGCAACTTAGTTGCCGAAACACGTATTTAGACTTCTTGTATCTGGACAATTTGCTGTTTCTGATCCATGTGCTCTTGTTGTGGAGAGGAAGGTGTGAGAGTAGTCATCATGGCTCAATCTCGCATTGCACCATGTTTGTATGAACATAGAAACGAAGAGAGACGTTAATTATCATCATCATTATTATTATTATTATCACTATGATCGATATCAAATGTTTCGAATACATATATATATATATATATATATATATATATATATATATATATATATATATATATATATACATATATATATATATATATATATATATATATATATATATATATATATATATATATATATATATATAGGTTGCTACAAACTCAAACTCCTAGGTACCTATATAGTTTGATAACCAGGAGATCCGATCTTCATTTGGTAAATATCAGGAATGATTCTTTCAATATTCCCTTTCATAATACCTCGAAATTCGAAGGATGCTTTTCATTTTTGGCCCCTTCATACTTGAATCAGATACAACCTTTACTGGATCTTTCAATTACCCAATTTAAAAAAGTTTTGAAATCACAACTGACTATTTCCTAATGAAGATATTTTTCATTGTCTATAGATCATCATCTTTTCACAATTCGTATATTTCCAAATAACTCGGGTGTGAATAATGTTATTGTTTGTCCTTAGTCGGTAGCCTTATTACTCCTAGACAACATAATGAGTTTTTTCTTTTTCCTCGTTTTTTTCTCTTTTTCTATTCTTACTTTCTATTCATTATTATTATTCATTATTCATTCAATGCATTTAATTTAATTATACCACGAAAATACATGTCAATTTTGGGAAGGGTGGAAGATAGCTTATGGCTAACCCTTTTTCCCTTTGTGTGTATAATTTAATTTTTTTTATGCACAATAAACGTTATTATTATTATTATTATTATATATAAGCAGAGAAAACTTTCTCAGAGCTATCCTTTCCAACTAGTCGTTGGAAAGTGTTGAAAAAGTCTTTTCTCCACGGAATGAACTGAGAACAAGTGAATTATATCAAGATAAAATGTCAACACCAGAGAGCTAGACTCCACAGTAATTCTGAAAGGCACAGCATCCGTATATGACCGTTATCCGAGAATTTCACACAAACACATAAAAGATGGCCTTTTGAGAGTGAAATTATGAAAGGAAACAAAAGAGCAGCTTCCCGCTGAAAATGAATTACACGTTATTCTCGCTCTTTTATTTCGGTTAGAACTTGCGGCAGAGCTCAACACTCCCATGTACAAATTAATGGAAGTGAAATATAAATGCGATGATCCTACAAGTTATAATCCGTGGTGATATGATGACATATCCACAATGCAATTTCGTAACCAATTATAGTGTCTAGCTACACATTGCACATTGCGAGTGATTAGAAACACAGTATCGCTACGAGCTGAAACAAATTAATGGTAGTGCAAGGTTATCAAATTATAGATTCATCAGTTGGGAAAGCAAAGCGTATTTCGAAGGGGTGTATGATTGAGGGTTATCATTTTGCATGAGAGGAATAGTACAAAACTTGCAAGAGATTCAAAGAACAAAAAACGGTGTGAGGACTGCTCCGCAGAAATTTGGCTTTGGTACTTCAAACCCTATTGGAATTGGTAGTTGTGCACTGTTAGATCTATCGTGCTCTATCTTCTTCTGCTTGTTCCAAGGTTTGCTCATCTATAGCAGCCCCTCGAGATTCCATTACCTCAAGAATTCTACGATTCTGAGGGGGTCAATTCGTCAACTTCGAACCCTAGCAACTGCTCACGATCTTCCAAGCGCCAATTAGACCTGTCCTGGTGTACTGTTCACATGTTCAAAGTTCAGCTTCCAGACGTATGTTGGAGATCTTCGATTCCATTCAGGAAGGAACTATTTGCCTAGTCGGTGATAATACACTCACGAATTCATTGAACTCTGTAGGACATCGTAGGAAGGTGTGGGCGATATCTATTCGTTCTATCATATTCTGATGATGATTTGTTTTACGAAAACGCTGAACGTCATTTTCTCTTATTATGGCATTGAAGTTACGAAGCTCCCTGAAAGAAGACGCCATTCCTGCAAATTTTTGTTCAGAATGTTGATGTTTCGAGATCCTGAATATGTATGTAGTTTGATCATCAATAGTTTGGGAAAAAAAATTCGTTGAACATTCGAAACGTTGAAATTTTTCAATAGTAAAGTTCGTTCGGAAATGTCAATGCTGTTATTGTTGTTTTCTTGTTTGCTATGGTGTATCATTATTGTTTTGATCAAATTGAAATCAGAAAGAAGTCTTCAACTATTTTTTTCATTTGTCTATGGCATGCTTGACTACGAAACTCTATAATAAAAATTAAAACTCGATAGCTCATTTTGTTTCTCCAATGAATTCGTTAATAGAATATTCTTGAAGCCATAACTTTTGAAAAAATCAAGATATCCAGTTTGAACATATTGGGTTGCAAATTTGATCTTCTTCTGAGTCTCATAAGATAATCAATCGGTTTCATTCAGTTTCGAAAACACTGTAAAAAAAAGTTAACTTTGTGAAACACGCCCCCTAGCGAGGGCCGCAAGGACCAGGATGTCATAGATGGTTTTTTATTTCATTCACAAAATCTCCCTTTCTCAAACCAGACCTTCGTAGTTCGATTCCATTGAGTCAGACTCAAGTTATAGACATTTACTGTCCGAAAAGTTTAAGATCCTCTCCCGTATTCATATTACGTCCTACAATAGAACAATATGAATCAAAAAGATGGCACATTATGATGGCATCAACGTGAGAGTGGTTATTTCTGAACTTATATCGAAAAATTTTCGAAAGAATTCAATTGTTTTCACGATCGCAGCTATCACGCTTCCTAGCAATTCCAGCAATTTTTCTTGGTCGACTTCCTCTGGAGGAATTTCTTCCCGAACTCCTACGACTATCAGTTACTGGGATACAGTTCCTTGTCACCCTTATCGAATCACCTCATTGTTAATAAATTTTGCATAATAAATTGCATTTGGGCAGATTTCCCTACATCGCGGATACTGAATTTCAGACATATGTGAATATTGGATATTATTGGAGTGTCTCGATGAAAGAAGTTATCGCTTATCTAGTATTGGCTCCGTTATTATGGGCTCGTATTCGAACACTCGGTACATAATCATTGATTATGCATCAATATTGATTGATGGAGGTCGTGATTCAGACTCAGGGGAATGTAACATGCTCATTAGGTTGACGACCAGTCGCGAATCTTGAACATATGGGACTGAGACCAATGTGAACTGTGGATTTCGAATGTAGACCTTCTGGTTCCCCATCGTCAGACAGTTGGATAATCTTCTTAAGCGTAATAACATCCATCGAAAGAGCTCCTGACAAAGTACATCTTGAAACAAACAATAAGCTAAGAATCTCCAGAATCCTTACTGGATCTGGTGAAATTGGCACCTCATGGAGTCGGAAAACCAAGAATCAAGAAAATGAGGTTAGGTGAAGTGAAGAATAGGATGATTGAGCGGCACACAGAAGCGTTTCGACTATGAATTCTTGACATTTCTCTTAAATTTCAACGACCAATGATCTAAGAACTAAGAATCTACAGAATTCCCACTGGATCTGGTGAAATTGGCACGTCATGGAGTAGGAAAACCAAGAATTAAGAAAATGAGGTTAGGTGAAGTGAAGAATAGGATGATTGAGCGGCACACAGAAGCGTTTCGACTATGAATTCTTGACATTTCTCTTAAATTTCAACGACCAATGATCTAAGAACTAAGAATCTACAGAATTCCCACTGGATCTGGTGAAATTGGCTCCTCATGGAGTAGGAAAACCAAGAATCAAGAAAATTAGGTTAGGTGAAGTGAAGAATAGGATGATTGAGCGGCACACAAGAGCGTTTTGACTATTAATTTTCAAAATTCCTCCTTCGTTGCATGACCAATGATTGAATTGCCAGATTATTGAATTTTTCAGTTAGATTCGTTTGGTGGAGTTTCTTCTTCGATTCTATCCATACCCCACAGGATATAAAATGACCTCAGATGGTTAGAAAATTCTCTCATTCATATCGACGCATAGTTTCGATCATGATGAACCCTCACCGCAGATAGGAGGTAATAAAGGGATGATTCGTGAGGAGGAAATGACGTCAACATCATAGATTCAGACATGATAACGCCAGGATCCAGGATTCCACAGTTCCGGAATCCTGAACTTGTTTCCATGTAGCGTTCGGAACTTTTGCTCCAACATGTTTATCATCAATTTCTTCGGCATTCTTCTCTAATATCTATCTCTCTCCTGTAACTCTATTATATGCTATTCCCTCCTATCTCAACGGAACTAAGTCATGTTTCTGTTTTGTCTTGAAGTTTGAGTATCATTATCGGAATACTCCGTAATGTTATCCACTTCCAGTGCAGAGCATGGTGAGAAGTCTTTTAATCATTTCTTGTCGACTCTGATTCATAATTCATTGTTCCTCGTGACTGTGATTAATGAATTTCTCGTTTGTGTCAAATCTGTTCCGAAGTGGAATACGAACAATTTCATAGCGTACTGAAATTATCCACTGAGAAATCATCAATAGCGATTCATCTTCTCTCCTGATGATCCAACAAAGGAATCAATAATAATTCAGAATCATTCATTATCTCGCATAGTTTTCTTCTTCAGTAGTGATAGTTTTCTCAGTAGTAGAATAAACCAAGTGGGTGATGAAAAGTTTATGAAAAATACCGTCATCGTATGATAATTGATCTCTAGGAACTTCAACAACTACTTCCGATAATTAATGTAGATACACGTTCGTGTGTGTAGCTATAGTCAGGATGTCAAAGATTTGCGAGAACCAAATTCCTCATCGAGTGTCACCAGCCAAAGAAGTTTGAAGGAGAAAGAGGGAGGAAGCCGTGAAACACGTGCTAGCATGATACAAAGGTGGAGGAAAGGGTATCCAGTGAAGTCATCATGATGAAGATATATTCGATATCAAATATACATAATATGAAGGTAATCACAATTTATTTTTCACAATATCAAAGAAAGTTGTATGACAGTAGCTTTGCGATTGGAGCTTTTTCATGTATGAGACGAACGAATACTGGAGTGATAATCCAAAAATCTCCCAGTTCGTTGTTATACAATTTCAACCATTTGTTCCTATGAATTCGTCAATATTCATGCTTGGTATCCCAATAGCGCTCTCTCATGGAACAACAACCATGTGAGGTCTATTGCGAGCAGTGCTTCACAAAAATGCAGCGTTCACTTTCATTTGAAGAGGTAACTCACACTCGAAGAATTTCGACCTGTCCTGGAGTATTTTTCAAATTTTGGATTCCAGCTCCCAATCCTGAGCTGCAGCTCATGGATTCTATTCAGAAGGAAGCAAGTCGTTGATACTACACTCACGCATTGATTGACCTCTCTAGAATTCATTAGATCCTCAATCATTTCACCATGAGCGAATCCGGAAAGACAAACTAGACAGGCTGGTCACCCCTACTTTGTCAGTCTCGAGATCTGTCGAGCTTCGATCTACCAGTATCATACATCAATTGAACGGAAAACTCATGGATTTTCTGCCTAGTGAAGTTTTCCCTGATGCTACAAAAAATGATCTCGAAACTTTCGAGAAAAATATTTCCGCTCTTCACACCCACATGTCACGTTTCACAGGTTCTTCGAACATTATATGTTTCCTCTTCTTCTTGTTGCAGGATGAGATGAAGCTGAAACGTGAATATATATCACGAAACTGGGCAACATGATTAGAAAACTTAAAACTTGCCGTACTGTTATCAGTATTCTTGTTAGCGCTCGAGATCCTGGAGTTTTCGCTTGTCCCAAATTCACACTAAGCAATAACCGTGATTTCAAAATTGTGTTTCCCAACTGCCAACAAATATCATTATTTTTTAAAGCACATTCAACTCATTTCAACACATTCATTTCAACTCTATGAGATATCATAAGGAAATATACAGGGTGAGTCAAAAATGTGTACCGAGCTTTCTGGGGGTGATAGACCATTGAAGAATAAGTGTAGTTTGATGATTAAACTAATGGCCCAAAATGCATATCAAGGGAGATATATCCTTCCAAAGTTGATAAAATTGAAATAATTTCTCCGCATAACTTCTGAACGATGAAAGCCACCCGATTGAAATTTTGTGCATGAATGTATGTTGTCAAAATACATTTTTTCGTCACACTTCCACATTTCTGATATTGTTATAAAGGGTGTTTTCAGAGGGTGAGTCATGATTTTTTGTAGAAAACTTTTTTCCCTGTATTATTTTCGGTGAAAAAACAGGAGCCTTCGATGGAGCGAAGAAAATTACATGAAAAAGGTAATCTTATTCAAATACAAAAAATTAAGCCGTTCGTGAGATATTTGAGTTTTTGTAGTTACATGATATCAGAAGATTGATTTTATTCATCGCGAGATTCATCGGTAACAATATTTTAGCAGGCCATGATGAATAATTTTGTTCTCAATTTTGACGTTCATGTCATCAACATTCGAGTCAACATTGTTGTAGTCGATTTGTTCGTGTGGTTTTTCTGTGTCATTTATCAATGCGATTATCAACTGAGATTTTAAGAAATATGGCAGGTTATTCCTTTTTCTGAACAAACTGATATGCTTCTAATGCTTGGCGAGTGCTTCGGAAATGCAAATGCTGCTGAAATATCGTTATACCGATGAATCTCGCGATGAATAAAATCAATCTACTGATATCATCTAACTACAAAAACTCAAATATCTCACGAACGGCTCAATTTTTTGTATTTGAATAAGAGTACCTTTTTCATGTAATTTTCTTCGCTCCATCAAATGCTCCTGTTTTTTCACCGAAAATAATACAGGGAAAAAAGTTTTCTACAAAAAATCTTGACTCGCCCTCTGAAAGCACCCTTTATAACAATATCAGAAATGTGGAAGTGTGACGAAAAAATGTATTTTGACAACATACATTCATGCACAAAATTTCAATCGGGTGGCTTTCATCGTTCAGAAGTTATGCGGAGAAATTATTTTGATTTTATCACCTTTGGAAGGATATATCTCCCTTAATATGCATTTTGGGCCATTAGTTTAATCATCAAACTACACTTATTTTTCAATGGTCTATCACCTCCAGAAAGCTCGATACACATTTTTGACTCACCCTGTATATGTTGATATGCATAAGTTTGTATAAACAATTACAAAAATATACAATGGCAAAAAACTTTGGTTGGATGCCAACCCACACACAAAAAAAATCAATATTATCTATCACCTCATCTCACTAGTCATTCAATATTTGATACTGAAAGATCTGAACTGACTCATCCATCTTCGAACAAGCAGAATAGATGATATTTTCGATCCAGAGTTTTGGAAAAAATTATGAAGTTTCAAATCAGATCAAAACCTATTCAAACTATCATGAATGATATATAGGTGTATACAGCATGGAAAAAGGTTTCAGAACCTGTGGAAAGATAATCAGGACAGTATTTGTAGGAATGGAGTTAATGAAGGTTTCACGAATACGAAACATCGAATATAAAAATCAATGTCGATACTTTCAGTTTTTCTTCCTGTGGAAAACACTGAACAAAAAAAAAATATATTTCGAGAAATGTTACTTCTCTCTATATAACTGAAGAACTTTGGATAATTTTGGGATGGGCTTCTGAATGCCCAATTTTTTTCCTTCGAACCCAAATTGTATCTCTCACCGATTCCGATATCCACATGCTAAGCATCCTCATCTCGGACACATTGGATGTTGCAGAGAGATTGATTAATTGATGAATGTAATTGATGGATCAATAAGATTTCCTGAGTGAAGTTGTTCCTAATTCCGATCACGTGGCCAGGTTTGCAATGCTCAATGGGAATCCATGATTCTGCACTTCCCCTACTGCCGGATCACCATGGATATGTTTCTGTTCCCATCTCATCAGTACATTATCGTCATGAAGAATAAGACGAGACATATCTTCTGTATTCCAAACAGCATTCAACACGTCATAGCAAATTATCTTCTAGCTGAATGAAAAATGGTCTTCGCATATTCAATATTTCAGATGAGAGCAGTTGGAGAACAATGTTCCGATTCTAGACGGTTCCATGAATAATAGAAATCTCGTACAGAGCGCTCAGATGTGAAGTAATTCCGTTTTCTGGACTAGTCTGATGAAAATAAAGATTTAATGTACTTTATTGAAGAGATTAAACCTCCACGCAGGATCTTTTCAGCTCAATCCTATACAACACGTGTACGAATCGGACAACGAGTCTGAAGAGAATCGAATGTACAGAATGATTTTTTTCCCCCCAACACCTATACAGAGTGTGAATTGGGTATATGCAATAGATTCAACAAACAAATCTTCGTGTGATTGCATGATAAAAAGTCCGCACGAACTTGTGTCCTAAGTTGCCGCGTTTTCAAGCTAGGTAGTGTAGAACTTTTTTTGAATTGTTTCTTCGTAGTAGCTCAAATTTCCTCTACTCAATTTCGTTCAACTGTGGCATTACTCATTTGACGTGTTATGTGGGTAATTCAGTTCGGACTCGATGAAATTTGACGAGTACAGGGTCCGTCCCAAGCGACACCTCAACGAATATTTTCTCCAAAAAAATATGTCTCTGATTTTTCCGTGATTTTGATATATTTTTTTGGATTCAGCATCTACGACTCACCTGTGTGTTCAATTTTTTTCTTGAATGTAGGGGTGTCAATTTCGTCAAATATATTCGTTCTTCTTACAAACTGATTCCAAATCACATCAAGATAGTTTGAAGCATTCTTGAGATGATCACGTGAAATAGTCTCCATTCAAATTGTACACCATGTTCATTCAAATTCCTCGTCTCAAAATTGAAGAATTGTTTGTTGACATTTGATCGACATACCCTCATACCATCAAATTGCATAGAAATTCGCAATAAATCCGACAGATAAATAAAACGTGAAAAACCTACGTATACGATATTTTGTGCTCATTATGCGACTGTGTATTAGATATTCATTTTATACAAGAAGCAACCAATCTGCCTTTCAAAAGATGCCTATTCATAGAGTCTTGTGATAAATTGAAGGAATTCCCGAAGATGCATTAGAGGGAATGTCCTTTTCGTGGGTTTTTCCGAATACACTCTGCATCTGAATGTGAGTAAACATCATGCAAAACGAGAGGCAAGTATGGAACTGAATTTATGAGATGCGCAAAAAAATAATGGAAGGTATATAACTAACTCGCGAGTAAAAACGTTAAAAAAGGTTGAGTGCTCCCACATTTACATTTTCCACGGTAGAGCTAGGAATGAATTTTCTCATGAACGCAGCCTAGATGATCCACGTTCAATGAATAATTGAATTATTTTGTGTTATCAGATATGAATTTCACAGACTCCGAGTGGTGTGCTGTCTCTCAACATGACAATACATCTATTAAAACTCCTGATGAGATATTTGTGTTCGTTTTGTTCGGAACTCCGGTTATTTAGTATATTATGCGATGAGTGAAAAATGGCCATTTTGTTGCGAGTTGCATACTATACTTTTTCTATGACAACATATCGTTCACGTTCAATACATTCATACATTGCAAACACTGCGGAAAAAATAAACTGATGATATTTCATTACTCTGAATTTGCCGCTGATGGGCTTTCTGACAGAACTAAAATATGAATTGAAGGAATATGTGAATATTCCCCTTATTGCTATTTTTGATGGGTACATAGAAATAGAAGTCCATAAATGGATTTATAGAAAACAACTATGAAATTATTACTCGTTACCTACTTAAACTTTGAGAGAAACGATCTGCTGACATGTCATCAATATCATCATTTTACTCATTGATTGAAGTTCTGACATTTCTTAGTTCTGATGCTAAACGGAAGTCGTTATTTGATGCTAACAACTCTCCCAGCATCAAGACATTGATTTTTTGGCAAATTAACATCAAAGTGTTCAACACATCATGTGGGCCTTCCGTATTTTGCAGTTCCTTTTCATCAAATTGATTATCACTCTTGCTATCGATGAAAAAATAAATGCGTGTTCCGTATTCGCTGAGTCGAGTTTTTTTGAAAGAATATATTGTTTTACTGATTTTTCATCACTGTCATCATGAGCATTCTCTTGGACAATCATCGCATTGTATTTTCCATCATACAGAGTGTTACAAAACTATGGGATCAAACTTCTGGGGGTTATTGTCCCATGTATGGAAAAGTTTCACTATGGCACTACGGCCCTAAGACGCGTTAGAATTTAGAAAGACTATAAATTGGCTGAATAGGATTCGATGCATTCAATTTTTGCCTTTTGTACATGATGTCATCAAAACAATTGTTCATGATGTCAATGTCAATGTCAATGTTTCAAAATTTCTTGGCTGAATAATTTCGAACATTTGGAAAAAGTGGTTGATGTTTGAAAGTATTCTTGTTCAATCGAAAGTGGTATGTATGGTAGGTAAATAAAGTTATGTAAGAATATATATAAATAGTATATTACAGAAAATGTCTATCCCATCATTACCTTCGCTGTCTGAAAGGGAACTGTTGATTCACAGGCCAAGAACCAAACCAAAATTCTAGGTATTATGGTAAATTATACGTATTTTTTGAGAAATGCCAGTAGTGTTGTTTTCTCTGCCTCGTATAGTTTGCACCTTGTTTTCTCTTCAAACTATCAATATCATTCATACTGATTCGACAACAACCACTCAAACAATAAACCTAACCTATAAATGCGCAAAGCATCATCATCTACAATGCACGGAACGTTAGAAAAAGGCAAATTATCGCTGTTGCCACGCATTTCTCGTCGTTGGTTAATGGAACGATAATTATAACAGAGAAGAATTCCATGCAACGCAAATCAAATTTAACATAACATCACCAGTATTGTGGCATCAGCTAATCACATGATTAATTTTTCTTCATGCAACCGGCCTTTAATGTTTCAATAATTGATATCATGAAAAGGCGCATCATTCATTAAATATACCGTAACCGTAACCATGGCAACTTGTTCAATGTTTACTGAAAAGTAATGAATTGTGAGTGTTTGTCCAATCAATGTGCACATTTCGATGTATCAGAGGCAGAAAATGAATACTCGGATGAATATGATGTTCACTGGAGTGGATTGTATCAGGAAATGGACAACCAAATCCGCTTTGACTATCGTAGTTGGTGAGTTCAGGCGTGAAATAAAATAATGGCGGTCTATAGGAAGAACCATGAGTCAGCAGAACGAAAACGTTGATGAACAAGAGTTGATAGTTATGAAAGTTGCCATTGAGGATGATACATATACCATATCTGGTCAAGTTGAAAAACAGCCTAGGCTGAACTTCGCCCTTCATCTATGCATTATCAAACACCCTCAATCTTGATGCAATTTTTAGTTTGTAATTTGTAATCGATGAATGAAGACCATTATCATTATCATTATTATTATTATTATTATTACAAACTTATTGGCGAAGAATGATGTTGCGGACCTTAAACACTCTCCAATGAACACCACTGTACAGTTTGGCAACATTGCGAAATGAAGAGGAAATTATGTTCTGAGAGAGACAGACAAATTAGGCGCCCGCATTTTGTTTGATCTGTCGACAACACGAGGAATGAACCTATAAAGTTCGAGGAACAGCGGTGAAATTCTGAGAGAGAAAAAAGGTATTCAATTTTTCCTGAAAATTTGGAGGATGTAAGCATCAGGGAAGACTTCACTAGGCAAAGAATTTCACAACTTTGCCGTTCTATTGATGAATGATGCTTGAAATAGCGATGTTCGACAGGTCTCGAGTCTGACAGTGTAGGGGTGACCAGTCTGAGCTCGTCTGGTTTGTCTACTAGGAATATCACGTGTTGGCATAATAGACAATATTTCCGCTGAGCACCGACCGTGGAAGTATCTATGAAAAAGGCAGAGATCACCGACCTTTCTACGATGTTCTAGAGAGGTCAATGATTTGGTGAGTGTTGTATCATCGACTAGGCAAATAGCTCTCTTCTGAATTGAATCTGAGAGCTTAAGCGTATGTTTGAGGGCTGAGCTTCAAACATGTACTCCAAGACAGGTCGAATTTGTGCTTTGCAGTTTCTGGGATGTGGAGTTTCCGCAATGAGCCTCACACATGATCGTACCATGAGATTTCAATTCATTTATATGTTTTTCAAAGGTCATAATGGAACACTTTTAGTGCTGTGGATATCTTTCATTTCACGAGATAGTCTGAGAACATCATAACAAATAATGAGTAACCAAATGAATGATTGGACAGGTGTTATCCATCATATTTCAATATTCTTGGATGAAATACGAAAACATCATATCAGTTATTCAGAACAGGTGTTGATAGTTGAAAGCGAATGGAAGTAACCAGCAAGGTATATTAATCAATTACCAAACATAAAGAGTCCTCACTTCGTCCTCATACAGCTGATTCAAGATGGAATATACAGGGTAACGGAGTATTGATTATTCTTGCATTTGATCTCAGATCTGATAAATGAAGTGCTCTCTACAAACTGTACAATTGCTATAAACTTTCGCATGGCCCAGTGAACGAAGTTCTTTGTTCTCACAACGTTTACCCCTTCTAAGAATTGTTTATTGTCCACACTCGGATTGGGAAAAGGATGTTTACTTCCAACACAATTCTACCGGACCAATAATTCTCCGAATGTTTCCACCCCACTAACAGTAAATGATGGTTATAATCATGATTATTATCATCATCGATCATATATTATGATACAATTGAAATAGAAAGAATGAATCCTACTGTGAACTATCATAGATGCCTAGCTATGGTGAACACAGATTTCATCGATATCATGGTAGGAATGTAATATGTATAGCTGTGGTTCAACAAAATTGAAAGTTGAAGTTGGAGTTACGAAAGGAACATATATACGAAAACATCTGCCGAAAGGTAGGAATTCGAGAAAACGTAGGTACAAATGGAAGAGGAGAAAACTTGGTGAAACTTGAGGAAATTTGTCGAGGTCCCCATGTATCGGTACCCATGTTAGATGATCATCTAAATGGCGAAATAAATCAACATATTCATTTTTCAGCTTTCAATGGGATTTTCTCTCCTCGTTTCTAAAAAATAGAGTAGGAGTTATCAAAAATTATTGCAATATATTTGTAGTGAGGACAGATTTAGGATCTGTCCCAAAATGTCACTGCGCTTGAAATTAAACCTTCAGATACCTAAAAGAGAAATTTTCTATTGGTCAGTGACACCTTGTTCTTTGAAGAAATTTGGAAATACAAATATATTCAATAAGAATAAAACCTCTACTTATCTTGGTGGACGTTTCGGGAACGAATCTGCTCCCGTTCTCAACACAATTGAAATATTTTTCTCTTCGTGAACTTTTTTCAATGTTTCCGATTTTGACACTGAAAAAAAAAATGGAAAATCAAAGAGTCTGCTTGCATTCTCCTGAACGGAGACAATGATATTGCTTCTTGTTCAGTTGATGTAGATAGAACTTGGCATCCACTTCTGAAACTTGAATATGAAAATGGAAAATTCGATATCAATTAATGAAAACACTTTGTAACCAGAATTCCTCTGTCTGCCAAATTGTCACTTTTCAGTGTCAAAATCGGAAACATAGAAAAAAGTTTACGAAGAGAAAAATATTTCAATTGTGTTGAGAACGGGAGCAGATTCGTTCCCGAAACGTCCACCAAGATAAGTAGAGGTTTTAATCTTATTAAATATATTTGTATTTCCAAATTTTTTCAAAAAACAAGGTGTCACTGACCAATAGAGAATTTCTCTCTTAGGTATCTAAAGGTTTAATTTCAAGCGTAGTGACAATTTGGGACAGATCCTAAATCTGTCCTTACTACAAATATATTGCAATAATTTTTAATAACTTCTACTCTATTTTTCAGAAACGAGGAGAGAAAATCCCATTAAAAGCTGAAAAATGAATATACCACCTCCTCGAAGAACTTACAGACAGTAAATCAACATATCTTTGAAAACCGTGCTCTCGCTCATATTACCTAACACATTGGGCAAACTGTGTTTGTAAGAATGAACTTACCGCTATAATTTTCTGTTCGTATTTACCAACGCTCACTATTGGTCGTAGAAAAACGTTCTTCTTTCGTAGGACATCGTCTCTTTCGGATTCATCACATTCAGCTCCTCCAGATGATCATAATCTGACTTCTCATTAAAGTGGAAAAAATCTACCATCATTCGTCGTATCGCTCACGTGGCATCCAGGTATATTTTTTTGCGAGCAAAAAGGATGAGCTGCATTCATAATCATCATATTGCCTTCCCTTTCCAACTGAAAATCCACACTCCGTGCTCAATCGTGGCGCTTATCGGATAAAGATTTGCACACCCGTTCGACTCTAGAGGACATTGTTTGTTATTTGACTTCCGATCTCCGATCACTGATCCGGAATTTCAACATGATCGAACTGCGCGCCCCATCGTCAGCGAAGTTCCACGACAAAAAAAAAACAAATGGATACACTATTCGAATGAAAAGTGTGTTTTGTATGGCCGAGCACAGGTGTTTCACTGTTTAGTCCATTATTGCTTTATTTGATCTTTCTGCGTCGCGTTGCAAAGCTTCGTTATTTCCCATGAGGATCATCCGAACTACTAATTTCATCGAGAACATTCCCTTTCATCAGCATAGAGATGTAATTAGGAAGATAGTGTGTCCATTCTTCCTCAAGGATCTATCCTTGGACCCCTATTGTTCATAATAATAACCTACGATAGATATTGGTCGGAGATATTTTCAATGCATCGAGGAGAAGAGAGACAGATCTGTTTCGGCCCACCAGAGGCCTCAGAGATAGAGATGTGTTTATTATCCGAGATACAGGACCTCATTGACAAACACTGGTAAAAAGAAAACATGTAGATGACTACATCCAGATAATATCAATTACATAATCACATGAGAACAGTTCATATAAATAATCACACCTAGGTGAGAGTATACACACATTATTACATATGACCACCTCCGTTTTCATATTTTCGATCAGTGTGGATTTAGGGATGATGAATTCCGTGCAGTGCAAATGTTATTTTCATGTAAATATTCATTCTTGTGAATGGGACATGTAGCTTCTTAAAGGTAGATTGAGGTTAGTGTCAATTTCGTGCTTCAGGAGAAGAGGTTTGCAGGAACTCAACCTATTTACTTGCCACAAATACCGCATCTCTCGCTTTTGCAGCAAAAATACGATCACAAAGAGTTCATTACCACACGAACTGGATTGTGTACCTCAATTTTGACTCAATGAAAGCAAAATAGACATATTTTTGGCCGCAGCATAACCTAACTACTCATCTGCAGACCTGAGGGCAAAACAGCCAAATGATAATAATTTCATTCAAATTGGTATCTATGTTAAGTCCCAAGAACTTCATATTGCTGTCAGACGGTATAGAGTCACCTAATTCTTCATCTGGAAAAAGACTTTCGAATGCGAGAAATCTTGTTGCATTCAAATTTGAGCATAGGAAATTTGCATTGCGCCACGACTTGATTTTTCGTAGGTCTCTTGTGACCCTTGTTTCGCCCTTGGTTTGTTGACAAATTGGAATCACTTCGTGACAGTCAATACAGCTCTTCAGAGTATGAGTGGGTAGAACATGAGATGTTCAATGTTCAGCGCCATCTAACGGCGAAGGATAGGTTTCTTAGAAACTATCAGAAACTCATGCCATCTTCCATTCGTATCAGCCCCTACCAATCGAATCTCACTTTTGTTCTTTCAAAAACTGTTAATTTGTGGTAGCAATGCGGAGCAGAGCAGATCTCCATATTTAGATCTTAACTTCACAATTTTCGTGGAGATTTGAGAATATGGTAGATATGTAGCTGCAAGGGATCCATCAGAACCAGCCAAATTTGAAAAAAAGTTGGGAACCTCTGAGCTGGACGAAAGCATAGTTCTGATATTCACTGAGGAATGACAGAACTATCGAGAGATTATCAAGAGACTGCTCGAAAGCAGGCAACGTCCCAATCAAGATATACTATACTAACACCATACTAACTAGTATGGTGTTCTTATATAATATCATTAATTATAAAGTGGATTTTCCAGAATTATTATCCATGATACCATTTAAAGTACCTTACTGACGTACCCAGCGATGCAGATTTTGCCAGAAAAGTCCCGAGATGCTTACGACAAGGAGTTCAAAATGTTTGAGTCTTGGATGAATTCACGGAAAATAAAAGGTATCGACGAAAATGTTCTATTGGCTTATTTTTTACATTTGCAAAAAAAATTAGCCCCATCCTCGCTGTGGACCGACTATTCACCTTTATAAAAAAATCGACATTTCGAAATATGGCAAACTAACGAGCTTTTTGAAAAGCAAATCACAGGGATACAAACCAAAGAAGTCCAAGACATTAGAACGACCTGAAATAGAGAAGTTTTTGAACGAAGCTCCCGATGACGAGTACTTGTTGATGAAAGTGGCTTTGATAATGGGGATTAGCGGTGCTTGTAGATGCGATGAATTAGTCAATTTGAAAATAGAAAATGTTCAAGACAAAGGGAAATATTTTCACATAGTTTTGCCAGACACTAAAACCAAGAAATCGAGAAGTTTTACCATACTTGAAGAAAGATTTCCAGTCAACCCGATCAATTTGTGTAAAAAATACATGTCTTTGAGACCAGAGGATACTAGTTCTAGCCGCTTTTTTGTTTTTTACAAGAATGGGAGGTGTACCAGCCAGTGTGTGGGAATAAATACGTTGTCGAAGATACCTTCAAGAATTGCAATGTTTTTGAAATTGGAGGAACCAGCGCTCTACACCGGTCATTGCCTGAGAAGGTCTTCGGCGACTCTTTTGGCCAATGCAGGGGCTAACATGACTACATTGAAGCGTCACGGAGGATGGAAGTCCTCGACGGTAGCAGAGAAGGATACCTAGAAGAATCGGTGCATAACAAAATACAAATTGCAGAAGAAGTACAAGCTTCCAATGTGTCGGCGTCTTCCAGCACTATCAGCAGCTGTACCGATATGGGAGCGTCTGGTTCCAATGAACCAACCAATTTTACAATAACTTCAAATTCGAATAAACCGTCAGCTTTTTCCTTTAATTTCAATATCAATGTGAATTCTGCTCGAAATGGTAATAAATAAATAGAATTCTACTTCAAATATGAACGTGAGTTATAATCCATAACTTACTAGTGAGTTATGGATTATAACACACTAGTGTGTTATTTGATAGTTTACTTATTTAAAATGACATTAATAATGACAGTCATAACTGTCATGTGTTGGATAAATAAATGAATAAATACCCTTTGATAACAACTATGTCAACTAGTGACAGTTCGAATTTCGGCGAGGTACATATTGTTGTTGTAATTGTAACTCATCTCCTCAGTACTGAAGTAACCCTCAGTCTCGGAGGGTTGAAGAGCTGAAGGGAAAAAGAAGTGAACTACTATTCAGACGAGGTATATGGGAGTTCAGTTGAATAACTCTAGAGTTTTTCCCCTTTCAAAGATAAAAGTGAGGATCGGTCCAACTGGAGAACAATCATTCGAACCTTGCAATGTACTTCATGAATTTCCGTTGAATATAGATTATCCGCTGCCTGTATTCGATCATGGAATGACTCCCAGCCTTTCGATTTCGATTACAGTACGGCTTCGACAGGACGAGCTTGGGCTGCTTCAAGTCGCGCCACAGCAACGAGTCTCAGTGTCCCATGCTGGCGGTCGGCAAGCCGCCTCCGCCCCACCTGCCCGCCAAGACCCCGACGAGGAAGTCCCACTTCCTGCACACCCTGAAGACCTCGCCCGGCTCGGCCGGGCACCAGAAGAAGCTGCGCTTCCAGCTGGCCAAGGAGCGGAAGGCCAGCACCACGCTGGGCATCATCATGAGCGCGTTCACCTTCTGTTGGCTGCCTTTTTTCGTGCTAGCGCTGGTCAGGCCGTTCTTGGAGACCACCAACGCGCTGAGGACGCTGGCCACGCTGTTCCTGTGGCTGGGCTACGCCAACAGCTTGCTCAATCCCATCATCTATGCGACGCTCAACAGGGATTTCAGGAAACCCTTCCAGGTGAGTCGGGGTGGTTTCATAGTCTTCCACAGTCGGAGATTTTCTACAGTACAACTCTTATCCAAGACATGTCATCGATGGAAAACAAACAGAAAACACGATCACAACATAGAAAACTAAGGGTACGAACATACTAGAGCGACAAGCGATGAAAAGTTCTAGCGTGTGCTACACGGAGAGAAATGTATAGTAGATATTACCAGATATATGTTACTCTCTACCAAAATTTCTGGTACTATATGTGACAGCAATAAATTATGGTGAGCACTAGAAAACAATGGATGTGAGAGAAATATTGTAAGCACGAATATAAATTATTGTAGAAAATATGAAAATAATCTATATCGATTCTCAGTATATGTTTTCGTCTCTGTCCGAAATATTTTATTATAGCCCTTGGTAGAATCGTATGTTTGATAGATGCATATATAATCTTCATGATGGAAAGAATGTTATTCTCATACTGCATCAATGCATGTACAGTCTCTGCCATCAATTACACAACAAAGGAATCTTTTTCGAAGTAGCTATTTCACAGAAAATGTCACATCAGTCTGTAGAAAACATCTCCACCATCTCATATACCAACTGTATTAATATCAATAATTGATCGTGTACCTATTCTTGAACAATTCGTCAGCAAGTAATTTACTTATAACATAACCAAACACGAAATCATTTGCTTGGAATAAATTTCAAACTGAGGATATGATATATTTAGAATATATTCAGGAATTTGTTATGGGATCACTATAATTGTTCTCATTCGATATTGATGAGAAGCTTTGTGAGATACTGCAATACCTAATCGAAAAGTCGACATATAACAATAGATAGTAATAATGTTGAATACGAGATGGTGAAGATATTTTTTGTATGACTGATACTCACGATTTTCTGTGAAACTACTGATAACATGGTCCTTCACAAGCTGCGAACTGTATGCCAGACACTGTAGAATCAGATTAAGTGAAAACAAATCAATGTAGTTATATTTCATCCGAAGATATTCGATGAATACGAACTGCTAAGATGGAAGACTATGGAATACTGACTGGTGTACGTGACCAAGCAGGCGTTGCCCCTACAAAAACCTTATTACAAAACATTTTGTCAGTGCTCAACATACAAAATATGCTATCGAGATAAAACGTTATTCCAGTCCAACAGGTGGATGTTCATCGATCATAGATTATATGGTTGACAAAGGAATATTATTTTGCTCATTTTGTCTGATATATAATTTGTTGCCATTCTGGATAAAATATATTTGAAATATTGAGTCACCTCCAATGTAAGCATATCCTGATTGTGAAGACTGAGATACCGTCTTTCATATAAAAAGTTAGTTACGAAGAACAAAAAGGTTTCGATGAATGATATATTTCATCTCGGAAATTGGTGTTACTCAGTTACGAAGAACAAAAAGGTTTCGATGAATGATATATTTCATCTCGGAAATTGGTATTACTTCTCTACAATAAAATATGTTCTCCATATTTCTCTCCGTGTAGTACAGACTGAAGAGACAAAGCTTGCGATTTTTGGTTCCAAATTGATTTGCAATTTGAGATCTTCAGGTTCGAGTCAGAAGGGAGAATTTTGTCAGACGGTGAGATCTCACATTCTTCTGCCACTTCCTTCCATAGTGTATCTAACACTTGACGATTTCGCTGATCAGGTTGAGATGCATTCCAGATCGACCTTCTATTGAAAACTGAGAGTCTCCATCATTCAGAAGACTGAAACTAGACTAAATGCTGAATGCCAGCTGGAACAACGTTGCTGAATACTTTCTGTGAGTTTCGACATGTAGAATTTTGGTGGTTTGGATCGGAAAGAATTCCCAAATTCATCGCGCCGATCAACTTGTCAAACGTATCAACAACCAACATCTTCAGTATGTTTGGCTGTATAACAACATGAGCCAATATCGTCGCTTGTCGCTGTTTTTTCCTCAATGCCTATAATAGACAAACAAATAACGATATATAGCTTTTATATTATTTCAATTATTCAGTACGACGTCCAGTGTAAGTTGGTGATTACGAATGAAAAACAATCGCAGAAAGATTCGTTGATTCATCTCGCCTTTTAGATGATGGAGATGATGGAGACCTCGACGATCAAACATTGAAGTTTTGTCCTGTTGTGTCGATACTTGCGCGATTGATGGTGTCGTGAATCACTTTTGTTACTATGATCGTTCTATTTTCTGCTTTTTTTTTATCTGTGGACAACACGAAAAGGAAACCTATAATGTTCGAGGAACATCGTGTTAGCCAGCGGTGGAATTTTGGGAGAGTAGGAAGGTGTTGGAATTTTTCTTGAAAGTTTGGAGGTTGTAAGCATCAGGAAAGACTTCATTAGGCAAAGAATTCCATAATTTTGCCGTTCTATTGATGAATGATGCTTGGTATAGCGATGTTCGACAGGTCTCGAGTCTGACAGTGTAGGGGTGACCACCTTGAGCTCGTCTGGTTTGTCTACTAGGAATCGCGCGTGGTGGCCTAATAGATATTGAATCTAAGAGCTTTAGCGTATGTTTGGGGGCTGAGCTCCAAACATGTGAACAGTACTCCAGGACAGGTCAAATTTGTGCTTTGTAGATCATAAGCAGTTGCTGGGATGTGAAGTATCTCTTCGCACGGAATAGAAAACCAAGTTTTCATGAAGTAGTTTTCGCAATGGACCTCACATTATGGTGGTGACACCCAGCATGGATATTGGTACCCGACATCATCAAATTGGGCATTGTGTGATCAGCCTTCTTGGTGAACATACAAGCTTGTTGTATTGAACTGTACCAGATTCTCAGATCCCCATTTCAGAATTCTTGTCAGATCCTCATTTAAAGCATCAACCTGTCTTCGCCTTGCACCTCTGGCCTCGTTGGATGATATAGGGGCACTAGAGGAAAAGGCGCAATTTCTTCGATTATCCCTGTATTTGTGGTCGTGAAAAAGTATACTACACAACTCGAGGAGTTACACACTCGCTGCTGCGCGGATGTGTATAACTTTCTTCACATCGTGCGTAATATGCAATTTACTTCTCTTGTTACGTAACACACTATTCCGTTTCAATTACTAATCCTAGCAGTCACAGATCATCTAAACTGTGATCTAGTGCCATAAATGATTATTGATTGATTGATTGATTATTGATTTCAATATGGATCCTAGAGCCTACTCGTGAGGTTATTGTGTCAGTTCCTTGGTATCAGAAGATATATTGGGTACAGACTTTGATATTAAGAGGAGAGTATTCATTAATGATGGTTTGAGGTTCAGTCGGTCTCGAAAAAGTACTACAGTTGATTTTTTCGATTTTCAATATGTTCAGGTAGTTGATTGTATAATTTAGGGCAAAGTTCGTGACATATGTAACAGACTTCAATGAGCCGATTCCAGAAATCAAGATCATAGGAAGAGAAGAAGAATCGGAGGATCTGTTTACATTCCTATGAACGGCGACAATAATATTGCTTCTTGTTCTGTTGATATCAATAGACCTTGGCATTCACTTCTCAAAACTGAATAATGAAATCAGAGGGGTGTGTATTCTGTTTGGGCCGATAAAATTGTGGAATCTAACTCTCCCAGAGCTAGGTTTACACGAATTTCAAATCAGAAAGCAGAAAATGGATGAGAGTGTCTTGAAAACGAGGGTATGATATGACAGGAACGTTTTTTTTTCATCTAACTAATTGTGTCTCGAAGAGATACATTCCTATTCGCAAAAAGAGTCTTATTGTGCTTCGATACGTCCATAAAATATCTACATGGATTTCGAAAGATACGTAAAGTTTCCAGAAGAAGTGTAGCAGATGAATCTGCTTGAGGATGAGCCACACGATTCATTGGAAACGCGGAAAAATCTCATGAAGGATGGAAAAGTGAGTCTGCAGCAGAGCATCGAACAAATTGAAACATCATTCAATATGAGTGGAGGAAGGAAAATATAATTTTGTCGTTAATGTTCTGAATGATCTGAATGATGATGGGAGGACTACTCTCAGCTTCAACACTTCCTCATAACTTTTGATTTTTGAAGACTGTACCAAATGGAATGCACCAAATTCCTGTCGACTACTATAACCGGCGAATCTGAATAACCCAGTATCGAATCATGGAATGGACTCCAGGCTCGTGATGTTTGTCTTCGATTTTTCCATCAGAATATCCGCCAAAAATCCATTAGACGTTCGTGGAACAGGAACTCAATCATTTCTGTTAACGACAGGCAAGAAGGCACTATTCTGATTGATCTGATGAATATTGATGAGTCTTGTATTTTATTAGGATATTGCAGCACGAATCTACCAAAGAGCTTTTTCTAGTTCGTTGGGGATATAAACTTGTCAAAATCGACTGAGGACTTGAAACCCATTACGCCCTTGTTCCAATCGATTCGATATTCATGTAATATTTTTGAGTACAATGAGAAGTATTCATTCCAAGCCGGAGCAAAAACGACTGCAGTGGAAGTAGATGTAGATATATATTTCAGATGCGCAATGTCGATGGTGCTTCATCAATCTGCATGTCCAGAATCCTGAACCTTGGAAGTCGATGAATCATTCACTTATCCATTTGAATCCTCCTATCAAGGTATCGAAAAATTGACTGATATTCCAAGCGTTCATATAAGAGAAATATTGTTATGAATTGTCCTAAATATGAACAAAGACGTGATGGTGGAAGTGATGATGAATTTACGATGAAGATACGATCGACAAAATACTGGGAGTTTCTATGGGAAGTACAAGCCTCTCTTCAGCAGAAAATGGGAGTCATTTTATTTTCTTTAGATTGGCCATGTGAGCTAGCCTTCCCAAAATGTGGGGAAGTAGAAGCGAGGTGTCGTGATTTTTTCACACCTTTCATTATTGAATCTTCCATATGGCATACATCTGCGTGATATACAAATCTCAGTGTTCATAAAGTACAGGGTTGGGATAGAGTATGTAACCAAGTGAACCAAGTGAATATGTTTCAAACGAAGAGAACGATATTCATGGAAATTTGCAGGTGAGTGCAATGGAACAAGATGCCTCTGATGTACATTTTTTTGTCAATGATATACTTTCGGTTCAACCGGAAATGATTTAAATGGGACACCCTATATATACGTACAGATTTTGAAAGAGCTTGTCATTTTGAATTGATACATATTGAGTTCAGTATAGGAAATTTGTAAGAACAAGGAATATAGCACAGAAGTTGAATGTTTGGATGAGAATTGTCGAAAATAGGCGTATAGGCCAATTTTTTCATCGAGGGAAACTTGAATGATGACAAGTATTTGGATCAACTAAATAACGAAATTATTCCTGAACTCCAACAGAATGGGCAAAACCACAAGATGTTTGGTTTCAACAAGATTCCTCACAATGATAGACGGGTTAGGATTCATAAAGTGGCCTGCTCGTTCCCCGGATCTTAGCCCATTAGTTTTTTTCTCTTGGATTATCTGAAATCACGTGTCTATATTAGACGACCGACAAACAGGAATTGAGACGAAGAATCATTGATGAATGTGAACTAAAACGTAGAAAAATCTCGGAAAGAGTGATTCAAGAATTTGGTAATAGGATGGCATATTGTCAGCAAGTAAATGGCGAGCATTTTGGAAATTTGAAGTTATTTTGTTTTTCATTATTCTGTACAATCAACAGTGAGTTATTCCTCGTTTTCACAAATCTTTTCACACTCAGAACTCAGAATGTATGACTTCAAAATGACAAGCTCTTCCAAAATCTGTGAGAATATATAGGGTGTCGCATTCAAATCAGAGAAGTTGATGGCATCATCTCCAGTTGAACCGGAAGTATATAATCGATAAATTGTAGTCCAGATGAATTTCTTTCCATTGCACTAACCTGCAAATTCTCATTAATATCGTTCTCTCAGTTTAAAAGATATTTACCTGGTTCCATACTTTATCCCAACCCTGTATTGAGGCTCCAAACGCAAGTGGTTTCGTGAGTAGAGTGAGTGTTTAAATATCGAATTAGATTATATTCCAAATGAAAATCAGATGAATATAGTTACAAAGGTATGAAAGCTACTGATTGTTTCATCACTGGAACGATACAAAATACAACAAATTGAATGCATGTGTTTAATTCTAATTGATATTATCATCGGTGGTATGACTGTGTGCGATACTTCTCGTTTTTGGATATTTTTGTATCAATCAACACATTGGCATATGATACTTCGGAACAACATATCACTGATTACTGAAGATTGATGATATCTGTCGACTCACGTCCAAAATGGCTGAGATATTTTTTATGTAACTGATAATTCGGTTTGAATTCAGATAAATGAGAGAAAATGCAATTTGCATGTTTGAATGATGATAACTGACACCGCCGGATGTCAGAGGGTGCCTGGTGACGTCATGAACTATAGTGCCCTGCTATTAGCCAGGAAAAATCGAGGCGAACTTCAGTGACCTTGATGAAAACGAACTTCATTCGGTGATCGCTCGTGATCTTATACAGGGTGAGTCAAAAATGTGTACCGAGCTTTCTGGGGGTGATAGAACATTGAAAAATAAGTGTAGTTTGATGATTAAACTCATGGCCCAAAATGCATATTAAGGGAGATATATCCTTCCAAAGTTGATAAAATTAAAATAATTTCTCCGTATAACTTCTGAACGATGAAAGCCACCCGATTGAAATTTTGTGCATGAATGTATGTTGTCAAAATACATTTTTTCGTCACACTTCCACATTTCTGATATTTTTTTAAAGGGTGTTTTCAGAGGGTGAGTCATGATTTTTTGTAGAAAACTTTTTTCCCTGTATTATTTTCGGTGAAAAAACAGGAGCATTCCATGGAGCGAAGAAAATTACATGAAAAAGGTACTCATATTCGAATACAAAAATTGAGCCGTTAGTGAGATATTTGAGATTTTGTAGTTACATGATATCAGCAGATTGATTTCATTCATTGCGAGATTCATCGGTAACAATATTTTAGCAGGCCATGATGAATAATTTTGTTCTCAATTTCTCTCAATTTTGACGTTCATATCATCAACATTCGTGTCAACATTGTTGTAGTCGATTTTTTCGTGTGGTTTTTCTGTGTCATTTATCACTGCGATTATCAACTGAGATTTTAAGAAATATGGCAGGTTATTCGTTTCCTGAACAAACTGATATGCTTCTAATGCTTGGCGAGTGCTTCGGAAATGCAAATGCTGCTGAAATATCGTTATACCGATGAATCTCGCGATGAATAAAATCAATCTGCTGATATCATGTAACTACAAAAACTCAAATATCTCACGAACGGCTCAATTTTTTGTATTTGAATAAGAGTACCTTTTTCATGTAATTTCATTCGCTCCATCGAATGCTCCTGTTTTTTCACCGAAAATAATACAGGGAAAAAAGTTTTCTACAAAAAATCATGACTCACCCTCTGAAAACACCCTTTATAACAATATCAGAAATGTGGAAGTGTGACGAAAAAAATGTATTTTGACAACATACATTCACGCACAAGATTTCAATCGGGTGGCTTTCATCGTTCAGAAGTTATGCGGAGAAATTATTTTAATTTTATCAACTTTGGAAGAATATATCTCCCTTAATATGCATTTTGGGCCATGAGTTTAATCATCGTACTCTACTTATTTTTCAATGTTCTATCACCCCCAGGAAGCTCGGTACACATTTTCGACTCACCCTGTATATTGCCGATGACATTAACATCGAAACCAGTGGTTGAAATATAATGGAATGATAATCATAGGAAGATATCGATGAATCAGTATCGAGCATTAGTGTGTAAAGGTCACCAACATTTTGATTGTTTCAGGCAATCCTGTACTGTCGATGCGGCAGTTTGAACCACATGATGCGCGAGGAGTTCTACCACAGCCAATATGGCGATCCCGATCACCACATCAACAGGTGCCACACCGAGTATGAGGAAGGAGTGGAGTACATCGAAGCCGACGGTGAGGAGGTCAAGGTTGCGGAGACGGCCGAAGCGCAGGCGCACGAATCCTTTCTATGATTCTCGGGGGATAATAATCGGTGAGAGATGAACATTTGTATTTTTATATTTTCCAGCTTCCTGTGGGATTTTCTCTCCTTGTTTCTTGAAAGAGAAGTAGAAATTATTGAGAATTATTTCAATATATTTGTAGTAAAGACAGATTATGTGATCTTCCGCAAAATGTTACTGCGCTTGAAATTGAACGTTTAGATACCAAAAAGAGAAATTCTCTATTGGTCAGTGACACCTTGTTTTTGAAAAATTTGGAAATACAAATATATATGATGAGAATAAAACCTCTACTTATCTTGGTGGACGTTTCGGGAACGAATCTGCTCCCGTTCTCAACACTATTAAAATATTTTTCTCTTCGCAAAATTTTTCAATGTTTTCGGTTTTGACACTGAAATGTAACAATTTGGTAGATGGAGGAATTCTGGTTACAAGGTGTTTTCTTTAATGGATATCGAATTCTCCATTTTCATATTCAATCCAAGTGGATGCCAAGTTCTATATTAATATTGTTAAGAAGTTCAAATCAAATCGAATCAAAATATACTTCATTGTCGGAAGAAAAGAATTCTCATTGACAAAGTGTGGAAATAGATCAATCTAAGTAAACATAAGGTACATGAAGGTGTGTAACAAATGCAGAAAAATTTATAGTTATGTATGCAAAGACACTTTAAAACATCTTGAACTTAGTTCAATAGCAGTCACAGTTAAAAAAGAAAAAAGAAAAAGGTTAAATGCCATATAAGCTAAGAACAACACATTGAATTATATTTGAAACGTAAAATATGTGCAAATATCAAAAGTCAAATCAAAATGTACTTTATTGCCTGAAGAATAAATTCTTATTGACAGAGTGTTGATCGTGCTCACAAAGCATATTCTATGTAGAAAATAAATATAAATATTCAAGTATAAAAATATCCAAATGTTAAAAAATGTGTAAATATATAAAATTGGTCAAAATGTAAAAATGTATAAAAGTAAAAATGTAAAAAAGTAAAAATATGTATGAACATTCACAAATTTGTTTGTAAAGACAAATATACATTAAAACCAGCAAGTTTGAAATTCGGTAGCATTCTTTTAGAATCAGGCAACCTGATAGAATTCGATGAGATTATAATACACTTCTTTACCGATTTCCTAAACTTTTGTTCGTTTTCTATTTGCTTCAGGTGCAAGGGTAGATGATTGAACAGCTTCTTGCTTTCGTAAATTATAGAATTCTTGGTTAGTGTTGATGTTGGGATAGGTAGTTTAATGTTATGGGAAGAGCTGCGGGTGTTATATGTCGTTGACTCATATCTGAATTCATTATATTTATTTTTGAACTAGGCAAACGGTTTCCAAAATGAAAATGCAGGACAGAGGCAGTATTCTATGAACAAAAAATAAAGGTCTACATGAATCCCTCAAGTCAGCTTTGCACATATATCTTAGTGCTCTTTTTTGGAGAATGAAGAGTCTATTGAATAAATAGTTCGTGCACATGCCCCAGAAACAAATACCGTAACGTAGGTGAGATTCAATAAGCGAGAAGTAAACATTGTTTGCCGCAGTTAGGCCTAATTCATTGGATGTTGTTAGGTCACCAATAGAAAAACCAGTATTTCTCAGTTGGCGAACGTTTCGGGTACTCGTATATATCTGGCCATCCTCAGGGCTCCGCAATATAAAATCGAGGACAATTACTATATAAGGAATAATTACACAAGAACAATTTCCATAAGATCGAGAATAAGAACGTATGAAGTAACAATCATAATTCTCTTCCATACCAATTCAAAGTCGAAACCAGTCTTCAGATGGAATTTTTGGTAGACATACATGAGCGATTAATTATTCCTCCATTAGAAATACAACACAGCATAAAAACAACATAGATGTAAAGAGACACTGGATGGAATTGAATAGGTACGTTATATCTTCATGTTATGGTTTTGTTTGCCATCTAGTACGATACTCGAATGGTTACTGAAATGAAGTGAATCGAGTGTATTGTTTCGTGGGCAGTCTAACAAGTGCGCCTTATTTCTTTCGATCGGTAGATCAAATTGAGATACGCAGTATTTAGATTTTTGGTATTATTTCTATTGTATATACAGGTGCGTTTGGAATATATTGTGAGTCTTTCTGGAAAACGGACTTTCAATGGGTAATTTGAACGAATCGTATATACCAAAAGTGAAAAAGTTACACGAACTGGATCAGAATAAGCTACGACTATATGAGTATCGTACCAAAATAAAAATTACGCTCTGCATGTCACTATCAGAAGACATCAACTGGAAAGGAATAAGTTGGAATTAAAAATGTAACCTACGTTATACAAATATTTTCTTGTAAAGTTGAGTAGATTGTACAATTGTACCTGAGTTTCAGAATCAAAAGATTCAATCAAAGTTCAATGCAAAATGAGACAATAGAAAATCCAAACTCATCCCCATCAATTTTAGAATTGAGAAGTTCGCAAAACTTTTATGTTGATATCGATGCAAGAAAAAACGTTCCGCTGAACCTATCTATCGAAAATTATCTTCTCTAGAGGATCTCCAAGACGTCAACGATTGGTTTTGAAGCACCCTCATGAATATAGAACGTTCAATCGACAAATGAACAGAGCAACTTCAAGAACTCTTGGTATTTTATCAATCGAGAGAGAGAGTAGTACTCGAAACGATCTACTCTGTGCACACAATTCCGAATGTCATCAAGATTTCGGGGACGGGGAAAGTTTTCAGCATCAATTAGCGCTAACGGGCGTAACCAGAAGTGTTATTAAAGGTTCAGTAGCCGAAGTTACATCGATTGGGAATTGAATTTACTCCGTAGTGGATTCCAGTTGCTCAATTCTAATGTCTTTATTGACTCACAAATCATTCTCATTGATTATTCTGTGAATTTTCGATGAAACTGATTCGTAATGATGTCATAGGCGGGCAGATGGTCGAGATGGTCGAGCGACATCATAGTAATCATGAGGTGGTGGGTTCGATTCCTGGCTGGCCGTTAGATTTTGGTTTATTCATGCGCTTTACAATGTATATCATAAAGTTCTATTTAGAACTATCCCAAATGCCATAGTGGTTTGGATTCTACTCGTATAAACTGTAGATTCCCGTCTCCTTCACTCGCACAAGCCTCTCGGGGCTTCTGAGGGTTGCTTCGGCAACTAAGGAGATGAGTAACAATTACAATAACAATAATATCTGACTGTATCAATCAGTCCTGTTATTATTCTTGTGATATCCGTGATTGTATCATCTCGATGGTAGTTCAGACCAAGCCATTTCAGATTGATGGTGTGATTGTTATCAGAAACTGAAAAAATCCATATGTAAGTTACTGATACATATATTTATTCTTCAATATGGCGTCCACTTGCCATCTTGTTGAGTAGAGAACTTTCGTAGATACCGAATAATAACTGGATGGTTCACTAAAACTTCTGAACGATCATTTTTTTAATAAAATTCTAGTTTCGTGTATAGAATTGGAAGACGTTTCGAAATCACTCGACCCCATATTCCATTTGAGTAAGTTTTCCAAAGTGGCAAAGTAAAGAGAAAAATTCAATCCGTTCAAAAGTCAACTTGGTATATGTATATGGTACATAGTATACAGGGTTGAGATAAAGAATGGAACCAAGAGAATATCTTTTAAACGAAAAGAACGATTTTCATGAAAATTTGCAGGTGAGTGCAATGGAACATAATGGATCTGGTGTACATTTTTCTTACAGATTTCGAAAGAGTTTGTTTGTTATTCTCAATCCATACATACTGGTCTAGCGTGAAAAATTGTAAAAACGAGGAATAAAGCACTTCAATCAGATTCCTTTGAGTTTTTTGCATTACCATAAGACACTATTTAGACAAACTAATTGATGTTGTTTTTATGCATAGTGATAAATAAACGAGTACTACTTTGTTCTCCTTGTGTCGAATTCTCATTGACAGAAATAAATTTTACAATCACCAAAACCGATCATCATCAAAATTTCAATACACTTTTTTTCACTTGATTGAACCATTCTAAATTGTACAATTCGTGAATTGTACGTTTATTTATCACCATGCAAACAACATCAATCAGTTTATCTAAATAGGTTTCTGCTCTGATGAAAAAAACTAAAAGGAGGTTGATTGAAGTGCTATATTCCTCGTTTTTACAAATGTATGAATTCGAAATGACAAGCTCTGTCAAAATCTGTAGAAATGTATGGAGTGTCCCATTTGAATTGAAGATTTCGTTATTTTTCAAAATTCTCACTCCTCAAAATCATTCGATTGACTCCGATCAGTCTTAGTACTTCATGCTAATGAGATATCGGGTGTGATGGCTGATTTTCAGTTTCAATCGATCGAGACTAGGCAGTCAATACCGCAAGAAAAGGGAAGGTTTGGGAAAATTAATGATGTGCTCGAGGGTGAACTGTGCAACGAAAACAAGATTAATTCATGGTGTACCGCCGAACAGACATGTTTGTGAGTTCGGCAATGTTTACTGTGAGTCGAAAACGCCGTATCTTGTGTATGCTCAAAACAATCTTCCCACGAGTTCGCAGTATTGCTTCTAGTATGGCTATTTTAGTTCGAAAGTTCAGAACAGCGAGTCATCACCAACTCACAATGACGGAACTAACAGATCGTTCATGAAAATTACAAGGTGTTCCATCACCACCTGGACATACTTCACTTGCATCGTCTTAGACCAAGAAAAGGAAGGAAATCTCGAATAAACATGGATTAGTGAAAACTATCCGTAGGTTAATCAAGGAGGTGGTAAATTCAAGTTTTACAGATTTTTTTGATTTTCTCTCCTTGGTTCCATAAATAGATATAGAAATGAGAATAATTATTATCCACGGAAAAAAAGGATTTGTTGATTCGACCAAATATATTTGGTTGAAATCATTCGTTTGAACACATTAAATATCATTCATTTCAATCATCAGCTATATTCATCGAATGACACCATACTATTGCATGGACGAAATTGGGATTCTTGATACAATTCTCATATATGCTTGATTCGAGAATATGTTGATCAAACGAAATCATCTCCATTTCAAATTGAATAAATGATAATGTCGAATCAATAACATATCTCTTTGGAATGAGTGATTCAAATCTATCTTTCCAAAACTATAAGTATCGAACGAATCATTTCGAACAAATGGTAATATCAATTCAACTTCGATACAGGATCGATTCAAACAACTGATTTCGTTCAATTCAAGAATATATAGTAATCAAATTGAATACGTTCTTTCTCACTTGGAGCTCATTACCATGATGAACTGAATTATAAAACGCGAATGGAATGAAATATGTGGATAATGTTCGATCAGTATCAGAAATTATTGATCTGAGGATTTCGGATGAGTTCGAGAACCGATCCTGAGCTACATTTGTGAATAACTACTAGATTCTACTTGGATATGGAGGTCGAAGATATGCAGAAATAATACATTTGTTCTTCAGAATTCAACAAATACCATATCCTGAGTGTATCGAGTGAATTATTTCATTCATTCAGGTACTCATTGAATGAATTGACAATCATATTTCAGCATAATAATTTTTTTGGATAGTGAATATATTGAGTATACCTAAAAGAATATTACTTCATCTTTGTGAAAATTAATGGCATATGGGTCAATCATAAGGGTGAATGAGCCGAAATATATCATTACATGACAAATTCAATACCCTATGTAATACCTGAAAGTACCCACCTCATTAGATCTATATGAAATTTCGATCATTTCTTTCATCAGTATTACAATAATTCAGAATAGAATTAGGAAATCAAACGTAAATTTGGTTCATCGAATTGGAATACTCATATTACCATCATGATACTAGTCAATGGATGGCTCTGTTTACAAATACCAATTGGAGAACGGTGTCAAGATATTAAATATTGGGATGGAATCACCATGACGAAATGATATCTCACTGTGATGACAGTTTTAGTTTGTTCAATGGATTCTCATGTTCAGTAGACCAAGAGAGGTGATCACACTGAATCGAACAATGCTCCGATCGGATAACACATTTTGTCAATCCAATAATGAGCAAATTTCATCCAACCGTTCACCATAGCTGAGTCCAAAATATTCACTTCACTGATTCGAAAGTGTGTATGAATCCAAACAGAAGATTGTCTTGATACGATCATGAATTCACTTGATTCAAACATTTTTCACATTCGGATAAATGAAATAATCACTTGGATATTGCATCAAATTGGTAAATACCAGTTGTTGATGTGACATAGAATTTGGTCGATTCAAACATTTTCCACATTCCGATCAACAAAATAATGAATTGGATCGAATCAATTCCTGCGTTGGAATAAACCATAATGTAGTTGGTTGTACATGATATATTTTCCATCCAACGAATATTCAGTTGACTGAAACCTTGAATTCGCAGTTGAAACAAGATCGAATGTTACTTGTTTCAACATCATATTTTGTCGTGCATATATGACACTTTTATTTGGTTGATCGAAGTAGATATAGCTTAAATCATCAATTTTTTTCCGTGTTCCAATCTTTTTCCCCTTCAGATATGTATAAGAGAAATTCTCGATTCATTCAGAGTGACAACTGAACTCAACCAATGTCAAAATTTCTTGGACGTTTCGGGAACGAATCCGCTTCCGTTTTCAACACGATGGGAAATGTTTCATTCAATCTTGTTGAAATATATTCGGCTTCCAAACTCTCTCGAAGAATGAGTTGTTATACTGACGAACTGATATGTATCTAGAGGTTGAATATCAAACGCAGACCTTTTGGGACAGATCATAAGTTTGTTATCTTTTCACACAATTCCATGACGATTTGATCACGGACTATTGAAATTTAGATCATTTCATAGAAAGAATTGCCCCATTATGATCAGATGTGCCATTTTCGGGTGATATCGATTTCATTGAATTCGTTACATACAATATTGCAATTTTTTAACCATTGTGGTTGAAGAAAATTAACTAATCCTATTTCAGCAAACAATTCCATGTAAGCGCGTGGAGATAAAACGGAAGTATAAACTTCCTCGATTTTTTTCTGCGTGTCTTCCCGATTCTGGAAGGAACATTCCATTGTTTTTTCTCTCAGAGATCGTCCTTGCCTACCATGATGTGGATAAAGACTGGTGTCCCAGCTCCCTATGCATTACATTGCTCTCATTGCATTGCCATTACGAATCCAGTACGAAAAATGCAGGACTGCGAATTCTCGATACATTGATTTTTCAGCTTCTTGTTGGATTTTCTCTCCTCGTTATCGAAAATTATTTCAATATATTTGTTGTGAGGACAGATTGGTGATCTGCCCCCAAATATCACTGTGATTTGTGGAATTTTTCAAAAAGTGTACATTTAAATATAATTCGACCAATGTAAACTGTGGAATGTCTTTTCTGACTCTAACACTCCCACACTTTCAAGTAAAATTGCAGTATTCTCTTATTTTCTCTTCCAGCATTCCAACACTGACTAACACGATGTTCCTCGAACATCATAGGATTTCCTTTTGTGTTGTCAAAAAAATGTATAAAAAATTGGCAATGTTGTGAATAGTTCTGAGGATGTTATGATATTTTTCAATCGATTATACTCGGAAGTGGCACATCTGATTGATACGAAACAAGTTAAACGATCTAAGTATTCTCTATCGAAAACCAATTCGTAGAAAGATCTGCATACGAGAAAGTCATAGGAAGGGCATGAAAAGTGGTTCTTGTGCCGAATTGATTCATTTTCTTGCATGTCATTTCGGAAATAATCAAGAAATACTATTTTCAGAAACCCCTTCGATCGAAAACTGAGTAAATTCAGTCACTTGACAAACTTTTGTAGAAAATTTTCTAGATCACACAGAACGGATACATTGATTTCAATAATAAATTTCAGGTTATGACTCGTTCGTGTGGATTCGATGAAAGGATAAGAGATAATTTGGTATAAAATTTGGGATATTTCCTTTTGTGACTATACAAAGCAGTTCCTCAAACTGTTTTCATGAACAAAAACAGAATAATAATAGATTGTCCGACAACATCTGATGATAACGAAGTTTTTCTCATGAAATGTTACAGAATATCACACATAGGCACTCAATAACACATTGTATAATAGGCAGAGAAACATAAAAAAATTGAGTGTAAGGGTCGTTTCGAATTCTCAAGCTCTCGTCTTGCGACTGTAATATTCAGTAATTGATGAAAAGTAATGAGATACTTATTGCATGAAAATTTGAGTGAGAATTTAACGAGCTCGTGTAATTTCCTACACTCGAACGAGCATCTGAAAATTTTTCGTCTTATATTCTGCCTGGAACGGAAGCTTTCCATGTTATCAGTTCGATGACATATTTTTTAATGCGAAGTGATTGACACAGAATTACTCATTCTTCATCAGAAAGATTGATGGATAGACAGTCTTTATTCATGAAAATAAATGGATTCCTTCGACATGAGGATGGTAGGTTTTGTCTCGTGTGACATGATCTTTGTCTCATCATGATATTACACAATATACAGGGTGTCCTTAAAAGGTCTTTACAAAAAGCTACCACATATTCTTCAGACCAAAACAATTCGATACAAGCAAACTTACCTCAGTAAAAAGTTGCTTAGTTTGGGCGCTAGACGGCTCTGAAGTTGAAATTTTCAAATCGATTTTGCTTCATAACTTTTAAACGGCTCATGAGATTTTTTTCAAATTTGGTACGTTGGCATAGACTCATCGGGCAATGAAACTCATATCATAATCATAATGAATATCATTCCATGGGCGTAGAACTTGATTTTTTCAGTAAATAAACATCTAGAACTCCTACGCCAATGGAAAAAAATTAGTTTCAATATGAAATCTAAATTATTCAACTCATTCACTACAAAAAAGGTACTCTTGACAAAAGTCGATTCCTCTCATGGTTTCGACAAAATTTTAATTTTAGTGATTTAGAGCATAATCAATAATAAAACGATTAACAGATATTTCATAGAAATTGTTCAAAATGTTCACCATTTTCACGTATACAAAGATTCAGACGACGCAAAAAGTTGAGATGTACTTTTTGCATAGGTTATTTCTATTGAAAATAAGTAGCACTGGTTTTTTTCTGAAGACTATTATTATCTGCTCGAAAACAGTGATATTCACATTCTTGGTTTCCATAGTTTCATCTGTGTTGATTTGTCGAGATTTATTGACGTTGATTGTTGATATCGGACTTTTCTGATTTATCATGGCCGTACAATACACCAATGAAGAATACACCGATATGTTATTGGTATTCGGATATTGTCAAGGAAATGGTCGAGAGAGTGTGAGGGTGTATTCGGCAAGGTTTCCAAATCGTCGCGTACCAAGCCACCCAACCTTTGCTGCAGTTGAGAGACGTCTTCGGGAGACCGGTCATTTTGCTCCTAGAACTGGTGATTATGGAAGACAGCGTTATATAAGGATTCCCGAAGTCGAAGTAGAAATTTTAGACCGTATTGAAGAAAATCCAGAATTGAGTACTAGACGGATAAGTAATGAACTAGAAGTTTCTAGGAATTCCGTTCATGAAGTACTAAGAGAACAATTATTATACCCATACCACAAGACGCCAGTTCAAGATTTATTAATCCATGATTCACAAAGTCGTCTGATGTTTTGTAGGTTCATTAATTTGCAAAGAGAAATGAATCTGAACTTTGGAAAGAATATTTTGTTCACTGATGAAGCCTGTTTCACGAGAAGAGGAATAACTAATTTTCATAATGAACACGTTTATGCAATTGAAAATCCTCATTCCATTAAAATAAACCATTTTCAACACGAATTCAAAATCAACGTTTGGGCTGGAATAATAGGAAATTTTATAATTGGTCCTGTCATACTTCCACAAAGATTAACAGGAGACATGTATTTACAACATCTACGAAATACGTTGCCAAATTTGTTGGAAGATTTACCACTCCAACATCGGGTAGATATGTGGTTTATGCACGATGGACCTCCACCACATTTTTCGGTGGATGTTAGGAATTTTTTAAACCAACAGTACCCAGACAGATGGATAGGTAGAGGTAATGATGCACCCGTGAATTGGCCACCACGTTCTCCAGACTTAACACCGATGGATTATTTTGTATGGGGTTATCTCAAGTCTACGGTTTACAAGACCCCTGTGAATACTGTAGAACAATTATGGCAACGTATCCAACAGGCGACGAATAATCTTACAGGCGATGAAGAAGTTATGCAAAGAGTACATTTCAACTTTTTGCGTCGTATAAATCTTTGTATACGTGAAAATGGTGAACATTTTGAACAATTTTTATGAAATATCTGTTAATCGTTTTATTATTAATTGTGCTCTAAATCACTAAAATTAAAATTTTGTCGAAACCATGAGAGGAATCGACTTTTGTCAAGAGTACCTTTTTTGTAGTGAATGAGTTGAATAATTTAGATTTCATATTTTCATATTTTTTTCCATTGGCGTAGGAGTTTTAGATGTTTATTTACTGAAAAAATCAAGTTCTACGCCCATGGAATGATATTCATTATGATTATGATATGAGTTTCATTGCCCGATGAGTCTATGCCAACGTACCAAATTTGAAAAAAATCTCATGAGCCGTTCAAAAGTTATGAAGCAAAATCGATTTGAAAATTTCAACTTCAGAGCCGTCTAGCGCCCAAACTAAGCAAATTTTTACTGAGGTAAGTTTGCTTGTATCGAATTGTTCTGGTCTGAAGAATATGTGGTAGCTTTTTGTAAAGACCTTTTAAGGACACCCTGTATATATATCCATGAATAAGAATAAGTGAAAAACATCGACATATTTTCTACTATGATGTCTCAGTGATGGTCATCTTCTTTCTTCTTAACATCCAAGTATGATGATTGCCTTAGGGTAATGTTATGAAATCGAAGATATCTGATGGAGTACAGGACAAATTTGAAGTTCGCTCGTAGAGCATGAGGGAAGGAGAATCGTGATTTAAAAAAAAAAATGTTCGCAAGAACCTTATGTCAAAACATAAATATTATTGTATTGATTTTCCAACTTGGAGGTAGAAATTATTGCCGTGAGTCGTCTAAAAATCTGTTGAAAAGTTTGTTGTTTCTATATGTTTCTATGTTCCTATGTTATTGTTCTTGTTACTGTAACTCATCTCCTTGGTTAACGAAGCAAACTTCAGAAGCCCTGAAAGGCTTGTGCGAGTGAAGGAGTCGGGGATCTACAGTTTATACAAGTGGAATCCAAACCACTGTGGCATTCGGGATAGTTCTATGTAGAACTTCACGGTATACATTGTACAGTGCATGAATGAACTCAAATCCAACGGCAATTGTACTTTGCGATTCCGTCGGTAGCTGAAGGATAATATCAAAAAAATATCTATATTAGGAGTTTTGTGATTATGGTTGTCAGAAAATTTTGTTTCCTCTCGAATGCTGCTATGACGACCATGAATATGTAAATCACTGTGTCCTTCATAGTCCCAAAATAGGGTGAATGGCACTTTTTGAAAAATGAGTGTCGAGGTGATTTCGACTGAATTTACTCGAAATTCGATACATTAAGACATAGTGCTCTGAACATAACTGTGTTGAGTTAAAACTTCCCCAAGGTAGTTGGTTGCAATATTCCAACAATTTCAGGTTGTTTGCAATACTCCTTCGGGTGAATGATCATACTGAATTTTTGATGAAATTCATCAGGATTTCGTTCACTGCGAACTAGTCTGAAATGTCATCCATCGCAGTCTCAGAAGTTGTCGATACTGCATTTCAATCGAATTGAGAAAACTATTGTCATCTGCAGATAGAAAGCATTGTTGGAGAGCTCTGTACGACGACGTTTATATTCAGGGTGTCCTGAAAAGATATAACAAACTTTGAAGGGAGATTGAAGGTTTTCACTCGGTTTCAGTTCATTCAGTTGACCTCGAGCCGCAAAAACATTTCCTAAATGTAAACATTTCGGCAATTTCTACCTTGAGATTGTCGTGAAATTTAAATGTAACCATTTGTGATGAGTTGCCGTTATAATGTTAACTTAGTTGTCTATTGAGTCGAGAATTTTCATTTGAAATGGGAAATGATTCATCTAATCCCTCTCTATATCTCTTTAATTTCTAATAACTGGGCAGTATTTATTATTATTATGTTCCTATGAGGTCGTCAATATCAATGTTGGGTGTCATCACCAACAGCGTACTCTAATATGGGACGATCATGTGAGGTCCTGCTTCACAAAATCTTGGTTTTATTTCCCGTACGAAGAGATACTTCACATCCCAACAACTGCTTCTGATGTACAAAGCACAAAAACGACCTGTCCTGGAGTACTGTTCACATGTTTGGAGCTCAGCCCCCAAACATACGCTAAAGCTCTCATATTCAATTCAGAAGGGAGCTATTCGCCTAATCGATGATACAACACTCACCAAATCATTGACCTCTCTAGATCATCGTAGAAAGGTCGGCGATCTTTGCCTTTTTTATAGGTACTTTCATGGTCGATGCTCAACGGAGATATATATCATCTATCATGCCACCACGTGCGATTCCCAGTAGACAAACCAGACGAGCTCAAGCTGGTCACCTCTAAACTGTCAGGCTCGAGGCCTGTCGAACATCGCTATGCCGAGCATCATTCATCAATAGAACGGCAAAGTTGTGGAATTCCTTGCCTAGTGAAGTTTTTCCTGATACTAACAACCTCCAAACTTTCAAGAAGAATTCCAAAATCCCAAAATCCCAATCCACCGCTGGCTAACACGATGTTTCTCGAACATTATAGGATTCCCTTTCGTGTAGTCCACAGATGAAAGAAAATCTCTTCGGGACACCCTGTACATCAGAAATAGAGTCGGTATCAGCTGTCAGTGGAATCTTGTTGTTGGAAATACCGAGAGATTGAACATTGAATTCAATCATACAATTCGAAGTGTGATTTGAAAAACAAGTGTATTTACCAATTCCTAATCTACCACTCTACTGTTTCAATTCGAAAAATGACCTATTTCTCTCTCCCCCAGTCACGTGTTTGGAACTGGATTCCGAAAATAGCAGTCACCCCAATTTCCTCACCAGGAAACGAGGTGACTGAAAAAGTCATTTAAATCACACTAGGGTCCTGTCGACAACAGTGGATGCTGATAAAAAAGGAAATCCAACAGTTGCCTGCGGCTGGCTGTCAGTCCAAAAAGTTTTGTAGCCTCAACCCGTTATCCATATGAAAATCATACTGTGAATGAAATGTTGAATATGTATGATATTAGGCAAATGAATAATCATGAATCCAAGTTCATTCATTGATAAACGAGTTTTCCAATGACCAAAGAGAATCTTCGAATGCGTCATAATTGAATGTCATTTCGGACGTTTGAATAAACTATAAGCAGTTATCTAGCTCTTTCAGTGAGTGATGACTTCCCGAAAGAGTATCTTCACGTTGCATTTAACACTCTGGCAGATGTCACTGTGGAGTTATTTGTTCTTCATTCAATTCGAAATGACAAGACTCGGTCCATAATCGTTGAAAAATATTGAAGAATATGTGATGTTACTCCGAGGATTAGAAGTCTTAGTCTTCATAAAATACATTCGAGATCAACTTTCCCTCATGAATAGTAGATATGTACTCGGTAGCCCAATGAGAACGAAATAAGGCCCATTTGATATTGTTATCGTTCTCAGAAAAAAAAAACGCTCGAACCGGTCGATTTTTATTCCGAGGGGAAAATATTTTGCGCATGTTCTCAACTTTTTCACTTCGAACCCTGGAATCTCAAATGGGATAAGAGGTCAAGTGATACATTATTTTGAAGGTAATCGAATTCTCTTACCAACGCTTTGTTGTTTTTCGAATTCAATGCAGTAGTTCTCAAGAAAACACGTTTATGAAAATAATCGGCTTGTGATAGAAAGTAACGCTTTTTTCCCTTCCACCACTATTTCTCATTTTGTAGTTAGAACGATGATCATCTGAGACGTACCTCATGTTTTTTTTTCCAAATCCTGTCCTATCCAACATTACAAAATGAATCATTTATTTCAATGTCAGTTCCTTGATCTCTCAGTCAAATGCATACCTTGTTTCGTTTTCATCGAGCCACACTGAATGTAACTTCATTTATTGGATTCGTTCAGAAGATATTGACTCAGTTCCATACTTCATCCCAATCCTGTATAATTCGATGTTATTTTTGGTTTTGCTTTGTTTCATTTAATTTTTTTGTGTATAATATTGATATATATTCATTTATTTTTCTTAGGGTCGAGTTGTGGAACAGCTGACACATTACGATTCCAAACATGTATTTTCAATCATGTCATCTTATATATTATTTTTCTTCCGTTAGATGAATGAAGACGATTCATCATTATTATAATTATTATATTTTATAACGAGCATAGAATGACACACGTGTGAGAAATGAAAATTGCTTGCGAGTCTTACACTATTTTTTCTACCGCTATAATATTCGATGGTCAGCAGCAAGAACTTGAACTTTGAATCGAATTTCAGAGCTGTCAAGTCGTCAATGAGAAGGTTCAGTTGATGTTGCTATAATATTGATATTGATTGTCATAGGGACGCAGCACAAGCACTCATGTTGGGGATCTCAGTGTTGAGCTAGTTATTACTGGTTTATCTGCTTCGTTGATATTTCAATCTAGTGACAAGATTTTTTTGTCAACTGTTTGGCTCAAAAATCCGATAGCTCATGTGCGGAAATATACATTTCACCGGAAACAAAAAAACTAGGTAATTAATTGAAAAAAAAAAGGAAAATTTCGTATTGGTGTTTTTTTCTCATGCTGATAGAAGTCGTTTTATAGAAAAATAATATTTTTCACAATAGTGACTAGGACTTTTCGTTGAGAATTCACGATGAATTTGGACCTCCCCTTCCACTCAGTTGATATTTTCAATGGTTTATCGTTGTTTATTGTTTCATTTATCTCAATTCCCAGCTACCAAATGGAGAGGACAAACAAAGTTCACCAGGTGTCACCGAAGAATTTTTTCATGATCAGATGCCGGTCCTGAGTCCATATAGAGACTCATAGATGCTTTCTTGCAAACAATACTGTGTTTTCATTCTCACTATTCAATACAAAGGAAAGAATTGGAGCTATTATATTCTGTGAGCTCATTTTTTGAGGAGGTTATACTTCTATGAAATCCATTAGAAATGTATCTTGCCCATTCTCTGTTTTATCATCGTATAATTTTGTGATGATATTAATTTTGCATTCGTCGAATAATTTTTCTGTGCACGTTGGCTTACATCTAAAAAAATATTCTTTCATATTATATAGATTCTCGAGTATAGTGGGCAAGCATTGAACAAAGTCAAGTAATTGTTATAAACTATACAACTTCTACAACCTCGATAAATGTTCGTTTCATAACTGTGACTTCAATCATAAACAAGCACATTTTGTACAGAATTCCATTTTTGCATCGGTTGCTGGGCAGTTGCTAAGCAACAAATGAGAAATGGAATATTTCGTGTTAGGTCTAGGTTCACTCTAATGAATAATGATATAGATATTGCTAAATATTTGAAACTGAAAGCATTCCTAGAGCGGCAGTCAAAAAGTTAAAGATCTTGACATCAAATGACATCGATAAATTCATTGAATCCGATAGAAAGTCCATTATCGGCCAATTCGGAGTAATGAAATATCGTCAGTTTATTTCTCTCGAAGTTTTCGCAATGTATGCCTGTATTAAACGTGAACGATATGTTGTCATAGAAAAAGTATGGTATGCAACTCGCAACAAAATGGCCACCATTTTGTGCTCATTGCATGATATACTATTTTGGTTGTTTTTTTCCTGGCCACCATGGAAACTTACTGAGGAATGAGAATTCGAGTAGAAAGGGTTGTGATCCCTATTCAGTAGGAGTCATATTCATAATAGCCGTGCAAAACATATATCATGTCTGGAATTTGTCATTATTATTATCATATTATTATTTCATTGTTGAGTGGGAATAACTCCAATCATGATAAAACATTGATCTCTTGTATATTTATGAATTCTCAGTGTTATTGGACTGTCAAAATTGTTGCTCTTTCCTTCTTTCAATTGTATTCCTGGAGTAATTCTGTAATACACAGGTGATTTTTCTAAAAAAAAACAGATAATATATAGATATATAGACCGCAGTTACGGAGTATTTTTCAAGATCGAGAAGGAAAATATGAATTAACAATATAATAGAGTCGGTATTCGTTCTCCAGATCTTCCATTCGATATTCCAATTAACTCATCAGACCTAATTAGAGAGTGTTCGCTGATTCCCGGTGAATAATAGGTCCTGAAATTCAGTATAGTGATGCTCCAGGGTTTGAACAACTTCAGTCAATTATCACAAAATTCTTATGTTGAAAACGGCATTTTCATATCAACGGTTTTTCTGTGAATTCATCTCACTAATTCCTCCACAGAGTTTTCCACTCATAATTTCTCATCAGTATGACAAAAACAAATTTGATTCCTCAATTGCTTCAGTTGGTTTGGCTTTACTTTACTTACTACCCACTTTCGAGTTTTTCAATCTTTCTGTTCATATTGTTCTTGCGACTATCTTGTGCTGTGCTATAATTATAATAATAAAAATAACTTAATTCGGAAGAAAAAAGTTTACAAGCATATGGCCTATGGAATGTACATAATGGAAAAAGCAATCAACATCGAGCTCATCCGATATCTAGAGAGCTCAAGAATCGTGAACGACCGGCAATATGGCTTTCGTCACCAGAGGTCAACTGGAGATCTGCTTGCCTATGTGACACATAAGTGGCAGGTGTCAATAGAGAAACATGGGGAGTCTCTGGCTGTAGCCTTGGATATCTCCAAAGCATTTGACCGAGTTTGGCACCAAGGCCTCCTAGCGAAACTTCCGTCGTATGGTTTGCCGCCCCAACTGTGTATTTTACTATCGAGTTTTCTTGCAGATAGATCACTCTACGTGGTGGTAGACGGGGTCTCGTCTGATACAATGACGATCAATGCTGATGTTCCACAAGGCTCTGTCTTGGCACCAACTTTGTTTTTGCTCCACATCAATGATTTGTTGAATGTGACCTCCAGCCCAGTTCATAGCTTTGCGGATGATAGTACACTTCATTCCGCCTTTTCCTCTAGAGCCCCTATATCATCCAATGAGGCCAGAGGTGCAAGGCGAAGACAGGTTGATGCTTTAAATGAGGATCTGACAAGAATTCTGAAATGGGGATCTGAGAATCTAGTACAGTTCAATGCAACTAAAACTCAAGCTTGTATGTTTACCAAGAAGGCTGATCACACAATGCCCAATTTGATGATGTCGGGTACCACTGTTCCTATGAGGTCGTCAATATCCTTGCTGGGTGTCACCACCAACAGTGCTCTCTCATGGGACGATCATGTGAGGTCCATTGCGAAGACTGCTTCACAAAAACTCGGTTTTCTTCTCCGTGCGAAGAGATACTTCACATCCCAGCAACTGCTTATGATCTACAAAGCACAAATTCGACCTGTCCTGGAGTACTGCTCACATGTTTGGAGCTCAGCCCCCAAACATACGCTTGAGCTCTTAGATTCAATTCAGAAGAGAGCTATTCGCCTAGTCGATGACACAACACTCACCAAATCATTGACCTCTCTAGATCATCGTAGAAAGGTCGGCGATCTCTGCCTTTTTTATAGGTACTTCCACGGTCGGTGCTCAACGGAAATATCATCTATTATGCCACCACGCGCGATTCCTAGTAGACAAACCAGACGAGCTCAAGCTGGTCACCCCTACACTGTCAGGCTCGAGACCTGTCGAACATCGCTATACCAAGCATCATTCATCAATAGAACGGCAAAGTTGTGGAATTCTTTTCCTAGTGAAGTCTTTCCTGATGCTTACAACCTCCAAACATTCAAGAAAAATTCCAACATCTTCCTTCTTTCCCAGAATTCCACCGCTGGCTAACACGATGTTCCTCGAACATCATAGGTTTCCCTTTCGTGTTGTCCACAGATAAAAAGAAAAAAAAAAAAAACACAGTTCAAGGCAGCTCCCTGTGACTGACTTCGAAAATCCGAGAAGACAGTGTGTTTTTTGGGAACCCAACCAATGATATGTTGAATATTTGGTAATCTGAAACTGGATTCTCAGTGAAGTGAGAGAACGTGTATCCCAAATATCGAAAAAATTCACCCAGTGATTCGTGAGATACGACCACACGAAAAAACAGAACGGAGAGCAAAAAAAATAGCACACAAAGAAGTTATTGCTGAAAATACTCTAGACCTGGTTGAATATTCCTGAATGGTTTTCTTCCACTTCCGTCCACATTTATGAAATAGGCATGAGATACTTGCTAAGTACAAAGACCTGCATTATTCTTTCTCAAATCGTTTCGGAAAAATTATGAAAAGAAAACATCTATTTGTGGATATAAAAATCCATAATGGACACATATTTGAATAAATTCATGACAAATTTTGTATCTGGAATCAGCCAGTTGTGAAGTGGAGGATGACTTTGAGTCAATGCCATAGAATAATTGTAAACTCTGTGACAATACTAACCAATGATATGACATAACAAGACAAATTGAATGACAAATGACATGGTATCATAAAACTGTTGAATACATCAGAATCGAGTAATGGATTCCCATGGCATACAAGACATAGACATGGAATATACTGGGTGGCCCAATGAGAACAAAACAAGGCCGATTCGATATAGTTATCGTTCTCAGAGAAAAACGCTCGAACCTGTCGATTTTTATTTCGAGGGGAAAATATTTCGCGCATATTTTCAACTTTTTCACTTCAAACCCCAAGGAGAGGAGAGCTCCGACGCTTGAATCTCAAATGGGATAAGGGGTCAGGTGATACATTATTTTGAAGGTGATCGAAATCTCTCTCCAACGCATCCTTGTTTTTGGAATCCAATGCAGTAGTTCTCAAGAAAACACGTTCATGAAAATTATCGGCTAGTGATGGGAAGTAACGCTTTAGTCAGAACGATGTTCATCTGAGAAGTGCCTTATGTGTTTTTTTTTTCTAAATCCTGTCCTATCCACCATTACAGAAAGAATCATTCATTTCAATGTCAGTTTCTTGATCTCTCAGTAAAATGCATACCTTGTTTCGTGTTCATTGGGCCACCCTGTATACTCTTCGACATAGAACCTATAATCCTCAGATGAACGTCACGATATGGCAAAAAATCATGATTTTTCGTGGAATTTTTCGATTGGGTTTCTTTATTGTTATTGTAGTGTGTATTGTGTGAATAATGGTTTATTCGTATATTGCCAGTATCGAAATGAAAATCTATGGTGTAGTCGGTGGTGGAGTTTCATACCCCACTACCAGATACTAACGCATTTATGAAGACGTATCAGAATGAACTATTCCCTATGATCTATCATCGGGTGCAACAGGAAAACAAAACCAGTGGCTTTGACACCTGTTTCATGTAGTCAATTATAGTTGAGAGATTTTTTCATCACTGTTCACGAACCCGTATTGTCAGAGTTTGTGCAGTAGTTATTTAGCCTGGTGGCAGCGTTTGCAAATAAACAATAACACCCCTCACTTTTAGCTCACTGAGGGCCGGTTTATCAATCACAAATTATCTGTGAGATAATTCCTAACTGTCAGTTATAATGAGAAGGTGAGTTTATCAATGACAGGGTAACTCTCATCTGGCAGTTAAACTACCCGATAACTATCTAGAAGTTTCAACTGGTGGATAAGTAGATAACTAGAGGATAGCTCACGAAAATATCACAGAACGTGACACAAAAACGTCAGACGACAGACGATACACTTGTGTACAAGTGTTGTTCATAGATAAACTTGAATGAAGTGTTGTTGTGTTTTGGATGTTTTGATGTAGTTTTTCAATATTTCTAATATTGCATGAAAATCATGGTCATCCCATTTCTCGAAATTATCAACTCTTTCCCTTACGATATAAGGCCTCCGTTCGTGTTGAATAACTTCCACAATATCCAAGTCTTCATCACTGTCGAATATGTAATCCTCCACAAAATCCATCTTCTATTCAAAAGTATATTGATCTGGAACTCGATAAACCGGCCCAGAACCAAACAAAACAACAGCAATACATATTTTCAAAGGTTATAAACGTTATAAAACATTGTCATTTTAAACAGACTTTCTATTGGTGGGTGGAAACAATCAACCAATCAAGTCCATTATATTTATTTATCACTATTGCCAACATACCTCACCTGTCAGTTAACAAACTATTGGATAAAAAGTATTGGAAAAACCAAACTCAAACAATATCTGCAGGTTACTCATATCTGATGGGTACATAACTAGCAGATAAATCTGGAACTTGATAAACCGGCCCTGAGAGGTACTCACACCTAGATTGTTATCATCCATTCGAATTGTACAAACGACGACATTAAAATTGAAGGATTTGCCTATTCACTGAACGAAATATGGATTTTACCACGAAAATATCGAAAATGAACCCTCATAAAGCAAACATAATATATAATATCGATCGAGGTTGCCTGAAAAAACACGAAATTGTAACCAATGACGGCATCACGCGAAGCTACGGTGTCGAGAATTCGATCATCAATCACTGTCAAAATACAGAGGCGGCCTTCTACGGATCATTGACGTAGCAGCAAAACCGTAGACTGAGGAAGGAAGAAGAAATAATCAGTAAGGGGAAGTGTGGAGTCGGCTTTTCTGATTCCTGGAACGAACACAGCAGTATTATCATTACGCTGGTAGTCGAATTATGACTATCCAATACTCACCGATTTCTTGTTGTTGGACGGATGAAAGAATCAGGGAAATAAAGATTTCGGTCAGGGTATTCCATGATTATTCTGCCGATCTTCACCTCATTTTTTTACCACCAAATTTAGGAGTATTTTAGGAGATTTCGAAACGCCGTGTGAGGAAATGATGCAACTTGGGTGAAAAACTCAATTTTCAATGACCAATGCAGTGAAAAATGAATAGTTCCGAAATTTTATCCAGGTGTTTTCAGATCACTGTTGTGTTATGTTATGGATTCTTTTGTTTGTAGATTTTCCAAAAATTTTTTTCAGATTATTCAATGGAAAATAGTGCTCTTGTTGCAATGGATAGATCCCATAGACGCCATTTTCAAGTGAAATCGATTCGAAAATATGGTTAGCCCCCACAAATTATGCACAATATTGAGAATTCAAATCATGAAATGAAATATGATTGTTATGAAATGAAATGATGAGTCTGTATTGAGAAAATCGAGTACTTCTGTTTCAACAAACAATTTCTTATGTCTCGTGAAGAAGATAGACAACATGAATGATCGACTCCCATTTCTATAAATCTTCTCGATTTCGACAAAAAACACCTACTGTCTCATAATGCGACTGATTGTGACTCAGAATAATATTTGGAATGATTCGAAAATCAGAAGAAACCACCATCAAGGATAATTCAATAACAATAAATCAAAAGTGTTCATACGCTGGTTGCTGTATTTTGAAAAATAGGGTCCATAATAGGTGTTGTGAAGGGAATTGACGTCAAAACCAGTCTATGCTATCTATAATTGTCGGAGTATGATCATGAAGAAACACATCGAATCAAAGACATGGAGTTTCATCATTGTAATTCCTTGAGGTTCAGGTCGATCCCAAGAATGGATCTTACTTAAAAAAAAATCATCAGTATAATTCATTTTCTTGTGTGAAATATTAACAAGAGAGACAAAATCTTGGGAATTGTCGATGTAATACGGATATAGAATGACTGACAAACTCTTTGCGAAGCCAACCAACATGATTATATGCAATTATTACTATGCTTTGTCAATAAGACTCATTATCTTTGACTTTGAAGTATATTTTGACTTGACTTGACAATTAGTAAATAGTCTGCTTACAGAATTGAATGTAATGATGTAATGAATCCGTCCAAATTTGAGACGACTTTTTGGAATTAATCAGAGTGTTGACGAAATTGATTGCAATCATTGATGACAGTTATTGATTACGATCAAATTCTCAGGAAAATGAATGGAGCTCAGCATGATAAGATTTTCAATTTCATTGTTATTGTTTTCTGGCTGATATACAAACATCTTCCTGTAGGAGTTACTATGATGAAACTGTATATGAGTGATCGAAGAGTTTTTTCATCGAATGACCATGTCATTAGATATTGAATCTTTCTATATTCCAGTACAAGTACAGCGTGAATCACAAAAGCAAAACCACCAAAAACAATAGTAGGCTTCGAGAGTTGTCCCCAATTGTTTCGAGTAGTTTATTAGAAAATTCTTGTTTCTGAAAATCCTCCAATGGATTGCGGTTGGAAATCGCGTGTCAATATGACGATTGTCATATTTTTTTCTGGTGGACCACGAACATTTATATAACGAAGTCATCAAAGATATACCTATATCTATACAGCATGTTTTGATTTTCATCGATTCATAATTGTCGCTGAGCCAATTGCAATTTTCACTAGCCAAAGAATGAAATCAACATGATTGACCATCATAGTCTGTCAGTCCATTGATAGAGGCATTCTCCCCCCCCCCCTTCCCTACGCCTACGTTCAGAAAGTGTCGAGTAACGGCCGCCATAGTTATTACGTCAGGTATTATTTATGAATTTGTGGAAAATGAGGGTGAAACATGATGTACGAGCAATCGGTCAGATCAACACTTGGAGATTAATTGAACTCGACCGATTCCTATAATACGATTTGGGTTGAACATGGTCGAGTCAAGCACACAACTAAAACAAGATTGGGGTGATATGCAGGCTCAGGCTCCATTGATGATTTCTTGTACTGATTACTCTTCGATATTCATTTCATTCCCATGTTCTGAAGGATTCTGTTAATATTTCTTCGGCAATTATGAGATATGATAACAATCTCTAACCTCCTTTTGAATAGAGATAGCAACACTTCTCACACAATTCCTAGTAATCACTAGTTTTATCGGTGACCGATGAGAAATAAGCACGTGAAAAACAATCAGAAGTTGATGATACAACACTCACCAAATCATTGACCTCTCTAGATCATCGTAGAAAGGTCGGCGATCTCTGCCTTTTCTATAGGTACTTCCATGGTCGGTGCTCAATGGAAATATCATCTGTCATGCCACCACTTGCGATTTCTAGTAGACAAACCAGACGAGCTCAAGCTGGTCACTCCTACACTGTCAGGCTCGAGACCTGTTGAACATCGCTCTATACCTCTATTACCTCTATACCTCTCTATACCTCTATTTTCGCCATCGACATTTCGAGTGTTATGATGATAACCTCAGATTCTATGAACTTGAACGTTTATTTATCCGGAGCGAATTTTCCGACATATTTTTTCTTTTTGTTTAACACCCCTACATCACAAGAAATAGACTAATCTTCTACATAAGATGTTTCGATAGCAATAATTACACTAATTCAATGAGATCAATGAATTCCTATAATTTCGTTCGTAATACCCACTCAGACATTTTTCATCACTTCACAAATCTGTTCAAGAAGCATCTCAAATCTCTTCTGTGTTCGAACTATTTATCGAACTGATTATTTACTGGTAGAGATTATTATTCCGGTTAGACCACTCTCAACCGGAATACGGGCTTATAATAAATTACTCGAAGACATCAGAAATCAAACTAATTGCTCCAACTCAATGAAACAATTTTTACACAGGAATCTGTTCAATAACATTTATGAATCTTTCGAAAGATCTTAAGAAGTTTTATCATTTAATTGTTTTGTATTTTATCGCATTTTATCTCTTATCATCACTGTGATTGTCTCATTGACCATCTAGAGTTTTTTATGTCTCGAGTTTCTATTTCTTTCAATAGATATATATATATATATATATATATATATATATATATATATATATATATAAACGCATATGCCTGTATTTTTGACATGTTCTACATCCCAATTGGGTCTTTGAATGAATGAAAATTGAATTGAATAGAAATTGATCAACTTGTTTGATACACATATATAGTGGTAACTCACTGTTTTACTTTTTAGGTATAAGTTATATAGTTTGAGGTTTTCTGTATGATCTCAGGATCATATGTTATGTATTTTGTTATATCGTGTCACTCTGTTATAGGACGAGCTTCTAAAGTTCTATCTGATGAGTGACCATGCTCATTAAATGAATAAATGAATAAACATTATCCACGAAATTATCCCGAAGTGAGAAAGAACGTATTCAATTCCATATATATTCTTGAATTGAGGAAAATCAGTTGTTTGAAACCATCCTGTATTGAAGTTGAATCAATATTACCATTGGTTTGAAGTGAATTGATTAATGATTCGTTGGATACTTATAGTTTCAGTCAGTTCAGTTCAAAGAGATATGTTATTTGATTATTATTATTCGGTATGAGTTCCAAGTTCTATGAAGTTCCTTCCGACCTCCTTCTTGTTTCTCCGCGATGTTTGATGAGCAGAAATGCTCTTTCTGGGGTAGTAAACAATCACTTCCCCGAATTGAATTGCATCTGAACACATGCGGTAAAGTCGATTGAGGTATCTTTCATACTATCCATCGACCTAAGTGCCTGCTTCATTCATGAAACCACAACACTGCCAGCACGACAAACTATGGTTGCGTTCGAAAGCATTGGTGGTTTGTCGAGTTAACGTTCCTGGAGTATGACATCGCTTGCTGCATCATCAATCACGTTTATGATTCTGTTGAGGCTATGAATGCGAACAGGGTTCGGGTGAAATTGCATCCGAGTATCTCCGAATTGAACGTCATGAATCATATGGACGATTCCCTGTTTTCGATAAGGACGAAACAAATGTTGAATTCTCCCAGTGTCTTTGTTACTGCCCAATATATTTTTGAGGGAATTCGTATGCTAACATGGATAACAATTTGTTGGATAATTTTCGATCTGGAAAGTCTTATACCAATGAATATCGTACGTTCAGTCCTCTCTGAGAAAAAATGGTACTGCACTGTCAAATATTCAATTTCACTTTCGTCGTTGATCCAAAATCAGTGCTAGAAATTTTCTGCAGTTGTTGATCTAACAAATATGTCAGCATATCGAATGGTGTGGAAATATATCACGGAATCGGATATGCAGAGTTGTAGGAAAAATGATTTTCTTTCAAATAGTGGCGAACGCAAAACGAAAAATCGGAAAATTTCAGGGAAACACTCTCAAACTCACATTCGATCGAAATCAGAAAGCTAGAACTTGATAGCAGTTGTGAAGAATGTTGAAACAATCAATACCTAGTGATATATCTGTACACACACCGTAATTTTTAGTGGTGGAATTTTGATTTATAGTTTCGACTTGGAAATGGTTCATCCTATATTATGACTGCTCTGATTTCGAACTGATGAAGCCACATCTCATATCTTAGATCAGACTCAGATTCCACTAGAGAATGCAAGACGAAAAATCGGAATATTCCTATACATCAATTTAGACATATGGACATATTGGTATAAGATTTGCTTTGGCAATTACGAAGATGAGCATTAGTTTGAGACGATAGCGAATAGAATAGGTGCCTTCAAGGCACGTGTTCCAAATTATAGATACTCATGGAAGAAATAACCTACTCTACTATTATCATCTGATCACACGGAGTTTAATAATTGATACACCTCGTAGGTACAGAATGTTCAGACAACCCACACGACTCTTCACCTAGTAATATGTACACCATACACCGAAATTTGAATCTGATGAAGCCTGATCTCTTTCATTTCAGACTCAGAGATCAATCAAATATACAGGGTGTTTCGGTGATCATGTTACAAACTTCTAGGGTAGATGAAACACACGAAAATAAGAAAAAAAGTTCATGTGAACATGGGTCCGGAAACGCTTCTTCAGGGAGCTAGGGCCCTTCGAAGATGACCTCCAAAAACTACTTTTCGTTTTATAGCTTCGGTACTACTGCAGCTATCGCAACCAATTTTGGGACATGAAATCTAGTTCGTAGGTTCATCAATTTGAGCCGGATTTTGTCACGTTCAACCAGGGGCGTACAAACCAGGGGGGTATTTGGGTAAATTTGACCCTACTCCTCTTAGGATTTGATTTCTCATCATTTTTATATCCGATTATGATTCTCCAATGCCTTTTACATAAAAAAGTTACGCTTGTAAAAATCGCTATCTGTCACCGTTTCCTCCGAAAATGGCTAAATCCAATCAATAATAAATCATTGGTCTTAAACCAATTATTACGTTGATATATGACAATGAGGTTCAGTACAGATATTGAGCATCATCAGTTAGTCAAATCTTCTTCATTGAAAATAAATTAGATTAGAGAAATTTATTGCCTTTTCGAAATTGGGGTTATAAAAAGTAAAAGGGAACGTATACAAAATATTTCAAAAAAAAAAACAATTGAACCTATACAAGCAAAACTAATAATAAATCTTCAATAAATCATTCACGAGCACCAATGAAACAATGAACCAATGAACAACCAAAATTGGTTGTGATAGCTGCAGTAGTACCGAAGCTATGAAACGAAAAGTAGTTTTTGGAGGTCATATTCGGAGGGCCCTAGCTCCCTGAAGAAGCGTTTCCGGACCCATGTTCACATGAACTTTTTTTCTTATTTTCGTGTGTTTCATCTACCCTAGAAGTTTGTAACATAATCACCGGAACACCCTGTATATTTATTTGAAAAAAGTGGGAATTTTCGAATGGCCTTCGTTTTTGTAGTTGAAATAATGAAGATATACAGGGTGGCCCAATGAAAACGAAACAAGGTATATGCATTTTACTGAGATATCACGGAACTGACATTTAAATAAATGATTCTTTATGTCATGTTGGAGAGGACAGGATTTTGAAAAAAAAAACACATAAGGCACTTCTCAGATGAACATCGTGCTAACTACATGATGAGAAATAGTGATGAAAGGGAAGAAAGCAGTACTTTCCATCACCAGCCGATTATTTTCATAAACGAGAACTACTGCATTGAATTCCGAAAACAAGGAAGCGTTGGTAAGAGGTTTCGATTACCTTCAGAATGATGTATCACTTGATCACTCATCCCATATGAGATTCAAAGGTTGGAGCTCACCCCTTCGAGGGGTTTGAAGTGAAAAAGTTGGAAACACGCGCAAAATATTATCCCCTCGAAATGAAAATCGATCGGTTCGACCGTTTTTTTTCTGAGAACGATAACTAAATCAAATCGGCCTTGTTTCGTTTCCAATGGGTCACCCAGATATAACCTATAACCTACTTCACTATTATCACCTTATCACACGGAGTTTCAATATTGATACACCTCATACGGAATGTTCATACAACCCGCAATCCTCTTCATCTAGTAATATGTATACATACACCAAAATTTGAATCTGATGAAGCTCAATCTCTTTCATCTTATACTCGGAGACTGATCAAATATGCTCATTCAAAGAACTTGGAATATCTGAATGGCCTTAATGTTCGCAGTTGAACAAAATAATAGAGTTTCAGACCAGCTCGAATTCGATTCTATTTCTGAGTTTCCACCAGAATTCGTTTTGCGGTAAGGGTAAGGAAAGGAAGTTGAGGAAATGTTTCACTGCCAATGTTTGAAGGACTTTTATGAGGACTCTTGGAGTTTTTCTACCATGAAATGGACCACCTCGTGTAGTTGGTCATTGCCTACAAATAGAAAGATCTAATCAGTATTATATATGACCGCATGAAAATCATAAAATCGATAATAACCATCCTTTTTTCATGTCATAATCAAGCTCTGACATCAACATTTTGTAGATATCGGAAAAAGTATCTAACTCAATTTCCCAGTACGCGTTGTTTGACGTGCAGCAATCGAATTGCTTTATTGTTTCATCAGACCAACAAATTATGAAGTCCTTTATGCTCATGCGAATACCAGTGCGTTATGAAAACCAACTCGATATATGTTTCGAACAAAACGATGCAGTTCAATCATTATTTCAATACAGAATATTTGTTACAGAGCGATGCGATGAACATGGAACGAGCAGCCACGTAGCAAAACCATCCCGGAGGGAAGGCAAACATGCTTTGGCGGATTATGATTGATTATATCGATTCAATCCATCGCTGCTATACAGGTGAATGAGGAACTGATATCGCCACCAATTTATTATAGCTGTATTGCATCATCACGTTTTTCTGTCCACGAAAGGTTTGATTGAACATGCAACATAGTCGAAGTAATCATTCACATTTTGTCGATGTCATTCTCAAAGACACTACTGTTATTTGCTGATTGAATACATTTCGCGCCAATACTAAGGAATCACAGAAGTAACTTCAACGATTTTGTGAAATAATCTTTCTTCTTATATTCTATATACTTCGGTTCCTCCAAATTTGGAGGAGTCTCATTGTCGATACTGGATGGCCCGACTCTTCTCCAATCGCAACCACTCTGTATATCATATGTTCACTTCCTATACTCACCCCAACGAATTCGAATTAGCTTAGTATTTCCTTCCACTAGTAATGAATCCATCATGATTCTCACATTTTCGAATGGATTCAAGTTCGGGTTTTTTTTGCTCCATGGGCTCACAAATTTTGACAACGCTGAAGAATAGGAATCTTCTGAAATGGCTCCTGGTGGCCATTTTGAATTTTTTTTTCCGGTAGCATCGGGTGTCGATAGATGATTCGAAACGTCTTCCGATTCTCTTTCTACGACACCTGAATTCCAGAGGAAAATATTCATCCAAAACAAAATGGCGGTTGATAATTTTGAGTACTCCATAGCAGGATCCGTTCGACTAGATGACTTTTAACTCATTGTAGTGAACTATCTTCTGTTGTCTACAAAAATTTGTTAGTTATCCACACGCCAAAATACATTGTACGAGTGGGAAAATGTTTCAATATATCGATAATCATCGAGGATTATCGATAATATCGATGATTATTTGGAGAAAAATATCAATTCATCGATATTATCGATTTTATCGATATCATCGGTATTATCGACATCATCGATTTCATCGATAATTATGGATAATCTTGGAAATTATATCGATATTTCTGATATCATTAGAAATTCTTGGAGATTCTGAGGAAATCGAAATATTAGTGTTCCATTTGAAATGTGGAAGATCACTCGGCCGGTGAAGCCATGAAAACTGAAACAATCACTGTCTAAATATTCTTTTTGAACAGGCTATGAAACCTATTTCTCATTTATTTTCTGCTCATTCATGTGTTCCCATGTCACAAAAATATATTAGAGGTCAGATGTTGAATCATATAACGTTTGCCTGAACTGCATATCGGACCAAAATGATGACTCATGTGAATGTATGAAAATGTGAACCATTTTGCTTGATCTCAAACCGTTCAGATTTCACAAGATATCAAAAATACAAAAAATGTCTTGATCCAAACTTTATCATAACACAGTTTGAAAAAATGCGAGCAAATCGAAATCGAAAAGAGATTTACAAAAGCTGGGATATGCCATGCATCAAAATAATACTTAGTCGACGAAAATCAACATCAGTGATATTGAGATCATCAAAACAATCAGCTGTTATCGAAATTATCGAAATATCGATGAGATCGATAATTTCGACAATATCGATATTATTGATGATTCCGATAATTTCGATAATGTCGATAACATTGATAATATCGATAATATCGATAATATCGATGAAATCGATGATATCTATAATATCGATGATATCGATACATTATGATTATCGATATCATCGATATTATCGATATCATCGATATTTCCGATTGTTCCGATATTTCCGATAATTCCGATATTTCGATAATATCGATGATATCGATAATCATAATGTATCGATATCATCGATATTATAGATATCATCGATATCGATGAATCGATGATATCTCTTTTTCTTGGATGAATATTTTCGTCTGAAATTCTGGTGTCGTATAGAGAATCGAGAGACTTTCGAATGAGCTATCTCCCCATTCGTTTCAGAAGAAATGGCAGCCTGGGAGCCATTTCCAAAGATTCATATTGTATCACGTTGTCAGAATGTACATCCTGAAGTACCATCAGAGCAGCAAAAAGAAATCAAAACCGTTCTGTACTTCACTATACTTTCGTTGTCTATACTTTCGATCATAGTCCATGAATAATTTTCTCGAACAAGGATTCGAAAGTAGCCAATCTATAGAAAATTATTGAGAAATGAGCTATGGAGAGATAGCATTTGCATTATGTGGTTTCATAAGAGATAGATGAATACCTAATCTACTGGATGGGACCATTTCCAAACCAAAGATCGTTGGCGTAATAGTTATATATACATTACGTGCTCGAAAACATTATTCAACAAAAAATGATACAGATTCTCATATTTGTATCTATATGATACGAGTATAGTTGTTAACCAATGAACTGCATGAATATAGTGAAGTTGGCTGAATATAATATTAGGTTCCAATGATCCAAAAACGATTTGTTTGTGTATCATCATACTGGAACAAGGAGAAATAATAGCAGGATGTTATCGTAATGGATTATTTGCTATTGGAGGTGATTGACTGAAAAATATTCCGATTCTTTCCTGCGGTATCGATGGGTTGAAAACGTTTTACTCCCAGAATTTGCTCTGCATGTTATTCTTCCTTTAAAGCTGTGCTGCCTTTTCAGAATGTTTTTTGTAACGGTTGATTCAATGCCAACAAATAAAGTTACTTGTATCTCGTAATTCTCTGAGAAAAACTTAGAAAACTTCCCTTTCGGCATCTCAGCTATAAAAAGAAGAGTGAACGGTTTTTTTTCCAATGAAAAAATCTCCTGAATATTTTTCTCACGTATTCAATGTAGTGGTTACATGGAATTTTTCTGAAAAATTCATTCTGAAGCCGGTGCTTCTTATAGAAACTCTACCCAGTTGTTATCGAAACCAACTGCCAGATAGTTTCGGTTCGTATCGAATGGTGGATGTAGGCTTATTTCGAATAACTTATTCCTTTGGGATGGATATCCGATTGAACTACGATATCCGTCCAATCGATATCCGATATCGAGCCAGGACAAAATATTTCTCATCTGAATATTTTTTTCTCATCAGCACAGAGAGGTCAATCAGTGACCATGGCCCACTATCTCCGTTGCTGTTGAGGTCAGGAAGGAAAATTTCAAACACAAAAATTCTTGCTGGCCATATCTCGAAATTATTTCGGATTGTAAAGTAGTGTTTGATAAATGCAGGAGGAACCAAACACGTTACTCCGATGAAACACTCTATATTTCTTCGAATAACTATTCTCTTCTCCATATTCCCGTTCTAACCATTTGGGTTTACATTGGATTTTCCGAAAGATATGACCAATGTCGATGTCTCCAACTTCCTATTATTCACACAAAAAAAGGAAGATGTGGCAAACAAGCGCAATCCAGTATACTCGGAATCAAAGGATATTCAATCGATTCCACACCTAGATTATTTTGATACAGAGTGGTATCAAACTTGGACCCGCAATTCATTGAATCTTCTGGAATGGAACACTGTAACTGACAGTCTGTCATTCATACCTTTGTATGGAGTATCATCTATACCTAAATTCATCCGTTTACAAAATATCGCCCCATTCTATTTCAAGGATTCATGCTTTTATTTCTTTTATTTCAACTCTACCTCCGAAAAATTTGTTCTCTAATGATAACAGGTTCATGATGTATGAGAATCAAAATTTTCATGGGACTGCATGTTCTGTTGATAACTCCACTATTAGATATTCACTTTACTAGTCCGGTAAGTACACTTTTACAGTACGAGTGAGATGTTTACGGACGAGGCGCAAGCCGAGTCCGGAATTTCGAAACGAGTACTGAAAAAGTTTACCGGACGTGTGACGTATAACATTTTATTTCATACTGCTGAAAAACAAAAATGAACAGTGAAAAATGGAGCTCCTGGTATCCATATTCATGGGAACGAAAATTCAACGGTTAATATTAATATTAGCAATAAGTAATTTCTGTGTATTGTTTTGCTGTTGAATTTTCAAAAAAGATGTATTCATGCTTTTGACGCATAACTGAGTTTTCAATATTTACAATCCGGTAAAATTTCATTACGGGATAGTAGTACGTAACGAAATATTACGTGCGCCTATCCTGTAGAAGTCTATTTTCCGGATTGAAATCAGGTACGTAAAGGTATGTTCTATGATGCAGTATGAAATAAAATAGCTAACACTCCAAAACCTATCATTACTATGATTGATTGAGTGATATTCACGGATGATCTTGATTCATTTCTGGGAATTCTATGAAGAAATGATGAGAGCATGTACCGAAAAAGAAATCATTTATTCATTATGTATTTGAATTCGTATTCATCTGGAACATTCATTTTAGAGTGAATCTTCAGGATTCAACAGTTCTTCTCAATGAATTCTGGTGAGATTTGTTTGTTTGTAAAATTGCAAAATTGCTTCTGAAGGAACAGAAAATGAACCATTCCGTACAATGGAGGGTATCAAGTATGTACAATTTAACCAGCCAATTTCTTCCAAAATATCAAGAAATGAAGTTCAGATCGAAAGTGTCCTAACTTGCTTTCTCCTCAAGATACAAGGTGTTCGATTTTGAAAAAAAAAATGTTTTTTCTTAAATATCTCGTATCATTCAACCAATTTCGTTGCAATTCGAAATTATTCGTCGTGTTGGGAAGCTTATTCAACTAAAATTTGAGCGGCATGTCAACGAATATTTTTGATAAAAATATAATTTCACGTCTCTCCAAGTTTTTTATCATCTCACTCAGTTCTTGTGAATGGATAAAGACCGCAGGAAAAACTTGTATTTCCAAATGGTTCATGCGAAAAAATATATGGAAATCAAGAAAGAAAGTCAGTGGCGTACCTATACTTTCTGTCGAGGATATTGGTTGAGGTACTAGTCGGGACGCCACTGGACTTGATGATTTGAGCTTTCCCAAGTTCCTTTCCCGACGCGAAAACTGATGTGTGTGTCAAATCACAACAGAATTGTGTGAAGGATATTCGATATTCACGAGGAATCTTTTTTTTTTCGATTCAACACCGTGTATTCACGATTTTATGTTACTTGTCCTAACAACTTATATCCAAATCTCTGCGATAATTCTGTTCGCCTCATTCATCTTCTGCAAATAACAGTTCGTTGAAGTTAGCACGAATTTCATGTAGATTTGGTGGAAGAGAATTTTTCGGAAAGATCAGTTTAGATCTCTATAACGGTATATGGTTAGAACAGGACAATAGAGAAGAACTTAACTAGTAATGGTAATTTCTCATCACAAAACGATGAGAAATTGTCTGCGGAATTCAATAACAACGGAGATATTGCACTGTGCACCACTATTTAGCCACCCTGTAGATGGAGCGAATGAACACTTCAGGACAATCGTTGAAAAATGATAGAGTATTGCAGGATCAAAGCTATCTGGAATACAAAAAAGGAATACGTGATCAAAACTTGGCGGTATATCATCTGCGTTCTACAAACGTATTTTTTTGTAACTCACGAAATGGTTCGTCATTGATATTTTTGGAACAATCTGGAGTGCCAATTCATAATATACATGGTGTTGTATTGATATTATAAGAAAACCTTGCTGAAGAAAGAGAAAATGGTTCTCATAAGTAGTTTTTCGTGTATCTTGCTTCTTCCAGAGATGAAAATGAAATCCATTTCTCTTCAACCAAGTGGGTGAAAAAACTTACAATGAATAATTTTGTTCATCATTTTCATTCCTTTACTTCACTTCATTCCTTCACTTTTCATTCATCACTATTATAGCTATTCATCACCTACCAAATTCCAGAGAGATCAGAAAGAATTTCCTTTCGAAAAACTGTTGAATGTCTGTTTCTTTGTTTGGAAAATACGATACCTCGATATATTCGATACGATTTCAAAAGAACCTTGGAACTGTGTAGAAAAATGACAACAATTCCATTATTTCTCAGCAAGGAATCGAACGAAAGGATCGAACATTTTTTCAAATATAAATAAAACACCCTGTATATTCCAGTAGGATGGAAGGTATATCCACAAATGTTGCTACATTATTGACTGGCCTATACGACATCAAGTTTGGATACGTGTCACTTTTTGCATCCCACATAGCTTCGATTTTGCTATACACATATAATTAGTTGTTTTTTCCTCTTCTAGTCAATTTGTTATGCTGATTTTGTAATATAGAATCACGTTAATGGAACGTTGAACTTCAAAGGCTGTCGATATAGTTTTAAGGTAGACAATATTCACGTAGTTTTGGAATCACGAAGAGAAAACACTCATCTCATGTACAATGTGTTACATCTCAGACGAGCCACCCCGTATATTTCTTACCTCATATTGATTAATGAGCAGCTGTGGCTGTATTAGGACAAGTCCAACTTATGACAAACACTCAGATTTGATCTTTTCGATCGTAAGCATGATGAAACAGTTCAATTTTCTATAGAATGTGAGTTTTTGAAAATAGTTTGAGTTTGTAAAAGGAGTTTGCAATTGGCTTGTATATTGTGAAAATGACCGATTTATTCAAAGTGGCTCATTCGAGCCACGAAATTAATTTTTGGCGAAAACGGCTCATCAAATTCACGTTTTTCATACAGCATTGTAAAGAGGCTTCCAAGACCTATTCAAGTTCGAGGGGTTGAAGCGCCCCCTATTAGGGGGTTGCTCGTTCAAGCCTTAAATATACGTCAGAAGATTTTTCCCCAAACAAAATCATTCGACGTGTTTCGGAAAATTTTTCCTCTGACTATGGTATGACAAATATACGGGGTGACTTGTCTGAGATGGACCACCCAGGTGTTTCTTTTCTTGCTGCAGAAATTTCCTCGAACAAATTTGACGTTTGCAGGATGTTTTCATGACAGTTGAGGAGTATTACTGCTGCAAATTATTTTGTATATTATGTATCATACTGAATTGAAGAGTAATCGAAGAATAATGGAAAATGGTGCCATATAGTGGCGAAAGCAATAAAATAGTGTTTTACGATTGCAAGCCCTTCTAAATGATTCATCTTATGACCATTAGCAATATGGTTTTCATACCGTGTGTCCCAGTATACCTGTACCTGTTCCATTCGAAAATTACATCGATTTTGAAGACGGTTATTTCAAATTCTCATAATTCTTCATGAAGGCAGAGATCTTTCATTTGGCTGAACTGGAAATCAAATCAATTGGGTTTTAACTGCGACAATTTTTCATTTTGTTATCTCAAGTGCAACCTTCATTTCTTCCTAACGATCTATGATCACTCTATAATTTGTTCTCACTGATTTCGACTTCGATCATTATAGTATTCGTCAAAGGTCCATGAAAATTCATTATCTCGAAAGAATTACAAGATCCTATCATTTGAAATGGTTGATTATTTTCTAAATACTGTCTGTAAGTTCTTCGAGGAGCTTTTCATGAGATTTTCTTTTCTAAAAAATAGAGTAGAAGTTATTAAAAATTATTGCAATATATTTGTAGATCCCAAATCTGTCCTTACTACAAATATATTGAAATAATTTTTAATAACTTCAACTCTAAAAACGAGGAGAGAAAATCCCATGAAAAGCTGAAAAATGAAAAAAAAAATGATTATTTTCCATTGGAATAGATAGTGTATAACACTTGGTATATATAATGTGTCATTTATATGTTTTACCACCTCATTTTCTCATGATTATGATTTCTCAGTTCTATCGGTAAGTGAAACATTGTATTATACATTCATTTCAACAATAATCTCACCATCATATTGAATTTTATAATCTATATATATCAACCGTGTTATTCTTTCAAAAGAAAGCAGCTTTTCTGAAAGCTCCTGATTGGCCTTTATCATCGGATCAGAAAATAATACAGGGTGTTTTATTTCTGATTCGTCAGTAAATCACTTCTCCTTTTGTAACAGAAGTAATGAAATATAATTGTGAATTCCTGAATTGATATGAAAAGAATTCCACTGAAACTGTCATCAAAATCCAATATCAATATTATATCCAGTTTCCCTCAAAAAAGGCACCTGGTAAAATATGCTGTTTGGTACGCTTATTCTTACTTTATGTACAAAGTATTTCTATGTAAATAAAAACATGCAGGCCTATAGACTGTAGCGTAGTTCAGAAAAATACAAAAAATGTCTTCTAGACCAGTTGGTATTGTATTGTAGGTAGTGGTATTTATTTATTGAATGTTCGTACGAAATTTTGGAAAATAAATCGAAACGAAATAATTTTTACTGGATGTCAAACAGGGTAGGCATAACTGTAATGTGACTGTTATGTGAAATTATTTCAGTTTATGAGAATGTGAAATATTGATGATATATAATCTTGGAATGCAAATAAATAAATCATTCAGAAAAGAGTGTATTTTCAATCACCGAATATTCGATCATCATCTGAAAGTCAACGACAGAATAATTCACGATTGTGTCGATGATGAAGATGACTGAATTTAACCTTGGATGACTCTTTCGAAGGAAAAATGTTGAAGATTGCTTCAGGAAGATATTCAGAAGTTCAACAAATGGAGCGGAGAAAACAACTTGCAACTGAGAGTTGATAAATGCAACATAGTAACGTCCTCTCTTGAGCTGAATCCAGTCCAAAATTTTAACCAAATCAATAACTCTGAGGTGGACGAATGAACCTCTGTAGTGGTACAGAACAATCTGATCTTCGCAATCTAGAAGTAACTTTTGACTACCGATCAATTTTCGTCAGTCATGTTAATGATGCATATCGAATTTCCAACTGAAACCAACTTCGTAGTGGTGCTTCATTTTCGAGTTCGAATAACAGTACTACACACAGAAAAATTTTATTTATCCTAATACAAGTTCCAGTTAGTATAGGCACAACCAGATATTCTCGTTACTGTAACATTCTTTTCCTACGATCACTAGTGTAAGTTGGTGATTTCGAACAGAAAACAATCGCAGAAAGCTTCTTCTTACACACAGTTCTTCGTAAGTATTATGTATTAGGAGCGGAAGCACGGTTTCAAAAGATACGTTGATTCATTTCGCCTTTTAGATGATCATCCAATATAGGTACCCATACATGCAGACCTCGACAAAGACACATTTAAGTTTCTTGCATCGATACTCCGCAATTGTTATGTCGTAAATCACTTATGATATTATGATCATTCTAATTTACTCTTGCAACTTTCAAACGCTTTCTTGCTATTTCTATTCTTTAGTGGAATGTCTTCGTGTATGGATACCTTTTAACAAGACACTGATCTGACAGTGAGGTCAATCGGTTAAACTACCATCACCTATACGTATAACACTCCTACCATGTTGTCGATATAAACAAAATCTGTGCATGTACCTAGCTATAATTGTTCGAATCATAGTTTTCATTCTTATTGTATTAGTATGTCAGTGATAATAACATGTGAGCCAATAGTGAGTCATGTACCTACTGAAAACCTAATGAGGTGCAAGACATATAAATTGCTTGGTGGCACAGCTTGTTAGCGATCGACCCCACAACGTTACCACCAAACTGTCGCAGGATCAAATCACAAGGTTGGTACGATTTTTTTTCCGAAATTCACCACTGAAAATGCTCCGAAATGAATAAAAACGTTCACTTTTTTCATTCAATTGGTTCTATCTGAATTATCTGTTGAATGATTGAATGAATGAATGAATGAAGGGAATGATAAGTATTTATTGATGATTGCTTTAGTATAAATAACCGAACATAAACGAAACATTCCAACTTACTGAAAAATTTCCAGCTCTCAGTTCAATACGACTTCTATACACCCCGCCTACATACACACCCATCTTCAAAGGATATACAGTAAGTCGAAATGTTTGCTTAATATGTACATAACAAATTTTATTCGTCATTTGTGAAGAAAATTCCAATCCCGATGAATGATGGTGAAAAACAATGCTGGTGGAAAACAGTGGTACTTCACGATTGATCGAAATTCTCATTTTCAATCCCTAGTATACCTCTTTTAAATTCCGAAATTCGACGATATCAGTGTGGGTTTTCTTCAATTCAACAACTTCCATCAATGATAGAATTTCCAAACGAATAGTGATGATGAAAATGTTACCCATACAGCGCAAATTTTTTGATTCTCCCTGTATTTGTGGTCGTAGAGAGAGGATAGTACACAACTCGAGTTGTAATGCAATTACGCACTCGTAGAGTCACACACTCACCGCTACGTGGCTACGTGTAAAGCACTCTCCCCTTCGTGCGTAATATGCGATTTACAACTCTTGTTACGTAATATACTATCCTGGTTATTATATCTATATATATTATTGTTGGTATAACAAATTCATATGGTTATTTCTATACTGACCGGACAGTTTTTGGAGTGTATAAAAAAACAAATTCAAACTGATGACGTTATTATAATGCCTGGGCATTTTGCACCTCCTGATTTTGTGATGAATTGACCAGGTTAGCTCATTTCAACGCTAGCAAACCACAAACAGAACTAGTATCACCTTCCATCCTGTATACAGACTAGAATAGAGAGACGTATATTCCATGCACCTACATGCAGATCATGAGTCATCAAAATACTCCGAGGGTTATGTATAGAGGTGTGTTGATTCAAATAGGCCTATTTGGAAATGTAGTTCAATCATGATCTTTCGTAATAAATACTGTCTGTAAGTTCTTCGAGGAGGTGGTACATCCATTTTTCAGCTTTTCATGGGATTTTCTCTCCTCGTTTATAAAAAATAGAGTAGAGAGTAATAGAGAGGAGAGAGAATCCCATTGAAAGCTGAAAAATGAGGAGAGAAAATCCCATGAAAAGCTGAAAAATTTCGTAATAAAGTTCGTCATAAAGATCGCTTCGGCTCGTTCTGTCAAAAGATGTTCTTGCACTTGGTCGTAAACGTAATCGTATAGAAAACGTGATCTGCAATACTGATACGAAAAATAGAACAAGTTACATGGAATTGCTTCAAGAAAAATAGCAATTTCAAAAATTCAATTTAGTTACGTCGGCACGGAACTCGATGAATTCCATACGACTTGGAAACATTCCTAATATCAGGTCGAACATAAAGAATTCAACAGGAAATGTACATTGTGATATCAACATTTTCTTCCAGTGCAAACTGAATCATATCGAGTCATGTATTTCCTTTGTTACACTGGGGAAATCAACGTATTTCTCTCGAAATATAATATTTCAAATTCGGATTCCAGGATATGATTAATTAATATTGTGAATCTGACAGCATTATGTCGGTTCTTCCTGGATAACCGCGCGGATAATTCAGCTTCCATAAAAATAAATGTCGTGCATAAACTTTCATTTACTTTCGTCTCCGCTCAACCTGTTTGATGATCATTCCGTGAAACTCTACAACCCAGGAGATATTACCAGATGAAAGTTTGTTTTGAAACTATTGGTGACGTTAATTTCGATCTAGTGATGATATACACGTCACATTATTTTGCGCTTCACGCGAACTTGAAACCTTCCGAAAGCAGAACGACAAAGCACCAACGAATTAACTTCCTCGTCATTCTGCAATTTGCCCTACTCGGAGAGAATATCGTCGCCATTTTAATTTCAAAGCTGTTTGAATACGCTCCAATGAACATTGTAGTCTCGTTCTGCCTTAATTCTTCGAATCCCATTCCAATGTAGATTTGTGTTCCCTTTCCATTACCTCTCAAATTGTCTGTAAACACGTTGTGCAGTACAATAGTCGATCGTGAGATCTACATAGACAGTCGACTTAGATTCTGATGCAGCTGTATACACATCATGATATTTTCGTACGACGATGCATTTTAACAGAAATTTTCTACTTTCTCCTATGAAAACAGCGCTTCAAACATTGTTTCGTCATTCAAAAAGTAGCCCATTTCACTATGGCAACAATAAATTCGAAAGTAGAACGCAATAGTGTAGAAATATCTGAAAACGCACGCTCGCAGTGACCAATGACTGTAATATTTGTAATATCATCACATATGGTACTCACATTCAAGATTGATTTTGCATGGAAAGAGTATTCACTGAACGACTCATGCAACACAGTTGACTCTCATTTTTCAGACAGTATTCACCACAGTTGACGTTGACTCAGTTGACTCAGTTCAGCGTGAAGTTGGATACCAAAGATGATAGCTGGAATATCAGAAGGTTAGGTTAGGTTCGGTGAGGTTGTTTTTGTAATAGCCGCTACAAGGATCGTGCAAAATACCACCTCTCGCAGAATATCTCATTTTCCACACTATTGTTATGAAATATATCATTACAAGGTTGGTTTTTTTTTCAGAAAGTATCATAAAACACTCATAATATAACCTCCAATACATCGTCCACTATGTTGACACATTGTATCAGACGTTTTTTTCTAAATGTCAGTAATTCAATCTATTATAACGCTCTTCCATGTGAACTGTGAACTTTTTTTTATTTGAACTGTGAACTCATAATCTCAATTGTGAATCAATTTTGCATCACTATGTGAAATTCTATATGTCGGAAACATTCGTTGTGTTGATTGATTGCTTTGTAAATAGGTAGGTGTATAATACCCTGGGTTTCTGCCTGTTGTATCTCAAATAAACGATGAATAAAATGAATTTCACTATGTATAGGGAAGTCGAAAGTAGAACGCACTAGTGTGGAAATATTTGAGAAATGCATCCTTGCACTGATCGATCAATGTGATGATATTTCACCTGGAAATTGCACTGCTGGTATCATCACATGGTTCTCACTTTTTGGAATGATTGAATATCCCAATCTTCCGGAAAATAATTGAATCCACTACATTATTACTTCCTTCTTCGAGATGCGTCCGGTTATGTGACGTCACCCCTTCCTTTTCTTGATTTTGATCCCAGTGAATCTATTCAAGTCATTCATATCATATAGAGTTCATGAGAAAAGCTCGAAAAATACTCGAGATACATTATTCATCATTTATGACAATGACAATATAGTTGACGTTCGACTCAATGTGAGTTGAGTTGATCGAAGTTCACGAGCAACACAGTAATATTCTGTTGATATCAACGAAATTCATTCGAACGTATGATGAGTCAGAAATTCAATTTCGAAAATGAAGTTCGAAGGTTCGTACTTTATGGAAATCGGTTGTCGAAAAATAGTGTATATAATTTGAATTTCATGATACTCATAGTCGTTTCATACTAGCCATAATCGAATGTTCAGTGAACTCTTGAACGAACGAATTTTGCTGTATATATAGCAGTGTTTCAATACAACTGTTAGTACCTGCTCAATACTGAACTCTGTTCACTGTACCATCAATGTTATGTCAGTACCTGAAATCTGCGTTTTTTTATAATAGTCCAAGAGAGGAGTTGGTGATGATCAGCGGGTTATTGACTAGGGGTGGGAAAATTTATCGATAATATCGATAATAATTTGGAGAAAAACAAATCGATTCCTCAATAATATCGATAATATCGAAATCATCGATTATCTTGGGAATCATCGATTTTCTCGATAGAATCGAAATCATTGATATAATCGATTCCATTAGAAATTCCTAGAGATTCTGAAGAAATCAAAATATTAGTATTCCATTTGAAATGTGGAAGATGAGTAAGTCGGTAAAGCCAGAAATACTGAAACAATTATTTACTGTCCTAATATTCTTTTCGAACAGGCTATCAAACCTACCAAATTTCATTCCGATAGCTCCTTGAAACAAGATCAAAACAATAGTGCTAGTGTAATCTATTGATATCTGGTATATAATGAATGATTAAGAGATGGAAAAGTAAAAATTGAAAAATTCATTCATTCTGAACAGTATACAGGAATAATATCAACATAACAACAATATTCAGAAATAGATGAAACTTTCACCATCTTACAAAAACCTGGAAAATACTTTCCAATTATTGTAAATGTGAGTCTGAGAATTCAACAGCATCCATTACATAAAAATAAGATGCCTGTTTAGTGACAGAACGATTGACTGCTCTGCATGTTCAGTAGTGACAATATCGATAATATTGATAATTCCGATGATAATATTGGTGATTTCGATGATATAGGTGATATCGATGAAATCGACAATATCGATAATATTTCAGCAGCATTTGCATTTCCGAAGAACTCGCCAAGCATTAGAAGCATATCAGTTTGTTCAGAGAACGAATAACCTGCCATATTTCTTGAAATCTCAGTTGATAATCGCAGTGATAAATGACACAGAAAAACCACACGAACAAATCGACTACAACAATGTTGACTCGAATGTTGATGACATGAACGTCAAAATTGAGAACAAAATTATTCATCATGGCCTGCTAAAATATTGTTACCGATGAATCTCGCGATGAATAAAATCGATCTGCTGATATCATGTAACTACAAAAACTCAAATATCTCACGAACGTCTCAATTTTTCGTATTTGAATAGGAGTACCTTTTTCATGTAATTTTCTTCGCTCCATCGAATGCTCCTGTTTTTTCACCGAAAATGATACAGGGAAAAAAGTTTTCTACAAAAAATCATGACTCACCCTCTGAAAACACCATTTATAACAATATCAGAAATGTGGAAGTGTGACGAAAAAATGTATTTTGACAACATACATTCATGCACAAAATTTCAATCGGGTGGCTTCCATCGTTCAGAAGTTATGCGGAGAAATTATTTTAATTTTATCAACTTCAGAAGGATATATCTCCCTTAATATGCATTTTGGGCCATGAGTTTAATCATCAAACTACACTTATTTTTCAATGGTCTATCACCCCCAGAAAGCTCGGTACACATTTTTGACTCACCCTGTATATACATAAGCCAAATCAGATATGAGGTATGATCATCATTTCAGATAATGATTATTCCTTCTTGTAACTCGGAATTCCAAAATACAACTCGGAAAATAAAAAAAAAGTTGGTGGCCTCTCTACGCATTTTCAATATATCACTATTCCATGTGCTAACACCCTGTTGAATGCTCCCAAACACCCTGTATAGATATAATCAGAGTACCCAATCCACCGACCCATGCATCATTACAGCATCGTAAACAAGTAAACTTTCTCCATGAAAAGATAGCATTGTTATCTGGCAATGCCAGTTACACCCTCGAAAAACTTCAGCTGTAATTTTTTCGTTCGCATCGTATTCTTCCGTATCCACGATCCGGTTGCAAAATGAAAACTCCAATAAAACTTTATGAGAGAACATTCGATACACTTGCCTACCGAGTCGTCCGAATCATGTCTCGTTGATGACGAGGGAGAGGTTTATTGGGGTGAAGGGTGGAAACGGAGGATTATATTTACTCATGGTGGAAGAGGAGACGGTCGGAGTGGTTTCGAATCCGATCCTCATTAAAATTACTCAAAATAAGAGTGAATTGAGGAGGGCGTCACTAATTATTGCTGGTTGTTCTCCGATATGAGATTTCATTCACGAACATATGTGTAATTCATTTTTCAGCTTTTGATGGGATTTTCTCTCCTCGTTTCTGAAAAATAGAGTAGAAGTTATTAAAAATTATTGCAATATATTTGTAGTAAGGACAAATTTAGGATCTGTCCCAAAATGTCACTGCGCTTGAAATTAAACCTTTAGATACCTAAAAGAGAAATTCTCTATTGGTCAATGACACCTTGTTTTTGAAAAAATTTTTTGGAAATACAAATATATTTAATAATAATAAAACCTCTACTTATCTTGGTGGACGTTTTGGGAACGAATTTGCTCCCGTTCTCAACACAATTGAAATATTTTTCTTCGTAAACTTTTTTCGATGTTTCCGATTTTGACACTGAAAAGTGACAATTTGGCTGACGGAGGAATTCTGGTAACAAAGTGTTTTCATTAATTGATATCGAATTTTCCATTTTCATTTCCAATTTTCAGAAGTGGGTGCCAAGTTCTATCTATATCAACTGAACAAGAAGCAATATTATTGTCTCCGTTCAGGAGAATGCAAGCAGACTCTTTGATTTTCCGTTTCTGGTTGTTGTCTTCTTTTCCTATGATCCTAATATTACTCCAATCGGCCATATGTTGTCCATTCTTAGTAGGGATATGCTCAGCTAATTTTGACTTGTCAGTATATCTTTTTTTTATATTGTTCTTTTTCTTCTTCTTTCTTTTTTAGAAACGAGGAGAGAAAATCCCATCAAAAGCTGAAAAATGAATGTACCACCTCCTCGAAGAACTCACAGACAGTATATGTGTAATGCTCGGAAAAATGAACGAAGATTGATTATGAAAAAAAAAGATTTCCAAACATGACAAATACACACATGTATCCATCTCTGAACTAACATCAATGATCAGAACGAATGCTAACCAACTGAATCTCTATACGGTGTCGAACAACCAAATGGAATAAATTCGATAACGAATAAATGAGAGCGTGTTGAGGAAAACGCTTGGACACGTCGATTTGTATTTTCTTTCCCAAAAAAAAGATATTTATATAGGTTGTCCCATGTGACATCGGCCGATACCAACTTCCTCATTCTAAATACAACCCCCTGTATATTATTATTCTCTTTGGTGCTCCAGAAATTCTAAACATAATTTATGTACAATGTACCATACCTATCTTCAACTGTTTTGGAAATATTAAGTGTTTTCAGATGTATCACAAAAAATAAACATTGAAAAAACAAAATAATTTCATTTCACAAATAATGTGAAAAAAACATCAATTTGGATGTAAGAGATGTTCGAAATGTTCGCCGAAATAAACAAAACTGTTTTTGTATATTTTTTTATTTCATATCAGTAAAATAAACGCATTGATGGTTCTTCCTTATTTTCTCAATATTACGAGTACCTCAGTTCCCCCTCAGTCTGACAGTTTTATTCGAGCATTGCATTCATCGAGATAGCTTCGAGAGCCAAAAAAAATACAAATGTTGCATTCATCGTAAAAATCACCTAGAGATCACTTTCATCATAAGGTTTGCTATGGACATGTTTGGCAACAAAAAAAAATTACCATCATTCGATGGTACCTACTGGCATGAATCATTCTTCTGTACTCGTAATTTGAACGACATTCATGTGCCAAGAGTGAAATTATCAAATACGAGAAATCCTTCGTATGATATTCACCCCAGAATGTCAAATCTAGCGTATCTTGTAAAAGATTCAGACATAAATTGTTGATACATATAAAAGAACTAAATTAGGACTATATTTTTTTTCCTTCTCGTGATATTATTCTCATTCCCTCAGATTCGTAACCTAGGCTACTTTTCAATCATGTAGGAGGAATGAATTGATTGTTATACTTTTCCGCTTCTCTTTGTTTTTATTAGGACTATCTATTTGTAATGATGTTATATTCATATTAACCTACTTTGCTGTTCAATCATTTAAGTTGAATCAATACATTGTTTTACTTTTTTCTTCTATTGTTGTAAAGGGTGTTCCGATGATCATGTTACAAACTTCTAGGGTAGATGAAACACACGAAAATGAGAAAAAAAGTTCATGTGAACATGGGTCCGGAAACGCTTCTTCAGGGAGCTAGGGCCCTTCGAAGATGACCTTCAAAAACTACTTTTCGTTTTATAGCTTCGGTACTACTGCAGCTATCGCAACCAATTTTGGGACATGAAATCTAGTTCGTGAGTTCATCAATTTGAGCCTTCCGGATTTTGTCACCTTCAACCAGGGGCGTATAAACCAGGGGGGTATTTGGGCAAATTTGACCCTACTCCTCTTAGGCTTCAATTTCGCACCATTTTTATATCTGATTATGATTCTCCAATGCCTTCTATATAAAAAAGGTACTCTTGTAAAAAAAGCTATCTGTCACCGTTTCCTCCGAAAATGGCTAAATCCAATCAATAATAAATTATTGGTCTTGAACCAATTATTACGTTGAAATATGAAAATGAGGTTCAGTGCAGATAGTGAGCATTATCAGTTAGTTGAATCTCCTTCTTCAATGAAAATAAATTAGATTAGAGAAATTTATTGCCTTTTCGAAATTGGGGGTATAAAAAGTAAAAGGGAACGTATACAAAATATTTAAAAAAAAAACATTCAAACCTACACAAGCAAAACTAATAATAAATTTGCAATGAATTTCATGTCCCAAAATTGGTTGCGATAGCTGCAGTAGTACCGAAGCTATAAAACGAAAAGTAGTTTTTGGAGGTCATCTTCGAAGGGCCCTAGCTCCCTGAAGAAGCGTTTCCGGACCCATGTTCACATGAACTTTTTTTCTTATTTTCGTGTGTTCAGCTACCCTAGAAGTTTGTAACATGATCACCGGAACACCCTGTATATACATATTAGCGCTATTGTATAGTAGGGAAACCTACTCAAATAAATATTTCTTCTTCTCCTTCTTCGTTAGGCGGGAAAAAGGTGTTGAGTCCTCGGACTTCTACCATCATCTTTTTCATTATTGACAAAAAATATTATTGTTACTTCACCACGGTGAGACTAAGCCTGAATTCCGTGAAGAGATTTTTTTTCGCACCTACCGAGAAGAGAGGTCACGCATTTTTTTGACTCAACTGACTGACCGAAAACTGCCGGGGACAGAAAGTTGTGTTTTCAAGTACTGTCGCACGATATTTTCGTTTCCGCAATTAATCGATGAATAGCAGAATAGTGTTCGGTATTCTCCTCCCGTGGGTAATATAGTCAGTCAGTCAGTCAGTTAGGCAGGAGGCGAAAGGCCTGTTTGACGATTCGATCCATTAAAAAGTGTGATTATCTCACTACCATCCCATATTTCATGAACACTAGTGTCTATTTGGAATGTCCGAATACAAAATGAATAAATACCCAAAAAACTACGACAATATTCAGAATAGTCTAAATACGTATCGCGGCAACTAAGTTGCCATCCTAAGTATACCTGAGAAGTGGAAATGATTAGTATCTTTCAAGATATTCTCCAGAAATAACCATCGAGAGTGATTGTCCGTATCCATGTCAGCCTATTAATACATAAACAAATATCATGGTTTGTTGAACCATTGCAATCCAGCGAACAACTTAACAAGTCAATGATAGTCAAGTCAGCAAATCGAATAATCGAGGGTATGGAATAGGACCTGGGTCTTGGTTCATCAATTGGTTCTTATCAAGATGAATGAAAATACTTCCCAAACTATTTAGTTCTCGATTGTTCGTCACATGTTTGGAACGTTTCATATTATCTGAAGTTATTGGATGACTAGTCTCAAAAATATGTTTTGCAACGTTGGATCTGTCGAACCGATTGTACCTGAAATGAGCGATATGTTCTTTGAATCTTGTTCCGATGTTCAGACGAGTTTCTCAAATATATTTCAGATCACATTCATCGCAATGTATTCCATATATCCCTGATGTTTTATTCACATTGACTTCGTCTTTAGGGTAAACCAATAAATCATGAATCATATTTTTTGGTAGTAAAAGCTACATTTAGACCTTGCGTTCTGAAAATATTCGAATTGTGTTCAATATTATTCAATGAATTAACTATAAAATGATATGATTCGATCTTTTTTGAATCTATTCACAATTATATGCTAACAGGACAACACCATGTCGGAAAGAGTTTCGAAATTCTTCCTTGACTTAATGGACTGAACCGGTTGAACTAACTAGGATTATTTACTGATTTTCAATACTCGAACGACAAGTAAAAATGGGTATCTTTGTGTTAACACACCTATGGATTGATAAACTGAAATAAATTTTGAGTGAATCATTTCACAATATCACCTCGATCCGAACTAAAATAACTGCCAAAGGCACTTCAAAATGTGTTACTACTACTATTATTACTTTTTTCAGCTTTTGATGGGATTTCTCTCCTCGTTCCTAAAAAATAGAGTAGAAGTTATTTAAAAATTATTGCAATATATTTGTAGTAAGGACAGATTTAGGATCTGATTTTTTAATGATGTCCTCATTAAAAAATCAGATAACAATTTGATAACAAGTGTATATCGTAAAAATACACACACCGACAGATACCTAAATTTTCAATCGAATCATCATACAAGTATAAAGAAAGGAATAATCAAATCACTTCATGATAGAGCCAAATCCATATCATCGAACCACCAAATTTTCAATGCCGAAATGAACCATATAAAAGATGTTCTACAACTCAACACTTATCCGAAACATTTCATTGACAAAACAATACACCAAATTGAGAACAGACAAAATATACAACAAACGCAAAGACAACCAACACTGATAACAAATGTAATCCCATACATTCCCGGAATATCTGAAAAAATTAAACGTGTTGGTGACAAGTTTCGAGTGAAAACAGTGTTCAAGACAGAAAATACAATGAGATCGATTTTGACTCATACAAAACCGAGAAATGAAAAACAGTCATCAAAAAATTGTATATACAGTATACCATGTGTTTGTGGAAAATATTATACCTGTGAAACCAGCAGGCCTCTATCAGTAAGGATGAAAGAGCATAAGAACAATATAAAGAGAAGATATACTGACAAGTCAAAATTAGCTGAGCATATCCTTACTGAGAATGGGCAACATATGGCCGATTGGAGTAATATTAAGATCATAGGAAAAGAAGACAACAACCAAAAACGGAAAATCAAAGAGTCTGCTTGCATTCTCCTGAACGGAGACAATAATATTGCTTCTTGTTCAGTTGATATAGATAGAACTTGGCATCCACTTCTGAAACTTGAATATGAAAATGGAGAATTCGATATCAATTAATGAAAACACCTTGTAACCAGAATTCCTCCGTCTGCCAAATTGTCACTTTTCAGTGTCAAAATCGGAAACATCGAAAAAAGTTTACGAAGAAAAATATTTCAATTGTGTTGAGAACGGGAGCAGATTCGTTCCCGAAATGTCCACCAAGATAAGTAGAGGTTTTATTCTTATTAAATATATTTGTATTTCCAAATTTAAAAAAAAAACAAGGTGTCACTGACCAATAGAAAATTTCTCTTTTAGGTATCTAAAGGTTTAATTTCAAGCGCAGTGACATTTTGGGACAGATCCTGAATCTGTCCTTACTACAAATATATTGAAATAATTTTTGATAACTCCTACTCTATTTTCTAGAAACGAGGAGAGAAAATCCCATCAAAAGCTGAAAAAAGAATGTACCACCTCCTCGAAGAACTTACAGACAGTATTTACTATTATTACATCACTAATAACCAATCAGACTTAATGCGAAAATTCCTCATTTGTCAAGACACACGTATCGACTAAATTGGTATGTCATGAACTCATAGTTTCTGATAGAGATAGCAATACCCTCACCAATACTCTAGAAGCGTTGATTGAAATGAACATCGGAATAAGAAAATCAACGTTACTGTCAATTTTGTCGTCTCGGATAGCTGACACAATTCTTTGATTTATCTTCAAGAATATTATCGAACGATGTTGGTCGATTACACGACTGGGTGCACTGATATTAGTGAACATTCACTAGTCCCAACAAATGCGAACGAAGAGGATGGTTTTCGGTAGTGAACATGGACCGGTCCGCTCAAACAAGAGAAGGCCATTTCGATGTAGGATTGTTAAAATTGACGAATGATGGATATTGACAATTTCCACTTTCTCTTCATTTTATATTGTTATGGCTTGAACAGTTGATGTATTTCAAATTTATTGAGAAATAGTCGTGCTGAAAGCTAATATTTTTTTTTTTTTATCTGTGGACAACACGAAAGGGAAACCTATGATGTTCGAGGAACATCGTGTTAGCCAGCGGTGGAATTTTGGGAAAGAAGGAAGGTATTGGAATTTTTCTTGAATGTTTGGAGGTTGTAAGCATCAGGAAAGACTTCACTAGGCAAATAATTCCACAACTTTGCCGTTCTATTGATGAATGATGCTTGGTATAGCGATGTTCGACAGGTCTCGAGCCTGACAGTGTAGGGGTGACCAGCTTGAGCTCGTCTGGTTTGTCTACTAGGAATCGCGCGTGGTGGCATAATAGATGATATTTCCGTTGAGCACCGACCGTGAAAGTACCTATAAAAAAGGCAGAGATCGCCGACCTTTCTACGATGATCTAGAGAGGTCAATGATTTGGTGAGTGTTGTGTCATCGACTAGGCGAATAGCTCTCTTCTGAATTGAATCTAAGAGCTTAAGCGTATGTTTGGGGGCTGAGCTCCAAACATGTGAGCAGTACTCCAGGACAGGTCGAATTTGTGCTTTGTAGATCATAAGCAGTTGCTGGGATGTGAAGTATCTCTTCGCACGGAAAAGAAAACCGAGTTTTTGTGAAGCAGTCTTCGCAATGGACCTCACATGATCGTCCCATGAGAGAGCACTGTTGGTGGTGACACCCAGCAAGGATATTGACGACCTCATAGGAACAGTGGTACCCGACATCATCAAATTGGGCATTGTGTGATCAGCCTTCTTGGTGAACATACAAGCTTGAGTTTTAGTTGCATTGAACTGTACTAGATTCTCAGATCCTCATTTCAGAATTCTTGTCAGATCCTCATTTAAAGCATCAACCTGTCTTCGCCTTGCACCTCTGGCCTCATTGGATGATATAGGGGCTCTAGAATAAAAGGCGGAATGAAGTGTACTATCATACGCAAAGCTATGAACTGGGCTAGAGGTCACATTCAACAAATCATTGATGTGGAGCAAAAACAAAGTTGGTGCCAAGACAGAGCCTTGTGGAACACCAGCATTGATCGTCATTGTATCAGACGAGACCCCGTCTACCACCACGTAGAGTGATCTATCTGCAAGAAAACTCGATAGTAAAAGACACAGTTGGGGCGGCAAACCATATGACGGAAGTTTCGCTAGGAGGCCTTGGTGCCAAACTCGGTCGAATGCTTTGGAGATATCCAAGGCTACAGCCAGAGACTCCCCATGTTTCTCTATTGACACCTGCCACTTATGTGTCAATATATTACATCAACAACAATATCCGTGACTTCGAATGTGTTGTTGTGGTCATGATCAAGTTCGTATCATTGTGAAATCTCTTACTGTATTATTGGACTCGAATCAGCTATAGTTTCCTGGTTATTATTCATATTCATTCGTCATCGCCGAATGAAAACAACCACCATATGAAATACGTTATTGGATATTTTGGTATCAATTTTGTTTTCAGGTGTTTTGACAGAGCGTTGATATGAGCTATCCTCATTGGTTCATCACAAAATTAGGAGGTGTCAAATATCGATACGTAAAATAATTAGGCCACCTGCAAATGGGTTGAATGAATGGGAAAATAGATCGCGTTAGCCAACTTTCAGAACGAATATGCCGTTTTATGTTGTTTTCATACAGTGTGGAACAGCCACATGGAATAAATCCGGGTGTGTTGTATTTTTGAATACGCATTTTTTTTTCGAAAGAATCAAATTGTGTCATGGAACACCCTGTATTCCATTCCATTTCTGAATTGGCACTGAAGAGTTGATTTCATCGATACACCAGACTTGGGGTCTAGCGGAAATGATTACAGAGATATAGGGTGTAAAAATTCGAGATTTTCTAATTTTGGCATTTTTTTGTGTCGAAACCATTCATTATTGGTCAGAACGGCTTACATGTCTCTCAACTTTTGATTTACTACCTACTGTCATTTGATTGAAACGAATGTAGGGTGGTAAAGAATTCCGAATCATCAGATCAAAAATGGAATGAAATACAGGGTGTTCCATTCGAAATGAGAAAGCTGGTATTGGCCACTGTCACATGACACACTCTATATAATTCAATTTTCTTGAAAAAAATGCGTATTCGAGAATACAAATTGACGTGTCCAAGCGTTTTTCCCAACACACCCCTTCATTTATTTGTTGTCGAATTTATTCCATTTGGCTGTTCCACACTGTATATAACATCATCATGCGAAGGTGGTTCCAGTTGGAAATTCGATTGATATTCACACCCCCATATGATCATTGATCGATCGATGATCGAGTGATCTGACACAATTATCATTGATAGTATAGGTAGTTTATCTCGTCAAGCAAAACTCTCCTACCACTCTCATCAAGGTTGAACGAATCTGAAATGAAGTGCAGGTGACGGTCGCATAGCCGACCCATATACATCGCATCGTTTGAAAATTGGATCTAAATAGGGTCCAATATCGAGTTGAGGCTGTGTTACGAAAAAAACGCAACTTCAATCCGATCTCGGGGAATAAATCTTTCAGTCAGGTCGTTAACTTAACCTCTCTCGCGTTGCCGATGGCATATCCAGCAGAAAAAAGTCCTGGGGAAATACAACGACCGTCCGCAGCAGAAACAAAAATAAATCCCGGCCTGAGTTAGGTATGAGAATAAGGCGGCTATAAATCGTATTTCGTTCTCCTTAAGACGCAAACAATGAGCTCGAATTTGGAGATTTGCGGTTTGAATAGAGGGAACCCAGAAAGTATGGAGGGAAGGCAACTATATTTGAATTGGATCTTTACATTTCATTCGGAATGAGAGACATTGATATGAAGGAAATAGTACCGGTTGACATCCGGGCATTCCGTATTGTTGTTCAGCAAAATGAAACGCGTTATCAATTTACAAGCTCATCGAACATTCTCCGAAACTCAAAAAGACGTATATTTTCATGATAAATATATAGAGGTGAGTGAATTTATAATTATTATATACAGTAACAAGTAACGTTTTGTAAAACTCACAGTAACTGTTTCCACCAGCTGATACATCAATGATAATATCAATATGCATAATAATAATGATGGAGCATTCATTGCTCAACAGAAACCATTTACAAGGCAATTTGATAGTGAAGATAATGAATTACGAAATATTAATAGTGTAACGACAAACAAGATAATTGACGAAAGATGATACGAAGGATGAACATGAATGATAGAGTAGTGTGCAAGGTTGGTTCCTAGATTTCTTATTGATATGCTTGGGCTTCACGTCAATCGCAGCTTTAGAAGTAATATTTGTTTGTGCTCTTTCGCACTTGAGAGTGGTAATCGATCTAGATTCTAATCTCGGCGCATGAAAGTAAATTCGAGATATTAGCACTGGTGAGTCAATTTCACCTTCCAAGAGCTTGAGCAGGAATATAATGATAATGATGATAATAATAATGACATATTCATTGAGCAGTACTAAAGAATAACAGATACAACACAAAAGGTGGGAATTTGGCTGCAGCCGTTCTTCCATTGCCCCTGACTTTCACGAAAAAATGAATTATATATACAGGGTGTCCCAAGGAAAACTTTCCACACGGATTTAATGGGAAATGACAAATTATTTTCGGAAACGCTGAAACACGTCGATTTTGATTTCTAGGGGGACACATGTCAGTGATGAATTTAGTTACGCAACTTCATCCCCCTGACAGGGGCAGCTACCCCATTGCGAATCATTATAGGGAACTTGGGTCGAGTGATGAATTATCTGAATGCTCTCTTCATTCTCTATCCAAACGTTTATTATTCTTTCAAAATCGAATGACAGGTACTTGAGATTAGTGTGGTAATAGGTTTAATTTAAATAATCAATATCGTACCTGTTCTTATCGAAATTCGATTCATTAATTGCTCGAAATGAGCCCCTCCTACCTCCATACAATGATAAAGTCTACTTTCGGAACTATTACGAACGTTTTCCAATACTTCTGGAGTTATGCTGCCGCACTCGTTTACAATTCGACCACGTAGATCCTCTAGTGACTCTGGCGGAGTGGCAAAAACTTTGCTTTTGAGATGCCCCCATAAAAAATAATCCAACGGGTTGAGGTCCGGTGATCTAGGTGGCCACTCAATTGGTCCTCGTCGCCCTATCCAATGATTGGTTTATCGTTCATCCAGAAAGTTTCTAACCGCTACTGCATAGTGAGGTGGTGCTCCATCTTGTTGAAAATGGAGGTTGTCTGCCGAATAATCTCCATCGTTTTCGATAATATCCATTATCATGGGATTGATGGCATTCTCAAGAAGATGTAAATACATTTGTCTATTCAAATTATCATCTATAAAAAGTAGTCCAATAATATTTTTGCCAAAAATACCACACCAAACAATTAATAGTCCCAGCCTGGCTACTCACTTTGTTTTGACTTATTTTGTTTTTATTTTTCGTGGGGTGACAGGGTTCCCTGACCGGATGGGATGTTGCTATTGTCTATCTGTCCACTCATTGAGTCTTGAAATAGTTAATAGATTTAATTTGAATAAGAACAGGTAAGATATTGACTAATTACATCGAACCTGTCAACAACACTTATTTCAATTACCAATCATTCGATTTTGAAAGAATTATACACGTTTGGATAGAGAATAAAGAGAGCTCGACCCACGTTCCATATAATGATTCGCAAGGGGGTAGCAGCCCCCGTCCGGGGGATGAAGTTGCTCGACTAAATCCATTACTTACATGTGTCCCCCTAGAAATTAAAATCGACCTGTTTTAGCGTTTCCGAAAATAATTTGTCATTTCCCAGTAAATCCGGGTGGAAAGTTTTCGTTGGGACACCCGGTATAATAAAGTATATGAGACAAATAACAATAAGGAAAACAAACAGTGATTCAGCTTTGTTCACTGAGTAATACTTCTTTCAGTTCTTTCCTGGATGTAGGAGATGATATATTTATATTCATCAATCTTATGTGACTATATAATAGCCAGGTGCATTATATGAGAAGCTGCATTCAAACTTCTTTGTGAAATGCTGAGGAATTGTAAATTTATCAACCCTGACATCAATATCGTGTACCAAGGATCTCCTTATCGATTAATTATGTAGGTAAATTGTAAATTTGATTTGATTTGATTTTTGTTACGTGGGCCCTGTATGGAATATTGCTTGCGAATCGAACAGTCATTTTGTGTTTTTTTAAGTTTTCTCCAATTGAGACATTTCAATAATAATAATGATGATAATGAATGCTTGCTGTCTGCTTCTTTCTTGAGAGAGAAATCTTCATTCTAGAAACGACTTGTTTATTGCATAAATACAGAAGTAACTTTCTTCTCACTGATGTAGAGAGGCCTACTCGGCAAGAAAAAAAACTTGCTACCCCAATTCCTAGTTCATCCTTGACAAGGGAATATCTGATTTACAAGAGTAAGCAGGTGTACAATCATTCACCAACGGAAATTACAAGTATAAATGATATGAAGCACTTCAAAAATAACGTTGAAGAACTTCTCAAAGGGAAATGTTTTTATACCCTAGAGGAATACTATGCTTATAGGTTCTAGTCATTCCATGAGAAGGGAACTGTGGTATATTTTCTTGTTTTTCGTAATTGTATACCTATATATTGTTGGTCAGCCACGTCAATACGAAAATGTGTTTCGTCTTTTAAATTATTATTCTATTTTATTTGAAAATTCATTTCTTACAACAGGTATATATATTGTTGGGTAAACTTCTATTTTATTTTAGACGATGAAGCATATTTGATTTGATTTCATTTGATACAAAATCAAATCTACGTAGTAGGTTCATGTGATCACAACTCATTTCAGGATAAAGTTAAATCACCCTTGAAGCATATAAACTTCAAGAATATTTTCTGAACTCTCTCGATTGTTGTTGAGGATTGTATATGAATAGGATTCTATATCGATGATCCATATGCAAGTTTCCATATCCATCCATATTAGTGGATGAATAATATTCCGAGATACAGCTCGGAATTCAGTAATATTCCGAGTTGCAACTCGAGCGGAAAATGAAATTGAAATGATATTGGCCCTTCGCTTCCGTGAAAATCCCACACGTAAACTAGAAAAATATATGTGAAATGACATTGAAGGAGCATATCCTGCATTTGCGTCTCGAAATTTTAATTTCATCAGAGAGTATAGGAAACACCCTGTCGCGAACAAATCTACAGTCTTACCCTGCGAAGTTCCAAGGGTAGGGGATCTAATAGGTTCGGTAATTCGTTTCGCAGAAGTTCCAAATGATTTTCGCCATTTAGTCGAGGTGGTAGAATAACAGGACCAAGTTTGAAAGTGCCTATGATTCCTGCCCACACATTGACCTTAAACTCGTGCTGATAATGGGTTACTTCAGTCGCATGGGGATTTTCTTCAGCATGGACATGTTCATTGTGCAAATTAGTAATGCCACTCCGCGTGAAACAGGCTTCATCTATTAATAAAATTCTTCGTGTAAAGTTCCTATCTTGATTTCTGTGTTCTTGGATGAACCCGCTAGGCGTGTTTCAAAATCATGAGGTAAAAGATCTCGTACCCGTTGAACATGAAATGGATGCAGTAGTTGTTTTCTGGTCGTCCTATTTACAGTATTTTTACATACCCCTAGCTCAGGCGCAAACCTACCCGTTTCACGAAGACGTCTTCCAACTGCCGCGAAGGTTTCATGGTTTGGTAAGCGACGATTAGGAAATATTTCACTGTATACTCTGCAAGATTCTTAACCATTTCCCTGGCAATATCCAAAAACCAATAACATATCGGTTATTTCTTCGTTGGTATACATTGCGGCCATGACAAAAAGAACTTTATTATTTGTTTGACAATTGTCTTGACTTGTTTTTTAGATTCTATTCGACCCAAGTCAGTTTTTAGTGACGTTATTTTAATTCACCGCCTACGCTTCAAATGTGTTTATGATTACAATAATTTAGACCTGGCCATTTACAAAGTGAACTTTTAAAATCCAGATATCTCAAAAACAGCTACTCAAATCAACTCAACTCAAATCAAATTTTTAATGTGAAAGACGTTGGACAATCCGAATTTTCATTTGAAAATTAAATATGGGGTGACTCAAAGAAGTTATTACGTTTTAAATGTGTGCATGGTTCCGCAGGTGGCACCCTCATAACTTTACAATAAAAATGATAGCAGATTCTAATTTCTCAACTAGCAAAACCCTTCCGAGCCGAATATTGTGACAATACACCAATTATTGAAAAAAATATTTATAAAAAATGAAAATCAAATCGAACTTTTGACACTCTGTATCTCTGAAATCATCCACTTTTGGACTGAGGTACGTTGAGTTAGATCGTCATATTTACGCCTCAGGAACTTGTGGTAGCTTTTATTCCGCACCTTTCAGGGACACCCTGTATAACCGTGACACCTATATATGATTCCGACATTTTATTCTAAAACGTCAGAGTGGCCGACACGGACGAACCTTTCTCGAGGGTCGATCCACTCGGCATTCCAAAGGTCACTCAGATTGCTGCTAATATTCGGATTTGCGGAATTCGCCAGGGATTGCGACTGGCAGTTCCAGGATATTGTGGCCTTGCGGTCGTCTGGATGGCACGGTGCTCCTGCCTACTCGGCGACAAACTGTCCGATCGAGGGATTCCAGGATTCGACATACAGAACGTCTGGTCGGTTAGATATGATGTATATACCGGGTGTCCCAACGAAAACTCTCCACCTGGATTCACTGGGAAATGACGAATTATTTTCGGAAACGCTGAGACACGTCGATTTTGATTTCTAGGGGGAAACATGTTAGTAATGGATTTAGTCGAGCAACTTCATCCCCCGGACGGGGGCGGCTACCCCCATGCGAATCATCATAGGGAACGTGGGTCGAGTGATACATCATCTGAAAGCTCTCTTTATTCTCTATCCAAACATTTATAATTTCTTCAAAATCGAATGAATGGTAATTGAAATCAGTGTTGTTGACAGGTTCAATGTACTAAGTCAATTATCTCACCTGTTCTTATTAAAATTCAATTTAAAACTATTTTGTGACTCAATGAGTGGACAGATAGACAATGGCAACATCCCATCCGGTCAGGGAACCCAGTCACCCCACGAAAAACGAAAACAAATTAGTCAATTAGTCAGGCTGGGACTGGTAGTGGTATTTTTGGCAAACATATTATTGGACCACTTTTTATAGATGCTAATTTGAATGGACAAATGTATTTACATCTTCTTGAGAATGCCATCGATCCCATGATAACGGATATTATCGAAAACGATGGAGATTTTTCGGCAGACAACCTCCATTTTCAACAAGATGGAGCACCACCTCACTATGCTTTATGGATAGGGTGACGAGGACCAATTGAGTGGCCAGCTAGATCACCGGACCTAAACCCGTTGGATTATTTCGTATGGGGGCATCTCAAAAGCAAAGTTTTTGCCACTCCTCCAGAGTCACTAGAGGATCTACGTGGTCGAATTATAGTTTCGAAAGTAGACTTTATCATTGTATGGAGGTAGGAGGGGCTCATTTCGAGCAATTAATAAATTCAATTTTGATAAGAACAGGTACGATATTGATTATTTGAATTAAACCTATTACCACACTAATCTCAAGTACCAGTCATTCGATTTTGAAAAAATAATAAACGTTTGGATAAGGAATGAAGATGATGTATCACTCGACCCAAGTTCCCTATGATGATTCGCAATGGGGTAGCCGCCCCTGTCAGTGGGATGGAGTTGCGTGACTAAATTCATCACTGACATGTGTCCCCCTAGAAATCAAAATCGACGTGTTTCAGCGTTTCCGAAAATAATTTGTCATTTCCCAGTAAATCCGTGTAGAGAGTTTTCGTTGGGACACCCTGTATATTCTCTACTCGATGGAGTTCAGAGAGAGGAAGAGAAGAATTGGAACGACCATGAGACAGAGACGAAGCGTTCAAAAATCAGCTGACTGCTAAGCATTTTGATGTGTCATGCCATTGTATTGGGAAACACGACATGTACGACAGATATTTTCACCTGAATCGAGTTAATAGTATAAGATTATTCACTCAAATGTATGTTTATCGAAGTTTATATAGTGTGGAACAGCCAAATGGAATGAATTCGACAACGAATGAATGGGGGTGTGTTGTGGAAAACGATTGGACACGTTAATTTGTATTTTTGAATACGCATTTTCTTCAAAAGAATTAAATTGTATCATGTGACAGTAACCAATACCAACTTTCTTATTTCAAATGGAACACCCTGTATTTCATTCCATTTTTGAATTCTCACTGAAGAGTTGATTTCATCGATACACCACACTTATGGTCTAGCGGAAATGATTACAGAGATATAGGGTGTGAAAAATCGAGATTTCTCAACTTCAGGATTTTTTTTGTGTCGAAACTATCCATTATTGGTCAAAACAGCTCACATGTCCCTCAACTTTCGATTAACTACCTACTGTCATTTGATTGAAACGAATATAGGTTGGTGAAGAATTCAGAATAATCAGATCATCCTGTATCGGTCCCAAAGAAATGTAACTAGATAGTATATCGAAAATTGAGATAGAGACATCTGGTCTTTCCTGATGCTCACAACCTCCAAACTTCCGAGGAAAATTCCAACACCTTCCTTCTCTCCCAAAATTCCACCGCTGGCTAACACGATGTTCCTGTTGTCCACAGATAAAAAAAAATTTGTGAGTCGTTTCGACCAATAATGCATAGTTTTCACACAAAGAATGCATTACGTTGAAAAATCTCGATTTTCCACACTCAATATCTCTGTAATCATTTCCGCTAGAAGTGTGGTGTATCGATAAAATCAACTCTTCAGTGAGAATATGAAAATGGAATGAAAAACAGGGTGTTCCATTTGAAATGAGAAAGTTGATATTGGCCACTGTCACATGACACACTCTATATAATCTATTTTTCTTGAAAAAAATGCGTATCCAAAAGTACAAATTGCCGTTTCTCCCAAAACACCCTCATTTACTTGTTGTCGAATTCATTCCATTTGGCTCTTTCAACATAAGTAAGTTGAAACAAAGAACTCGGTTTCACTTATTGTTTGAATATTGAAAATTGGTAAATGATCCTTGTTCTTTCGGCCGGTCCAGCTCATCAAGTCATGGAATGATTTTAAAACTTTGTTGTTAGAGATTTTGTTGTCCTGTTCAGCCTATGGCTGTACTGATGTATTCAAAGAAGATCAGAAGATATCATCTCATAGTTGAGTTATTGAATAATGCTGAACAAAATTCAAATAGACCCTGGTTCGCGCTTAGAGGAAGGCGGGGAAAACCAACCAATGACAACAGCAAACAAGAGAGAGGCAACCATCGCAGTGATCTGATGAAATGGACGTAACTTCTTAAATTCAACTCATTATACAAATATTCAGCCCCATATTCAGCTATCCAGCTTCCCGAAGTTGTGTGAGATATTCTTTCTCGTTCCCAAACCCAATGTATAAGACGTCAACGGAGTTCTTCACTCTACGATTTTCTTGTTCAAATTGGCTGGTTAAATTTGGTCCATAAAGATGATCGACTCATGCTCGAGTAGTCTTGTCAGCACGATTCGTAACAATATCAGGAAGGCTTTGATAGTGAACATACCTCATCAGAATATCGCAGTAGGTATTGGCTCGTTTTTGAAACATTTTTGAGTTCCGTTCTGTATTCTCCAAAATGTTCTCGTTGTGATCTCATAATGAGAGGTGGTGCCACGTCATAAATCATGAAACACAATGATAGTGAGTCGCAATCCCTCAACTTACATAATGGTGTACCCCAGGGATCGATCTTGGGCCACTTTCATTTCCCATTTATACTGCCGACCTATCAAATTGCCTGTCCAACTGTGAATGTCACTTCTACGCCGATGATAGTCAATTATATTCTGGTTTCTATCCTGAAGACACCTATTTAGCAAACTACTTCTTCAACAGAGATTTACAAAGGATCATCAACTGCTCAAAGCAACATAATCTCCATATGAGCCCCACAAAATCTACCTACTTATTGTTTGGCAATGAATCTCGAATTGATCGGGTTGAAAATGAAATCAACATAATCGTAGAGGGTGTAACTTTAACACTTGTATCAGCTACCGAAAACTTAGGTCTGATTATTGATTCTAATTCGAAATTCACGGAACACGTCAGTAAATCTATTCAACGTGCATTCGGATGTCTCAAACTGCTATACTCTAATCGAAAATTACTCCATCAAAATTTGAAGAAACACCCCTGTGATCAGCTGGTTTTATCGAATTTTAACTATTGCGATATAGTTCATGGTCCGTGTATCGATTCCTTCGACTGTTATCGAATCCAAAAAATGCAAAGCAACTGCACTAGACTGATTTGGGGCTTGCGGAGATATGATCACATATCTGATTATATATCCTCACTTGGCTAGCTATACATGAATAAGCGTCGTCTTCTGCATTCCGCTACTGCCTTCTTTAAGATCATGAGAATGAGAAAATGAGACAATGAGAAACGTCCTTACTACCTCTATAGAAAAGTAAAATTTCGTCAGCAATTGCATGATCTCAATATAAGGAACCACACTACTGTGAACATCCCTCGCCACTCCACTACCAAATTCGGAGCATCATTTTCCTACCAATTACCACTGATTTTTAATGCTTTAGATGATGATGTGAAAATTTTGAGTTTGAATTCCTTCAAAGCAGAACTGAAAACTAAAATTCTTGTTGAACGAAGAACGTAATAATTGATTCATTTATCAATTCTACATTCAATATTTACGCAAATATTTAGTAATTCATGAAAAAACTGGAAACGAAGAAATATATTAATGATATCAATTAGATCTATTTCTTTATTAAGTTAAGAATAATCCGTTATACTTATATCTGTACTAAAGTTAAAGTTAAAGTGTAAGAATAGCTTGAAAGCTAAACTCTCGCCGAATAAAGTCCATTTATTATTATTATTATTATTATTATAATATGTTGTCATGAACTAGGATACTAATCAAAGCCAAGCACGTACTTTTGAGAGCACCACCACAAAAGGATATTCTTCAAAAGCTAGAACTTGATGTTAGATGACCTCGAGTTCAACCACTATCAGCTACATGTCCATATGTACTGATACGTTGAATCCTTGAGCGAGCTTTTGCGAACTTTTCGATAAGAAAATAATGTATTGGTTGGCTTCGATGGAGCCAGACGGAATGAAATTTTCACCGATAAGATCCAGCAACTTCGGAATTAGAGGTAGAGCAAAAATACTTTACCTAATTCGGCACCTCGAGTCGTGGAAACTGATATGTCATGTCTATTTTTCAGTTCATTGGTCCTGTGGAGTTGTTTTGTGATGCCAGTATTAACAGATGAAAAGCAGTTAACTTTCTGACAAATCGTAAATCGACGCATGGAATCGATACCATACATGCAATTTGAAAGGAGGTAAAAGGTAAGAATTCTGCCAGTAATATTCATTTGCAGTTCCTCTATTACCCACTCTCGAGGTATTTTCTGCCATTTCTGTGTGTGAACTGAAAATTCAATCTCAGATGTGAAGCTAGAATCAATATGAATATTTCAGAAACCAAAAGCATTCTGCTACTCAAGGTGCACTGCTGAAACAACGAGGAAACTCAAGATTTCTCAGAAGATGGATCTTCTCATCATTTCGCATCCTTCAGTTTTCGAGGAACAATGTTCACAAATGAAGAAGGTAGTTGAGAGAGGCAGAACTGCTCATCACTTTAAACAACAGATGTAATAATAATTGTTTGTTTTGCTGGTGCCTACAGGCGTTATGAATTTGTGAAAATGCAGATCAGTGAGATGGAAGATGAAGATGCTATTTGAATAGTCTGAATTTCCGAGTCAAATAAAATGAGCCGTTTCAATTTGTGACAATAAATAAACTGATGATAATGAACATGCGTTTGTACAAAAATCTGGTTTGTATCTTCAGCACAAATTGTCATCGAAAAATTACCATAACTGTCATTGTCGAGTGGCAATCTATTATCAATTTGCGCTCTGAATACAGGAATATCTATCATTGGTACTTCATGGTACCATGGAGCAACAAAGGCATCTTCAGCTTCAACTTCAGTTCAGCTTCAGCCTACGGCTATACCGTCTTCTTTCCAGTGTTCATCCTGTACTGTAATGACAGCATTTTGGAATGAGGAGGTCGAAACACTCTCAACACGACGAAGACTCCTGAAAAATTCCATTGTCATGAAATATTTCCATAATATGAATATTTTCAGTTATCAGACTACGAGACGATTCATGAATCTCAGTTATCCTACTTCGTTGATGCCGTCTATATAAGACTTTTTCTCATTTCAAAACCGGGACTTATTCTTTTCAATTCTCTGAGAATTATCTGTTATTTAAATCGTCGCACAATAGCATTCAGAGCTTCCAAACCCGTTTCGATTCGACACATAAATAGGTTCTTTGTTGGCTGAATTTCCGTTACTTCGACCTAGAAAGGCTACGATTATATTTGGAAAGCACATGAATATCGATTTTCATGAAAGTCAAAGGAGTATGATGTAACAGAGTAAGATATTCACAGGGTGAACTTGCAGACCAAACTTCACCAGATTCAGAGGATCAGTCGTCCATCTAAATTCAACTGAAATAGTACAAAAATATCTAGGGAACAAAATACGATTCCAGTTCAATGATTGACTGTGGATAATTTCCACTGGAAGGAAATGAATGAAAATTCACAGTTACATCTCAAAAAACCCGTATACGGTTTTTGGACTCATCAAAAATGGAAATCACGTCATGGACGACCAGAAAAATCATGAAAAAGTATCACAAGGATTCAAGATTATATTGAATATTGAAATGTCAAACGACACTCATATGAATGATACGTCGATGGTGAGGAGGCATATCAAAATAGCTTTCAGAAAGTTATGAAGACACTCAGAAAAGGAGTTAATGAGAAGTGTGAGGCTTACAAATTGAGTTTGTTGGTAGAAACAGACCAGATTGATATTTTCAACCGCTTTTCCAATTTTGAAGGTTTCTGAAATGATGATCAATCATTTTCTTAAGATTTTTTGGATTCTCTGTGCTCGTTTCTGAGAATGAGAATGAAGATTATAACAATTATTCCAATATATTCGTAGTGAAGGTAGTTTCATGATCTTCCTCAAAATGTCACTTCGCTTGGAATCTGACCTCAAGATACTCTCTCACTTACAAGATAAATTTGATGAACGAATACAGAACGAATCTGCTCGCAAAACGAATATCAAAATTTCTACTTTTACACTACTGTATTCCTCCTACATCGTTCGCTACTCAGTCTCTCGACGCTAAAGAGCGACAATTTGTCACGAAGGAAACAAATTTCAGTATCATTCATCGATTGATCTTGAACTCACCACTTCCATAGTCACTATTGAGAATTGAATGTTTTCATGATTCCTATCCGTTGTAGGGTTTTCTCTGGCTGATATTATTTAGATCAACACTTGTGTGCTCATGAATTTATTCCTTTTTCATTTCTACATCAACCTAATACCTCCGTAACCATAACCTCACTCATCTCATTTTTCCCTCCTTTCCCGAAGCGTGACAAGCGTTCCTGTCAAACGTCACCAACGGAAATATGATCGACGGGAAATTCAATTATCGACTTGAGGGGATTGACGAGAAAAACTTAACGAGGAATTCAAAATCCTACACCATATCAACCGAAAAAGAAGCAATAATATTATTTCCAGTATGGTGACAGTAGATATATTTGAGGAGGAGACGATATGTTATGATTGTGTATAGATTGATGGAGTAACCTAGCATTTCGAAGTTGTAGTGATATCAAGATGTACAATTGACAAACAATCAAAAATAGTTGCTTGATAAATCGGGACTGCACATGAAGAGGTTGAGCTTTGTTAGGAAATCCTGAAGATCCACGCTCTCTCAACAAAATCCTAATAATTTTATAAGAAACTGACAAGGCTGAAAATCAATTTCAACAGCATGGAAATCACATGCAGAGCGAATCAGGCTATTGGAAGAATAAAGGATCGAACAATTTTAGACTATCAAATTTCACCTGTTCATTGATTTCATTTTATGATTTCAATTCTTGAAGCTTTGAAATGTTGGGTTACTTTCTCTGTTATCGACATTTTCTTGATCTCATATCCTTTGTCTCTGTCCAAAATGTTCAGTATTTACCTGGAATCCATTGATATTTTCCTGAAATTCCTACATCAATAACCCCTTATTTGTTGCCAACGAAAGCAATCTCGTAACGCATTCCATCAGTAGCATTCAATTTCTTGTTGCCTATAATCCAATTCGTTCTCTTCCTGCTTACAGCGTCAGTCGTTTATCAAACTGTCCGTTTTTCTCTATCCCCAACAGGAATTGTCACTGTCTTATCAGTAATAATTTTTGTTGCCATTCATTAGATAACATTCGCCATGGAACGGCCCACGATCATCAATTATTGTGCCAAATAAGACAGGATGAAAGAAGAATTGCAGATCTGTGGAGGAACTCCGTATATATACAAGTCATAATATGTCATGATTTATAGCATACAATATGGAGGTGTTCAAAAAAGGGTTGGATATCGCTCAATTCCTTGACCAAAAATTAGACGAAAATGTTGTATACATATTGTTGAGAGTTCATCTGAATCACTCGTAATTGAAACTTATATTTCAGAATCCATATCGTGTCAAATCTGACCCTCATTCAACAAGCCTTCTCCCCAGTAACATATATACAGATTGGTAGTATCGCATCTTTCCCTTTTTGAATGAACAATAGTATATCCTCACAACATCAGAAAAAGAGGTCCAAAAGTCCAAAACTAAATTATTTTTTCTTGTAATACGAGCAAAACGAGTTATGTATATATATTTCATATATATCATATATATTTTTAGGAGAAGGTTTTCTTCGTGAGGGTGCAGTCAAAGTTTTTGGCATTGAATAAGTGGACTCTTTGTTAATAAGCCGAGCTTTCGGAAATGTATATTTGCTTTATCAAGACAATTTATAAAAAAAAAAGAAAAAATGGGTATATATAAAAACCATGTCAATTACACAAACAACAAACTACTTACTAACGTGAAGATGAAGATATTGCAATACATAACAGATGTAGCATTAGAAAAATTAATCAGGAGAATTCATCTCGTGGACAATTACGAGGAATGAAAAAATATATAACTATAAGAGCAAGTTTTCTGGACGGACGACGGACCTTCATCTAGTTTTCTAAATTTTAGATTCTTTACTTTATATGTATATATATATATATATATATATATATATATATATATATATATATATATCTAACGGTTAGTTCCGAGACCATTTTTCACTTCATTGTATATGGTTTGTTACGGTCATTAAGGTTTTCTTCCGAATGGGCATCGAAAATTCAAAAAATATTCGTCCATCTCCTTTTATTTTCGATTATTTCATTAACCATGCAGTTCCAGGACATCACAATATAATCAACCTGGCCATTAGTTAATCTCCATCTATATATAGAATCTATCATATATGGAGTACTTTATTGAATCATGATCGAAAATTCAAGAACTAATCACCTATTCTCATTGAATTTCCGTCGGTCCATTGACCATGTAGTTCCAAGACTGCCACTGCCATTATAATTATCATGAACATTCCTTTTCCTTTTTGGTTCATGAATTGAACGGTTGAAAGTGTGGAAATATTTCGGAAATTCCTCCAGAAATATGACATTCACGATAATATAAAATATTCAGCTCTAAGTCAGAAGTATACGTTGATTTCCAAGGGAAGATTCCTCACCAATATATGTTATATTATATATATATATATATATATATATATATGTTATATATAATTTCATATTCATTTGATTTTAGGGCATATTGAGGATACGACAAAAAAAAATCGGCCCAGAATTTTATTTTGAAATCTTTGAATTTGGAATGAAGACAGTGGCGCGACATAGTTTTTCAGATCATTAGTTCCAGGACATTCGACATTCAATCAACATTCACATCTGAAGAGGCTGATGGAATTTTGGAGACATTTGATTGTATAGCTGAAGGAAATTGAATGAAGAGAGTTGTGTTATGGATGTATTCAGTTTCAGTTGGAGTAAGTATAAGTATGATATAAACATGGATATAAACAGACTCACATTCAACAGAAAAGAGCTCAAGGAAGACTACATTTATATAATCAACATTTGTTAGACATTCGATGATTTTTGAATGTGTATTGAATTGGATTATCGAAATTTCTCACGGATGCTAATCATGCAAGTGTAGTCCTGTCTGGATTTTTTGTATGTTGAAAAAATTCATTTCTGTTCATATGCCATTGTCGAATTGTTATGATAAATAAGAGCTCAGAATTCATCATTGAATAAGTGAGTTTCGAATGGACAGTTGACTGTTTACCTAAATTTCACGTTTCCTCAATGAACATGCTGACGAATCGATTATTCTAATGTTCCTTCCAATGATACTCATATATAAATCGATGAGGTAATGGTGTATCTAGTAAAGGATATTTCGATATAGCTTCGGTTGGAAAATACAGATATAATTGAATGTACGAATCGTAATAAGGCCAGAACATATTCTCCTCTCTGTTTTGCAGATTCATTTCACGTTCAGGGGTATGAGGATGTGAAAGAAGGAAACGGCGGAAGCATTTGCTGCTCTTTGATGTACACTTTCCCATCCACGCCAGCTGAACGTTAATTTCGACAGGAAAAATTCTCTAGGAAGGGTGAATTTCCTGGATGGTCTCGGGAAATAATTATCTGTAAATATTATCTTATGCGAATTGGTTTTTTCGTGGGAAGGAACTCAATTCGGAAGGATTATTGGAACATCATACAGGTTGCTCTACAATTGAAATTTACTATTTCACGATCGACAAACGAAGACGAATCTCATCATATCGAACATTTCCCTCATGATAAGATACGCGTTTTTGATTGTTTGGAATAGTTGTTTTGATAATCGAATACCATGATTTTGATTTTGTATTCCGACTCCCGATTGGTTGATTGATACCTTAATCCTGTATTTCCGTTCTTGTATTCTCCTGATTGGTTGAATAGTTTATTTGTAAAATGACTCACCAGATGTGAACTGCCATAATATCTCCGATTTTTCTGTTGAAAAAATGACACCACACCGAATTTCAGCCAGAATCTCACATCTATCAACGTTGAAGATATTCAGAAATCCTGGATGATCATAGCATTTATAGAATCATTTTCACAGATCTCAGAACACCATCACCATCACCGAACTGTTACCCAACATGTAATGTAATTAGGTGAGTGGTGCATTCCGCAAGGTATTGTTGGTTGCATACAAGTTGCAGGAACTAGTCACCGACGAACTTCCATGCGGGATGTATAATGAAATCTGGTTGGAATTGAATTGCAATAAGCTGTGTCACGGTGTGGAGAAAAAAAAATTGATCAATTCAAAAAAATGAACGTGAATATGAATGATCACTCAGGAAATAATCTCAACAAATACAACTCGTGTTATTATTGGTTATCGAACATTCCTTCCTTTCGAATTCATGTTTCGATAATCATCAATACCTTCACTTGTTTTATTATATACGATAATACAAACTCTCTCTCTCTCTCTTAATATCTTTCTCTCTCTCTCTCTTCCTGGATTTCCGTTGAGGTATCAGCTTTATTGTTTTCGACGATACAAATTCTGTCAATTCTAGAAATAGCGATCGTGTTGCTAGACGTTGAAATGTCGACTTCTCTCATGATTGAAATGAATTAGTCGTGGTTATAATAGACATTTAACTCGTGCGAGAACCAACAAAAACAATCGCATTGTATGTAGTGGGTGTTCTCAATCACACAAATATCACTTCGTCGTTTTCCACTCCAGAATTCGGTTGAGTTTCCACAGACAAAGTACAAAAGACCGACATATTTCAATGCAGGAAATGTTGAAATATGGTCAAACACCTGTCATAGATCTTGTACTTGAATCGTAGATCGTAGAAATCGTAGAAAAACTATCTATTTTTCGAATGGAGATGTTCTCAGAAAATTGAATCTGATTTTTCACTTGAGCTGGTTTATGTTCGGAACCAACATCTCATCCTCTATACGTATATTGTCTGACATTATTCGCCTCTGAAACATTTTTCCTATGACCACTCAAAAAAACAGTGCTTTCAGCATCGTTTTGTCATGCAGAAAGTACCCCATTTCACTATGGAAATAGGAAAGTAAAACTCACAAGCGTGAAAACTCAATACTGAAGAAATATATGTAAGTGAGCACGCTTGCAGTGAATGATGGAAGGAATCACCTGGCAATTCTCCTGCTGGTATCACAACACATAGTATTTACATTTTAGATCAATTTTGCATCCTAACCTTCCTGGGAATGATTCAATCCACGACCTTCCTCTCTTCTTCGCGATGCGTCTGGTAACGTGACCATCATCTCCTCCCTTCTCTGATTCTGATATTCGTGGATATCAAGAATGAAATGTCAATATTGCTCAGGAAACTCATATGAAACATATTCATGACAATGACAAACAACGAAACGACGTTGACGTTGACTCGGTTGAGTGAAGTTGGTTGCCAAAGATTTGTAGCAGGAATATCCGGAGTTCATAGGCGCACTCATTCATTTTCATGGAATCGACATCGACAGCATAACATACATGTTGTTTGATAGATAATATCTTCGATGGATTGATAGTTGACGATCATATAAAGACTTATTTCATTTTTCACCTGAAAAATGAATGTGCCACCTCCTCGAAAAACTTACAGACTCAGCTATCTTGACTGACTCAAAAATATGGGAACTTCGTGAATCGAGTGAGTATTCCTCTCAGAAAAAATGATCCTCATCGAGATCTGATGATAGTGAAAAATTCCCCTTCACAACATGATGTATGCTTTCGCGCTATCGAAATTTCGTTGGGTGAAATATATGTTGTACTTTCTCTCGGCAGAGAAGATAAATAAATCGGCAATTTTCACAGATCTCACGTATGCGGATTGGAAACATATACAGAGAACATTCTTCGACTACGTGAGGCGACTGAAAATTCATTTTCAGGTACGCGCAGTTACTCACTAGTCTTCTATCCCAATCTTTCATACGATTCGCGATATTCATCATTCTTTTCCATTCAGGAAAATCGGATTTATCCGATAGTCGGTCACACTGGCAGTATACAAGGTGTCCTGGAATAACGTTCGTTCACTCTGGGAGGTAATTATACATATACAAACAAGGAAAAGATTTTCCACCAAAATGTGTCCGAAAATGCTTCCTTATGGTGTTTCCCCGATTTTGGATCTAGGTCCCTAAATGCAGTTTTCTTCAATTATCTCTGTTATCATAGATCCTAGAATCACGAAATTTGATACTTTTCGGTAATTTGATCTCACAAATCGTTAGGAGGAATGGAAGACGTGAGTAAATATACAGGGAGGTGCGTAACTCGTAACCAATGCTATGAAAATGTCCCAGTTTATTTTTCACAATTCATCTCATTTCTAGCACCAGAATATGATATCGAAATAATTCTTCATAAAAAATATACTCTTGTTAGAATGCGGTGGAACGAACCATTCTCAAGAAAACTGTAATTTTTGATTTCGATGTCCGAAAATATTCATCGAGTGAATAAGTTGTCGAATTTTTATGATTTCTGTTGCGGATATTTGCCCAACCAATCAACATGGACTAAGTTACGAATTTCATCCTGTAATGCAAATGTCCTTGATATCATCACTCCTATTACAATTATCTGTAGGCTCATCAGAAATTCATATAGAATCGGAGCTGATGATTATTTATAACGTCGTTAATTGTCTCTTGATTGTCGATACAATACAATACTTACTACGAATACTCAATACAAGAAAACATGATGGAGAAATGTAGATGGCATTTTCATAAATTGGCCACATGATCATGAAGAATCAGATGATTCTCTGCCTTTTTCATATATACTTCCACGGTCGGTGCTCAATGGAAATATCTTCTATTATGCCACCAAGAGCGATTCCTAGTAGACAAACAAGACGAGCTCATGCTGGTCACCACTACACTGTCAGGCTCGAGACCTGTCGAACATAGCTATACCAAGCATCATTCATCGATAGAACGGCAAAGTTGTGGAATTTTTGTCTAGTGAAGTCTTTCCTGATGCTCACAACTTCCAGAATTCCGACGCGATGTTCCTCGAAAATTATAGGTTTCCGTCTGTAAGTTTTTCGAGCGGGCGGTTCATTGATTTTCCAGCTTTTTGTGGGATTTTCTCTCCTCGTTTCTGAATTATTGAAAATTATTTCAATATATTTGTATTGAGGACAGATTTTGTGCTCTGCCCCAAAATGTCACTGCGCTTGGAATTAAACCTTTAAATACCTAAAAGAGAAATTCTCTATTTGTCAGTGACAACTTGTTTCTGGAAAAATTGGAAATATAAATATATTGAATAAGAATAAAAGCCTACTCATCCTGATAGATGTTACGAGAACAAATCTGCTCCCGTTCTCACCACAATTGAAAAATTTTTCACTTCGCAAAATTTTTCAATATGTTTTCGATTGAAAAATTGATTTTTTTGACATTCATTTCTTGGAAACGAGAAGAGAAAATCCCACATGAAGCTGGGAAATAAATTGAAAGTTTCTCACTCGTGTTGTCCTCAGATAAAAAAAATTAATCAAACCCACAATTGAATTCACTTCAGAAATCGAATCTGGTAGTCTGATGTCATCATCACAATTTCTTCTTCTTTTCTGACATACTATGCTGTATAACTTTCCAAAAGGCTCTGAAGAAGATTCCTCGTGAATCTGAAATATGATCCTACTAATCTCATGTCATTTGAACCAACATTAAAGGTGCATTAAAGGTGCTTCTACCCTTTTAAGAAATGGAAAGTTATCTTCGAATGTAAATTTCTCATCTTCTCCTTCTTTTCCTTGCTTTTGTAGATCAAAAATTCAGGTGATTTGCACAAGACATTCCTTTCCACTGCCCTAATCCAATTATTGATTACATGATTGGAAATCGATGAGCAATTAGTAGGTTGATTATCGGAAACCTCTAATGGGAGAGGCAATCAGGAAAAACCATGATAAATATGGAACGGCTCTGGCATAATGCCTAAATAATGAGTTCGAAGTTCCAACATGGAGAAGTGTTTTGGACTGTGGAATCAGGTTAACTCAATATATACAAGGGAAAAACGAGAACAGGGCCATGATCCCATTCATTTTTCGATTGGTGTATGAAAATCTAAGCCAGGGTGAGTGAATTGACATCGAAACAGTGAAATTTCATTCACAGGCCTATCCTATTTCGAACATTGGGATCTTGGAAAAGTTATGTGGGAGTTTCGAAATTCTTCAAATACTCCATTTCACTCGAATATATTTTTTGAAAACAAACTTCTCAGGTGAAACTAAGGGATTTTCAATTCCATTGGTGACATTCTGAAGTACGAAAACTCCTTCCAGAACTCAAGGTCGAGTTCATATAGAAATGAACTCCCAATCGTTCAGAAAAATGAACGTTTTTTCAGTTCAACCGACATTTGATCTCCTATGGCTATGGGGATAGTGATGTCACCTGAAAAAATCACACTGTATGGGTTATTATATCGACAGCTCTCTACTGATATTTCATGCCAACCCCGAGAAATTCTAATCAACGGTCTCGAATGATATTTCAGCAAGCAATTATTATCAGTCTGACACCACGAGGGCCGTTTCAACAACAACAAAAAAACTCTTGATGCTCTAGCGCAGATTACAAAGTCTGCTGAAGCGTCATAAATCTTTTTCTAATTTCTACCGAGATGAAATGAGAACTGTTTGGTCGCAGCATTCTTTCCAACACCACCCTAAAATGAACACAAAAACATTTCATTACGATTTCTATTCAAATATCACATAATTTTTCCAGATTTCGATGATCGTCTCGTCAAAGCAAGTAATCGAAAACATGGAATAGGACCTGGATCTTGGTTCATTATTTGGATATGATTAGGGTGAAATTTCTCGATTGTTTGTTATATTCGTTCGCCTAGTCTCAAAATCATGATGATTTTAAACTCATCCAACATCCCAAAAACAATCAGAAATTGAATAGTTTGGCGAAGTTCTTTAACAATCAAATAGCAAATCAAGGCCTTGGTCCTATTCCATAATCTCTAATTTGCTTCGACAAGACCATCATCTAACTAACAGGATTAGAGAAAGATATGGAAACTCCTCAATATTCCTGAGACTACACAAGTGATCACAATGAAATTCTATACTTAGTCGTTATTCGACTCAGCAAATTCGAAAGTCGATCTACAATGTTGCCGCATCTTGAATTTTTCTGCAGTGCCCAACTTTGATCCATTAATTGAAATTCCGAATATCAAATTGGAGCTCGCAATATTTTTTGACATCTAGCAAACCAGCCTCTTTGGAAACCCCTGAGAACCTCTCGAAGGATTCAGTAGCCTTATGCTCTATGATCTGGAAACTAGGAAAATGTCATGAACGATGTTGTCAAATCTTTCCATTCTTCTGTGCATAGCACAACTATGTTTTTTGCTGAAAATATTCGGAATGGATATTTTTCATTTCAGGATACCACTAAATGAAGCTCCAACGATCGAATGAAGTAGAAATTCCATTTGAAAAAAAATAGTTGTATTACGAGTCGTTTTGGAAACATTAAGAAGTTTTCCATACTGATTATTATAATAAATCGGCTTAATTACCGAGGTGTCTAGCACAAATACATTACATAACACAAGTTTAGCTCAAAGCTACTCAAACTCAACCAAATAAGATTTCTAGGGAGAAGTTGAAACTAATCACATATTTATAGATTGCAGACTTCTTCTGTGTTTGAATAAAGTTGAATATAATATCCATTATGATTTCCATATACTTTATCATGAAATAGGTTCTTCCATGGGTGGAGGTTCACTGGTTGTTCATTGGGAACTGTTCATATTTGTGTTTGAACTTTTTCATATTCAGAAGTTTGAATTCTTGAGTTAATTGATTATGAACTTGGATTGAATTATATACAAAGGATCCCTAAAACATGGAAGTGCCATGTCAAACTTTCTTTCAAAACTGCTCGCATGACAGACCTACACGTTTGATGAAGAAGAAGTTATTTCTGGATAAACGAGGTCATCAATTCGAAAAACAAAATTGAAGGATGAAAAGATATGGCAACATCATCGACGATCACTCTAGATGGTGATTTCTGGAGTATAGTTTGGAATCACTGGTCATTTTTACTTTTCAGGTCGCCTGAAGATGAAACTCAGTTGCCGAAATGTGTGTTCAGGCTGTTCTCCATTATAATTTCTCTAAGACAAACTTACGCCACAAAATTCGTATTCGCGAATTGATTAGTTGCCTGATATATAGATAAGTATTATCTCATGAAGTATCATATTTCGATTTCGTGATTGATAAAGCATGTAGAACAGTGACTATTTTTGGTCTGAAGAGCAGTTCAGTTGTAGGATTTTGAAGAAAATGTATAATACGTATACTTTGAGGGAGTTATAGAGCTTCAGATTCCTTCATCAGTAAAGTATTCGGATTCCAAATATATCTGAATGGTTTATCAAGGAAGCTCCACCTCTATCAGAATCTGATGTGCCAAAAAATCTGCAAAATGCAAGTAATTATTTTTGTATGAATATTTCCTCATTTTGTGCCCTCTGAAGAGAATTTTACAAGGTTTATGGTTCTCGCCTGAACTGAAGATTCATATTGACGATAATTCATTTATTTATGAGTCTCAGATAGTATTCAGAAGCATCGTAAACCATTGTACTCCATCCTGTTCAATGCTTTCGACATCGCACACAATTTCGGTAATAATAATAATAACTGATGGCTCCCAAGGAACTAATTCAAGGGTTTTCAGATCTGAGGTTAGCTGAAAATTCAGGAAAGCCTAGACACTGAGCTTCCAAAGTGAACAAGTGGATAGGAGAGTCGAGAAGGAGTTGAAAGGAATTATGAAAATGATAATAATAATAAAAATATTCCTCCTGAATCTGAAATATGATCCTACCAATCTCATGCCATTCTTCTACCCTTTTAAGAAATGGATAGTTATCTTCGAATGTGAATTTTTCATCATCTTCTCCTTCTTCTTGCTTCTGTAGATCAAAAATTCAGGTGATTTGCACAAGACATTCCTTTCCACTTCCCTAATCCAATTATTGATTACGTGATTGGAAATCGATGAGCAATTAGTAGGTTGATTATCGTTGGTAGGTTGCATGAATGAATGAAAACGTCAAGATTATATTTACATTGAGTAGGGATGTGTCAGCAATTACATAATTCAATGAGAATATTCACAATACCGTTCACAAAATGAAAATTCATTCATTTTTCAGCTTTTGATGGAATTTTCTCTCCTCGTTTCTAAAAAATAGAGTAGAAGTTATCAAAAATCATTGCAATATATTTGTAGTAAGGACAGATTCAGGATCTGTCCCAAAATGTCACTGCCCTTGGAATTGAATCTTTAGATACCAAAAAATAGAGAAATCCTCTATTGGTCAGTGACACCTTTTTGTTTTGAGGAAATTTGGAAATACAAATATATTTAATAAGAATAAAACCTCTATTTATCTTGGTGGACGTTTCGGGAACGAATCTGTTCCCGTTCTCAACACAATTGAAATATTTTTCTTTTCTCAAAATTTTCTCAATGTTTTCGATTTTGACACTGGAAAGTGTCAATTTGGCAGACGGAGAAATTCTGGTTACAAGGTGTTTTCATTAATTGATATCGAATTTTCCATTTACATATTCAAGTTTCAGAAGTGGATGCCAAGTTCTATCTATATTAACTGAACAAAAATCAATATTATTGTCTCCGTTCAGGAGAATGCAAGCAGACTCTTTGATTTTCCGTTTTTGGTTGGTGTCTTCTTTTCCTATGATCTTAATATTACCCCAATCGGCCATATGTTGTCCATTTTCAGTAGGGATATGCTCAGCTAATTTTGATTTGTCAGTATATCTTCTCTTTATATTGTTCTTATGCTCTTCCATCCTCACTGATAGAGGCCTGCTGGTTTCACCGGTATAATATTTTCCACAAACACATGGTATACTGTGAATACAATTTTTTGATGATTGTTCGGAAGTTTCTTCGGTAGAGCGATGTCCGATGATAATGAGAAAAATTTCTTTGACGGGTGTTATAGTGGTGATTGATATCTATTGCAAGCCTATTTTCATTCTGTGAACTGTTAATCTACCAAGAGATGTGGAGTATCGTCGACAACTGGTTCTCATATCAATACTTTCGATATTTCGAATTGCATACTTTCGAAAAATGAAAATTCATACTGGCACTCTTTCTACAGTTCAGAATACTATATCTCATGCGAGAGTGAGAGTGTGCATAGTACATACAGGGTTGGGATGAAGTATGGAACTATCTTTCAGACGAGAAGGACGATATTCATGAAGATTTCCAGGTTAGTGCAATGGAACGAGATGCATCTGCACTTCTTTTTGTTGATAATATACTTCCGGTTCAACCGGAGATGCCATCAACCTGTTTACTTCAAATGGGACACCCTATATAATCCTACAGATTTTGCAAGGGATTGTCATTTTGAATTCATACATACTGAGTCAGTGTGGAAGAATTCGAAAAAACGAGGAATGTAGCACTTCAATCAACCTTTTCTATTCGGATGAACTGATTGATGTTGAGACCAGGAGCATATTTTCCTTACCGAGATTGTCTATAAGACATTTTAGAAAATCACACATTTATCACATTATTATTCATTTTCCAGCTTTTCATGGGATTTTCTCTCCTCATTTCTAAAAAATAGATTTAAAGTTATTAAAAATTATTGCAATATATTTGTAGTAAGGACAGATTTGGCATCTGCCCCAGAATCTCACTGCGCTTGAAATTTAACCTTTAGATACCTGAAAGAGAAATTCTCTATCGGTCAGTGACATCTTGTTTTTGAAATGTTCTTCATTTTTCGGTTTTGTATGAGTCAAAATCGATCTTATTGTATTTTGTGTCTTGAACACTGCTTTCACTCGAAACTTGTCACCAACACGTTTGATTTTTTCAGATATTCCGGGAATGTATGGGATTACATTTGTTATCAGTGTTGGTTGTCTTCGTGTTTGTTGTATATTCTGTTTGTTCTCAATTTGGTGTATTGTTTTATCAATGAAATGTTTCGGATAAGTGTTGAGTTGTAGAACATCTTTCATATGGTTATGTGGCCAAATAATGAAAATATCAAAAATATTTCCTTCAAAATCTTACATGAATATATTTACTCAGGATAGGAGATAATGGTGAACTCATGGCCATACCAAAATTTTGTTGATAAAAATCATGATCTAATTGAAAGTAAGTTGTTTTGAGACAGTTCCAAAAATTCTGAAATGCCTTCTACACTCAGCTTAGTTCTTTCAAAAACAAGGTGTCACTGACCAATAGAGAATTTCTCTTTTAGGTATCTAAAGGTTCAATTTCAAGCGCAGTGACATTTTGGGACAGATCCTAAATCTGTCCTACTACAAATATATTGCAATAATTTCCAATAACTTCTAGTCTATTTTTTAGAAACGAGAAGAGAAAATCCCATGAAAAGCTGAAAAATGAATGTACCTCCTCCTCGAAGAACTTACAGACAGTATATCACATTATTATATTATCATTATGTGTAAGTGAATGATGACTAAAGACTTATTCTTATTGTTATAAATTCACTCGAACAATTGATTTAGGGTATGTATGTATTTTTTGCATTCCGCCATGTATATTTCCATCCAATTTCCATTGTTTCCGGCCATCGCCTCAAGGTACGTGTCTCGCATGTCTTGAATTGGCAAGACAGCCCCGATTGTCAAGTGAATGAACGTTACATTCTGCCCTCCATTTGTTACCCACTGCGATCTTGATAATTTCCGCTCCCAGCGACAATTTCGCAATTCCACATAGAAAATATCACCATTTTTCATAATGAATAGCAGCAGCCTACGTGATTTTCCACTCTGAAGCATTCTTGATTGCGTTAGCTCATAATCTTCGCTATAAATTCCACTTGCATTGTGCACAACAATTAGGAAAATACTACCAGAGAGCGCTTATTTTCCAACTACTTCGCATGAAATACTACGCCTTATTTCCCGAGGAATATCCGTAATCGGAGATTATGGATGAGGAAATTCGGGATCGATTTCAAAATATATCACAAAACAGGAGTTATGAATAGAATATTGAATGCATAGTCAGAGCGAAAGAGATCAAACATGAAAAATTTGTAACACTGATGAAAATGAGTGAATAAAACAGTATTTGTTCTGCAAAATATCGTTTTATCAGAGAAACAGTTTCAGCGAATTCTGAATTTTTGCTACAAAAAACGATATTTGTTAGATGAAAATGTATTTCTCAGGAAATCATTATGTTCCGTTTATCTCTATAGGTGAATATCAGCCTGTTCATCAACAGTCCCGTGTAATACTGTGGAAATGTCATGTGAATATCCAGTTTGCTCGCCAATTCACTGGAATAAACAGCAACGTGAAGAAATTTTGTAAAATTCCGGTGCCTGTTTTGCAATCCTCTAATTGCCCAATTCGAATTGGACACGTTCATGTGGTGTGAAGATGGAATCGATGAACAGATATAACGTTTGCATGGGTGAAAGTGGAGAATATTGTTGTATGCCAACTGGTTTTTCCACTATTATCATCATTTCATCATTTCCTTATTGATAACACTCTCGACATTTCTGGTCTCTGGCTCTACCTACATCAGTTCTTTCACAATCTGGAATTCACAGCATAGAGAGACTTCAGAACATATTCTATTTGGAAGTCCTATTTCTTCCTGCATCGATATTGATGAGCGTTTGTACAACTACGCAATATCGACGATCTGATAGGTTTAATAAACTACCACTTATATCTCAAAACAACTACCTATTTCCATCATGAATATACTGAAACTACGGCCAAAAATTATCGAAGAGTAATTCACAGCTCATTTTTCTTGTCTATTTACTTGTCTCTTATGTTAGCCTTCTGGTTCGTACTCTACACTCATATCATGTATAATACTACATATATTATCAAATTCACGTGAATTTCCCTTCTGTAACTGAAACGTGCTCACGCTCATTCAAAAATTGACACCTGATTTTTTATGACTTCTAGTCATCATCAGAATATGATCTCTGATTGAAATCCACACACCCATCTCACTGTATTGAGAATATCCTTCAAATACAATGAATGATATTGATCGATATAATTTTCTCGTTATTTCTGTATAGTTTAGGTTTGCGTTTGTGAAGTATTCTGTGGAATAAGAAAGATTGTTTCAATGATTATTTTATTCTTATCGTTCCCACGATATACTTGAAATTCATCATGTTGGATCAAAATAGTGGAGAGGATATTCGTGAAAAAACATATTGTGATTCATATAGAGAAGTATCAGTTCGATTTTGTTAAAACTCATATTTTCACGATGTGAAAACTCATATTTTCACGATGTGAAAATCACATCGTGAAAGTACAGTAGTCGTACTGGAATAAAATAACAGTGCAATAAACGAGGTACGGAATGAAATCATTCCATGAACAACGTCTCACTCATATCCCTATCGGAACATCCTAATATCTCTTGTTCATTGTGTGGGTACCTTTATTTTCATATGACGTTCATCAACCAAATGTATTTTTGAAGATTTCTAAATTTGAATTCATATCCAATAATTCTACATCCTCATTTGTTCCGAATAAGTCTCCAAATTGTATTAGTCCTCCGGATCCCCAACTATTATTGATCTTGAATTCCCAATGAGGACAATATTGCACAGAAATTCGTTGTTTGAAGATTCGTTTGGTGTTTTCACCAAAAATTTTACGATTACGATGGATGCACAAATGATACTCCACCTTATTCTATGTTTCGTGCATTCGCCAAAACTTATATAACAGGCTTCTGTTGTGCGCATTCACCAAAAAAGTAAAAAATTTCAGAATAGGTACTTTATGCAAGTGATTCTATGGTATAGCAGCAGATTGATTCAGAAATGGTGAAAAAACAATCTATCCCTTTCATGAGCACCAATCCGTTCCGAGGTACCTTTGTGTTGCAAGTTGGCAATCTCAATCATGGAAAGCAGGAAAAGATACACCTAACCTCAGCGTAGCTACTAACATATCAGATATCAATTCTTTCATGTTCGTCAGAATTCCACATCATCCGAACTCAATTCGAAACGAGATGAGTCTCCGCATTATGTGGCAGATCCCCCTTATACTTCACTACATTACATTACTATCAACAGCTATACCTCATCCTTCGTGACACAAATCAGGTTGGAAAACTTACTTGGGCGCCATCAAGTCATAAACATTTCCTAATTTAAGTTGCTTGTAGCGCATCGACTTGTTTATCTTGGACAAATACAAACACCCTTTGTATAAAGTCTTCTGCTGCTTCGGAATCCTCGGAACCTTCTATTCCGGAAAGTCTTTAACTAGATTTATGCTTGTGTTTCGTGTGTACGACACAATCAATGGAAGCAACAAGTAATGCAAACTAATTGGAAACATTCATTACTGAAGTCTCATTTCACCGGAAGGCATGTGAGATTTCGATCGATCTGTACAAGGCCACTCACTTGATATTTTTGATCCATTTATTCACGGGATGAATCCCATCACAGTGAAAATAATATATAATAACATATAAATACATAAGAGATAACATTAACCTGATCAAAATTAACTGGTTTCATTATAAATGAGTTGTACCAAGAGACCACAAACATATCTACTGGAAGACTAAGAACTTTCTCACATTCATTTATTATTCAAAGATTCCCAGATCATATTGTGGGACAATCCAAATATACTGATATCCTTGTCATTCAATGATTTCACAGTTCTTTCCGATGGTGTATGCTTGCAATAATTCGTAGAATGAAATGGTACGTGAAATAAATAGCTATGTCTGAGATGTATGTTTGGAACTTTGAAGTTGATTGTCTCAAGTAGTTCTAGACGAGAAATGAGTCCATTGAGTAACTCAGAAATATAACAGAGATCAACGTGAGTTCTCCGTATTTCCAGTGATTTCAGATTGAGTTCATGCAAAATATCTGAATAATCATGGTCATGTATCTGGACACCCAACCTGGATGCACAAAATCTGAGAAATTCATCCTGCACTCTTTCTGAAGTCATACGATGAACTTCATACAATGGAGACCAAATAATCGATGCATATCCTAACTGAGACACTACTGAGGCTGAAAATATCTTTTTCAACGCTCCTATCGATGATCTTGCCTAATTGACTTCACACTCACTTCATTTATATGATCATTGAATCTAAGCTGCTCATCGGAAATAACTCCCAAATCTCCTTCAGATGATGTATATTCTACATGTTGGTTATTTATGTTATATGCGGTATCAACTTTTCTCCCAACTTTCGGAAAAGAAATGAAATAGCATTCATTCACATTTAGGTACAAATTGTTGGTAACCCACCATTCACACAAATTATCTAGATCAGCCTGATTGAGATTCTGGTCATCCACAGATTTGATAGGTCTAAACAACTCCAGGTCATCGGCAAACATTAAAAAATCGCAATTTTCGAAACAACTTCCAATATCATTCACAAAGATATTGAATGAAAGTGGTGATCAGTGGGATCCCTGAGGTATTATCTTATTTATAAATGACATTTGCATGAGCATGAACTCTGGTTGTCCCTTCCACAAACGATTGCAACTATGGTCAAACAGACATGCACAAGTTGAATGATGTGAATTGAACTCGCTACCTTTGAATAAAAGAAAGTAAAACTAATATCGTCACTTACCCTCGTGGAGAATCACCCATAGATTCCACACATCTTTCACATTTCCTCATCACGTGACCTCTATTGTCGAAAGTGGTTTCAAGATCCTTGGAGTCATCTAGAAACTCTAAATGGTTTTCTGGAATTGGAAGGCACTTAATTCTTCCCGATTCGTCCAATTTACGCTCTGAAGATCATGGGTAATTGCTGTGGTGTGAAGTTCTTCTTCACACGAAACAGGAATGTGGAAGTTTATGTGAAGCAGTTCCCGCAATGGACCTCACATGATCGTCCAATGAGAGAGTGCTGTTGGTGGGTACCTGACATCATGACATTGGGCAATGTCATCAACATTCACATTGAACATACAAGCTTGGGTTTTTGTCACATTGAACTCTACTAGATTTTCCGAACTCCATTTGAGAATGGCTGTCAGATCATTATTCAAGACATCAACATGTCTTCGTCTTGGTGCCTCTTTGGATGACATAGGGGAATAAGCGATCAATTGGACAGGACGTCATACCAACTAATCGTTAATGAGGAGCAAAAACAAAGTTGGTGCTGAGACAGATCCTTGTGGCACACCATCATTGATAGTCATTGCATCGCATAACCAGCACATAGAGTGATCTATTCCGAAGGAAATGATTTTATATGTGGATTTCAATCGAACGAATATGAGTCGTAAGGAACCCTTGCCAATTTTGTATATGACTTCAATTCGGTATGTGAAAACTGTGATATATCTAAGAATTCATCGAATTATATTTTGGAAAGTGTTCAGAATTGTTTTACTTGACTATGATTTTTCTATTGTTGACTTCCCATATTTCATCTACTGTGATGAAAATGAAAAACATAATCACGAAGATGGCTGCAGTTGAACCTGACATTCTCGACCAATAAAAAGCCTTCATCTTGAACCGATACCACATAGAAACTATACAAATTTCGGGTATTTTGTTCCTTCCCCTTTTGGGGAAAGGAGCATGAAATTATACTGGAATTTTCTTGACGCTTATAGGTGGAATGACATCTACTTTCAACTAGAGATTATCACGAGATCATTTCGGTTGTGGAATTGTCTCACGTTAGGTTTTTCGACGTTTATAAGTAAGCTTCGATATCATCAAAAATCGTCATTATCCTTCTATTTTTCCGATAATATTTTGTTGTGTTTCTTTTTCGAATATCGCTGCCTTTGATCAAAAACAGGTGATTCTTGAAGATTTCCTGGTATTATAAGTGAGAATTTGATAGATGTGTAAACCCTTATCATTCACGATTGTGATTTGTTATTCATGTCACGAATCAGGATGACTAGAATCTACATCCTCAAAGAAAACTGGCTGATTCAAGGATTAATCCTCCTCGAATATCAACGGAATGATTTATCCATGTAAAATATTGGCTAAGGTGGGAATAGAGGTCCCTACAGTACTTTCTCATTCCGTGAGAGTGAAGATAGAGCAATTCAATGCGAGAATACAACAAAAAACCGGCAAATATGCAAACGAGGAATGAAAAACAAGAACTGGAAACACTATGGAACTCAAGGAATGAACATTAATCGGGAGTGAATAATGCAGATCCTCACAGATTATACAAAAAGAAAATGAATCGCAAAGAACGACGGATATTACACTATTGCGAAATATAATCAACGATACTTGACTTTCTCTCTCAGTTGCGAATTACGCTGTTGCTGGTTCGAAGGAAATTTCATCCACAAAAAATAATAATCAGTTCATAATGAATGTACGGAAACTGAGTTTTGTTTGAGTGCGATCCACTCATGTTTGTACATTATATTTTTGACCCCTATTGACTCTCGAAATCGTGTGGTAGTTACCATGGTAACGCTCAATCTAGAGATTTTTGGATTTGTGGGTTTCGTATTTCACAATGAAAGAGAATAAATTCATATCCATTCAGTTGACTAGAATTGCCTACTCATCCATTCCAAACGGAGGTTGAGAAGTGTCAAGAAATTTGCCAATATGAAAGTGGAGGTAGAAGGAAGCATGCATGCTGGGAATATGATTTATTGGTCTTGGTTATCACATTCATTCTCAATATATCGTCTCGAAAATGCGAAATCACTTTTTGGACATCCCAAAGTGATGCTTCCGGAATTTCGATTGAAATTGGTAATATCCATAACAAGAACATATTTTCAGCTATGACTATTGCAGAAATGAGCTGATCACATGAAATTATGGAATCACCGTTTTGTGTTACCAACTTGAAGAAAAAGCGCAGATTGCATTTTCTCGAAATACGTAAAGAACATTGTTTCATAGTTCCCGTGATGAACCAACGGGAATTTTTTCGAATTGAACAACCTATGTATGACTTCATTTTCTTCAAGAACTTGTCCGCCTGATTTCAGGAATATGCTGTTTGACATCTATCACAGTTTTTGGTACAGAACATAGAAAATACTCTTACGTTCATCAATCAAACTTAAGTTCGGTAGTCTTGGATTGAAGATTCATGACAATTATAATGTTGATCCGGAAGTTGTTGGTATTATTCCAAGAAAATTTACACAGAAGACGTTGAGAATATTTTCCTTATATGCAGAAAACAATAATTGAAACACAAAACGGAAATTTATCAACATTATATCAAAACGATCCCCGTAACGAAACATTTCATTGAATACTGATCTCACAAGAATTTGAGAGATTCCATAGATTGACCACAATTGGGAGCATTTTTGTGAGGAGAATATCAATAGCTATACAGGGTGAGTCAAAAATGTGTACCGAGCTTTCTGGGGTGATAGAACATTGAAAAATAAGTGTAGTTTGATGATTGAACTCATGGCCCAAAATGCATATTAAGGGAGATTATATCCTTCCAAAGTTGATAAAATTAAAATAATTTCTCCGCATAACTTCTGAACGATGGAAACCACCCGATTGGAATTTTGTGCATGAATGTATGTTGTCAAAATACATTTTTTCGTCACACTTCCACATTTCTGATATTGTTATAAAGGGTGTTTTCAGAGGGTGAGTCATGATTTTATGTAGAAAACTTTTTTCCCTGTATTATTTTCGGTGAAAAAAATTACATGAAAAAGGTACTCTTATTCAAATACAAAAAATTGATCCGTTCGTGAGATATTTGAGTTTTTGTAGTTACATGATATCAGCAGATTGATTTTATTCATCGCGAGATTCATCGGTATAACGATATTTCAGCAGCATTTGCATTTCCGAAGCACTCGCCAAGCATTAGAAGCATATCAGTTTGTTCAGAGAACGAATAACCTGCCATATTTCTTAAAATCTCAGTTGATAATAGCAGTGATAAATGACACAGAAAAACCACACGAACAAATCGACTACAACAATGTTGACTCGAATGTTAATGACATGAACGTCAAAATTGAGAACAAAATTATTCATCATGGACTGCTGAAATATTGTTACCGATGAATCTCGCGATGAATAAAATCAATCTGCTGATATCATGTAACTACAAAAACTCAAATATCTCACGAACGGCTCAATTTTTTGTATTTGAATAGGAGTACCTTTTTCATGTAATTTTCTCCGCTCCATCGAATGTTCCTGTTTTTTCACCGAAAATAATACAGGGAAAAAAGTTTTCTACAAAAAATCATGACTCACCCTCTGGAAACACCCTTAATAACAATATCAGAAATGTGGAAGTGTGACGAAAAAATGTATTTTGACAACATACATTCATGCACAAAATTTCAATCGGGTGGCTTTCATTGTTCAGAAGTTATGCGGAGAAATTATTTTAATTTTATCAACTTTGGAAGGATATATCTCCCTCAATATGCATTTTGGGCCATGAGTTTAATCATCACACTACACTTATTTTTCAATGTTCTATCACCCCCAGAAAGCTCGGTACACATTTTTGACTCACCCTGTATATTCTGATATGTCGTACAAGAATCACGAGATAGTACTAAATATTGAATAGTTTCAGATGTTGCAGTACGACTCTTGGCAGGTGTTCCAAACTCTCATACGAGAAATCAGCATCCCCTGCGAGGTTTATAGTACCCTCCTCTTATGGAAATAATAATTTATAGTCAGAAGGATTAACAATATTGAGAATTGCAGCAACTCCAAATCAATTCCAGATCTGTCGATAGGTACTTTCCGATGAATTATTCCATTTGATCGATTCAAATAGCGACGCAGTTGTTTCATATCGATATTGGTGACGCACTACTACGGTTTCTACGTCCAGGCCATCTAATTGACAGAACTGTGAATAGGGGACCTCTCGCAAGTAATGAATGGATGATTTCATTCGAGTATTGCTCGATTCTAGTGTTGGGTCACTCATCACTATTGTACCTGTGTCGTTTATATCTTAGACGAGTGAAACTTGTTTAAATACTTCAAATACGAAAAGCTGGAAAATGAAGGGAACTTTATTGGGTCGACTGCTGCAAGATTCCTTCCAATGTTTCAGCCAATGATTGTTCCTGATTCTGTACCAATTACACTATGATCTGATAATGAATCATATTGGAATAGAGTTGCATTCAGTATTGGGAAAGAGGAAGTTGATGAATTGAGTAATTTTTTCATAATACCCGTAGGAAACAATTTCAATAGCGATAAGATGAGATAAGATGAGATAAGAGGAAAAAATTCATATTTCAATATTTTCCTGGTTTTCCAATGAAGGAGAGGATAATCTCGGATTTTTGGCTTTCATGTATCATAACTGATGAGCGTCGAAATATACAGGGTGTTACAGAACTATGGGATCGTACTTCTAAGAGTTATTCAGTGCAATAATAGAAAACATTTGAGTAGTGGGTCCCATGTCCGGAAAAGTGTCACTACGGCACTATACGGTCCTAAGACCGTACATGATATCATCACAAAAATTGTTGAAAATGTCAAATGTCAATGTTTTAAAATTTTTTAGTTGATTATTTCAAACAATTTACCGGCGATTGTGTGTTGTTATCTTTGGAAACGATAACAGAGATTGTTTTTTGTAGTTGCATTCCATACAAAGACTCAATTGGACGAATTACAGCAGCATTTGAAATCATTCAGAACGAGTATCAAATTTTTATTCAAGTCCGCCGAAATCATGTACGACGTTTAAATCGATGTATTCAGGTTGGAGGAAGACATTTTGAACAATCGTTGTGATGATTATCATGTACAAAAGGCCAAAATTGGATGCTATTCAGGCAATCCATCGTATTTCTGAAATTTAACCCGTCTTAGGGCCAAATGATTTCTACTGTTTTACTGAATAGAAGTTCGATCCCATAGTTCTGTGACACCCTGTGGATCACAAACCAAAGCCTACTGAATTTCTGTTAGTAAACAAGATTCGAAATAATCCGTGTTCGGAATATACTCTAGTTCTGACGTTCTATATGTCGAGAACCATGGCAGCTGCAACTATTCGTTTTTCAAATCGGCACAGTGAGATCTCGCATGAAATTCAAAAATAAACAGGGTATTTCAATTGATAACATATCTTTATCCATCTATCAGATGACTTATAAGAACAATTAATGAGCTCTCAGTATTTTGAGAAGAAATATAGATCAAACAATATAATTCAGGAATCCATCTTCTTTCATAGCCTTCCATGATGGAATGGTTAAGGAGGAAAGGGGTTGCAACCCTGTACAGTAGACTCTGGACTGAACAAAGATCTTCACTATTCACGAATGATGACTTTTCTCAGGCAGGCTGGCTTAAAATCATGGCTTCTAACCCAATATCCTCTGATTTTTTGTCTTTTGAAGTGACAGGCACTCCTCATACCGATATCTATCGCTTTGCGGAGTTCACCCAGTCGTTATTATTCATCGGAAGTATAAAAACAAGGTGTAATATGGGAGGAAGATGTGAAAATACGAAATTAAACTTTGTGCAGTCAAGATCGTCTTCCTATTCACCCTCCATAAAAATGAAAACGTTTTATTCCTGCTGGAGCAGACAACAAAGGCAGGATTCTTTTTGTCGACCAGCTAGACTTGTTTCCTACAATTTCCTCATTCAAAATTCAGCAGATCCACTGAATCATTGAACCGACATATTCACTTCATTTCTGTACATTGGTGACTCGTCGCGGATGAAAAATAGGCAATAATACGCTTGTTTCTGACAATAACTGTTTCCCTGGAATTTCGAATTCAACTATCAGGGTTGATTCTCATATCCACTGTGATTATATAACCAGTACATTGGTTGATCTCCTCTCCTTGTCAGAGAGAATGTGATGAATTGACTTTTTGGAAAACTTACTGTTGAGAAATGAGCAGTAATTGAACCAACTATGAATTAGCGATAGGCCTAAGTACATTCATAATACCTTCGCCCATGAATCATTTTCAGAAACGATAGCTTTATTGTCGGCCTATGGAACCAGTTGGCCATGGAAGTTTTCCAAATCAGCGATGTAGTAAATAAAAACAAGAAACAATATTGCACCCAACAGTATTTCTTGGGGAACACCAACAGTGATATTCAGTGAGTCTCTTCAGCAGTTTTCAATTTTGATCTGTTTCGTGGATGATTTCCTATATGATAGTTTCAGTGCAATACCGCGAATGCCAACTTTACTGATACGTTTCAGTGAAATATTATCAAACAGTGTCGAAAGCCTTGACCAATGTCGATAAATACCGCAAGTCAATTTTTCTTCACCTCAAATTTCTTGTTCTCGTTCTCAATTTTCTATCATAACTCATGTCAGATGATGGATCGCGTATACTGAATGCCGTTAGGAAATGTTTTGTTTCTCGATTATTTCTTTGGAATGATAATTGTATCAATCAGTTCGCAAAACGCTAACACATTCCGCCATGGAAAAGAATAATATCAATTTGTTTCGGTACTCTTCTGAACTGAACTCCTTCCATCACAGAATTTCCTCTCTCCAACGATAATATCTGAGATTTCATGGATCTGCCACTGCCAGAGCTCCAACTCATATTCTTCTGAAGTGCCTATTAGACCCACATTTCGATCCGACGCAGGTAAACTGAAATGATCCACTGAATTCCATCTGAAACAGAAAAATCTCATCTCTGGAGCCAGTGAGGTCTCGTGACGCTATTTTTTTCATTACTTTACGTCTGCGAAAGGGTTGCTGAACTCACCCCCTATTTTTGTCAGCGAATTGATCAGGCATCGGCAATCCCTCGGGATATTGTCTGAAGATTATCGTCTAGCCTGGAGACGGCTTCAAAAATGAAACTCGACCCACGTGATTTGTTCCACTAGTCTCGCCCTCATTGATATTTCAATTCGATGCCGGATAATCAAATGAGAAGATAGAACAGTATGGCACATGAAAAGTGTTTTATCAATCGATGTGAAGGACGAGAATCTGTAGGAATTCATAATTATTCATTGTGTGACTGTTTCAGAAGACAATTGATTGATCTCAGCATATTATCATCAATATCATTCTTGAGCGAGTTGAAAACAATTGGTGGATAAGGGAAAATATATTGTGGCTGTATTTATTGATTCGAAGCGTTCAAGACAATTGATCGATGTATACTAATGCAGAAATTGGAATATTGGTATTAAATTCAATGCACTAAAATGGTTCGACATTTACCTTAGTGTCCGAAAACGAGTTGTGAAAATGAACAATAATTTTTCTAGCGTGAGAGAGGTGAATATAGGAGTGCCACAAGGAAGCATCATAGGTCCACTGCTTTTTATACTGTATATGAGTGACATCAACTGCTCTCTCGATTGTGAACTCATCAACTTATATGCAGATATGATGCAGATTGTTGGCGATTAGTGATGATTCCTTGGGGTTGGTAACTCAGAGAATGAATGATGAATTGGAAAAACTAGAAAAACTATTCGAGAATAAATGAACTGAAATCTAATGTTCATCAGAAAACAAAAGCTATGTATATTTCCGATCCAAATAAAACCAAAAATATATGTAAAAATGGTATTACATTATTTATAGAAAACAAGAAAATTGACATTGTTGATGATTTCTAGTACCTAAGAGTCGTGTTGGATGATTATTTAGAATTCAAAGGACACTTTGAAACAATCAAGAAAAAAAAAATTGAAAAAACTTGTTTAACTCAAGAATAGCTGCTCAAATATCACTGAATGCAACAAGGTTAACAGTTCACAATAGAATTATTCAAACACATTTTGAGTATTGTGCAACCATACTCCATCTCTTAGATAACAACAGTAAAACCTCTCTTCAAATACTCCAAAATCGTGGTATGAGATTGATTCTAAAATGTAACAGACTTATACCTATAATTCAAATGCAAGAAACTCTACAGTGGCGATCGGTAAATAGAAGACTAACATATCATGCAATGATATTCAGTTTCTAAATAGTCGAAGGATTGATGCCAGCATATTTCGATCAGTTCACCGAATTCAATCATCAAATTCACGAACACTGTACTAGAAGCGCTAACAATTTTCACATAGAGAAAGCCGATACTAGAAAAGGTATGAACACATTATTTGTGAAAGGATTGAATGAATATAATGCAATCCCAGATGAAATTGAAGCCTGTGATACTCTGGTAACTTCCAAAAAAAACCTTTGAAAATATCTGTGATTCAATTCATGTATGAATTTGTAGGTATTGTTTGATTTGTTCTTATATTTGTGATCGTTTACTCATATAATTTATAGTGGATGAATTCATTTCTATTGTTATACAAGGTGAGTCAAAAATGTGTACCGAGCTTTCTGGAGTGATAGACCATTGAAAAATAAGTGTGATTTGATGATTAAACTCATGGCCCAGAATGCATATCAAGGGAGATATATCCTTCCAAAGTTGATAAAATTTAAATAATTTCTCCGCATAACTTCTGAACGATGGAAGCCACCCCATTAGAATTTTGTGCATGAATGTATGTTGTCAAAATACATTTTTTCGTCACACTTCCACATTCCTGATATTGTTATAAAGGGTGTTTTCAGAGGTTGAGTCATGATTTTTTGTAGAAAACTTTTTTCCCTGTATTATTTTCGGTGAAAAAACAGGAGCATTCGATGGAGCGAAGAAAATTACATGAAAAAGGTACTCCTATTCAAATACAAAAAATTGAGCCGTTCGTGAGATATTAGAGTTTTTGTAGTTACATGATATCAGCAGATTGATTTTATTCATCGCGAGATTCATCGGTATAACGATATTTCAGCAGCATTTGCATTTCCGAAGCACTCGCCAAGCATTAGAAGCATATCAGTTTGTTCAGAGAACGAATAACCTGCCATATTTCTTAAAATCTCAGTTGATAATCGCAGTGATAAATGACACAGAAAAACCACACGAACAAATCGACTACAATAAAACAATGTTGACTCGAATGTTGATGACATGAACGTCAAAATTGAGAACAAAATTATTCATCATGGCCTGCTAAAATATTGTTACCGATGAATCTCGCGATGAATAAAATCAATCTGCTGATATCATGTAACTACAAAAACTCAAATATCTCACGAACGGCTCAATTTTTCGTATTTGGATAAGAGTACCTTTTTCATGTAATTCTCTTCGCTCCATCGAATGCTCCTGTTTTTTCACCGAAAATAATACAGGAAAAAAAGTGATCTACAAAAAATCATGACTCACCCTCTGAAAACACCCTTTATAACAATATCAGAAATGTGGAAGTGTGACGAAAAAATGTATTTTGACAACATACATTCATGCACAAAATTTCAATCGGGTGGCTTTCATCGTTCAGAAGTTATGCGGAGAATTTTTTCAAATTTTATCAACTTTGGAAGGATATATCTCTCTCAATATGCATTTTGGGCCATGAGTTTATTCATCAAACTACACTTATTTTTCAATGTTCTATCACCCCCAGAAAGCTCGGTACACATTCTTGACTCACCCTGTATATGAACGTGTCATTTATTGTAAAATTGTTGAACAATTGTATTGTGAATATTAGGATTTCCTATTTATCGATAAACTTACTTACTCACTCAAAGAGAATAAAATGTATTTGAAACACGCATGATTCATCGACTTCATTAATAAAAATTCCTGAAGTTGGTGAGGAATGCAAGCATATAGTCTTGTTCCTGATATTTCTCTTGGGGAGGCTGAAGAAACAACACGCCAATTATTGCCTGTCGAGTCCAGGGAACATCATGATAGAGTTCTTTTCCGAATTCAATGAATAGAGAAAACGGACGGTAATGATGATGATGATAGTCCTGCTATCGTATTTCTTGTATTCGAAGAAGAAGTATGCAATTTCATCCATGTGATCGAAGTTTTCGATGCTGAGGGTCGCTATGAAGGTCAATTAAAACAGACAGTTTGAAATATAGTGAGCTCACTGCCTATTTGAAGAGTGAGTCGAGAGGATCAAGGCTCAGTTATTGGAAAGAACACACGTGGAAGGTTTTTCGACGACAGCTTGCGATGAAGAATATTTGCTGATCGAGGTAATGAAATCTTGTGACCTTTCAGAGACTCGAGATGATAAACTTGGAGATATTCAGGTTGCACTATGATAATGGGAGTGCCTGGTGCCTGTCGATGCTGTAGACCAACGAATTTCAAAATCAGTGATATGTACAGGACAGGGACGCATATCTGCTTCTTCCGATACGATATACGATGACTAGCATTTCACGAAAGTTCACAATCATGCAAGCCGGATGCATTATCAATACTGTGGAAATGTGTAGAGAATAAATGTGTGAAGGAGTTATCCAACGACAGATTCTTTTTACGATAAGCTAATCAGAAATGAGCTCCACAGCCTGTTGAAATCAACACTTTGCCCAAAAACTGTCTGTACGTTATTCGAGAAGGTGGTACATTCATTCCTTCTAGTTTTTGTTTGAGATTTTCCTACTCGTTTCTCAATATTGATGATAGAAATTATAATAATAACTTACTGCACCTGAATATAGACAAATGTCATAAGTTTACTCTCTCTCTCTCCTCTCTCTCTCTCTCTCGAAACAAAAATCCCATATATCATCCCTTCAGAATCAAGCATCAGAACTGGAAACAGCAAATACAATCAAAGATCATACTTGACCCAAAAATGTCGTTCAAACCGCAAATTGCAGATGTTACTTCTAGAGCACTAGAAATGTTAGTTTCCACTCTGAGATCTGCGAATGAATTATCTATCTTTTCATTGAAAATCGTATATTGTTCAATTAATAGATCAATTATCGAATACAACTCCACAATTTGGTGCCCTTCTTATGATGTGGATATTGACATACTTGAGAGTGTTCAAAAAAAGTTTTCAAGGTACGCTCCATTCAAACTAGGTTATCATAATGATGGATATAGCCATAGACTTATTATTCAGGATAATAAGTCTATGGATATAGCTATGAAATGTTATTGGACATTCTTAACTCAAATACTCTGGCTCATAGACGATTGGAAACTGGTCTTCCACCAATCCACAAAATTATCAACCATTGATTTTCCAGAAATTGTTGACCGTATGTAAATTCAAGGCGAACTACAAATTCAGAAATCTTCAAAGTACCCTTTTATCGTACTAATTATGGTCAGAATACATACAATGCAAATACATACAATGTTGATTTCGAACTTTTTGATTCTTCTTCAGCAACATTCAGAAAGACGATGAAAAGGTCGTAATTATTGATTGATCTTTTTCTTTCTCTCTTGTATTTTCATATATTCTTCCTACGTTTATTGAATAGTCTAATATCATGGTTACAGTACATAAGTGTGATATCGTTCATCGTTTTGGTTATAATTTTGTGAATAATAGGCAATGCCGTAAGTAAATGAATGAATAAATAAGTATATTTGTAGTGAGGATAGATCAGAAATAGAAAAGAATCATATAATGTTCTAGGAACATCGTGTGAGCCAGCAGTGGGATTCTGGGAGAGAAGAAGGAAGGAGAAAGGAACTTTTCTTGGAAGTTTGGAGATTTTGATCATCAGGAAAGACTTCACTAGGCAAAAAATTCCACAACTCTGTCGATCTATTGATTCTATTGGTAGAGCGAATTTGTTCACCTGGAATTGATCGTGGTGGCGTAATAGACCAGTTGGAAATATATATGAAAAAAGGAGATCGACTGATTCTATGAATTCAAATGAAGCTTCTCCCTTACCGATTTACTACGTAGGATCGTTTCCTGGATTATTCATGAACTCAACGTTGGTACACAGCCCTGATAATCTCTTTTGTTTTCCGGAGGAAATCTATTAGATTTTTCTCTCATTTGCGCTCCACTTGCGAACTGATCTCACTGCACTTGAAGCTTCCTAGACATTTCGGTGATATTCGATATTCCCTATTCCACTCCATCTTGCATTACCTTCGTTCACCCATTATGGGAATTTAACGAAGCGAATCATCTCGTGAGAGAGAAATTTCGGGCGTCGCAGCTCCTGATTGCAAAGGTAGAAAGTCTCGAATTTCATAAACGTGTAATGAACAAGGAATCATTTCATCATAGAGCCTAGCATTGTTAATCTCTAGTGACGCGAACAGATACAAAGATTCACCAGAGGAGTCCATGAAGATTTTTGTCCGTTCGTGGTATATGGAAGGAGAACTGGAATATATCATCATGGAAGTCCATGGAAGAACGTTCTGAGAACGTCCCGTATACGGATATTTCTTTCGATATATCAAAGCATATCGTCACGAAATACTAAGATTTCTCTCAAAAAATTATCAAGTCAAGGATCCTTGTTCGAACTTTGAGAACTATTGAACCATCTCGAGGTCAATTTTTCGAGGTCGATTGCATGGCATCGAACGGTTGAATAAATATATTATATCAAATATACAGGGTGGGTCGCCGTCGATGGCACCTTAGACGTTTACGGAGAACCAGACATAAGATAATTCTGAAAATTTGGTTTTTCGAGTAATTGCTCTTGAAATATCGATCCAAAATATGTTCAGCAATGCAGCATTGCCACTTATACCAGAAAGTAGCAGTATCTTTTTTATTTCGAATGAGACACTCTGTATATCACCACATTTTTCAACTTATCGTCACTTTCTGATTATTTTTGTCCCATACTTTCCTATACCTATCTCTAACGCTTTTTGAGATATTGATCATTTTGTATATTTTTTATCCGAAACATACCTCGAATTGAATGTTCATTTCTGCGGTATTTGGATTCTTAAGAAGTTGCAATTTTGTGTTCAATTTATCGGGATTAGGTTCATCAATTCTGTAGGGAGAAGTTTGTTCTGCGCTATACAGGGTCATTAAAAATTCATGATCTTACTGCTAGATACAACAAGGGTTGAAAGTGCGTTTTTTCAAATGGAACATCCTGTATATCATGAAATTTCCTGAAAGATGACTGAATCCATTCGAATTGATGTATCATGTTTTCATACATACAAAGATAGAATCCCGAGATACGAGAAATTTCCCTCAAAACATCGAATTATTTTTCTCATATTCATCTAAGGTGGCTATTAAATGTCATGACGGTACATGACATTATGAAAATTTGACGATAGGAACATCACAAATCAATTCGAAGGAAATTTAGTCATCTTTCAGGATATTCCATAATATACAGGATGTTCCATTCGAAAGAACGCACTTTCAACCCTTTTCGTATCTAGAAGTAAGATCATGAATTTTGAACGACCCTGTATAACGCAGAACGAACTTCTCTCTAAAGAATCTATATACATGATCTTGATAAACTGAACACAGAATTGCAACTTCCTAAAAATCCAAAAACCGCAGAAATAAACATTCAATTCGAGCTATGTTTTGGATAAAAAATATACAAAATAATCGATTACTCAAAAACCGTTAGATATAGGTATAGGAGAATATGAGGCAGAAATAATCAGCAAGTGACGATGAGTTCAAAAAATGCGGTAATATACAGGGTGTCCCGTTTGAAATAACAAAGATGCTGCTACTTTGTGGTATAAGCGGCAACGCTGCATTGCTGAAAATATTTCAGATCGATAGATCAACAGCACTTACTGTAATCACCCTGTATTTAATTCATTGATATAAAAAGTACGGGGAAGCCGGTTCAAGAAAATGAGTCGACATAAAGTCGAGTATCAAGTGGGGTGAAGATTAGGAACAATGTGAGGATATGGGACTTCTGAGCTCAAATTCATTCATTCATTCATATCAAATATGAATATATCTCATATCAAATATGAATGAAGGTGTGCATTTGTTATGTTTGGAAAAAGTTTGTTCTCTCATTTTTGAGCTACATTCGTTCTCTCAAGGATGTAGAGCTCAAACGTGGGTAACCCCCTGTATATTCAAAGCCCATATCGATCGTAGTGCACATTGGCACTTCAATTCCATCCATATCTGTCGATGAAATCGATGAAAATTATATTCGAGAAGAAAAAAAGGGCTGAGATGAAAGAAGAATTTCTGAAATATCAGAAAAATCATAACAAATACAGGGGATGGGGGGGGGGTAAAGTTGTTACGCTTTCCACGTCCTACTTCTCACGACACTTGATAGTTTTTCAACCGGACACCTTTTTTGAATCCCGTGTTCAGTTCAGAACGAGAGGTTGACTGTGAAAATCTTGATCCACGAGGTAATTGTAGTTGGAAGTTAGGAATACTACTAGAATTCTAGGAGAACAGTTCTCATTCCATTTATGAATCGTGTGAATATTTGTCGAATTTGTTGTTGAAACATTGTTAATATGATTCATTGAGTGCGTATCGTTTTGGAACAAAATGCACAACAATATATCCAGTCATTTTTCGACCTGCCCGTTCAATTTTACATAAAAAATTTACTCATTTTCAAATTTCCCAACTCTATTTGTTTTTGCTTCCAAAGTTTTTTTTATTCCGCTCATGAAATCGATGAATGAGAATGAAGAATGAGGAAATAAAAATGCCCGCTTTCAAAGTTGCTATCCACTCAGTTCGATTGGAAAAATATGTGAGAATGTCTCAGCAATGTGTCAATATTCGTCAAATTTATATATCGAGAGTTTTCGAGTCAGTTCTGAGTTTGATAAAAATTCACTCGAAATACATCCTGTATCGCCTGAACCAGCATAATTTTCCTGAGACATGTTGGGTCATGTTTCGGTATTTACTATCGGCTGTTCAGAGATTCTGATTCACCATGAGTATGCACTATAATTAAGCACTTTTCTACCATTATTGATCGTATTTCTGAATCACGAGTTCTCTCATCGAATTGAAATGAAAAGAAGTTCATATAAAATGAGGAGTATATTCAGATATATCTGCTGAGTATCACAGGATGATGAATTGAAAAGCGAAGTCGTAAGCGAAATTATATCCATCGAACATTTCTTTTCATGAATTTTCACCCATATACGTGAACTAGGGAAATTGGAATTGTAAAGAAAAATAACCGATACTTCACAGCAAGAAAGCCTCTTCAACTCTTTCTGAGCACCGCTGATATATCTCTCGAATTAGGAAAGAATTGCTGAATAAAACCATAGATATGATGGCAAATGGCCATTAAATGCAAGTACTCAACTTTGTCCACGAAATATCTGCGAAATATTTTTTTCGACAGGCAACCTCTCATAAAATATGCCAACAAAACGGATTCAGGAACTGACTTTTTCTCAAATGTTGAAGCATCTGCTTCAACACTATTCACAGATTCTAGAGTTTGTTAGAATTCACAATCCACATCTCATGTGGAGCAGAAAAAAACCATCAATGTACATAGTTAATTGAATCAACCAGCAAACCAGATCTTGTGAGAGTTTCAGAAGTTTAATGATGTGAAACCCGCCGTAGTCGGATATATCTCATTCACTGTGGAGAATTGTGAACATACATAGATGTTCGAGTGAGCATCTTCCGCACCATGAATCGTGAATGAATGAAAGAACTTTGTTCTCGGAGTCATAGCCCACTATGTTATTGACAGTTCATGAACGACCGGCATATCGTTCGAACGAGAAGTTCTGTCTGTATGAAATTGCGCTGAGCTACATGACAAGCTCTTTGATTCCATACTCCGTAGTTCGTAGGCAGATTCATTCAACCTTTTCGATGCTTCATCCAGGAATGTGGGAATTTGGCGAAATAGCTTCTGAAGCCATACTGCCTGAAAAGAGTCCCAATATTGGTTCCATTCATATTGAAATAACATTCGTCTGCCTCAATAACATCCTGAAATAAAGTCTACAATAACCAGCCGATTTGAATAACCAATTATCTGATTCCCAGGTGAAATCGTCTTTGAATCGAAATCAAATAATATTTCGTCGCCCACACGAATTCAATTCGATTCCAATTCACAACATAAACTGACTGAACTTCATTATATGAAATCACACAAGCTTTCTGAATTTGGCCTACAAACCTCATCGCATAAAACCAATATGACGAACATTTTATGAAAAGATAGTCACTTGCTCCGAATGGGAATTGTTATTCTAACTGTGGAATTGCGATTACGAGAAGATGAAGTATACAGGATGTGTCGAAATCATACCGACAAACTTCAAGGGGTGATGGAGAATATCAAAACGAGTATATTCGTTCGAATCAACATATGTCCGCGCAGTTTGGGATGTACATCAGCTTCGTCTCTCAAAATTTTTGGAAGAATCCTACGCAGAGAAAAATTATAGTTCCTCCAACAAGAGCTCTAATCAGTATGGGCACCAGATTTTCTCGTTACTCAAACAATTTTCTGTGGTAACCATAATAATGAGTTTTTCGAGGAGTTGGTACATTCATTTTCCAGCTTTTTGTGGTATTTTCTCTCCTCGTCTCTAAAAAATATGTTTTCTAAAAGGAGAGGAAATCCCACAGGAAGCTGAAACATGAACCATAATAATATTCTGAGTATTATTACGAAAAATTCTCTCAGGGATACAAAGATGAGATAATATATCGGGTGTTCTATCCAGAATAAGGAAGTTGATGGTGACATCAAGTATAACTTCGGAGTTTGGAAAATAAGAAATCTGAGATATTTCTGATCACGAAAACTCCTAACAGATGGCTACCGTGAGAAACCCTGTATACTGTCTTGGACCGAAAGTCTACAGTGCTTCTCAGAAGTTCCCTTCCCACCTCTAATCTTTGGAACGATTGGACTTAAGCGAGTGAAATTTGGAAACTGAATAAAAGGTTGTGAATCTCCGTACTAGTGATGATAGATGACGAAATCGTCAAAGATGGCGTCACAAGGCCTACTGAATGGAAGTTAAATTCTAATGTTTACCAATCACCCGTTGAAACTGCCTTAAGCACAAACAAAATTAGCATCATTGGATAGGTTTTTTCGATACCATTTGAAAGAAGTGTCGCTTGCCGTAGAGTTCCATTTGAAATTATTGGTCACCTCAAATTTCACTTTATATATGTATATGTATATGTATGTATAATCGTTCCAAAGATAAGAGGGAAAGAGGGTACTTTTGAGAAGCACTGTATAATGAATCACCACCACATCTCAACCTCAAGCAGTGAAACCTCATTATGGATATAATCGAGAAATTGCAGAATGGGTCAGATCAAATAATACTGCATATTTACTGTGGTATAGAATACGAAAATATTCTCTAATTATATGTAGTGTATCTTATCAATCTCGGAATAATAGTGGAATAGCATTGAAGTAAAATTATTGTGATATGCATGGACTATGATTTCAAGAGGTGCACACACGGAGCATTTCAAATGCCATTGTGCATATTGAGTATCAGCAAGGATAGGTAGTATAGTATAGGACTTTCATAGAACCATATGAATTCATTGCCTGAAGTGAGTTACAGAATGGGTTATTATTATCATTATCATGAGTGATATCATATTTTTTTTCTGTTTCGACATCATCTCCATATGATTTCAATACTTTCAGGCATTAGGAATATATTCATAAATAGGATCATAATAATTACCATCACGTACAGAAAAATATTCTTCTGCTAATGAATGATCAAAGCGATTCTGTCGGTGGATCATTCGAGAAGGTGGTACATTCATTTTCCAGTTATTCATGGGATTTCCTCTCCTCGTTTCTAAAATATAGAGTAGAAGTTATTGGAAATTATTTCAATATATTTGTAGTAAGGACAGATTTGTGATCCGCCCCAGAGTGTGACTGCGCATGAAATTGAACCTTCAGATACCGAAAAGAAGAATTCTCTATATTTTCTGAAGAATTCGGAAATGAAAAAATATTTTCAATAGGAACAAAACCTCTACTTGTCTCAGTGGACGTTTCGGGAACAAATCTGCTCCCGTTAGATCAGCACCTTTATTAGTCAATCAGGTTGTCGAAATGCTACAATAGACACTATGATCTTCTGCGTTTGCCATATCCAAAAATTTAGCAAATCTCGAAGGACGTTTTGTGTGGGATTTCCACTCCTCGCCACTTCCTGGTGTCAAAGATCACGAACTTCACGAAGAGGAATATTATATGTTCATTGTGTTGAAAACGGGCGCAGATTCGTTATCGAAACGTCCACTATATGTAGATAAGTAGAAATTTCCATTTCCATCATATATATTCGCCTTCAAAAAATTCTTTCGAAAACAATGTGTCACTGACAAATAGAGGATTCTCCTTTTAGGTATCTGCAGGTTGAATTCCAAGCGAAGTGACGTTTTGGGGCAGATCACAAATCTCTCCCCGCTACAAGTATATTGAAATAATTATCATAACTCCTATTTATTTTTTTTAAACGAGGTGAGAGCATTCCACACAAAAGCTGGAGAAATCAAATGAATATGTTCGTTCATAGATAGTCATGCTCGTTGAATTAATTTATACGTGTGTATTTTGAACGGAACTTATAGCGACAGCGATCCAGTCAATATGAAGAAAAATCTAACAAAATAAGGCAAACTCCCACAGGTGCCAAAAAAATATGCTCACGTATATATTCAAATCATTCCACACAGCGGACAGGACGTTCATTTGAAGCGATCCATATACAGTCAATCTGAAAACAATTCGAAAAAATCAGGCGAACTTCCACAGGTGCGGAAATCAAACTCCCCGACTGCTAATGGAGAATCGATATAGGTTACTCACCACCATTCGCCCGGCTCCCAGTTTACGTTTTCCATCCTGGCTTTATCTGATGATCTTGATAGATGGAAAACCTGCTCACAATGAAGGTGTTGCTCTCGCCATTGTTTTATTTTAACAATGCGGTTTTTCCATTATTACTTCGCAGAGGAGGGAGCCACAGACTTTGTGGCCGTTGACGTTATAGGATAGGGGCTTTCGTGAATTTCCACAGTTCACCGAAGGAAATTACCTACGTACTGAGTGTTGCACAGTGGAAGGAATACGAAGGGAAATTGGGATACGTGTCAATCTTTCACGCATGTTGGTGTTGTGGAAATAACATCTTTTTCGGATCGGGATCTTGAATGCTTATGTCGTCATAGTGAAGATCATGACTCATGACTTCCGTGGGACATTATAGTTTCTATAATTCCCTCTACCTTCCTAGCTTGATGACGAAGTTCTGTTTATGAACAAGTAACATAGCAACAACAAAACTTCTAGGTTCAACGGTATCTGATTCAAATATAGCGGGAAATTATTTAATTGGTATGTTCATTCCGTTTTGAGAATGAACGAAATTTTATTGGAATCCCCAGATACAAAATAAATGGTTTCCCCAAAAACCACAACAATATTCAGAAAAATTTGAATACGTATTTTGGCAACCAAGTTGCCATCCTCAGTAGACCTGAAAAGTTAAAATGATGAGCGACTCCTCAGTATCTTTCAAGATATTCTCCAGAAATTACCATCGAGAGTGATTGTCGGTATTTATGCTTCACTGAACCGATGCAATTCAGGGAACCGTAACAAGTCGATGCTACTCAAGTCAGCAAATCGAATAATCAAGGGTATGTAATAGGACCTGGGTCTTGGTTCATCAATTGGTTCTTATGAAGATGAAAGGAAATACTTTCGAAACTATTCAATTGTCGATTGTTCGTTACATGCTTGGAACGTTTCGAATCAACTGAAGTTATTGGATGGCTCGTCTCGAGAAATTGTTGAACAACACTGGAATGAAATATTGTATGTTCCACATGAATGAAACCTCAATAACTTCAAGCGATTGCTGTACCTCTGGCCAGAGTCCCTCAGGACGTACACTCCGATGCAAAATCCATATCCAAGGCATTTTTGATTCTCTCGATAAATAATAGATTTTCACGTTACTAGTCCGGTAAGTACACTTTTACAGTACGAGTGAGATGTTTACGAGGCGCAAGCCGAGTCCGAAATTTCGAAACGAGTACTGTAAAAGTTTACCGGACGTGTGACGTATTAAATTTTATTTCATACTGCTAAAAAACAAAAATGAACAGTGAAAAATATAATATTAATCTTTGTTGAAGTGCTACAACAAAAAAATGGGAATGTATCAGCAAGTAGCAACTCCCTAATAAATAATTCATCCAATGGAGCTCCTGGTATCCATATTCATGGGAACGAAAATTTAACGGTTGATATTAATATTAGCAATGAGTAATTTTTGTGTATTGTTTTGCTGTTGAATTTTTAATAAATGTATTCATGCTTTTGACGCATAACTGAGTTTTCAATATTTACGATCCGGTAAAATTTCATTACGGGATAGTAGCACGTAATGAAATATTACATGCGCCTATCCTGTAAAAGTCTATTATCCGGATTGAAATCAGGTACGTAAAGGTATGTTCTATGATGCAGTATGAAATAAAATAACTTGATTTGTAACTAATCAGAACGTGTATTTCTGTCAGATCACCATCATTTTTTGACGTTCATGATGACAGAATACTTTTTTCGACAATCTGATTTCTATTTGTTTCCACACATAATGATTTTGAAAACAAAAGAAAAATCTTGAATGTTTTCTCAATTCATGGACCATTATGATTTATGTTTATATTGAAAACGCAATTATTGTATACTATGGCAGGTTGATTCGAAGTTGCTTGCTCTTGATTTAGAGATTCTTAGACTGTCTTTGCAGAAGTTGAAGCAGACCTCATCGCGTCAATTATATCCTGATGATGGCCCGAGTCAATTTGCAGATATGGTTTTATGGAGTGACTTCTACCATGCCCTGTTATTCCAATTAATTGCTGTTCTCCAATTCTGTTTTGCAACAACTTGATGAAGACGAAAATTGATGTTGTTGGAAACACATTTGGTGTGGAATTTTCTTACCGAATACCACACGATGTCAAATCAATTCCGGAAATTTTTTGACCTCTAGTGGTATTACAAGTGAGAATATTTTGCTCAAGTAGAAATCCAATGAAATCAGTCGAACACAACCAATCAGACCAACAGATCCTACAATTTATATTTCTCTTCGATTTTGACATTTCAAATAATCAATTTTCCAAAATGTCACGATTCTCTTGTAACAGTGATGAGTATGATGATGAAATAATCAGATGAAATCTATACGGTGGACAATTCGTATGGAAAGCCTTCATGAACTTTTGCAATCTTAGAGAGTACAAATTAGAGGGGAATCGGAAAACACAAAATGGTTCAGAGTTTGAAAAAGCTACTGTTTGAACCATCAGCAACCTAATGAGTGAGCTTCTACAAGAGAAAAATAAAGAAATGATAGTTATTATTGACTCAGTGATTGGAGTGCTGTATTTCAACAAGCGCTTCAATCGAATCACTGTGGAAGGTAACAAAGTTCAGCGGCAATGAAGAATTCTATCACATATTCACCATGGAATTAGCTTAGCAAGGAGAGGAAGCTGCTCTCTGTTCGACTGAATTTTCTCGAATTGAAACAAATATTGATGATTGATGTAGTAAATCGAGATGAATTTAACCCTGTATTCAGCAAGACTTGTCAAGTTGGTTCAATAATGCAAGATTGCAGTAGAAGAAAAATTTCAACAACTTCCTCCTCTCCCAAAATTCCACTCCTAGCTGACACGATGGTCCTCGAACATTATAGATTCCTATTTCGTGTTGTCTACAGATAACAGAAAAAAATGTCCTATCGGATTATTTGAAGAATTGATATCAAAAAGGGGCCAAAATATCAAAACGAATAGATCATTCCTTACAATGAATCATTACTGGAAAGCAAAGAATGATCATTGATATGATGATATCAATGATCTATGGCGAGCAGATGGTCAAGATGGTCGATCGACATCATGGTAATCATGAGGTCGTGGGTTCGATTCCTGGCTGGCCTGGATTTCGGTTCATTCATGCGCTGTACAATGTATATCATGAAGTTCTCATAAAACTATCCTAAATGCTACAGTGGTTCGGATTCCACTTGTACAAACTGTAAATCCCCGTCTCAGTCACTCGCACAAGCCCTTCAGGGCTTCTGAGGGTTCCTTCGGCAACTTAGGAGTAACAAACAATAACATTCATATGCCCATCGGGAGGAATGTGATTCAAGATTAGACAAAAACGTCTGCCAAAGCGACCGGCTTGTAAACCAAGGAAAAAATTTCTGATTACTCGAATAGATCGACAGCAAACAGTAGATTGGTCAAAAAAATTACTGGTGTTATGAACCGAACTCGATAGAACTTGAATATTGACGAAGAACATCATGATACAATCATTGAGAGCATGCGTAGTGGAAATATCTTCATCGGTTATAGAAACTATTCTTTTGTTGATTGCATATCTCTAGCTCATTGCTAATGCGCAACAGACCTCAGCCTTCGATGTCGGTCTGTTCCTAAGCAACAAGCTTTCGAAATCTGTTTTTTTTTTCTTCGCGAAATTACCAATGTCTTATTACTACTGAGCTCTGGTTTTTTGATTATGGAACCATGACAAATCATATATCAAGTGAAGAAGGAAATGAATATGATGAAGGAATGAATATATCATTAGTTAGCAAATCGCTCTCAACAATTGAATCATCATCAGTGCTTCCTGCAAGGATATACTCAGGGTTACAATAACCGAAATGATTGACGACCATAACGTTTGATACAGAAAGTAACAATGAAATTGTTAATCGAACGAACCAAGAACAAATTGGAATGATGGAGTACTTAGATGTAGAGAACAAAAAGCCGGTGAAAGATATCGTTTCAAAGACATACTTTGATGGTGAATAGATATCATCAGAATCAAAGAAAAATCATGAGAATCTGAGTCGATGAATGGCAATTGAAGATTGACGTCGATCATATCTGTGGAAATAGAAGAAATGCCAACAATATGTGGTTAATCAGTCATACCATCCCGTCAGTTCAATTGTTTTCTCACGATGAGAAAAATATCAATCAGAAGCTGAATTAGTAGGACATCGAGAGGCATGATCGAAAAATGGAACTGTTGATGAAGTTAATATTGATATTGTCATCAGTTGTGTGGTATAATCATAAGGTTTTCTTCATTTCCTTTTCGGAATCATTCCTTTTTCATTTCACTTCATCTACATATCATTCGAGAGAATAATCCACTGAATGAATCTTCGCATTTGAAGGAAATCACCTTATACATGTATTCGTACATCTCCAACCTTATCCGAAAGTTGTCACTGATTATCATCAAAGATTTTCTCTTCTGGGTTTCTGGAAGTTCAATTTCAAACGCAGTGACATTTGGGACCAGCTCAAATAGCAATTCTTCTTCTTGTCCTCAACAATCCTCGAGAGCAAAGATATTGAAATGATGGATCTGTAGTACCGAAATGGTGCTGCTTTCAGTAAGTTGATGATAGTCATCTAGGAGAAAGTCAAATATTTCAAACATGTGGATGCATGAAACCAGAATTTCCACATCTATATAATGAAGAAAGAATGCAAATTTTAGAAAAAATGGCTGTCACATCATACCTATGAGAAGAAGATATATATTAAAATAAATATGCGACCATATGCTCCTCTCTCCATGAATGATATATTGGAATTTTATATTGGCATCAGGATGTCATACACTCAGAATTGTATCGAACGAATTGGGTTCCTCTACAGCAAAAATGATTTATTATTCTCTGATCGAATCGCATTTGAGATATGGGATATGTTTTTGGGGATTCTGTAGCCATCATCTATTTCAATCAGCATTCCTTTCACAGAAGAGAGCAATTAGATATCTGTGCAAGGTTGGAACGCAAAAGTCATGTAGGCCAATATTCATGAGAGAAGGGATTTTAATGCTCACTCGTATATTTATTTTGGAATCTGTTTGCAACTTATAAAAATATAACACCCCAGAATCTATACAACAAACTGGTCATATTACCAGGCAAATAACGGATAGGAAAATACCACTTCCCATCCCAAAGACAGCTCTGACGAAGGATTCTTTAATCTATGAAAGTTAGAAATTGTATATTCACATCCTCTCAACCCTAATAAATCGAAATACATATAATAAATTCAGGAATGCTGTCAAATAGGCCCTGAAAAAAGCTTTTCATAATCAGGATGAATTTTATAATGACACTCTGTCAGTATCCTGATTTTATTCAATTTCATGTGATATGACTTATGTATTGTGATGTATATATATATATATACACTGTATATACACTATATATATATATATATATATATATATATATATATATATATATATATATATATATATATATATGTATCTATATATATATATTAATTCATTATATTCCTCATTGTAGTTAGTCTTGACAAAGAAAATAAACATTTTCGAAAGCTGGACACCAAACAAAGAAATTTAATAAATTGGTCACCACGACTGCTTCCCACGAAGATTGGTATAACTGTCGAAAGTTTTATTCGTGACTCATTCATTTCACATACATATGCAGTAGTTCATTATGATTGTTTGACGTATTCGAAGGAGTTGTGAATTGAAATATTTTTTTTCCTCTGTTACATTATATATAGGTACATCATCTGCTTTAAACACATATATGTACTTATCAACAGTTGAATATTTTGTATCGTATCATTAACTAGTGTTTGAATTGCAAATTGTTCATTTTTAATATATATTTGAGTTCATATCTCATAAGCTTCGTCAATACGAACTTGTTTCTCCGACAATAGAGTATATATTCTCTCTCTCTCTCTCTTTCTCTCTCTAACTCTGTGGAACGAATCCGTCTAAGCTGACCTGCTGAATGAAAATCAAAAACAGACCAATTTCTCCTTCTCAAGAGCAAGTGCCACAAGCGTAATAATGTGAACTCTCACAACTTTCGGAAACATGAAGAAGTTCCCGCTCTGTATAATGTAAGTTCAGAATGAGTGATTGTGGTTGTGGTATAGAAGTTACCAGCACTTAGCTAACCTTTTCACACCGAGACATCAGTCAAGCTCGAGCAACACCTCTAATATAGGTATATGCATACTTCAATTTCGCCAAGTGCTAGGAGAATATATGTATACTATGACACAGCTGGTTTTCATGGGAACACCGCACGATAATTTGTTTGGCGAGATCCAGGTGCGAATTTCTCAGCAGTTTCTGTGTTTCGATAGATCTTTCCTTCTTTGTGAGTGTGTCGCAGAAACTGATTCGAAGTTAGATCGATGCAGGTATCAAATAGATGGAATCAAATATAAATAGAAGAAGGGACACACAGGTGTCGACTTGTGTAGGCTATGTCTAAACAAAAAAACTTTTTCGTTCAACTTCCACCATCTCCAGACCAAATCTCGTTGAACCTGAGCGATACAGTGTTGGTTAATCTGAGGCAGAGTTGATAGATATCTGGCAAAACTTGAGCATTCGTAAAATCGAACTTATTCTCCTCCAATACTTATTCGAAGAGTTAACAGTTCTAGTCAACAGAATCACGGTATCATATTCGGAATACAGTTATGATGCCAATCAATATTGAATTGAGGAATTCTTAGATCTCTATATATCGAGATAATCCAGGACAGATCGAGATAATAAGTGACAAATTCCCTTTTTTTTTTTGATCGTTTTGAGTAGACATAATGGCAAATCGGCTGTCCATTTCTCTCACAAGAAACATCTCAAACCTGTCTCATCATACAGAGTGTTATTCAAAACTCCACTAGAAATAGAGCAAGACTTAATTGGACGAATTACAGCAGCATTTGAGATCATTCAAAACGAGTATCAAATTTTCAGTCGAGTAAATCGGTGTGATCAGGTTGGAGGAAGACATTTTGAACAGCTGTGAATATATCATGTACAGAAGGCAAAAATTGAATGCATTCAATCCTTAATTTTAACGCGTCTTAGGGCCGTAGTGACACTTTTCCGGACATGGGACCCACTACTCGAATGTTTTCTACTGTTGCACCGAATAACCCCTACAAGTTTGATCTCATAGTTCTGTAACACCCTGTATACTCGAAGAGTGACCTGAAGGAAGAAAAACATCGTCGAAGAAGTAGAATTCATCTTCTTCAACATCCCTTTGTCAGAACAATGAACTAGTTGTGTACGTCAGAATGTCACAGATTCCCATTCTACAGAGACCTTCCATATGAAATAAGGTGGATTCACCTTCCTCAAGGATGTTGAAGATGATAATTGACATTTCATTTTATGGAGATGTTCTTCTTTTTCGACTCCTCGGATATAAAATGGAAGCATGAAGGGTGTCCTGCGTGAGGAATGGAAGGTCGAAGAAGGTGAATTCTCACACTATTTCCTACTCGACAAATAGAGATTTCCACCTCCATTAGCATCTCATTCGTGAAATAAGTGGATTCCAAAAAAATCCGAAAATTCCGAAAGAAAATAGATCACATGATGAATGCATGATCTCCATGATCATGATAATGATTTGTATTCAGTTTTACTAGCGGCCATAAAGTTATTGACATTCATTTTTGGATCACCTTGTATATTCTTTCGAGAGAACAAGTATTTTCCCTTTGGAATCCATGAGAGACATATCTGTTCAACTATCACTTGAAAAAATTTCCGCCATGGTGCAGCAGGTAGGAAATAATAAGAAAACTAACAAGTGAACTCTATATGAATTTGATTCTAGCACATCATCGATTGGTGAAAAGATTCTCTACATGCGGCGGTTATCTTTTCGCTGTCTGGAATCATCCTCGTTATTTTCCTCCCAACACCGCGTTGTGAAACACCTTTTCAACAAACTGACGAGCATCGATGAGGTCGGATGATTGGATTTCCTTTCAAAAATCGTTTCGCTTACGAACGAAATCTCTTGAACATTCGCCATCGCTCGGAGAACGCACAGGAAACTCGATTATGAAACAACTGGGATGCCTGGTGAAGCAGAAAGTTGGAAAACAATGATGATGCAACTCTTATTATTCCTCAAATTATTCCTTTCACACCACATGTAGATTTGTTAACAATCTAAGTAGGCGGCAGTGCAAGATGGCGATATGATTGTCGATCAATACGAAGTGAATTCCGCTAATACCGACAATGACGGATAGTTGTCAGTGATGGATAGCTGACGGTTCCATTTCAGCTTTCGCGTTGAACTTTGAATTCAAATAGTTTCATTCAGAGTTTTCCAGGTCGGTTTTCAGATCGTGACGCCATCTCATGTCAATGCTAGCAGGCTTAGTGATGTGAAGTCATGAACGTCAAAATCTATGTGAGCTAAATGCGATGATATAATTGATATAAATGCAGTTACGGTGAGCTCCAATGGACTCATTCATACAGCAATTAATCATTTTGTTCTCATAAAGAGGTATAAAACATCAAATTTCCCGAAATGGTTTAATGCAGAAATCAGAGAATCAGTTATTTAAAAGAGGCAGGCACACAGAACATACAAAGGTTCCAAGAATGGTCAAGATTATTTAGTATCTTCAAACCTAAGGTCGAGTTGTGAGAGTTTATCAAAAATTTGCTACTCCAAATACATCAATAGTGTCAACAGTAGTCTAATAAACAACCCTAAATATTTCTGGAAATATATCAATGATAAGAAGTTGGCATACAGTATTCCGAACACAATGCATTCTGGAGACAAAGTTACTGTTGAGGGTTACTTTCCTACAGTATATTCCAATGATCAAGGTCACACTAGCCAACTTCCCCTCTCCCTCAGCATTCCTGACAGATCAAGTAGTGGTTCGGATGGAATCCCAAATATTGTTCTGAAAAATTGTATTCATGCATTGACAAATCCATTATATGAGCTCTATAACCTATCACTGAAGTCAGGAATTGTACCAAATATCTGGAAAAGAAGTTAAATTGGTCCTGTAAAGGATTTATTATGAACTAACAGCATGGCTTCAGTCTAGGTAAATCACAAGTATCCTTCAATATGAAACAGAAATATTGACAAGCTTGGAGAATTGGTTTCAGATAGATTCAATATACACTGGATGTCTCCAAGGCATTTGGCAAAGTTAATCATGAGATACTAATAATAAAGCAGGCTTCTCTAAGATTTAATGATCAAATACTAACTTGGATGAGACACTTCTTAACCGGTCGTGCACAAAGCGTGTAATAGGAAATCATTCCTCACATGAAATGAAAGTTCTGTATGGGGTTCCACAAGGTTCGCACTGCTCTCCTCCTCTTTTCAACGTATCCATCAAGGATATTCAACAGTACCTTTCACTTTCCGATTACCTCTTATTTGCCGATGATTTGAATCTTTTTGAAAGAATCTCTTCCTTCAAAGATGAGCAACTATTGCGAGATGATTTGAATAATCTCAGTGATTGGTGCAACACTAATCAACTATATCTTGATATAGTTGATCAGTTTCTTCAGAAGAAATAAGAAAGTCAACACCTCCTATATGATGAATGATGAACTTCTCCAACAGGTATCCTCTATCAAAGACTATCGATGAACAAATGAACACATCAACATTGTAGTTGATTCGTCAAAAATGTTGGGATTCGCATAACTGTCAAGAATGTCCTATTGATTCTATTTAATCAGTTCATACTTCGTTAGTTACTTCAAAACTCGATTATGGATCAATAATATGGTCTCTATTTTATGAAGAACATAGTAAGACTTTGAAAAAATTCAGTATGTTCAATCCGTGATGACTTCCTTCATGTACTTGGATTGGGATCAGGGATACAACAATTCGATTCAAATACCAAATCAAAAAACCTATATCACAATCAAAGTATTCGAAAGAAAACTCATTCGTGTAGCCGATGAATATATTACTCATTCAGCTATATTATGATTTCATAATTTCATGATTCATATGAACCAGAAATTCATAATGCTGCTGACAACGAACCTTTATGAAAATGAACTATACACAGAGTGATAAAATACATTTAAATCCATATAATGAAAACCTATACTGAAACCCATTATATCAGTACAATTCAAATCCAATATAACTCACCATTATAAGGAATAAACAAACATATTACATCATTTACAATTATAGATACTATATAATATACAGGGTGTCCTTAAAAGGTCTTAACAAAATGCTACCACATATTCTTCACATCAAAACAATTCGATACAAGCAAACTTACCTCAGTAAAAAGTTGCTTAGTTTGGGCGCTAGACGGCTCTGAAGTTGAAATTTTCAAATCGATTTTGCTTCATAACTTTTGAACGGCTCATGAGATTTTTTTCAAATTTGGTACGTTGGCATAGACTCATCGGGCAATGAAACTCATATCATAATCATAATGAATATCATTCCATGGGCGTAGAACTTGATTTTTTCAGTAAATAAACATCTAGAACTCCTACGCCAATGGAAAAAAAATAGTTTCAATATGAAATCTAAATTATTCAACTCATTCACTACAAAAAAGGTACTCTTGACAAAAGTCGATTCCTCTCATGGTTTCGACAAAATTTTAATTTTAGTGATTTAGAGCATAATTAATAATAAAACGATTAACAGATATTTCATAAAAATTGTTCAAAATGTTCACCATTTTCACGTATACAAAGATTTATACGACGCAAAAAGTTGAGATGTACTTTTTACATAGGTTATTTCTATTGAAAATAAGTAGCACTGGTTTTTTTTCTGAATACTATTATTATCTGCTCGAAAACAGTGATATTCACATTCTTGGTTTCCATAGTTTCATCTGTGTTGATTTGTCGAGTTTTATTGACGTTGATTGTTGATATCGGACTTTTCTGATTTATCATGGCCGTACAATACACCAATGAAGAATACACCGATATGTTATTGGTATTCGGATATTGTCAAGGAAATGGTCGAGAGAGTGTGAGGGTGTATTCGGCAAGGTTTCCAAATCGTCGCGTACCAAGCCACCCAACCTTTGCTGCAGTTGAGAGACGTCTTCGGGAGACCGGTCATTTTGCTCCTAGAACTGGTGATTATGGAAGACAGCGTTATGTAAGGATTCCCGAAGTCGAAGTAGAAATTTTAGACCGTATTGAAGAAAATCCAGAATTGAGTACTAGACGGATAAGTAATGAACTAGAAGTTTCTAGGAATGCCGTTCATGAAGTACTAAGAGAACAATTATTATACCCATACCACAAGACGCCAGTTCAAGATTTATTAATCCATGATTCACAAAGTCGTCTGATGTTTTGTAGGTTCATTAATTTGCAAAGAGAAATGAATCTGAACTTTGGAAAGAATATTTTGTTCACTGATGAAGCCTGTTTCACGAGAAGAGGAATAACTAATTTTCATAATGAACACGTTTATGCAATTGAAAATCCTCATTCCATCAAAATAAACCATTTTTAACACGAATTCAAAATCAACGTTTGGGCTGGAATAATAGGAAATTTTATAATTGGTCCTGTCATACTTCCACAAAGATTAACAGGAGACATGTATTTACAACATCTACGAAATACGTTGCCAAATTTGTTGGAAGATTTACCACTCCAACATCGGGTAGATATGTGGTTTATGCACGATGGAGCTCCACCACATTTTTCGGTGGATGTTAGGAATTTTTTAAACCAACAGTACCCAGACAGATGGATAGGTAGAGGTAATGATGCACCCGTGAATTGGCCACCACGTTCTCTAGACTTAACACCGATGGATTATTTTGTATGGGGTTATCTCAAGTGAACATTTTGGTGAACATTTTGAACAATTTTTATGAAATATCTGTTAATCGTTTTATTATTAATTATGCTCTAAATCACTAAAATTAAAATTTTGTCGAAACCATGAGAGGAATCGACTTTTGTCAAGAGTTCTTTTTTTGTAGTGAATGAGTTGAATAATTCAGATTTCATATTGAAACTAATTTTTTTCCATTGGCGTAGGAGTTTTAGATGTTTATTTACTGAAAAAATCAAGTTCTACGCCCATGGAATGATATTCATTATGATTATGATATGAGTTTCATCGCCCGATGAGTCTATGCCAACGTACCAAATTTGAAAAAAATCTCATGAGCCGTTCAAAAGTTATGAAGCAAAATCGATTTGAAAATTTCAACTTCAGAGCCGTCTAGCGCCCAAACTAAGCAACTTTTTACTGAGGTAAGTTTGCTTGTATCGAATTGTTTTGATCTGAAGAATATGTGGTAGCTTTTTGTAAAGACCTTTTAAGGACACCCTGTATATAAGAATTTATGGAGGTATCATTTGCGTATTCGAACTTCTGAATGGAATGTTCTGTTGTCCAGAAATTCTAAAAAACATGTTCCAAGTAGAACTCTGAGATTTCCTTTTACCAACTGGTTGGTAGCAATTCTGCACTGGACAGAGCATTGGAAAGAATTGATGAATTGAATTTCAATGTTTTTAGTGGATCTGTTCAGAAGCTCAAGAATTCACTGAAACAGGCAGTATTATGAATATCTTTTCAAGGCATCTTGAATTTTGTGGCACATATCACTGAAAACTGATTCACCACCATGATTTGAATGTTTATTTATTCAATTATTGTTATATTTCGATTCGTATCTTACATTTTGTAGTCCATAATTTCAGTCTTAGTGTTAATAAAATCAGTTGTAGTAATGAGGTTTTCTCGTGCTTACCAAATGAAAAAAAAAAATAATGGAAGAAAAAGGATAACTAGGAATTGGAAGGTCGGAACATGATTGATCAACCTCGATCATAGATTGATGATTGATGATGACTGTGAATTAGCAATATCGAACAAAAATATCACTGATTGTTCTCATCATTCGCAATATGAATTTCTCACAGTCGTGAAGGATTCAATGACCAATCTGATTCTTCGATTCCTCACTGAAGTTGCTCATTTTGAAATACACCATGATTTCTATCGCAAGGTCGTACAAGAATGCAAGCACAACCAATGACGGTTAAGTATATACTGCGCTTGCTTGTTATACATTGCTGCCCAATCAGCTGAAACTACTTCTGGGGATCTATATAAAAACGGTAGCCGGTGGTGAGCAATGACATCTCTTGACAGTACCATGAAGTTTTCCCAACATAACCTATAAATATCGCTGATAAGACATAGGGACAGAGTTGAATGTTATTTCGAGAAGAAAACGAAGTACTCAAAATTCAGTTGGATGAACCAGCAGCAGAAATTTCAGGTGGAATATCATAACATTCATCAATCATTGCGAGCATGCGTTTTGAATTATTTTCACTTGCCTTCTGCCATAGTGGAATGGGTTACTACCTGAATGGAAAATAATATATTTTCTGCTGAGCTGAATTATCGAATGAAGTTATAGTCGAAGTTTTGAAATTTTTTTTCATTTGTTTTATTTTTAGTTTCACTCTTGAAGACTAATTGACCGCCTGCAGGTGAGTTGTTATTTCCTCCTCCTCAAAAGGAGAGTCCCATCCTTCTTTAACAATAAACTGGCTTTTGTCATGAAATTTATTTTATTTTATTTTATTTTATTTTATGGAATACAGGCTGCTCAACAGGTCGATAGACCCAATTACAGAGAAGCACACTATATACTAATCATCGTAGAATATCAGAAGGTCATGAAAAATAAAATTAAATATAAATGCAGTTATATATAAATGCAGTCACATGAGCGAGACGATTACCTATATATAATAAAAAGAAACGAGAAAGTGTCTAAAATCAGTAGGACCATGCAGAATATGACAATACAATACTTGATTTGAAAAGAAAATCACGAATTAATAATTTGCTTCAATTTGTTTTTGAACGTAAGAATTTTTGTGGTAAAAATGTCAACATTAGTGTTATTCCCTATCATAACATTATAAGAGTTGATGCACCTATGTAGGGGAGAATTCAGAAGTGAGTTGGTAGAGCTAGGTCCATTGATAAAGAGGTGTCTGTTTCTCACAACATATGGGATACAATTAATAGTGAGAGAATTGGTACAAAAAACAGAATCAATCAGATTGTTTACAACCTTATAAATGAAGAATATGTCAAAGAATTTTCTCCTCATTTGCTGATTTTCACATTTGTAATATTTCAAGTTTGTATTATATGGAGAGGAAAGTTTTTCTCGGTTGAAACGCAAATTGAGGTGTCGGATAAATTTCTTCTGAACATTTCCAATCCGATTGGAATGATTATTGTAAAAGGGGTTCCAGATGACAGATGCGTATTCCAAGTTAGATCTCACGAGAGAGTTAAACATGATTTTAACTGCATCTGGATCTCGGAAGGATTGAGTCGCCCTCATAATGAACCCCAGGTTTCTTATACTCTTTTGTACCGTCACTTCGACATGTCTTTCAAATGTTAATTTTTTATCAAGGTAAATACCTAGGTCTTTGATGACGTCAAGGTCCTCCAGAATTTCTCCACACAGTATAAGGTTGGAGGTGGGAGAATGAGTATTACGAGTGAAGAGTATTTTATAGCACTTATTAACATTCAGTTCAAGTTTATCGGTTGCACAGTAGTTTGTGAACCTATCAAGGTCTAGTTGGAAACAATGGTAGTCCTCCTGGGAGGTTATGGATTTATACACTTTCAGATCATCAGCAAAGAGTTTGAATTTGGTCCGTTTGAAACACTGATCAAATATTGTTTATTGTTAATTTTTTTTCATCTGTCGTCAATACGAGAGGGAAGCCTAAAATGTTTGAGGACCACGATGGTTACCCAGCTATGGAATTTTGGTAAAGAAGGAAGATATTGGAAGTTTGGAGGAATGTCAATTCATAATTCGAATTTGACGTATTTCGGAATTCTTCAAAGATACATACAGTAACCGAAATAATGAATTCATTCCGTTTGGCTTTTGAACACTCTATTTTGATTCCTCGTCGGACACTTTTAGTCTTCGCCCTCAGGATTTCTCTTAACGATAGTTTTGAAAAGGCTAGACGCATTTTCTGTTGAAAAAATTTCCTGGACACTAGTACCTCAATGGTTCGACGTCAGCTATTTTCAGCATTTCTCATTTCATGTAGGTTTTTCCAAGGAAGAGTTTGTCAATATTTCCTTTCAAAATCGAAAGAAGCATTGGAACTCTTAAATTTGTATTGATAATATTTGGCGAGATATATCCTGCGCCTTCATTGCCGGAAGCTATTTTGGATAAATCATATGGAATAATACATGGAGGATGATATTGTCTGGATGGGATTCGGTAGAATGGCGTGCAGAACAAGAAAATGGTCATCACGGACATCATTGACAGAACAATAATCAGATCTACGAGTTGAACATTCCTAGATATCTTGTACTAATTGTGTCGAAAATGTATATGCTACTCGAATTATATTTCTTTTTGCTTTCAGCTACTCTTTGGAAGAAGTTACTCTTTTTTTTTATTGTACACCACCCAACAGAAATCTATTCACAGGGTGGGAAAATTATAGGTACAAACATATTCTAAGAGTAATCGAATGATTATAAATTAAAAGCGTGAAGATGTGAAACATATTGCATAGTGGATAATATTGAAGACCGATTTTTCTCAATGAAGCAATGCTGCAAGAGAATATGTCGCATCTTTCATTGATATAATCGTAATTGTTGCAAATTCTGTATAAAGGTGAGTCTTTCTGTACATTTGTTCGAGGTACTTCGAGATGAAATAGATTGGATTGTCTAGAATTCACTCTGGGAACAAAAAAACTGAGCATTTCGCGATTCTATCTTTATGTTTCGCAATTGGTGAATATTTCATCACCAGTTATTGAAAATGTTACTCCAATCAACTGTTTACGTAAAGTAGTTTGTTTCGGAACGTGAATCAGCTTCGAAACTTGTCAAAATTAGTAGGAAATGTTTTTTTTAAGAAAATATATGTTATACATTCAAGGTACTCTAGTTCGCTTCAAAAATAACCTATCCGATGACTCATGATAATAATATGCTCTAGTTCAGTGGAAATTGTCGAAGTTGATATCACGCTACTCGAATTCAGCAAGAAAATCTCTAGAAAATACTGTCTGTAGAGAGTCTGTGAGACGATTGATTTCATTCATCTCTACATTTCAATCCCTCAGCATTCATCTCATTGAACTTGGAGGAGAAATTATAGAAATTGCTCTTCTCATGGAAATGTGTGATGGATACCAAAAGTAGGCATCACTCATCATTGGAATAATTTCGTTTGTACCATTAGTTTTGTATCTGTATTTATATTGTAAATTTTTATTGATGAATGACGCTTGGAAATGTTAGTTTCCGTTCGTTCCTGTGAAATAATGATTGATTCAATCATCAAACATGAGGTAGTTCAAAAATCGATGCACGTAAGTATAACTAGTTCAGACAGTTCGAAAAAAAAAAACATACCTTCACCAAGGGTGAGCATGTTTACCGTAACATCACCATATACCAACAATAACAGGATAATCACACCTTGCCGGCATCTGGAATACGATATATGGGATACAACTACAGATTCGAAAGACCATTGAGGTTAAATCACTAACTAGAACCAAGCTTGTGAGATATTTCTGATGCGTAAACAACTCGCTAACCTCGAAACGTCACAATTGCTTGAAAATGCCATCCAAACAAAAATTCGACCAGAAATCGAAAAGTAGCAGCCAAAAGTTATCATCGAGGAATCACTTATCAGTGTTATCATCAACATCGTCGGCATCAGCAGCTGCCCATTTTATGAGCAGCAAGTCCCTACCGATTGATAGAACTGTTACAGACAAAAATAATTATAACTTCGTGCCCCCTTCAACTCCAAGAGAACTGGTTCACGATGTTCTAGTTACGCCACTACCTAGCAAATTTCCAGCCCTCAAAAATGTGAAACTTCCTATAGTCAAAGAGGTGAGTAGATGATAATTTAGGACTTCAGAGTTTGATATTCAGAGTTTGATATTGTTGATATGATCTTCTGGAATAACGATGAAGGCAATCACCTTGTTCAATGAGTGATATCGCCTGGCCTGATGTAAGCAAGACATGTTATCATTTTGGGTAATTTTGCACTTATCATGCGATGGGATTTTTTTCGATTCTTTTTCTTGGTACTTACGTATTTTGACCTCAAGAACCGAAATTTCACAATAAAAACGTGCGCAAACCTATATTTTCAGAGATACTCCAGGAAAAAGTATGAGAATTAACCATCTTTCTTCGGCTCGTTTTGTAGGGTACTTTGTATACCTACCTTGAACATTCAAGAAGTCACAAAGAAGGGAAAACATCCTCGAATTAGTTGAATCAACGTTCTTTAGCATCGTGGAGGGAGGTGGATCCAGCAGTTTTAATATGGACGGCACTGTCAAATGAGAATCTATGTCAGAATCACTAGTTCTGTGAGTCAAAATATCACAGATGCACATTTGACAGCGCCGTCCATATGACAGAAGGATTCATCGAAGATGCTAAAGACGATGAATTGAACGTCTTTGAGGATGTTTCTCCTCCTTTTCAGCTTCTAGAATGTATGAAGAAGATGATATGAAGAGTATTTCATGTGAGAAATGAAACTTCGAATGGCTATGGTGCCTGATTAGGTCTTATCGATTCGAACCATAACCTGCAATGAAAATATGGCTGTTTCGAAATTCGACTGACTCCACAGGATGTTGCTCTCATGATTCGTTGAATAATGCGACAGGAACATGAGGATACCATGAGTTCAGTTGTTGGTGTATGGAAATAGTCATTTGGCAACGACTCAAGAACGATTGAATTTCTTACAATTGAATTCAGTGAGTTTAACTTGAGAATCCTTATTTGCTGACTGAAAAGTGTCATATCAGGCTATTCATCACGTGGCGGTAATCATGGTTATAATTTGATGATTTTGAGAAAATAATGTGTGGCGATATGATTTTTTCAAATCTCATTCCAGTCTGGAATAATGGGATCAACTTGGTTTCGAATATCTATGACGACGATTAGCTTTCTTCTGAATAGAATCTTGAAACTTCAGCTCATTTTGGGGATCTGAACTCTAAACATGTGAACAGCACTCCAGGACAATCCAAATTTCCGCTTTGTAGATTGTTAGCGGTTTCTGGGGTGTGAAATAATTTACATTCACAAATGGATTATTTCAGAAGAGCATGAAACGATTATTTCGAAACTGACTCTTGTATATATTTGTGTACTGATTGTTCTTCACGAGAAACTCATCGAACTCTATGAAACCACATTCGCTTTTTCCTGATACAAACATAATTGATATATCAGACTCAGCATCAGAAGTTGAACCATGACAACTTCAGTTAGGTTTAGGATTGTTTTATAGGAAATATAACTACTCAATGAAGATTATATCGAAATGTCTCGTTGCTCATTCTGTCTGTTGTCATTTCATTTTATGCCTTATTATAATCATATAATAGAGGTTTGAAAATGGCTGAATAGTACTAAATACATAATACGCAACCCTGATGATATATTGTTCGAGTAAACATCCAACTCACGCACCTTGTAAAACGACAGTCTGCACGTTATCACGTGATTAGGGACTGGTTTCGAAAAACGCCGGCGTTTCGAGATCTTCCAAAGATCGAGCGGACTTATTAGGATATCTATGGACGGTGCCACTATGTTCGGTGACGGTGCTGATTCTTTATGGTTTCCAGGTGGGTGTGAAAGAATCGATTCGTGTACTATCGATCATCTTCGGATGCACCGAATACCATCTCAATCTGATTCAGTTCTGGTTCCTCGACATGCTGACCGATTGCATATGGCGGACCCAAGACGAATTTCGATTTCCAGATCGCGACCAGAAAATCATATTGGAATGGATTTTGTATACCTTCGATTTGATAAGAGGTGAGAGTCAATATTGACACGAGAGGAAGGAGAGGCGAGAATAATTCTCCATGTTTGGTTAGGAGATCGGATGGTGGGAGGAAAGGAGGGAATCGATGAAGGGGTTGGATCTTGCTTCTTTCGAACATCTTGAGTAACGATTATTATGTTCACTCCAGAATGGAAACTCGGCAAGTCGTTTCACGTTACTTTCATTATGAAAAGTAAAGACATAAATCTTCATTTCCAAAGAATATTCTACACCGATAAAATAGGTGGAAAAACAGTATATCTTCTGCAATATATTTCATCTTATTATATTCTATTTCATTCATACACCATCCAACAGCAGAAACCAATAACAGGATGAGAAAATGAACATCTGATTTCAAATTACGGTTCAGATAAAAACTACACTGAGACAAACTAGATAGTATAACATACTAGTGAATGGAGATCAGCACATCTGCATATGGAAAGAGAAAGAAAACAGCTCAATTGCTCAAAAATTGCAGTAGATCAGATTGAGGTGTGCGCAAGTGAGAGAAATATTTATCTCTCACAAACAACCGAGGAACATGTATGAGACATAGCATATGGGGACAATCAATTTTGTCCATCTGTTCTATATTTGGTAGGTGATCGAAGGAATATTTCTCTTTTTTTTCCATTTGACTATCAGTGCATTCATGAACATTCTCGTGTGATACTGTGAAAGTGCCGTGTGAATATCTGAGCTGCGTTCAGAAACTTACTCTGAGCTTGCTTACTCTGAAGCGTTCATTTAGCCTAAGTAGTGTCTCAGTTAGAATATGCATCGATTATCTGGTCTCCCTTGTATGAGGTTCATTGTACGACTTCAGGAAGAGTGCAAAATGAATTTTTGATATTTTGTATATTCAGGTTGGGTGTTCAGATACATGACCATGATTATTCAGATATTTTGCATGAACTCAATCTAAAATCACTGAAAACACGAAGAACTCACGCTGATCTTTAAGTTACTCAATGGACTCATTTCTTGTTCAGAACTACTTGAGACAATCATCTCCAACGTTCCAAACAGACATATCAGGCATAGCTTTTTATTTCACGTACCATTTCATTCTACAAATTATGGCAAGAAAAAACTTTGACATTATTGAATGACAAGGATATCAGTGTATTCGGATTGTCTCACAATAGGTTCCTGAAATCTTTGAATGATTTATGAAAGTGAGAAAGTTGTTAGTCATTGAAATTTCATATTGTATAATCGTTTTTTAATGAATATGTTTGTTGTCTCTTGTAACAACTATAATTCATAATAGAACCATTTGAGTTCGATTAGGTTGATGTTAATACTTATTATGTATTTATATGTCGATATAAATTATTCATAATATAATGGGGTTTATCCCGTGAATGAATGAATAAATAGAAAAAATTAACGTACTCTGTCAGTATGGAGTATGAACTCACAATCATTCAGAAACTTGCTCAAAGTAAACTCAACTTACTCTGCTCTTGAACAGAATGACGATGTACTCTGACATTCATGACATGTTGATATGCTGTTGTGAGGGTTATGTTGAGAATATTTTCCATCCAGATCATAGTCTAAAACATACATTATATATTTACACAAGCATAGTATCAACAAATAGTAACACATGATCATCCATAATGATTTGTAATTCATTGGAGATAACCTCAAAACAAATAACCTCATTCAATGAGACTTGACATTCATCTAAGCAGGTACTCTGAGCAGGCATTATCCATCTATTTCTAATGAGGTGATCATACTCTACTCTACCTACTCACAAGAGTAAGTTGATGAACGCAGCCCTAGTATGCTGAGTAATCCACAGAAATAATCGGGGTGATGAAGAAATTCTGTGAAATTCTGGTACCTGAACAGCAATCATTGCGCAGAATTCGGAACCAGAATTTAGCGACACTCGTTTCATTCTGAAGCAAGCTCAATCTTGGGCGTGCACGTACTGCCAGTGTGTTTCTTTATAAATGAAGTTTGAGCAAGTGGAAAAAGTCAGTGAAATCGATTCGATCCATCTCCTGTCGATGAAAGTATAGCTGTGAGACATGTGCTGTGTTGTGAAGATCATATCGATGAACAAATATACTTAGCGTTCACCAGCATTTGCATACGCATACCAAGAGTGCAGAATATCGTTGTTTCTATGCCAACTGTGATGTAGTTTTCACGAATTACAAAACATTTGAACATTATGTAACGAAGTTTGCATAGTTTGTGTTCAAGTGGGATGAAAGTGATTTTTCAAATGATCATTTCATTCTCACCTTCTTACCTACGCAACATCATATTTCCGTAATGCATATTTCGAATGAAGTTCATGAAATAATCAGTAAAACAACATAGTGAAACTCATCTAGAGAAATACCAGTCTAATTTTGTAAGAACACATGATTTCATGATGCAAATGATATTGTGAAAGAATTCTTACACTAGAATATATTCACTTTACAGAACTAGTGAAATTCAGATAAATGTCGTTAGTTCCGTGATAACCAGTTATATGTTATATAATAGACAGTTTTCCTCAGTGAACTGGTCTCCTCGAGGTCTATCATGTGGCAAAATACAGAGTGTTTCTTTTTGATAAACGTATGTTTGGTGTGTCACTCAAAAATTAATCACCCTGTTCAGTCCTCATTATTCATTTTCATTTATTTATTTATTTACGGAAAACCCCATTACAAAAAAATATACATATATACATTTTATTCATAGTGAATGTGCTCAAAATTAATAATCAAATATTCAATATTTGTGCGAGAAATTTAAAAAAACTTCATAAACTTCAAATCATAGATCTGACAAGTATTTTGAAACTGTTTGGTGATCCATGAAAAATGTCTAAATCATTATCATTAATTATTTTCAATGTTCTTTCAATAGGTGAGTGTTGTTCATTATTAGTAGAATGGTGTGTTATCTGAAAAAGGTTTTTAAATACTGTCTGTAAGTTCTTCGAGGAGGTGGTACATTCATTTTTCAGCTTTTGATGGGATTTTCTCTCCTCGTTTCTGAAAAATAGAGTAGAAGTTAATAAAAATTATTGCAATATATTTGTAGTAAGGACAGATTTAGGATCTGTCCCAAAATGTCACTGCGCTTGAAATTAAATCTTTAGATACCTAAAAGAGAAATTCTCTATTGGTCAGTGACACCTTGTTTTTGAAAAAATTTTTGGAAATACAAATATATTTAATAATAATAAAACCTCTACTTATCTTGGTGGACGTTTCGGGAACGAATCTGCTCCCGTTCTCAACACAATTGAAATATTTTTTACACTGAAAAGTGTCAAAATCGGAAACATCGAAAAAAGTTTACGAAGAAAAATATTTCAATTGTGTTGAGAACGGGAGCAGATTCGTTCCCGAAACGTCCACCAAGATAAGTAGAGGTTTTATTATTATTAAATATATTTGTATTTCCAAATTTTTTCAAAAACAAGGTGTCACTGACCAATAGAGAATTTCTCTTTTAGGTATCTAAAGGTTTGATTTTAAGCGTATTGACATTTTGGGACAGATCCTAAATCTGTCCTTACTACAAATATATTGCAATAATTTTTAATAACTTCTACTCTATTTTTTAGAAACGAGGAGAGAAAATCCCATCAAGAGCTGGAAAATGAAGGTTTTCAAAGTTCTATTTGGCACATTGAAATTAATCGACTCCAATAAATTCGGACACACAATGAATCCATTCATCAATTTGAAAATGAAACATAAGTCATTGGTTTTCCTACGATTTTTCAAAGTCTGCATCTTCAGTTTATCAAGTATTAAGGAATAATCATGGTTTTTTATGGTAATATTAAGTTTATATGCATAAAATCGTAAGAATTTATTTCTTGAGTACGTTCTAGAGTATAATTATGGATTCGATAAAATGGTGACCAAACAATAGAAGCATAATCTGAGTGAGGAACTACTTGCGACATATACAACATCCTAACAGTATGGACAGAGAAAATGTTACAGTTTCTAAGAATGCATCTGGAAGAGAGCGTTCAAAGGACTATGAATAACTTTTTCATTTGACAATTCTTTGTAACTTCATCAGTTTTCTAGATCTGAATGTTTTCTAGATGGGGATGGCCCATGTTCTGAACAACCGAATGATTTCGTAAAGTTATGATGATTCGTAGTTCCTCATTCAATTTCAACGTACCCGAATAAATATTGCCTCTCGTGTACTGCGTATATTTTATTCAGTTCTGCAATTAAATCTCGAATACAACATTCTACAAATCGAATCATGCAGTAAACTGTTAGAGCGAAATCCGGCAAGAATACACTTCCGTTGCAATATCGTCATAAAGGCTGAACAAATAATGTATTTCATGTTCCGGAGTGCCACACTGAATAAATCTGCAGAACTAAAGCTGTACTCACTCGTCTACAGCGAGGGCATCAAATCGCTCTACTTCCATCATCTTTTTATCCATAGCAGATCACCGAAACGAATTCAGCCAGCTTCCTCACTCAAGAAAATATAATTCGGGCGGCTAGGTTGACAAAATATCCATAGATTTCGCGAAAAGCTATGGATTTATCAGAGTTTTTCAATGGAAATTCCACACATGAGATTTTCAACCAATCAGAACGTGTATTTCTGTCAGATCACCACAGCAACGGATGTATTCTATCGGAATTTTTTTCCTGGTGGGTACCCAACAGCGAATTTTACCGGAAATTATTTTGACGTTTTTAATGACAGAATATTTTTTTTTTGACAATCTAATTTTCATTTGTTTTCACACATATTGATTTTGATTAATTTCAACAAAAAGCTCAAATGTTTTATAGATTCATGGACCATTATGATTGATGTTCAAGTTGCTTGCTCTTGATTCAGAGATTCTTGGACTGTCTTTGCAGAAGTTGAAGCAGACCTCATTGCGTCAATTATATCCTGATGATGCCCCGAGTCGATTTCCAGATATGGTTTCATGGAGTGATTGCTACCATGCCCTGTTATTTCAATAAATTGCTGTTCTCCAATTCTGTTTTGCAAGAACTTGATGAAGACGAAAATTGATGTTGTTGGAAACACATTTGGTGTGGAATTTTCTCACCGAATACCACACGAGGTCAATTCAATATATATATATATATATATTTATATATATATATATATACATATATATTATATTTGAGTTATTTTCTTGATTATTATTATCACGTTGAGAGCCATTTCTAGATACTTCGTGAAAAAAATTAAAGTAAATGATGTACTCTGCTCAATTCTATTTCAGTTTCTCACAAACTGTTCAATGAATATGCTGACACCTCTCTTCTTGGTAATATTTCACTTTTGGGAAGAATGATAATAGTTTCAAGGTCGGTGAAGGTGACTCATGGCACTAAGAGTAACATTCGGATTCATGAAAAAACGCTGTTATTTTTCGCGCGAATATGAATATTGTTTCCAATTATAAACATATTTTCTGATGAACTCGAAAATAAAAAAATATTACGATCAATCGAAATCATTTTTTTTGTTTTCTCCAGTAAACCGTTCTGTAATACATGATTTCGATGATATAAGTGTGAGTTTCCTGCATTACAACAATTTTTATCGAGATTCAGATCATTTGACTGACCGATGATATAAATATCAATCACATGGAGCGAACTCTTCGACTCACTGTATTTCTGGTCGTAAAAAAAGTATAGTACACAACTCGCAGCTACGCGGCTACGTATGCACTCTCTCCACTCCGAGCGTCATAAACAGTTTCAAAACTCGTGTTATACTATTATTATATGCCCAAGGGTTACAGTAACTTTATGTATTGATGAAACCATGTTACTGAATAGTGGGCCCACATGTCTCTACCCATCTCTATATAGAGTGAGTTCCTGATTATAAATAAATTCATTAATTTCGAATTTAGGAGCATGTTTCGCTGACTTGTTGCAAACCATTGCGATATCTTCTTTTTGTTCACTATCTAGATCACTGTTTAGCATTAGCATTATAATGTATACAAGTTGTCCCAGTCAAATGTATTCTGAACATTTGATTTTTTTCATAATGAAAGTTATATATTTGGCAATTATGTACAACAGTATTTCCATTGAAAAAAATTGTCGATGACGTTATGCCTTTGAATTGGGACACCATCATTGTGTCCCAATCATGGATTCAAAAATGTGCAATTGAGAATACAAATCGACGTGTCCGAGCATTTTCCCAAAAAACTATCAGTATTTGAACTAATGAATTCATTCCAAATTATATGCCTGATAATAATAATATGCCATTCCGAGTAGTTTCGGAGATATCCGAGAAAAACCGAAATTCGAGAGGAGCGGTATTATGTCGAAAATTCTACCAAACCACAGTATCCTTATGACAACAGAACATTATGTTGTCATTTTTCCAGCGCCCACTATCTAGAATTGAATAAAAACAGATTATGTCATCACTAAATTACAATTCACGCGTGATCATATTGTGTGATACGTTAGTGTATTCACAATGAAAAATAAAGTCGTATACAGGGTATACTTTAGTTTCGGCCCATATAAAAATACAAAGTTGATGATGTTTTCTGAAAGACGAAACGTCGCAGAAAAATTCTGCTTCTGATCGTGTAGTCCTCAAAAAGTGGCCATGCTTCGAAAATAAAACTGGAAGAAAATAAAAAATAAATTCTCAAACTTCGGTTTTTCTCGGTATATTATAAGGCATATGAATGCGATACTCTTTTCTGATTTAATCGACACCGTATCACTTACCGTTTTCGATATCCCCATGTTGTTCATTCTCATCTTGGAGACACTGTATTTATCATACATTTGAATAGACGTTACTATGAATTACGGAAAAATGTTCATTTGGTACGATACCAAAATGTATTCCCGAAACTAATTAGAACTCCCACAATTGCCTCACGGAGAGCAGTTCTTGTGGCCGTTTTCTCGAGCATGAAAAAGCTCTGCTTGCATTAATCCCCCAAAACTTCCTGGTCGGAAGTTTTCCCGGCGAACTCCCGCGCCAGATCAAACAACTTATAATGACTTGAGGTATCCACAGCTCAGCACCTGAACTTGTCCAGGAAGAAACTGTTCTCGACGTTCGCTGAAGCGGTCTCGATTGCCGAGGATCACGTGGAATCCGGATGTCCATCGGTGAGTAGAAAAAGTGTAATCCTCCGGGAAAATAATCGAGTGATGTGGACAGGTTTCTATCCGATATCCTCGAGTGCGAATTTCGATATGATCGATTTTTTGTGTGTGGAGGTCTTCTACACATATTGAATGGCTTGGAATGATGATGGTAGAGCCATTGAATCTGCATTGGGAAAAAAAATATCCGAATCGTGATGAAAACGGGAGCACATTCATCCACTGAGATTAGTGACATTACAAAATGGGGATAAATCAATCATTCAGCATTCAGAAGCGTTCATTTTTCAGCTTTTGATGGGATTTTCTCTCCTCGTTTCTGAAAAATAGAGTAGAAGTCAATAAAAATTATTGCAATATATCTGTAGTAAAGACAGATTTAGGATCTGTCCCAAAATGTCACTGCGCTTGAAATTAAACCTTCAGATACCTAAAAGAGAAATTTTCTATTGGTCAGTGACACCTTGTCCTTGAGAAAATTTGGAAATACAAATATATTCAATAAGAATAAAACCTCTACTTATCTTGGTGGACGTTTCGGGAACGAATCTGCTCCCGTTCTCAACACAATTGAAATATTTTTCTCTTCGTAATTCTATTTCAAATGAAAAATGAATGTACCACCTCCTCGAAGAACTTACAGACAGTATTCAGAAGCGTGTTTGAGATTGAATGAAAATGAAGTTTCTACAAACTATCGTGAAGGTACTGATGGCTATTGGAAGTTAACTGTGAATTTCCTCTCCCATATATCTGGAAACCTTTCCTAATCTTGTGATATTGTATTGGGGAATGATTATGATCCGAGAAATTCAGTTGGAATTCATGATTTTCTCCTCTACGTGCAGAATTTAGTGGTAGATATATATTCTGTGTAGGAGTCATGATATTATATTCAATAAATGTGGGTCAACAAGTTCGTTCGAAGTCTATGCTGAACATGTTTCCTCCGGGAAAATAATCGAGTGATGTGGACAGGTTTCTATCCGATATCCTCGAGTGCGAATTTCGATATGATCGATTTTTTGTGTGTGGAGGTCTTCTACACATATTGAATGGCTTGGAATGATGATGGTAGAGCCATTGAAACTGCATTGGAAAAAAAATATCCGAATCGTGATGAAAACGGGAGCACATTCATCCACTGAGATTAGTGACATTACAAAATGGGGATAAATCAATCATTCAGCATTCAGAAGCGTTCATTTTTCAGCTTTTGATGGGATTTTCTCTCCTCGTTTCTAAAAAATACAGTAGAAGTTAATAAAAATTATTGCAATATATTTGTAGTAAGGACAGATTTAGGATCTGTCCCAAAATGTCACTGCGCTTGAAATTAAACCTTTAGATACCTAAAAGAGAAATTCTCTATTGGTCAGTGACACCTTGTTTTCGAGAAAATTTGGAAATACAAATATATTCAATAAGAATAAAACCTCTACTTATCTTGGTGGACGTTTCGGGAACGAATCTGCTCCCGTTCTCAACACAATTGAAATATTTTTCTCTTCGTAATTTTTTTTCAAATGAAAAATGAATGTACCACCTCCTCGAAGAACTTACAGACAGTATCCAGAAGCATGTTTGAGATTGAATGAAAATGAAGTTTCTACAAACTATCGTGAAGGTACTGATGGCTATTGGAAGTTAACTGTGAATTTCCTCTCCCATATATCTGGAAACCTTTCCTAATCTTGTGATATTGTCCTCGAGTACGAATTCCGCTATGATTGATTTTTGTGTGTGGAGATTTTCTACGCATTCTGGATGGCTTGGAATGATGATATCATTAGACCCATTGAATCTGCATTGCGAAGAAGAAATATACGATTCTTGATGGAAACGGGAGCACATTCATCCACTGAGATCAGTGACATTACAAAATGGGGATAAATCTTTCATTCACCATTCAGAAGCGTGATGAGATTGAATGAAAATAAAGTTCCTACAAGCTATCATGAAGGTACTGATGGCTATTGGAAGTTGACTGTGAATTTCCTCTCCCATGTATTTGGGAATTTTTCCTTATCTTGTGATATTGTGTTTGGGAATACATAGGTGATCAGAATTTCTGGTATCTTTATTAGGATCCGAGAAATTCAGTTCGAATTCATGATTTTTTCCTCTACGTGCAGAATTTAGTGGTAGATATATATTCTGTGGAGAAGTCATGATATTATATTCAATAAATGTGGGTCAACAAGTTCGTTCGAAAGTCTATGATGAACATGTTTCGTTCGATTCTTCTCTGTGTCACGTATATCTAGCTGGCACACATCGAACTTTCCCATAAGATCAGATTTTAACACAAATGAGTGTACACCAAACTGTAGTAGACGTCAATCACTGCACTCAATTCTTGAAATGACATAAAAAAACCTTATTCATTCTTATGTTAACTGCCTCAACTTGTACTGTCCATTCGAGACAGGAATCGATATGCTGACCCAGGAACTTTGTTGTTGTATTCATTGTCCAGCTTCTTGTGGGATTTTTTCTCCTCGTTTCTAGAAGGAATTCGTTGATGAAAATCATTATCTAATTGAAAATGAGTTGTTTTGAGACATATTTCCAAACATTCTATAATGCCCTCTACACTCAGCTTAGTTCTTTCAATGAGTTTTTCATCATCTTCTTGTTTCTTCCTCACTATTCCTGAAGTTCTTCCCACAGGAACATTAGTTGATATCCTTACTGAAAATGGACAACATATGGCCGATTGGGATAATATTGAGATCATAGAAAGAGAAGACAACAACCAAAAACGGAAAATCAAAGAGTCTGCTTGCATTCTCCTGAACGGAGACAATAATATTGCTTCTTGTTCAGTTGATATAGATAGAACTTGGCACCCACTTCTGAAAATTGGAAATGAAAATGGAGAATTCAATATCAATTAATAGAAACACCTCGTAACCAGAATTCTTCTGTCTGCCGAATTGTCATTTCAGAGTCAAAACCGACTGCACATCAGAAAAATTTTTCGAAGAAAAGTATTTTAATCGTGTTGAGAACGGGAGCAGATTCGTTCCCGAAGCGTAGAGGTTTTATTTTCAATCAATATATTTGTATTTCCGAATTATTCCAAAAAGAGAATAGAGAATAGAGAATTTCTCTCTTGGGTATCTGAAGTTTTGATTTCAAGCGCAGTGACATTTTGGGGCAGATCACAAAATCTGCCTACTTCATTTTTCAGAAACGAGGAGAGAAAATCCCACAAAGAACTGGAAAATGGATGTACCACCTTTCGAAGAACTCACAGACAGTATTTGTTGTTGTGGTTCATTCAATTGTATCTATCGTAGTTTCCGAGATGAGTGTCCTTATCATGTACACACAGTATATAATATATTTCTGTTATGTTCTATATGTGGATTGGATGATCCAGGTCCCTCTGCCGGCAGAAATCTTCTCGTTGAAGCTGAGCGATAGATCCGAAGAAATTTCAGAAAGTTCAGAAACATCGAGCTGTTCCGAATCAGATACGTGTCGGAGATCTGGTCGATCTGATGAGAGCTTGCTTGCGATCAAATTCCGGGAAAGAGCCAAGTATTTCAAGTTGCCAGGAAGGACTTGTGCCTGGGATACCGATGATGAATGTGAGTGGAAGAATCTGTCGAAGTATACCTTGTCCTATTCATTATTAGTGAAGTAGTTATTTTTGTATCAAGTGAGTGAAATGGGTGTTTTTTCTTTGGGAAAAATGAGAGTATCGATTTTCAAAAAATTCTCTCGAATGTGCCTCAAAAACACGAATTCCATACACTGAATACGAACAACATTTTTTGTACAACTGTGAATGGAAATCTGCCTTCTCAAAGCAGAAGCATATAGAAGATAGTTTGAACAACAAAATTGAGATCTCTAACAAAATATTGAATTGTCTATCTTTTTACAAACATACTGATAATATCTGATAAGATTGTGGAATCAACAACATGGAACACAAATTCATGTTGTTCACTATCAATCACAATTCCAATGAATGTAATTACCTATTTTATGATGAAAAATCAAATGATAATTGGCTCAAAAATGAATCACAAAAAAGGAATATCTCATGTTCATTTTGTGAATTATTTTGGCAGTGAGAGAATTAGATATTTACGCATCAATGGAGATGCAGAAATGTCAAGTTTCTTCGTACAAAAATGTTACCAGAGATGCCTGCGTATCTATTTTTATCGGATATTTCTTTATCAAAAATTCAGGTCTGAGTTCTTCGATAGAAAGCCTCACGGAAGATGAGAACCCAGGAGCTTCAGAAGATATGGAAATTTCTTCTCAAGAAGATGCTGTGGAAGATTCTCTAAACGAAGAAATTGAATTCTATAAGGCCGATATGAGGACCCCACCAAGATTCAAACCGTCCTCAGATGAATCAACATCCTCCATATCTCTAGAGAGTCTGATCAGCGATGATGTTGTAGAGGTGGATACAAAAGGTGAGATGATGAAAAAAGGTGGTCAGAGAAGTGCATTATTTCTCGATCGATATTATCCATGAAACTCAACTGCTCATAACGGAATCATTGTACATTGTAACGGAAAAAATAAGTTGTTTTCGCATTATTCTTCTTTGCTTACTCTTTTATGAAGAGGGCAAAAATATAAATTCCTCAATTGGAACCTCTTCTATATGGGAAATCCGTGGCCCATTAGCAGAAATTCATCTCGATGTGATGATTTAGTGTTTTCAAGTTACGACAGTCAGCTCGACAGTATTCCTATTAATTTCGTTTATATGAGAGGAATTTTCGAAACGGAAACAGTTCTGCACAATCTGATTGGGATATATTTAGTTCCAAGAAGAAGAAGAAAGGGATATGAAGATCGGAGGGCTCCATTTTCAATAACAACCGAGAAACCTGCCAGTCTCTACTGTACAGCAATAATGTATGGATGATAATCAATAAAACTGATGAAAGTGATAATGATATAATATATTATTCAATGATTCATTTCTGGCATACAAAATCTCTTCCTACGGCTGTAACATAAACCTAATAATGGAACAAAAACAACGTGAACTTGAAATGAATTTTCTGAATTCAATGCGATGTCCTGTATTTCTTTTTCATCTGTTGACAACACGAGAGGGAAACCTAAAATGTTCGAGGAACATCATGTTAGGAACCTGTGAAAGTGTCTCTCCTCAGCATTCCAAATTGTTCCGTTTTTCTAGATCCATCGTGGAAAGCGTTCAGACGACATTTTCCGAATGATCCGTATCCTAGTGAGGTTTCTAACATTGCGAAAGATGAACATATGATGACAGAAGAACAAAAGGATGAAGATACTGTTCAGGTTTGCATGACACTTGGGATATTGTTTGTTCACTGGAATAATATTCTAATATGATCCATAGTAATTTTTCTCATTGAAATCATTATATTCGCCCACGAGCATCCAGTTGAACATTGATAACGTTGGATAACACTGATTGTAGGATAATCGAGGAGGAAGTGTATTATTTCTTCTAGATTTTCTGGGATTCTTTTCCTCGTTTCTGAAAATGAGAACCAAAATTTCGATAATTTGTGATTCAATATTTTTGTTGTGAGGACAGGTTGATGATCTGCCTCAAAATTCCACTGCGCTCAAAATTTAGCCTTCAGATACCTGAAAGAGATATTCTTTAATTATCAGTTCTCCAAGAATTTGGGGGATACATACCTATTTATTTTCAATAAAAATCAAAATTTCTACTTATCTTGGTATCTTTGTCCGGATCGAATCTGCTCCTATTTTCAACACAATTCATATCATTCTTCAGCTCTTTGTGGGATTTTCTCTACTCGTTTTTAAAAAATGAAGTAGAAGTTATTGAGAATTATTTCAGTATATTTGTAGTAAGGACAGATTCGTGATTTGCCCCAATTTGTCACTGCGCTTGGAATCAAACCTTCAGATATCTACAAGAGGAATTCTCTATTCGTCAGTGACACCTTGTTTTCTGGGAAATTTGGAAATGTGATTATATTCAATGAGAATAAAAACTTTCACTTATCTCAGTGGACGTTTCGAGAACAAATCTCCCCCCGTTCTCAACACAATAAGAACACTTTTGCAAAAATTTTCTCATATTTTTTCTTTCTTATATTTTCAATGTTCATTGTTTCTGACACTGAGAACTGACAAATTACTAGGTGTTCCTTCATCAATTGATCTCAAATTCACCATTTTCACATTCAGTTTTGATTTTTAGTTCTTCAATTTCCAATTTTAGAAACGAAGAGAGAAAATCTCGAGAAATCTGAAGAAAGTGAACTGATAAAGTTGATGTTTCCATAATATTGTTGAATCTCTTTTGTTCAAGGCCTGGTTCGACTATCACCTTTGGCAACTCAGAAAAGAACGATTGAATAATTCGAGAATCGGATTGGATCCTCCCGAGTCGGAGAATTCCCAATGTGGTGATGGAAATAACACTGACAATGAGATCAAGAAGATTCGAATGGAAATGCTGAACTTATTGAAGAATAATGACGAAGAGAATGAAAAAACGAAGAGAGACATTTTTGTGAACACTTGTGTTCTACTTGCCATCAAAAAATTCGTTTTCGATTAGTAAGTATGAGTGAGACGAATTGATGGAAGATATAAAAATTGGGCACAAACTCGGGAAACTTTCAGTATTTCGTGTATGATATGATATATTGTTCTGTGACAAGTAATTCATAACACTCACCTAACAACCCCCCCCCCCCCCTCTTCATAGAAGTTTTTTTCATGATGTATTGCAGGTAATTCCACAAATGCAGCATAATTCAATTCTATTCCTAGTTATCTTTTCATTACTCGCGTTTTGGTAGTGAAAGTTGGTTGTGGTATTGGTTGTGGATGGTGATAGATGCCCTGCGACCTGATAAGATCTATTGTGCCCCTTCTCATTCTGCTCATTCCAAGATTCGCTCATTCATAGCAGCTCCTCGAAATTCAATTACCTTAGGGATATTACAACTTTGAGGAGGTACTTTCTCCACAGTCAGCTGGTATGATCCCAATATGTTCATCTTCTGTGATGTACAGCATCGCACTTCACTAGGACATGGTATTTCTGGAATTTCTCCACAGAATTTGCAGGTAGTGTCCTCTGAAACTAGCCTCCTGAGAAGTTATTCGAATCTATAGTGTTCACTTAGAAATCCAGTTATTGTTTCGAGACTTATTTTGCTGAAGGTAATCACGCAATGTCTTCGATCTTGTTCAGTTGAAATGGCCGAGAAGATCTCCAGAGAAGGACCCCAGAGGAGGATCATTTAGTGAAAGTTATGTGGTAGTATTTTTTCTATAATTTAGTTCTGAAAGCAATCTTTTTTGGAATGTCTGAACTCATCATTCAATACCATATTCACTTCATTCATTAGAAGAGGTTGTAGTTCATATCTAATCTAATCTAAATCTAATCTAATATAAATTTAAGATTCAGAAATAAGCTCACTGGCCCAACTCACGGGACTTCTGTTTTTCCGTTCTCATTTTCATACAACGTCGTATGTATGGAATGATTTTCTCAATTATTTCTGTGTTATCTCATCATAATGACTTTCGATCTTCTCAGCAGTTAGTATGATATATTTTCATTCCATGAATCACTCGTCTCTGACGATGTATTCAGAAATTGAATTCTGCCTTTTGATAATTACCAGTGCATTTTGCAGACTGCCTTACTCTATTATCATTATTATTTTCATCATTATCATGAATATTATATCTGTTCCATTTGGATTTTTTTTCTGGGTCAACCTCACTATTATATATTGCGAGTGTATTCGGGTGAATTAAGTATTTTCGTTTGAGGCTCTGGGGTTATAGTTAGTTAGTATACCGCGCTGGACTGTATTTCTATTATATATATCATATTTTCTTTCCCGAGAGAGAAAAGTGCGAATTTAATAACCAACGTTGACCTCTTTAGCCCAATGCTTTCACGAGTGTACTCATCTACGTTTGGGATATCTTTTCTGATGCCGCAGATCTCTCACAACGCTATACATATACAGTGTGGAACAGCCAAATGGAATTGATTCGACAACAAAATGAATGAGGGTGTGTTGGGAAAAAACGCTTGGACAAGTCGATCTGTATTTTCGAATACGCATTTTTTTTTCAAGGGAATTAAATTATATAGAGTGTGTCATGTGACAGTGATCAAAACCAACTTTCTTATTTCAAATGGAAGAGCTGATTTAATCGATACGCCACACTTGGGGTCTAGTGGAGATGATTACAGAGATATAGGAGGTGAAAAATCGAGATTTTATAAAGTAATGAATTTATTGTGTCGAAACTATGCATTATTGGACGAAACGACTCACATGCCTCTATCTTCATGTTCGATATACTATCTACTGACATTTCTTTTGTACAGATACAGGATGATCAATTTTCTGAATTCTGCACCACCCTATATTTGTTTTAATCGAATGACAGTAGGTAGTGAATCAAAAGTTAAGACAGGGACATGTGAGCCGTTTTGACCAATGATGAATAGTTTCGACATAAGAAAATCCTAAAGTTGAAAAATCTTGATTTCTCACACCCTATATCTCTGTATTCATTTCCGCTAGACCCCAAGTGTGGTGTATCGATGAAATCAGCTCCTCAGTGAGAATTCAAAAATGGAATGAAATACAGGGTGTTCCATTTGAAATGAGAGAGTTGGTATTGGCCACTGTCACATGACACACTCAATGTTTTTTGATTTTTTTTAAAAAAATGCGTATTCAAAAATACAAATCGACGTGTCCAAGCTGATGATATGAACAACAGCTGATGATATGAACATTTTCAAGCTTTGAAGCTGAGTTGGAATTGTCACGAGGCGCTCAGAAAAAATTATGAAACCTACCTTTCGCGCTGTGACCAGAGACAAGTTCACACGAATACACTCAAAACATGATGACAAAGACCTTCAAAAGTTATTTCCAGACGCTTTAAATGAAGTCAATCGTTTCATCGAGTCGAGCTGACTCAGAAAATACCCATGTTCACCCGGAAAACAAAAGCTCCTCATTTTATCCGCCCTCGCCTCATGAATCGAAGGTGAATTTTCCCTTGGCGATGGCCTATACTGCAAGGGACACAATGGATCAAACAGGGCAGATCTTCATACAGCACATTATTCCGTTCAAAAAACCCTCTAGACTTTTTTTCTTCGGGCCGATTTGATTGAGCGGGTATATATCATCAAGTCTGCGATCATTCCAGAACTAAAGACCACTATTCGCAATGAATTTCTTGTGATAACACCAGTAGATCTCTGGTGGTACACGACAAATAGAGAGAAGATGGTTGAAGCGAACGGAATCACCTAGCGGGTTTCAAAGCAGTTTTGGTGTCCCACGAGGTAGCCATCCTGGTACTCATTGTTCATGTTTTTCTCATGAACATTCGCATCAACAGCATATGAAGCTGATTCTGAAGCTGAAGCTGAACATTGTCTGTTATTTGTTCACGCAGATGATATGGAAATATTTCCTCTCGTGGAAAACTTGGACTCTCGTGGACTGCTCAATAATTCAGAGTGATCTTGCTAGACTGAATACTGAATGTTGCGAGAGAAGTATTCTTTTTATGAACCCAACCAAGTGTTTCGCCATGTTTTAAGAACAAAAATATCATTCGGCACAAACATCAATGAGTCCAACTCACGAAACTAAGGATTTGGGTGTCACTCTAAACACGAAATGTACTTCCGATTCTCATACAGATGAGATGTCTAATGAAGCGAACAGAATCATAGGAATCATAAGAAGGAACGGCAAAGATTTCCATTGTTCGAAAACCATCATCTCTCTACGCTATCCCTTCGTCAACAGCAAGCTCGAATTCCCCTCATCTATTCAGAACCCCCAACATACTGTCCATTCGAAATATACTTCAGAAGAGTGTTCAGAATGTATCATTGAGATCTCTCTCAATCCATAATTATGCCACTCTGTGATAGACGAATACTGTCGATTTATCCACATGCAGCATTATTTATCACGGAATTAACTGTCCCCATCCACTTGCGAAAATAAATTTCACTGTTCTCGGTTGGGATAAACTGAAAGACTATATCTCCTCCAGTATTCCTTATTGAAGAACGAATCCAGCACAAACCTCCCCATCAGTTTGCATGCGGAGATCATTCAACTTACATCAGAATGACTCGAATTTATCACTTGATATTCACTCAACCAACCTGTACCCAGTGAAGAATTTTTCGAAGATATTTGTTGTTTTTGAACATTTCTATATTTCAATGACTCACAGTTCATCTTCCTTCACTGAGGAATCCTACTAGCTATATCCCCTATTGTAACTTAGCTTAACTATTGATGACTATTTCAGGAACTTTTTTCTGTCAGCAACCTGAAGTTTGTGAATGAATAAATTAAAGAAATGCTCTGAAGCGGTAAGTGGTCGTTATCACCATCATCATCAATTTCTCACACTCAGAAAAATACACCCAATTCTCCTACTGTATTTTGGAAAATATTTTGTAGTGTCAATTCGCTCAGAAATAAACTAGTTATGAAGCATTCATAAAGTCCAGGTTGCTGCGCCCTGGTAGTGACAGTATTGTCTGTCCGTCTGTCCATTTCATTATCGTGATCCTTGGTATTTTCTTTCTTCAGTTTCTACGAGAGCTTTCAATACACTCTGGTGAAAATGGCTTATCGTTATCCCCAACATTTGATAGCTCAAGAAATCAACGAAGATTGGTACATTCCCAAAACGTTCAAAAGCGAATTGAAGAAACCTCAGCCGAAGAAAACAAGGACCAAGAAAGAGAGGAAAGCAGTGCCGAAGAGTGAGCGAAAAGAGAAACCTCCCAAAAGTCCAAAAGGAGACAAGAAAGATAAGAGAGAAAAGAAAGAAAAGAAAGATAAAGGCGAAATGAAGGAGAAGAAAGAAAAAAGAGATAAGGGAGACAAAAAGGACAAAAAGAGTTTCAAGTCTGAAAAGTCATCAAAGAAGAGTGGTAAGGATTCCGAAAAGAAAGCAAAGGACGATAAGTCAAAAGAAATGTCGAAATCAGAAATCAAGGAAGCAGCTCGTAAAAGGAGAGAGGAGGAAGAAGCTGAAGAACAAAGAAAGAAAGCAGAAGATAACAAGAGATTCTTGTTTCCGCTGACAGAGGCAGCTACTGATAACTTTTTTCAATCCATTTTCGAAAACTGGGTCAAACCAAAAGCGAAAGGTAAACATCCGAAAGATAAATCCAGTAAGTCGGATAAAGATAGTAAAAATGATATGACTAGTGATAAGAAGAATGAATCTGAGGCAAAATCAGATGGCGGAAAGAAAAAGAAAGAACGGAAAGAAAACAAGAAGAAATGATTTCTAATGGAAAAAGTTGTGAATAAATATTTGCCTCTACAGTTTAAGTGTATTTTGTCATTTGAGTAAATGAAATATGGTGGGATTGTTTTTGAGATATTTCACCATTGATTCTCTTCCCAGCATCATTCGAACAACAAATTCAGAAAGGAACCACCAGAACCTGAACAAAAACCAATTAGTTTTTTTTTCATCTTCTGATAACACGAAAGTCAGTGGTGAAATGTTGGAAGAGTAGGAAGTCATTCTATTTTTTCTTGAAAATTTTGAGGTCGTGAGCATCAGGAAAGATTTCACGTGGCAAAGAATTTTATAACTTTGCCGTTCTATTGATCGATGATGTGATAATAGTATCGATTTCCTGCAAATGAATAAGGCTCACATCGTGTATATGAGATGGCAATAATAATCTTCCAAAATGATCATGTTTTGTGTTACTACCAGCACCACCTACTGTCGACTGCTCAAACTATCCCTGATTTTCCACACGCGTATGCAGCTTCCTGTTTCACTCGAGAGGTATGTTTCATGATTTCACAAAAGATGGTTGATAATTGTTGAGTTCCATGGATGCAATTGATTCTGAGAAAAGTTCGCTGAGAATTTTTTCAAAGAAAGATTTCAAGTAGCATTCACAGAGTTTCCTGAACTATCTGTCGAGTCTTAAGAACAATGAGTCTAGTACACCAAGTTTATCTTGTTTGTACTTTTTCACTACGTATTATTCCACTGTCATCTCTTCAGATTCCTCATCTGATTCCTCATCTGATTGTTGAATACTTGAATGCTATCATTATTCAAGTCTCGAGCTTTTTTGCAATTGTGTGAAATATAAATCAGCATGAAGATGAGCGTTTGACATTCTTTCGTTTACACGGCTTCGAAACGGTTGTGATAGTGACACACTTCGATTCTGACGGCTCATCAACGATGTACAGAAGACTGGTGCAGTCACTGATAGTGTTTTGTTTCGTCAAAAACGCTAACGCCATTTTCCGCTATAATGACATAATAGTCATGAAACCCTCCAGAAGATGACGACATTTTTTGCAGATTTCTGTAGACATAGTTGATGTTTTATAATTGTAATCATGTAGTTTGATCATTGATTGAGAAGTAACGGAAATTACTAATTCGGATTCGACGTTTTTATAACACTGATTGTGCAATTATCGATAATACTGACTTTGTTGTCATTTTTATGTGAGTGATTTTCCGCTATATTGAATAAAAGGCTGTTATCAAGTTGGCTGTACGTTAGGTTTTGCTTGAAAAAATTGGATAGGCAAATACATAAAGTAGCTGTACCAGTGTTTCCTATATCGTTGTCTTATCCATTCTCAATCGGGAATACAGGGTGTTTGTAAAAAATTTCATTGTGAAAAATCCGAGGTTAGATTCTTCGCTGGAGAATATGGAAATATGTTTCGAGAACTTCATTCCAAAGACCTGTAGTTCTGTAGAGATACAGGGTACCAACATTTTCCAAAAGAAAAAACGAACATTTGACATTTTGTTTTGAAAATCTCTTATTTTTCCAGTTTTTATGTGCGATTTTCTCTCCTCGTTACTCGAAAAATTGACTTAATACAGACAGTATTCATTTTGCGTCTTGGTCTTCTTGAAATTTGGTCGGTTTCTTTGCTAAAGTAGTGTTTATCATGATAAAAATATCAAACGAAGTAAAATAATGAACAAAATGAGTCACTGTCAGTTTGTATTCACTTGGTTCGAGAACGTCTTTTGAATTTAGTATCAAGTCTGAATTTAAAAATTTTTTTGTTGAAAACTAGGAGAAACAAGAATCACCAAAACGTCCTATAACTGTTCGAACATTTTCCCATTCAAATACAGATTTCACATGATATCAGCTTCAAAATTTTACGTCGGGATGTATGTTTGTTTGCCCACAACACAATTACAAAATGAGTTCGTCTTCCCAAAAAATTTGAGATACTAGGTGTCTCCGACAGGAAGAGTATATATCTTTTAGATATTCAAGGGCAGTGACATTTTGAGGCAGATCATTTTGTCCTCACTACAAATATACAGTGACACAATTATTTCGATTTTCATTCTCATTTCCGAAAGAGACGAAAGATCCCAGGAAACCTGAAGAAAAGATGTCTCTCAGGTTTCGTTGACTTTGAAGACTTTCTGGTACAATACAGAAAATATTTTTGCCTTTGCCTTAAGGATTTTGCTGTGGGAAAATACGGAAATTGATGGGATAATTGATGAGATTCACTCGGACGATCGATTATGAGTACCTATATTGAAAATTAAACCTAATTAACCACCAAAAATTGTGACGATCCCATTCAGAAAATTTATAATAACTTAATTGATTATTGTCTGACACTGTTTTATTTTGTCTCAACGTGACTCAGTTACAAACCCACTGGAATGATTTCGGAAAAGAATTCTCTAGAAAAACCATTAGATATGCATGATTATAAATAACGCGAAGAGGTGTGACTGGCGTAAAAAATGTCCCTATGATATGCCACTTTATTTTCGTTCGTTCGTTTAGATTCGAATATTTTGACTGGAAGCCAGAACTACTTACATCATTCAATTTGTTTCTAGCATACTTTTTCAAAATATAATTATCGCCATGGAATCCTGAATGGATTGGAAACCGCTACGAGCAGGCGAGACTTTCTGATCACCCTGTAGTAGATTGATAGGCAAGACGTCGAAATCAACGACAATCAATAAGCAGCCTATGTTGGCATGGAAAACCCAATTTTGGAAGATGATGAGACAAATGAGAGAAATGGGACATCGAATTATTTTGAGAATTTGTCAAAGAGTTCCGATGTGTCCTCACTTGCTTAGTTTCCAAGATACAAGGAGTTGGATTGAAAAAAAAATGGATTTCGCAAGTTTTTTTTTTATCTGTGGACAACACGAGAGGAAAACCTATGATGTTCGAGGAACATCGTGTTAGCCAGCGGTGGAATTTTGGGAGAGAAGGAAGGTGTTGGAATTTTTCTCGAAAGTTTGACAGTTGTAAGCATCAGGAAAGACTTCACAAGGCGAGAATAATTCCATAACTTTGTCGTTCTATTGATGAATGATAGCGATGTTCGACAGGTCTTGAGCCTGACAGTGTAGGGGTGACCAGCTTGTATCTCAACTATTATCTGATATTGATAAATCATCAAAGTAATATCATTTCAAAATGAGTGAACAGTAACAGTCAATTTGTTTACCAAACGCTACGATGTTTTTCCAATACAACCCCTGATTATTTCTCTTTTTTCCCATGTTTCTTTCGTGGTCCAGGAATATATGCAATGAAGTGGATTTCATTCTTTTCCGAGGACTGAGCAAAGTGAAGAAAAATTCAAAAGGAATTTCCAGATACCTGATCCGGAATAAAAGTTACAAGAAGATACATTTTTTTCAACAACTGTCAGGATAACTTGACATTTCTGCATATCTATTGATGCGTAAATATTTTTTCCACCGCCAAAATAATTCACGAAATGAACATGAGATATTACTTTTTGAAGGATTTATTTTCAACAGCATCAATTATCAATTGATTACTCATCTGAAACAATTTTATTTATTGGAATAATAATTGATAGTGAAGTTTGAACAATTTCTTCCAATATATATTTGTTCGGAAGAATTCAATATTTTGTCAGCAATCTCAATTTTGTTATTCAAACTAATTTCTATAAATGCTTCTACTACTACTTCACAGTTGTACAAAAAATGTTGTTTGAATTTCGTGATGTGCACGTGTTGTACAGCATTCACAACCAATTATGTTAACCGATGTTGTCATTGCTAGTTTTCGCCAACTGACCTACTTATTATACTAGGTGAATTATTATTAAATGTACATTTAAGCTGAACTTGATTCTCTTCTCATGAATCCCTCTTTCAATGAGAAGTGCCCTTTTTGACAATATTTAAAGGTATATTCATGAATAACTTTTTTTTTCAGATGTTCAACACCTTGTATTGGAAAACGGAGCAATTTAGGACACTTGTTCATATGAACTTCCCTACTTTGAAATAACTCAAAGAATCGTCTGTTGGATTTATTCAACAGGCTTGATCAACGAAAAGGATATGCAGGGTGTCCCCCACCACTCCTTTTGGGGCTATTTTTTGGGACCCCTTGTATATCGAATCTATTCAGCACTGTACTGATATAGTATGATGATTATACCAGAATAGGAAGTTTTGACTATCTCACCGCGAATAATGTACTTATATTATCGTATATCCTGCTTATTCATAAACAGCATAAGCAGCTCGTTAACATTTTGTGTACATCATGAAAACTCCCACTGAAACTGATGCCAATGAATGTATCGAATTTTATCGATTCGCTTATTTTACATTATGCAGTGGAACGAAAATATATGGAGTCTGCATTTCAACAAGTTCATTTGATTTCGACTATGTTATATCTTCGGAAATTGGTTCAGAGAAAAACAGGAATGATTGTATACCTTACTAGAATCGGTTGATTTATCAGAACAATATTATGCACAGTCTTTTCCTGTATATTTTCAAACTCCGTCTACAGAAGTAGCTTCGAAAATTATCGAGATAACAAAGATATATCTTGGAATGGAAATGGCCAGTTCATGATGATTTCATCACTATCATCATTGTCACTTGAATTTTTCTGTGGACAACACGAGAGGGAAACCAATAATGTTCGAGGAACATCGTGTCAGCCAGCGGTGGAATTTCGAGAGAGAAGGAAGGTGTTAGAATTTTTCTCGAGAGTTTGGAGGTTGTGAGCATCAGGAAAGACTTCACTAGGCAAAGAATTCCACAACTTTGCCGTTCTAATGATGAGTCATGCTTGGTATAGCGATGTTCGACAGGTCTCGAGCCTGACAGTGTAGAGGTGACTAGCCTGAGCTCGTCTTGTTTGTCTACTAGAAATCGCACATGGTGGCATAATAGAAAATATTTCCGTTGAGCAACGACCGTGGGAGTATCTTTAAAAAAAAGCAGAGATCGCCGACCTTTCTACGGTGTTCAATGATTTGGTGAATGTTTTATCATCGACTAAGCGAATAGCTCTCTTCTGAACAACTCTGTCCTGATTCAAACTACTCTCCTGTATCTCTCGCGGTTTCTGAGATCCCGGAGGTGGGTGTCGAATATGAATAACCGTGTATACAGTGTGTCCAAGATAAACACATCATAGAGATCTCCGAAAAACTGTGGGAGGTACAAACTCAGTTGAATGCGAGGAAATTTACATATGCAGAAGGCCATTATAATAGACAATTTTATTAATAAAATAGTTCAGTTATAGTTTTTCAGTTAGTGAGAAGTGAACTCTTGAAAACGCAATCGCACTGTTCTGTTATCATTAGAATAAATAGAGAAAAACTTGAAATACTTCTTCATAGCTATTTTTCATGAGATTCAACATGGTGATATTGATTTCTTTTTCTGACGTTCCGTATCAGTGAAACCATCATACTGCTTTGAATGTCTTACAAGTTACTTTCAAACATCATGTGTCTTCTTGTAATCTCTGAATCAAAAATATTATCGATCGAACGAAAGAATCACAAAGAATATCTAATCATGATAAAGTTCAGAAAGAAACAAGAAATACGAATTTTTGAATATCATATCCTTCTGAGGTATAACCTACTTCTTCACTATTCTTGTGTGGTTTCTAAAGTAGTCCAATCGTACCTTTGGAATGATGTGTTAACAAATCGATCAAGAAAGAACGCAGACATGTTATCAAGATATATAGGTATTGAAGTAATTGATATATGTCAATATATAATTGACATATGTCAATATATATATGATATTTTGAAGAATGGCAGGTTTTACGAATGAATATGATATTCAGACGAGCTAAATTTTGTGCAATACTGTCTGTGGGAGGTGGTGGTATTTCTTCCAGCTTTTTTGTGGGATTGTCTCTCCTCGTTTCTAAAAAATGAAGAAGAAGTCATTATGATTATTCCAATATATTTGTAGTAAGGACAGAATTGTGATCTCCCCTAAATGTCACTGCGCTCCAAACCTTCAGAAACCTAGAAGAGAAATTCTCTATTTGTCAGTGACACCTCGTTTCCCGAAGAATATGGAGATACACATATTAAGTCAACAAAAACAGAACTCATCTCAGTAGACGTTTTGGGAACGAGTCTGCTCCCGTTTTCAACACAATTCGAACACTTGAAAAATTTAACGAGGATAATATGGAGAATAATTGTTTCCTTCGTTATTCGATGACCTTACTCGTCGATTTGTCACTGAGATCAGAAATTATTGTGTCGACTTATTTTCCTTCGGAGCAAGTGGAATGAATGATATTTTTCATTCAAAATTCTGAAAGAATATGATGATGCCACACATTCGAACCACCGTGTATGATACTTGGATGCATCCAGCTCAGAATCTGTCTAGACCTAATCAGGGCCGTGTTTGAAAAAATCAATTTGATGATGGTTACCTTGTTGAATCGTTTCAAAACTCGCTATGAAGGAGTATTTTCAGTTTGTCTCTATTTCTGATGGATAATAACGTCAAAAGATAATGGAAAAGATTTTCAAAACAGTCACTTACTTGGTGTAATTGCAAAACTATAGATATTCCAGATGTTAGAATGACCCTCTAATCAACCGGATTGTATTTGTATTCTGTGCATCCATCTCTTGGACGCACTGTATAAATAACATGATTTGTGATGATGAACTGTTCTGCTCAGATACATAAATTTATATCGACTCATCAAATTGCTGTGGTATCAACATCAACTCTGGATATTCATATTCAAAGTATCACTTTGTTTAAACGGTTGAACTTTCGTGACCCAAATACTGATTTAAATAAATTACACGATAAAATAACTACAACAGACAGCAGTAGCACCGAGAATTGATGACACTTTAGTAAAAATTCGTAATAACAGTGACGTATTGAATCAAAAATAGCATATATCCATCTGTTCTGTAACCATCATAGATGATTCTGCTATTTAATTTTAGAAAACAAAATTTCAAGGAAATATTTCGTCAGCTGATATCACCTTGTTATTTTTGGTGATATAACTACTCACATCGATAAATCATTCTCATAAAGTAATTCTTCATGCTGGAAACCACTCAACAGTTTTGTTTTTGGGAAAATCTGTAGCACCAGTCAAATTTGTCGATATCATCGATAGACAAAGTTCGATCTCGAATTTCTGAATATTGATGGAGAGTTTGAACAAGAATGATGATTGGTACACTGTAACAAATCCGATGGTGACAATGTTGAATTACATGGTATGATATTCAAGAAGCAGGATAAAGATAATCGGTTGAAAAAATATTTGTATCTTCCTGAAGGAATGCAATAGTCAAATTTCCACGACCAACTGAATATGAGGAATGATATTTTTCGACATCTTCGAATGCAAAGTTCCACTTTCACCAGAAGTGATATTAACTTCCGTTTTTCAAATGAAAACCTGTGTTTTATTTCCATATTCCATCACCCAACAACCTCTGACGAGTAATATAAAAGGGGTTGATTATAATAGCGTCAGAATTGAATATTATACTATATAATACTATAGATACTGTCTGTGAGTGGTGAGGAGGTGGTACATTCATTTAACAGCCTTTTTGTAGGATTTTCTCTCCTCGTTTCTGAAAAATAAATATAATAATATTCAATGAATGAAAATGAATATTATTTCAATATATTTGTAGTAAGGACCGATTTGTGATCTGCCCCAAAATGTCACTGAGCTTGAAATAAAACCTTTAGATACCTGAAAGAGAATTCTCTATTTGTCAGTGACTCTTTTTTTCGAGAAATTTGGAAATGTAAATATATTCATTGAGAATGAAGAACACAATTAGAAGGCAAGGGGTCACTGACAAAGAGAGAATTTCTCTTTTAGGTATCTGAAGGTTAAATTCCAAGCGCAGTGACATTTCGAGGCAGATCACAAATCTGTCCTCACTACAAATATATTGAAATAATTTTCGATGACTTGTACTTCATTTTTTAGAAATGAGGAGAGGAAATCCCGCGAAAAAACTGATACTGAAGGTATTTTTGTAAAATATTGTAGACATTTCATCGAAGTAAATAACTTGTTTCTTCTGTAACTAGTCAATTTCAGTATGACATTTGTGTGACGGTGAAAATTGTCCGAATTTTATCAATGAGTTATTATATAGACATTTCAAGATTCTACAACTATTACAGTCCCCACTCAGTATATATTTTTATATTCTAGGTTCGATCATCCCACTAGTGAAATTAAAAAAAAACCTTTCGAGAGAGATATAGGAAATTATTCATCAAAAATGCCAATTTTGTTACCAAATAATTGAACAAATTCATATTGATGATTTTCCGATAGATCTTTTTCATTTTGTTCAAAAATGAGAACAACATGATTCCATGAATTTTGTTCGAAATGTGCTCTAGCATTCCGAATACAGGTTCGACTGCTCTGGGTACACGTTTCTCATTCGATCCATTTCAAACCATGTGATACAAACAAATTGATGTTATGCTTTCTCGTCATATTATTGTTTCAATTTTCAATTGAAATGAGAATCATAGCTTGCTTTGGCAAAATTTTCTGGAACCTGGTTGATAATTTTTGCGGAACCCCTTCAGTAAAATAATATTTCATTGTTTTGTTTTGGATCGATTTGAAATTTTTTTGTATAGCTGAAAGAGAATCGCACAAAGGACGCAACTGTTAACGAAATACACAGAGTGTGATTACGAATAAGGAACATGTTGAATCTTGACCGATTCTCAACCTTTGACGAAATGGAAAGATAGCCTATAATATTTGAGGAACATCGTGCTAGCCAGCGGTTGAACGTTGAGAGAGAACGAAGGTATTGGATTTTTTCTGGACAGTTCGGAGGTCGGCATCATGAAAGAAATTCCACAACTTCGCCTTGGTAGAGCAAAGCTCGACAAACCATGGAAATATCAATAGAATAGGGAGAGAGCGGCCACCTTTCTACGATGTTCTTGAGAACTTAATGATTGCGTGAATAGAATCTAACTCCACATTCTTCTATGTACGAAATACACCAAGTTTATATGGAAGGGTGACCAACCTGCAAGGAACTGGTGTTAGTTCTGAGGCAATAGGTGGTATCTCTTCTGACCCTTCTTGACATTGAGTCCCAGTAGAATAATCCTGATTGTTTTTGAGATGTCAATCGTCTGATAGCTGGAATATGTGAGAGTTGCCGAACCTTTGAAAATTCACAGAAGCACACATTTATTTCCATTAAATCATCGTATATTAATAATACAGACAAACTTTGTACGATTCGCAGTTTTCAACAGAGAGAAACATCAGACCTTACTCGTCTGTTCTGTATATTATGACAAGAGGAATAGTGAACATTTTTCTAGCTAGGCACCTAGCACCTAAAGGCTAGGATTTGGTAGATATCTTTAACTCTCTTCTACGAGTTTGGAACCACCCATGGCAGGTACAATATTTTGATATATTAATATTTTGAAATTACGCTCTTCCGTCATCAACGACTTTTTTCGTATTTTCTTTCATCGTCTTCATGAACTATTATGCTGTCCAATTTTTTTCCGAGAATTATGGACACTATAAAAAAATATGGGTTTCCCTTACTTTTCCTCTGTCTGAAATCCATTATTCATATTATGTATAGTATAATCTACACACGGTTTCATTCATATCAACTCAATGCTACTCAAACCTTTTTTGTGATATTAATATTCCTTCAGATACAATGAATCGGTTTGATTGGAAAAATATACAAGTTTTAATTTGAGGAAAGAAATGTCATAAGAATTATTGAGAGGATATGATTAATTCATACCTCCAACTGAAAAAGTAACAGGGAGTGACCTAAACTCATCTTCTGGATCAGCGGTATAGATATTAACAATGAATTTCTATTTTTCTTGTTTATATAGGAGTTTCTGAGAATTGGAAAAAGAAATCAAACCGATTATCCAGTTTTCAATCTTCTGGACTCTGTTTACCTGAAACTGGATGAAGGTGATGCTGTTAGAGCAGTTTTTTCTGATTTCTCAAAGGCCTTTGATTGTGTAAATCACGAAATACTGCTTCAAAAATTGTACCGTTATGGGATCAGACGTACTGTCCACAATTGGATAGAATCATATCTCTCTGACCACCCATCGTGGTGTTCCTCAAGGAACAGTACTCGGCCCTGTTCTCTTTCTATTGCATTTGAATGACTCAGCAAGTATTAATATCTCAGGGAAGTTCACGATATTTTCTGATGACGAAACTGAATAATGTGGCACCGGAATGACATAGATGCACTGAAAAACATAATATCGATCGACCTAGAAAAAGTAGAGAATTGTTATGCCAATTTTCTATGTTTCAATGCAAATAAAACTAATATTCTGACTCTGAAATTCGACTATCTAGAGAACAGAAGAATTGTTAATGAGTCAAATACTAAGTTCTTGAGTATAACTCTACATGATTATTTGAAATTCAATAATCGTATAACGTCCTTGAACAAAAAACTAGCTAGCGGTTGTTTTGCTATCCGACTAATTAGGAAGGCACTTGGGGATTTCGTTTGCTAAAGCATCTTATTTTGCATTGGTTGAGTCGCATTTGCGATAGGGCATTCCTTTCTGGGGCTTCTGTAGTCAACAACTGTTTGATGAAGCATATTTTTGATCGATTGATAAAATCATCGGAAATTAATTGACACTAGAAAAATTTTTGAATCATCTCGTCGAATATCTCACATAATTATAATGATTTATTATTTTTTTGTCCTCATGTCATCTATTTTCCAACTCATTACTTATCAAGAAGTGGAGTTTCGATGAAAAAAATGATGAGTTTCTAAGTATTCTCTTCCTACTTGGCAAAAACACAACCATGATATTTTCGTTTTTCTCAGAACACCGTAGGTTCAATAAACGTTTGATAATGAAACACAATGAACAAATCATTTCGATACTAAAACTACTCTTGGGAAATCTCATGAGAATTTTCATCATTCGACAATCATTCTGTCAATAATTATTTGTTATTCTTGTGTATAGCTGTGACATTTTCGCGATAATATGATCAGCCAAAGAAAATAAGCTACTGCTGATGTGAGTGGCCCAGAAAGGATTTTATTTTTATAAATATTCAAGCTGAACCGACAGTTGAATGCCATTAGATTGCTATGTTTTTCCGAATGAACATCATTTCATGTAATCAAAGGAAATGAACGATGAATGATGGATACTGATGATCAATCATCGATCACAAGATGCCTTTATCGGCATCTCAAGTAGTATGTTTTTAATCTGTAGCTGTCCAGAATCACAGAAATCAATTTGCTGAATGATCTCTTGAACATGCTATTTACGATATTCATAGATAATAGAATGAAATATAGATCTTCGAATCTTCAGAGGCGTTGAGAGGTTTCTTTTTTGGTCTGAAGATGAATCTCTTCAGACTCGAGAACACGATATCGCGAAGTGATATCTGCTGATATGTTAAGGAGGGTACTTGGAAACATTTCGATAGAAGAACTCGTATTATTTTTTTTGTAGATTTTTTAGGATTTTCTCTTCTCTAAGCAGAAATAGGAATTCCAATAATTATTCCAATATATTTGTAATGCGGACACATGATCGGCTCCGAAATGACACTGCGCTCGAAATTTAACCTTCAGATACCTGAAAGTGAAATTTTCAATTCGTCAGTGACACTTTGCTTTTCAACATTTTTGGAAAAAAACAAATTTAATATATTATACTAACCTGGGAAATCACTGGTATTCAAGGAATTCTTCGAATGAAGAGTAACACTTTTTCGACCTAGGTGAATAATGATGAAGAAATTTCACCTATGTGAATAATGAACTGTCAATAAAGTCAATGATATGTAGTATATACACACACGTAGATACCGATGTCTATGTAACCAATGAAACATTTTCCATTGACGGAAACGTAAAAGAAATATAAATAAGACCACGAAATTCATAATTATCAATTTTGAAAATGTCACGAATCAACGAGAGTTGAGCTGTCACTGTCATGCGCTAATATTCGAATATTGATTCGATTCATTTCGTACATCAGTTCGATGTTCATGAGGTTTGGATATTTCAAATCATTTCAATGATAACTGTATTCTTGATATATACTTGAGATATTTCGATCCCTCATACCTACGTGTCCAAACGCATCCCAAGGCAATATTTATGTTTTATACTGAATGGCATTTCTCCTTCAGTGGAAATGAAAATCGGGATAAAAGAAAATGCTGATACGTTTCACCCTGGGTATATAATATACTATTTGATCAATGAGTACTCATCTTGGTGGACGTTTTGGGAACGAATCTGCTCCCGTTCTCAACACCAGCTATTTTTTTTTACACTTTCGGGCAGATCATGAATCTGTCCTACCTACGAATATATTAATATGATTATCATGATTTCTATTTTCATTTTCGGGAACGAGAAGAAAATGTAGGAAGTATGGATGCACTTTCACCTTCTCGATTGTCCTACAGATAGTAGACAGTGATGTCGTGAATGTCTCAATTTTGAAAAAATAGAGCTTGTTGGATATTGATGTTATGATAAGTGTTCTGGATTACAAATCGGAATTTTGAATGGAATCTCCACAGTTGCAACTCGGCATCATGGAAAAAATATAACAAATGAAGAAAATCAGCAAACTTTCGAACTATATACAAGGTGGCCCAATGAAAACGAGACGAGGTATGCATTTCAATGGATAGGACAGGATTTGTAAAAAACATATGAGGCACTTTTTAGATGAACATCGTTCCAACTAGAAAATGAGAAAAACTAATGAAAGGAAAAAAAGCGTCATTCTCCATCACTAGCCGGTTATTTTCATGAACGTGTTTTCTCGAGATTTACTGCATTGAATTACAAAAACAAGGAAGCTTTGGTGAGAGATTTCGATTACCTTCAAAATGATGTATCACTCGACCTCTCATCCCATTTGAGATTCAAGTGTTGGAGCTCCCCCTTCGAGGGTTCGAAGTGAAAAAGTTGAAAACATGTGCAAAATATTTCCCTCATGGAATAAAAATCGACGGGTTCGGGCGTTTTTTTCTTCTGAGAACGATAACTATGTCAAAACGGCCTTGTTTCGTTCTCATTGTACCACCAAGTATGATATTTTCTAAGGAATTTTCAGCATCAACTTCATAGTTACATAGTAAACAATACAAATAGTACATGATTTTTTTTCTGCTCTACATGAAGACTATTTCTTTCGGTGACATCAATCTTTCGATACAGAATTATTATTATTGAATTACCGAGTTGAGTATCTTTAAACCATTGAAATCACATTAGTACTGGGTGGCCCAATGAAAATGAAACAATGAAGCGCTGGTAAGAGATTTCGATTACCTTCAAAATTATGTATCACTTGACCCCTTATCCCAATTTGAGATTCAAGGGTTGGAGCTCACCCCTCCGAGAGGTTTGAAGCGCCAAATATTTTCCCCGCGAAATAAAAATCGACCGGTTCGAGCGTTTTTTTGTTTTCTGATAACGATAACTTTGTCAAATCGGCCTTGTTTCGTTTTTGTTGGTCCACCCAAAATATATATCATCTCTTTCCAGATAGAAATGAACTGGATGTTTTGTTCCGATAAATCCCCAATGATAAACAGACCACACCGAGAATAGGTACATCTCCAAGTACGAGAGATCAACAAAAAAGTCAGTCGTTGACAATAACATCCCAAGAAATATTTGCGACAGACAATCATCGCATCCCTAGAAGAAATCGAAAACGGACGCCAGTCGAAAAAATATCAGTCGTCGCGACGCTACCGACGAGCACAGACATGCTGAGCAACGGGCGCCGCCGCATACACTGCTCGACACATCGCGAGTGCCAGTGAACACCGAAAAAACGAATCGCCACCTGAAAGTTGGTTCTCCGAATGTCCTCGTTTTCCAGAAAATGAATTATTATAAGCCGATAACTTTCAAATGTGAGTACCGGACTGAAACGAAAATGGAGTGAACTTTCCCTCAAATTTCACTCAATTATGTCTCAATTCGTGTCCAAACTCAATTGGGTTGATTCTTCACTCCTTTGAGGGGTAGAATCGAACTCGGTCACTCGAAATTAGTGATCAACAGTGAGTTCAATTCCTAATCAAGGAGTTTCATTGAAATCCAAAATGATCATTCGAGTAACATGTTCAAAAATAAGTTGGATTCAATCGAATGGTATCCAGTTCTGATGGGGTTTTTTCTCATCTTTGACTTATTTATCATTGATTGAATCAAACAACCAAACTCAACACGTATAACGTATGACCTACCTAATAGTTCCACTTTCTTGACGATCACCACAACAATTTTCGAACTATTTTTCGATTATTGATTCAAACAATCATATTATATTGGTGTACCCTTGAATTTTTTGGACCATTCCTACTCTTGCAAAGGGGTCTGTGATGGGGGATCGTACGGGATGTGTGATTGTGATGGCGAGGATAAAACAGTTTATACCCCTTCTTACATGATACATCGTACAGTCCAGTTTGTTTCCACTTGTTATCTCAGTGAAATCACTCATAGTTGTTCTGTTGATTGTCATGAAAGGAAAAAATCATGAATACACTCATGTTCAATCAGAAATTCAACTCTGAACATCCAATCACTAACAAATACGTAGTCAGTCAGAGATTTTGTTCCAGAGTCTAGAAGTATTCGTGAGAAGTAAATAATGAAAGAAAAAACATTCGTATCTATGCAACATATAGAATAATTCGAAATAGTTATGTGAGATAATGTAAGAAAATGGGGAGATCAGACTGCAATCACAAATTGAAACTTTGTTTTTGGATACTTACATTAATCTACAAAATATTCCGATTATTGAATAATTGTTCAATATCCACACATAAATTGATACGGATATCTTCAAACTTGCATCCATATATCAGTTCACTTCATCCAATATCCTATAATTTATGATTTTCCATCATCTAGAGATTGAAAACGATAGATATATTATTCGGTGTTTGACATCCATCGAATTGGTCAAAACCTATTTGTTCGATATCTCGACCACTTTGGCCAATAGTATAACTAATAGGTTCTCGTCATGTGCTCTCATAATGACAGACAGGATATAAACCACTTCGAAAACAATTGCTGATGATTTGGGACGTGGACTCAATTTCATGATTGGAACATGAATCCTACTTGGTTTGCGAGTATTCAGAAAAATTTAAATATGCTGTCAAAAGCTTTTTGTTCGATGGTCAGGCTTTTTCAATTTTCATCCTTCATTAATATTTCCATAATTTATCCATGTACCGAAATGAGGGGTACGAACAGATTGAAAAAGCAAGAACAGAACCGTCTACATAATTGACAGAGTTGGTTCAATGAAATTGAATAATATACTGGGTGGCCCAATGAAAACGAAACAAGGCCGATTTGACATAGTTATCGTTCTCAGGAAAAACGCTGGAACCGATCGATTTTTATTTCGATGGGGAAATATGTTGCGCATGTTTTCAACTTTTTCAATTCAAACCCCTCGGATCGAAATCTCTCACCAACGCTTCCTTGTTTTTGGAATTCAATGCAGTAGTTCTCGAAAAAACTCGTCCATGGAAATAATCGGCTAGTGATGGAAATTAACGCTTTTTTTCGCTTTCATCACTCTTTCTCATTTTGTAGTTAGTTCATCTAAGAGGTGCCTTATCTGTTTTTTTTTTCAATCCTGTCCTATCCAACATCACATAAATCATTTATTCTAATGTCAGTTCCTTTTGAAATCAACTGATCGATAGATGTGATCAAAATACACGAAAAGAATCCATGAATTGGAATCATGTAGTGATAGTAATATAAATAAAATATAATATAATTTAATATAATATAATATAATATAATATAATATATATATATATATCAGCAATGAATACAAACGACACCACTATGATCGATGTAATATCTTTCGATTGCAAATTCCAAACAATCTAGACTGATCTCAAAATATTTGATGTCTTCAGTCTTCAAAATTAATGTCCTAAGCATCCTTCAGAGCGATGAATTCTGTGCTTTTCTAAAAGCTATTCCGAGATCTCCTGAGGGACACCCTGTATATACAGCAAATTAGGTTTCAGGACCTCACATGGAGCTAAAAAACCTTTGCGATACTTCAGATGATTATAATAAAGATAATAAAAATTATCATAATGAAAATAATGATGTTCATTTGAAAAGGGTGACCCTAATATGAAATGAAATTATGTAGTTTTACATTAGTGAAAAATATTAAGGATTCGAGAAATGAAAACAAGGAGAGAAATTCACACATCATCACATTAACAATGATCACTATAGATGTACAGCTATAAATACAAAAACATTCCAAATTTGATAATCGAACATTCCATTACAGTAATATCAAAATATTGAACCAACTATAATCGTTCAATGAAAATTACAACAAAATAAAATGCTTCGGAAAAAATACTTCCATGTAAAATTGATAAGAAAAAATTTCTAGGCTTAAATGTTGACCATAATTTGAAATTCGACGCTCATATCATGACACTAGGAAAAAAATATCATCCGGGTGTTTTGCTGTCAGAGTTGTCGCCAGCGAGTTAGGCTGCAAAATCGCTAGAAATGTTCACTTCTCACTGGTCGAGACTCATCTAAGATTCGGTATTGCTTTCTGGGACAACTGTACTCTTCAGCTTTTCCATATGATGTTTGCCCTACAGAAACGTGCGTTGAAGTGGACGCTTTAACATCGTGTGAGACTTTATTTGTGAAGAGGAAGATTCTTACATTACCATGTCTTTTTATGTTGGAAACCGTATGTCTAATTCATAAGCATCAGTATCATTCATATAGACAACCAAATCCAGTCAATTCAAGACTTCGTCAAATTCCCTTGCCTCTGCCGAGATCACAATTGGTAAAAAAATCTTTCATTCACAATGGAGGAAAGATGTTTAATCACCTTCCACTTTCGGTGGAAAATAAAGGAGCCTATGTACTATTCAGGAAAGCGGTTGAAGAATTTTTACTTTGTAGACCATACTATGAGAATCGCGAATTTTTCGAGGAAAGAATTTGAGATGTTGTCTGATTTTATAAATGCCTATTTTCTGTGTATTTTATTTCATTTTAAGATTTCAATCTGTATTACCATTGTATTGTTTGTCCTATTGGCACTTAGTTTTATATTTGCTTCGTCCATAAGATGTATCAATCTTTGACAATGAAGTATATTCGATTTGATTTGATTTGATATTGAAAAAAACGAAGTTTCAGGTATAAATGGCGAAGAATTCATGTGACAGAGTGACCGCTTGAAGACAAAATGGCGGACAACGCGTCCCTCAAGTCTTCGGGCAGCAAGCCTAAGACCCCGGCGGCCGATGGGGGGCGGAAAGTCGGTTTCGCTAGGCCGAGCCTCATCATTCCACCACCGATGATCCAGAGGCAGCACCCCCCGTACAGCGCCAACAGGAACTTCACCCCCATCACCGGCACTGGGAGTGGACCCACCCCCGAGATGTACGGGAGGAAGGCGTCCATGTTCATGTTCGATCAGTTCAACGGGCTCAAGGACTTCACGATGAGCACCGCCAAATCCGGGATGGGGATAGGGGAGAAGTGCTCCTACTGGGTGTACGCGAAAATAAAGGCGTTGAGCAAAAAGTGGTTCACGCACTGTTTCTTGTCGATAGTTTTGATCATTTACACGATTGGTGGAGCTGTGATATTCACGACGATCGAAGGTGAGTTCGCGTATACTGTTCAGTATTCACACTAGGAATACAAGTGAACCAGATTCCAGGAACGCGACTCCAACAATGGCAACTCATTCGAGAAGAAAAATGCAGGGGAATCCCCAACAAGTCTCGAATATCTTTGTTGGAAACTTGCCGGAAACTCCCCTGTATTCTTAGGCTGGTTTCACAGTCGCGCCGTCGAACAGCGCGTTTCAACAGCGTGACTATAAAACGCTACTTCTGAATTTACAAGCGCGCATGTCTGGACTGTGAAACCAGCCTCATATTACATGCCGTATAGACTGGAATCGACTGTATTATACGAAAGCACTGACCGGACTTTTTTTTTAAAATTGCCAGTTTGAACTTGCAATTAGCCATGAATGCCAGTTCAATCTGTCAATTAGCCCTGATTGTCAGTTCGAACTGGCAATTAGCCCCAATTGTCAATTCAAATAGGCAATTAACCATTATTCCTATTGCAAACCTGCAATTAGCCATAATTGCCAGTTCAAACCGACAATGGCTGAAGAGCTTTTTAACAGGTCGCAAACAGAAAGTTAAAGTGGGGTCTTATCTATCAAATGATATTGAGGTGTCATCCGGTGTACCACAGGGATCACATTGTTCTCCATTATTATTCAACCTCTTCATTAATGATATCAGTAGTTGCTTCACTTATAGTATATATCTACTTTTTGCTGATGATCTAAAACTGTATGGACCTGTTAACTCAGATGAGGAAGAAAAAAGTCTACAAGAAGATACTTAAATGAGTCAATAAAATGGTGCGATAAAAATAGACTACAGCTAAAGATTGAAAAATGTTCTTTCAAAAGCTTCTATAAAATGAAAAAGAAATATGAGTCACGTTATTACATTAAGGATGAAGAACTATTATCTGTATCATCAGTAAGGGATTTAGGCGTGGTTTTTGATCAAAATATGAGTTTTGTGGAACACATTGATAATATAGCAATAAAGTCTTCGAAGATTTTGTGGTACATTCTTAGAAACTGTAACATATACTCTGTCCATACTGTTAGGATGTTGTATATGTCGCAAGTAGTTTCTCACTTAGATTATGCTTCTATTGTTTGGTCACCATTTTATCGAATCCATAATTATACTCTAGAACGTACTCAAGAAACAAATTCTTACGATTTTATGCATATAAACTTAATATTACCATAGAAAACCATGATTATTCCTCAATACTTGATAAACTGAAGATGCAGTCTTTGAAAAATCGTAGGAAAACCAATGACTTATGTTTCATTTTCAAATTGATGAATGGATTCATTGTGTGTCCGAATTTATTGGAGTCAATTAATTTCAATGTGCCAAATAGAACTTTAAGAAATACAAACCTTTTTCAAATAACACACCATTCTACTAATTACGGACAAAACTCACCTATTGAAAGAACATCGAAAATAATTAATGAAAATGATTTGGACATTTTTTACGGATCACCAAACAGTTTCAAAATACTTGTCAGATCTTTGTTTTGAAGTTTATGAAGTTTTTCAAATTTCTCGCACAAATATCGAATATTTGAATATTAATATTGAGCACATTCACTATGAATAAAATGTATGTTTGTATATTTTTTTGTAATGGGGTTTCCCGTAGATAAAAAAAAAATTAGCCGTAATTGCCAGTTCAAACTGGCAATTTCAAGATTTCCGTTCACCGCTGAACGAACATGATGATAGGTTTTTCAATAATTGCCAGTTCGAACTGGAAACTACGGCTAATTGCCTTCTTGGATTGGTAATTAGTGCTGATTGTCAGTTTGAACTAGCAATTATGACTAATTGCCAGTTCACTGACAATTAGGTATGATTGCCAGTTCAAACTGACAATTAGGTCTAATTGCCACTTAGCAATTGACAATTAGAGATACATGTCAGTTCGAACTGGCAATTAGGAATGAATGTCAGTTCAATCTGGCAATTAGGGACGAATGCCAGTTTGAATTGGCAATAAGTCATAATTTCTAGTTCAAACTGGCAATCAGCCCTCATTGCCAGTTCAAACTGACAATTAGGTCTAATTGCCAGTTTGAATTGGCAATCAGAGAAACATGCCAGTTCGAACTGGCAATCAGGGATAAATGCCAGTTTAGATTGGCAATTAACCATAATTTCCAGTTCAAACTGATGATCAACACTAATTGCTAGTTCAAAATGGCAATCAGCCCAAATTGAGAGTTCAAACTGGCAATTTCAAAAAAAGTCATCAAGTCCGTTCAGCGCTTTCGTAGTATTACGACGAACTTTGAATTCAGAACAAACGATTTCTTATAGTTCAGTTGGGGCCCTTGTTTTGTTCTTTGGCACATAGCCTTTGGTTACCTAGCTCTACCACTGGGATGATTAGCTCTTGTCTTCGTAACAGATCAAGAATTATCACGAAAATCACATGGTGGGTGGCCTCTGGAATCGGATTCTGGAGCTAAAAAGGAAGTGGGAATTATTCTAGCATTGTCAGCATTTTGTGCAGCAGTTTTTGCACACATTCATCAACAACATGGATCACGAAAATGACTATATAAAGTATTGTCCAGTTCCGCGATGCTATTCATATTGAACAGACACTATTCCTTCTGATGAACTTTCAGAACCCTGAATTTTTGTTCTCGTTGAGACCATTTGACACCTGGAAATTTTCCTCTCCTCGATTGATGCTTCAGAAGGTCAGTTTGAGTGTAGATAGGACCTCTCAATTCACAAAAACCTGATTTCCATCCAAGAACCCTTATTCGATAGCCAATATGATGAATATATCTGGAATATTCGCCTCAGATTCGGACATATTACTGATAGGGACTGAGTGTGAATAACAAATACAAATGAATAAAGCTTCCTAGTATCACATTGGGCATCGTGTGATCTCATTTTCTGTTGAAGATACAAGATTGAGTTGTTGTTGCATTGAACTCTACTAGATTTTCAGATGCTCATTTCGATATTCTCAGATGTTCAACACTCATAGTATCGTCTAGTAGTATCTCTGTTTCGTATCTCTGGCCTCATTGAATGATATAGAGGAGAAGGTGATATGAAATGCAGTATCGTCCCAAAAGCTATGTACTGGACAGAAGGACACATCTAACAGATCGGAGAACAAACTTGGCTCCAAGAAATAACTCTATTACATGAGATGAATGGTACTCATGTTACAAATCTGGAAAACATTTCCAGATGATATGGAAACGAACTATTCACAATTTTGATCTCACGTTTCAAATTTCTGGTAATTTTGCACTTATCATGCCATGGGTTTTTTTCGATTTTTTTCCTTGGTACTTACGTATTTCGACCTCAGGAACCCAAATTTCACGATAAAAACGTGCGCAAACTCATATTTTTCGAGATATTCCAGGAAAAAGTATGAAAATTACCCTTATTGTTTCGGCCTGTTTTCGGTAGGCACCATAGCCATTCGAAGTTTTGTTTCTCACATAAGATACACTTTATATCTTCCTTATACATTCTAGAAGCTTAAAAGAAGGAGAAACATCCTCTAAGAAGTTTAATTCATCGTCTTCAGCATCTTTGATGAATCCTTCTTTCATATGGACGGCGCCGTCAAATGTGCATCTGTGATATTTTGACTCACAGACCTAATGATTCTGACGGAGATTCTCATTTGACAGCGCCGTCCATATGAAAAATGCTGGATCCACCTTCCACCTCCAAGATGCTGAATACCGTTGATTCAAATAATTCGAGGATGTTTTCCCTTCTTTCAGACTTCTTGAATGTTCGAGGAAGGGATAAAAGTATCCTGTGTGAGAAAAGAAACTCCATGCCTACCCAAAACGAGCCGGAGAAAGAAGGCTACTTTTCATACTTTCTTCTGAAATATCTCGGAAAATATAAGTTTGTGCACATTTTTATCAGGGAATTCGGGTTCTCGAGGTTGAAATACGTAAGTACCAAGAAAAATAAATCGAAAAAACCCATAGCCTTTGAACTATGACCAAATTCAAAGTTTTCAACTCTCCTTCAGAAATATCGTTCTACTGTCGAGCTTACAACTAAAAATTGAAGCACTCTGTCTATCCAACAATCAGCTCCTTGAGAGAAATGTAGCGGTGTAGTGTAATGGTGATGAATTTTTGACAGATACTATATGAAAGTTAACAGCTTGGTTAGAAGAATGACATTTCTGTCAAAGACAGTACGAGTTCAGAGAACATTGATCAACATTGATAACAACATATATAGATGAACGTTCGCAAAATGAAGTGAATTATCTACTGTTATGGAAGATATTTGTCATCAGCTGTGAACTTACTGTGGCAAGTAAAATTCTTCAGTTTCTGCATAGGAACCATCCATATCGTACGTCAACTAGAGTGAACTTAATAGCAGGTCCTCCTTCAATGAAGTATTGATCAATTCAATTGAAAGAACCGTAGCTGAATACATAGATAAATATCTACATAATATCATTATCACAGCTCATCTCCCTTTGGAGCTCATGAACGACATGATTTGTAGAATGCGAGAACTGCTTCGACTGATATCCTCATAATTTCTTACATCCCTTTGTGATCACGATTTCTTCATATACTCATTCAGTTTCCTCTTCACCGAGGAAATTGGTATTCACATGACTCATATTTGAGAACTATTTTTTCCGCAGAGACTATCTGTATGGAGCATCGAGGAAATAATATTTGTTTCAATAGTTCACAGTTCACATCACCTCTGACTAGCTTATATGTTCACGAAAGTTGCATTATAAATATCGTGAATCATGATATTTTTGATTCGCTAATGGAATTCCAGACAGAAATAAGTCAGTTGAATTATGACTGCAATATTACTTGTCTGTTTTCTGAAATACATTATACCTGATCATGGTCCTCTATATTTTGTTGACGAATCGTCAGAATCGTTGTTTTCAATTTTGAATCAGACAAGATGTGGATGAAATCTCTTGTGGATAAGAAGAGGACCCACAGTGAATGATATGAAAATTACAGAATTCTCAAATCATTTCCACTTATACAGGGTTGGGATGAGGTATGGAACCAAGTAAACATCTTTCGAACGAAAAGAACGATATCCATGGAATTGCCATCAACTTCTTCAATTCAAATGAGACACCCTATATATCTTCACAGATTTTGGAAGAGTTTGTTATTTTGAATTCATACACACTGAGTTCAGTGTGAGGAAGATTGTGAAAGAGTATTTGGATCTACTGAATAAGGAAGTTATTCCTGCACTCCAAAAGTACGGGCAATTACCACAAAATGTTTGGTTTCAACAAGATGGAGCACCTCCCTACTATGATAGACAGATTAGGGATTTTCTGGATGCGAATTTAAGGAATCGATGGATTGGACATAGAAGATTCATATAGTGGCCTGCTCGTTTTCTTTGGGGGTATCTGAAATCACGTATTTACGTTAGACGACCAACAAACTTAAAGAAATTGAGACAAAGAATTATTGATGAACGTGAACTAATACGTGGAGAAGTCTCGGAAAGAGTGACTCAAGAATTTGTCAATAGGATGGCATATTGTCAGCGAGCATTTTGAGCATTCGAAGTGATTTTGTTTCTCATCATTCTGAAATAATGGAATGTACACCTATCGTACAACTCACAGTGAGTTATTCCTGATTTTTACATTTTTTTCACACTCAAGTCAGTATGTATCAATTCAAAATAACAAGCTCTGTATGTGCTTCATGATCATGAATCCAATGAGGATTCTCATTTGGAAGAAAACTCAAAAGAGATCGATCAAAGTGCTAAGTCCCTCGTTTTCACAATTTTTTTTTCACACTGAACTCAGTTTGTATGAATTCGAAATAACAAGCTCTTTCGAAATCTGTAAAAATATATATACAGTGTCCCATTTAAGTTGAAGAAGTTGATGGCATTTCCGGTTTAACCGGAAGTATATCATTAACGAAAAAACGTACATCAGATGCATTCTGTTCCATTGCACTTACCTCCGAATTTTCATAAATATCGTTCTATTTGCTCAAAAGATATTTACTTGGTTCCATACTCTATCCCAACCCTGTATATAACCCAAATGAATGAAACTATGAATTCGAATGACCCATTTTTGGTCCTATGAGTTCGGTCTTTGGTCGGAAATGTTTGGATGAGCTATTAGAAAAAATTCTTCATCCATTCAATTTTGAAATATGGGTTCTATCAAAGCTGCATAGTAATACATTGATTTTTGTAATCGCGTTCTAGCTTTTCTGACTCTCCAACTTGTATTCGAACTAAAGAAGAATCATATTCCATATTATGAATCGGATCCCACGAAATATTTCAGAAAATATCAGTTAGATCAAGAACTACCTGAATTATCCTGAAATATCTTTTGTAAACATTCAGCTTATGAATAGACGAATTCAGTTTTTCAAAAATAGATCGATTGATACTTCAAATTAATCATTCATTCGGTTACAAAGATACCACTATTTATATCACTCAAATCGCTGTAAATCATCAATCATTATCCACTTGAAATGCGTATCAAATTGACATTGTGGGTTGAAATATTCCGTAATCATTTTTAGGTTTGTGAATCAGAGTAAATAGGCGAAACAGGATTCATACACAAATCTGACACTGAAATTTGTTGATCAAGAAAATGTTTTACTTTCCTTTGGATACGTTTGCCAGAATATGCATTTGAACAAGGATTTCTCGACTACCAGGTGTGGAATAACTTCGGAAAAATTCAGCAGTCCTAATAAACATTTTATTATTCTAGATATGAAGTCACGAGTTCGAGAGAAGTTTGTTGAACTCGCTCTTCACTATTCGAAGATGAAATGCTGTAAATGCAATTGCGAAGATGTACAGAACAGATTCTTCCAAATTTGTAATTTTGAAACACGAACATCTTGCGTTTATTATACGAAGGTGCTGAGTATGTTTTGTTTCGGGACTTTGATTCCAGCATATATCTTCATGCTATGTGAAGGTAATTATTCAAAAAACTCGATAACTACACGGTAGGTACGCCAAACTCGATGACAAATAAGAAGAAGAACAGACAGAAATATATTATGAAATATTTGGTTCGATTATGGGATACTGGGATCTAGCTTCCAAAAATATTTTCACTAATCACAACTTTTGCCAGATCTCATGTTACTGAGAGCAACTTGGGAATTTCAAATGATTCGGATTCTGAAAAAGATTCTGAGCATATCTGCTATAGCAAATCCTAAAGCTATCTCTCATTGTTTTTGACATATTATTTGAGTTTTGATTTTCGACGGCAAAGACAGCATCATGTTGAATTTCGTTATTTTTCTGGTCAGTACTGATATAGCAGGCTGCAGATTTCACAACGGCTTTCTAAAACATAGGAATCTTATTATTCGAATGGATATTATACAAGGTGTCAAAAAAGATGCGTCAAACTCCGCTACCATTGAAACTCAAAAAAGTCGGTTTTGAAATGGATCACCCTGTATTTCCGATCATCTATCAATTGAAGATTTCGGAATATTTTGAATGATGTTACATTCCTATGCCCATCTTCAACAGTTTTTGAGTTATAGAATATTTCAGGTGAAAGATGAATTTTGTTCAAGTTTGATTGTATCGGGCTATAACTCAAATCTGATAGAGAATTCATATGCAGGAGAACAAATTTCTTATTCATTCTGCATTCATGATCTGTGTAACAAAACAATATCGAGGACATGCAGGAAATTGATGAGAGATACCTGAGAGTCCGATCTGTCAATCTGCCAATAAGGGCAAATTTGTCTTGGTTAACATTGATGAAATATGTGAAACATATAATTTGATGAATTGTATCGGATTAAGAAATATACACCAGATACACAGTATTATTGATAATACTTCATTTATTGAATTGTTGTAAAAAAAAGACATCGGAATGATTAGTATTTGAATTTTTCGAAACACCCTACATCAATTTCCAAACTTCCAGGTATCTCTTATTTCCTGCATGTCATCGATATGACTCAGTTGAAACGACTATGAATGTAGAATGACTTGAAAATTCGTTCTTTTCATATGAATATGTCATCCTCGACACTCAAACTTCACCTTTTCAATTCTCTGGCAGATTTGAGTCAGAGTTCGACGCACACACCCTGTATTATACAAATCCAATGAGAATCAGAATTCATAATACACCTGTGTTTTATGGAGTGGAAACGCTTCCACGCTGTTAAAATTGCAGCTGTCTATCAGTTCTGACCAGAAAAATATCGCAATTTTTAATGACGCGCTGTTTTTGCCGTGTGAAATCAAAAGTCAACGCATGTGTCAGAAACAACGGGAGAGAGAGCTATAGGATATGCTTCATCACATATGCTCAGAATCTTTTGTAGGATCCTAGAATCTCATAATATTAAGTGAGGTGTTCAATTTCAAAATTTTTTTCAGTAATAATCTGACATAATGTGACAACAGTGCACATGTGAAAATATTTCCGAACGCTAGGTGCCAGCAGCACATAACCGTAACCAAGATTTCAAAAATTCGTTTCTCTCAGTTCTCTATATACTTCCAATACGCAATCTAGTTTGGCGTACCCTGTATATTAGAGACTCAATATCGACATTTTCCTGTCCACAAATTTTTTGTATATCCATACCTATCTTGAATACTTTCATAATCTGATATTTTGTTGTTGATATTCGTAACTTATCAAATTTTTTGGAGTTTGCCATTCTTTAACAAATCTCCTACGTGTTTGATATCGAAGATAGGTCCGGGACTCTCCTGGTATATCAAACGTTTCTCAGAGTATGATTCACGAATATAACCTATTGGCTCCACTCCAAATATTAAGTAGGTCTGAAAGGACGAAGTTTGTCTATTCGCTGCAACTCGTCTGCATTAACAGCATTGCGAAATGTTTCTTTCCTACCAACGGAATGGTTTGGGATCATCACAAGAAAACAAGTCGAGATCCTGCCGTTCATATAGAATATAGATGATCAATCAAACAAATAGAATATTCGCAATTTCTGGTAATCGAGGCAGAAATGTTGGCTGAAATGAATGTCGATGATGGATCGAAAGATTATCATTGATTCATTTTTCAGCTCCTTGTTGGATTTTCTCCCCTCGTTTCTGGGAAATAAAGTGGGAGTTATAAGAATTATTTCAATATTATTTGTAGCAGGGATAGATTTTGTGATCTGCTCCAACATATCACTGTGCTTGAAATCAAACCTCTAGAAACCTGAAAGAGGAGAATTTGTCAGTGACACCTCGTTCTCGAGAAATTTGGAGATATAAATTTATTTGATAAGAATAAAGAACTTCTACTCATCTCAGTGGACGTTTCGAGAACGAATCTGCTCCCGTTTTCAACACAATTAGAAAACTTCTCTTCGCAAGATTTTTCAATGTTGGTTGGTTTTGACACTGAAAAGTGACAATTCGTAACCAGAAATCCTCCATCTGCCAAATTGTCACTCTTCAGTGTCAAAACCAACTAACATTGGAACATGTTGAGAGAAAAGTGTTCTAATTGTGTTGAGAACGAGAGCAGATTCGTTCCCGGAACGTCCACCAAGATAAGTAGAAGTTCTGTTCTCATTGAATATATTTATATTTCCAAATTCTTCAAAGAACTGTCACTGACTGTCACTGACGAATAGAGGATTCCTCTTTCAAGTATCTGAAGGTTAAATTTCAAGCGTGGTGACATTTTGGGGCAGATCACAAAATCTGTCCTTACATCGAACATATCGATATAATTTTGATAACTCCTTTTTATTTTTCAGAAACGAGTACATAAAATCCCCCAAAAAGCTGAAAAATGAATGTACCACCTCCTCGACAACCTCACAGACAGTATCATCATTGATATTCGAAAGTACTCTCCTCTTGGTTGTCAACCTGATATGTTTTTTCCTTTGTCACATCGACAGATCTTCGAGATCTTTATTTTGAATCTCAAAACCAGTCTGAGAATGTTCGAATGTTTCCGTGTTGACAACAATAATTTCACCTGCATAAGCAAAGAATCAGCCTCTCATGAAGTCTTCAAGGCACTAGTATGTTGCATGGTGGAGACACAAAGCTATAGAGACGAAGCTATAAATTGAATTTCAGATCTCGTGAAGTGTTCATTGAATATTTTGAATGATTCATAATAGTATATACAACATGCACAAGATAGTCATACATCCATAGTTCGGGGACTGTATTGTTCTTTCTCCAGTCATTGAAGTTTTCGACTGGAGTAATTTCGAAAGATATAACCAATATAGGTGTCGAGCTAAGTGGTCAATATTTATAAATACCAACTACATCACAGAAAGTAGGCGGCTTAGAGATGAAAAAACACAAATATTTTTTTCGTTCGAGTTACGACTATTATGATAAAGAGAATGTATTACTTTTATTTTGAGAATATGAAGTTAGAGGTGACAAAAAAATTTATTACTCCTACGTTGGAAGCATATCACATTTTCTAAAGTTTCATGCAATACAACATCAATTACTGATCCTGAATATCTCCAGCATGGAAGCAATTCATATTTCATGTAGGTGAAGAACACCAAGAACAATAAATGCTTTGGCTATTCTATCTGTAATTCAGCAGAACTACGAAAGAAAGTAGTTTTCTCAAAGATATGATATGATATGATATTGGTTCATCGACTCATGAGGAGCATTGAATCGAACTGAAGACAAATAAAGAGATATCGATTCGTCTGGAATCTGAAAGTGCAATTTTAACAGTCAGCTGATCACTGCTGATTGCCTCTCTATCATTTTCTGTTTTCATTGGTTGGATTCATTCTCTGGCGCGAACTATGGTTCATTCGAAATTTGATCAACATTATTCAATAACCTATGAAATGATATATTCTGATCTTTTTCGAACTTATCAGAACAGCCCTAGACTGAACAGGACAACAACATCTCACAAAGTTTCGAAATTCTTCATTAACTAGGATTGACTAGGACTGACTAGGAATATTTACCAATTTTCAATATTCAAACAAGTGAAACTAGGTCTCTTTGTTTTAAAACACTTATGGATCGATGAACTTCGCTCAACAATAGATTTGAGAGAATAATCTCGAATTGATTCGTTTCGAAAGAGACTGAAAATGTCATATTTCTGAATGTGATTTTTCATCGCTGCGTCTGTCTCTTTCTTATGATTCTTATAATCCTTTCAATTAGTCTATCTGTAAGCTCGATCTAGTAGATCATTTCTTTGGTTTTTTCCTCGTTGAAAAATCAATTTCGGTGTGAAATTAATATATTTCTATTCTGATGGGAAATCGAACAGAAGAATGCAATCAAGATGCAAACAATGCGTCGCTACTTCCATTGTGAATGCTTACATTGTATCCACTATTCAAATTCAATGATCAACGCCAACATATGATGAATCATGAATTATTTGATATGACCCATCGGATGTTGAATTTCGGATTATTTTCTCAAGCTTCCTATATTTATTCAAAGTAAATGGAAACTGTTCAATCCAAGGTCAGTTTCTGTATTGATGTTAATGTTTCGACATTTATCGTTCAGGTGTGATATCTGGAAATAGTATGACGATCGTGAGTTGCATGTATCAATGAATTGGCAGATGGTTATTTTGAATCTTCGGTTCATTTATAAACAGATGTGAAACGGAAACAACGATGATATCCACATCGTTATCACGTCATCAAAACAAACCAACATACACCTAAGCGATGAAAGATACTTTTCCTGACCAAACCTGTACAGCCCTGTACCAACTCCTTACCAAGACCAGATAAACGTTGGGAGTTATACTTCCATTCATTTTGTAGGTATGTACGAAGTAAGGCACCACAATAAAGGAAAATATCTTGGGAGGATTTTTTTTGGAGGGGGGAGGGGCGAAATACAGTCTAGGAAAAATAAGGATATATGAATGATATTTTTTTTAAAACTGTCTCTGACTCATTCGAGAATGTGGTGTATACAAGGTGGCCAAACGGAACAAGGCCGATTTGACATAGTTATCGTTCTCAAAAAAAATGCTCGAACCGGTCGATTTTTATTTCGAGGAGGGTGAGCTCCAACCCTTGAATCTCAAATGGGATGAGGGCTCCAGTGATACATCATTCGAAGGGAATCGATTTCTCTTACCAACGCTTTGTTGTTTTTGGAATTCAGTGCAGTAGTTCTCGAGAAAACACGGTTATAAAAATAACCGGCTTGTGGTGGAAAGTAACGCTTTTTCTCCACTCATCACTATTTCCCATTTTGTAGTGAGAACGATGTTCATCTTAGGAGCGCCTTATGTGTTTTTCTCAAATCCTGTCCTTTCCAACATTACATAAAAAATCATTTATTCCAAAGTCAGTTCCTTGATCTCTCAGTGAAATGCATACCTTGATTCGTTTTCATCGGGCCACCCTGTATTTTTCTCCCTCTTGTTTCAATGGGGGTTCCTCTCCTATTCATTATCCATTAGATATGATTGATTTTCGAAAAATACTGGCTTTGTGAAATTGGATCGAACTATCGTAGGCCTAGAATGTTTGAATGGTAGAGATTGAAGAATGAAAGAATATCCAGAACATTTTTCTAGTTCTTGTGAGATTTTCTCTCCCAATCAGAAACTAGAACGAATACCGGGTGTCCCAGAGCTTTCAGGCCAGCAGATATTTCAGTTATTCGAAGAGAAGGAAATTGAAAAAAAAAATACGTGTCGTAGGAGACCATAATCTCGTGTAGCATAGCAAAATCCACCCCCTGGCAAACAATCCCCGAGAAATCACCCCTAACTTATGTTTTTCAAATTACACCACCATGTTTGTTTTGGTTCAACTTACAGCCCGTTTCATTTCTCATACGATGATGTATCATGGTAGATAGAATGGCAAATTATGGCAAATGGAAATACAAATGAAATATTAATTCACAAGCTCTCATCTATATTTCGAATAATACATTATACTACAGGAATTGTACACATTGTACACATACATCATGTCGCCCAATCAGCGGGCGAGTATAGGAAGCTCTAATCATTTCCGGAGTTACGGTATAACAAGCCTCAGAAATTATCTGGGTTGAATCTTCAATCCTCAATGGTTGAGTTTCGAAGGCAATTTGTTCTAAATATTCCCATAGGAAAAAGTCCAGTGGCATGAGATCTGGAGAACGTGGAGGCCATCGAACAGGTCCACTATTTCCAATCAACCCACTAATGAATAAATATCTTCACAACTACATATCATGATGTATCGTTGGATGAAGAATGAAATGTACTATAAGTTGAACAAAGACAAACATGGGGGTGCAATTTGAAAATCAATAGGTGGGGGTGGTTTCTCGGAGGTTGTTTGCCAGGAGGTGGATTTTTCTATGCTGCATGAACGAGCTTATGACCTCCTACGACACGTATTTTTCTCCAAATTCCTTTTCTTGCAAAGAACTGGAATATCTGCTGGCCTAAGAGCTCTGGGACACCCGGTATACGAAAAAAAAAATCATGCATACATGATTATTTTCGAGTAGAAAATACGAATAAGATGATCTGGATGCATACCACTCGATTTCTGAATGGAAGCAACTCTAGGTGGATTCGATGAAGAAATATAGTAAAAATAATGATATACACAAACAATTACTCACGGTTTCACTGTGAACTCCATGTAAGCTCATGGGAAAATTGCCTCCTAATTTCGTCACCCAATCAAAACGCTGACGATGTCTGTCGTCACGGTCACGTTCCAATCTCCGAATGAAAAATTACAACGAAACCCAGCTCGAGTATCGATAAAAATATAATGATAATAATAATAATCGTCTTTATTTCTTCACCAAAGAGAATAATAGGAACAGGAATATATATACATACAAGGTGAGTCAAAAATGTCTACCGAGCTTTCTGGGGGTGATAGAACATTGAAAAATAAGTGTAGTTTGATGAATAAACTCATGGCCCAAAATGCATATTGAGGATGATATATCCTTCCAAAGTTGATAAAATTAAAATAATTTCTCCGCATAACTTCTGAACGATGAAAGCCACCCGATTGAAATTTTGTGCATGAATGTATGTTGTCAAAATACATTTTTTCGTCACACTTCCACATTTCTGATATTGTTATAAAGAGTGTTTTCAGAGGGTGAGTCATGATTTTTCGTAGGAAACTTTTTTCCCTGTTTTATTTTGCAAATGCAAATGCTGATCCATCTGAGCTCTTTGAATTTTACACTTATGTGATGGTATTTCCTAAGACTATATATAAACCTACAGCAATAAGTCTGCGTACGTTGAATACGTGTTCTGTCATTCAAGTCTAGAAAAGGACCATATACGAAATCTGCATAGTTGAAATTCGATAGCACTAAGATTTCGCTCAAGTTTTTTCTCATGGCATTATTCAACAACTGCCTACTACTATGAAGAATTTCAAGAGCGAAATACGATTTCTGGATGAGTTTATTCATATGTTTCGTATCCATGAAGTGAAAGTGTTATTCCAGCGGAAAATCACCCCTATGTTTCCTTCCAGGTCAGAATGAAACTCAGATAGTGGAGCGCGACCTTCGCAAAGACAGATATCAGCTGATAAGGGAGCTGCGAAACTACTCGGTGTTGTTGCCGCAGCGAACGTCGGATGGGGAATGGGAAGGGAAGGCCTTCAGGACCCTGTTGGACTATGAGTCCAAGATAATTGAACAATACCAGAAACATTCATTGATAGTGGCCAATCGTGGCAATAAAGTTTGGACAATGTGGAATTCTATCGTCTATTGTGCTACTATTTATACGACCATAGGTGAGTTTCTGGAATCTGCAGTCATAACGATATACATAACTATGAAAAAAAACATATCATAACTTCATCACATATCAATTCATACAGGGTGTCCCATAACTCGATGCCCATAATAGCTCAAGGATATATTCCTTGAACAATTTCTAGTTGAAAGTGCATTATACACTCTTGTACAAAACTCTATAGTCGAGAAGTCATGACCGATATTGAATCCAACAGAGCTGGTGGATTGAAAAACAGAGAATTGAAACCTTTTTTTTTCACTACTACAAATTCTATTGAAGCTTTCATTCAAAATGCCGCCCACCGCTTCACAAAACATTCTTGCTCTTCTAACTATGGAAGACGTTGCCCTGAAGAGTATCTGGGCGGACTAGTATGAATGAAGTTGCAGTCATTATATCTTGAATTAGCTCATCTCTGGTTAGTGGTTCATTTGCATACACTAGACTTTTCATCTATCCCCAGAGATAATAGTCGAGAGGCGTTAAGTCAGGTGATCTCGGTGGCCAAGCAACTGGACCACCTCTTCCAATCCACCGGTGAGCGAAATTGTTATTCAGATATGATCTTACATTCAAACCAAAATGAGGTGGTGCGCCATCCTGCTGGAACCACATGTCAACGCTGTTCTGAAGTGGAATCTCCTTCATCAATTCTGGCTACTAGTTTTGAAAATAATTCTGATGAACTTCAGATGTTGAAAGTTCTTGAAAAACAGGTTCAATAAGAAGATTATTAGAAACACCACACCAAATATTCACCAAAAACGATGTTGAAAATGGGTTTCACTGGTTTCAAAAGGGTTTTCAAGTGCCCATGAATATGAGTTTCTGGTAGTCGTAATTTCATCTCATCCGTAAACATAATTTGTCCACGAAGTTGTTGGTGTGCAATCAACCAACGACAAAAGACAATACACGTTGCAAAGTCTGCTGGTTGTAAATGTTGAACAGATTGTATGTGATATGAGTAGAAACCAAAATTGTGTAATCTTCTTCACACTTTCACGATTAGATATTCTTCGGAAGCTAGTAGAGGGACTATTTTCGATCATATTAAGAATGACTTCTTCGGCAAGATCTTGCTGTACTGAACCTTCTGCAGTAGCTTCAGGAAACCTCTGCTGATATTCCCGTACAGTCGCCCTTGCATTTCCGTCACAGTATCTGTGAATGAAGTGAATATCGGCATATTGTTGATTTGAAAACGTAGCCATTTCAAATTATTCTTATAACAACGTCAAACAAATCTCACCATAAAAATTCAGATTTCTCTACTATTGAATCATGCCCATTACTTCAAATACAATGACTTACGAAGCCTACCAGTTGATTCACTGTTAAATTTGAAATCGCTCATAACTCCTCGACTGTAGTGTATAATGCACTTTCGAATTTCAGTTTGAACTGGCATTCATTCCGAATTGCCAGTCCAAAATGGAAATTATGAAAAAAAGTTCAGATCAACAATATCTATCTAGTATCTAGTCGATGATGAGTTTGGAGGAATCCTGTTTCGATCATAAACAGAGTTATATCAGTATAATGTTAGCTAATAAAACTACTGGGAACATCTGTTGAGCCGCAAATCATGTTCGTCCATGATATGAATCATCCCAAGGTCAAGTCGAGGTCAGGAAATGACCACAGATAGATCGCTGATCTCCAATCGATACAAAATACTATTTCCTGCAATATTTTCGACATGGTACATTCAACATCTGGATAATCGCTATGATAACCCTATAAATTTCTATTTATTAACATTTTTATCGATTCGTTTACATCGGATGAAGGTATCACAAGTAATGAAAATGTTCATAATTATTGATATATGAGCTTCGGGAATAACCGACGTATGTTCCTACATGTATGAACACGTTTCAAAATAAATAATAAGAATCTGCGAATTCGATCAATGTTGTATCAGCGGAAATCGTGAAAGTGGGAGGAAGAAAAAACTATAATTCTCGACTATTTATGAATCGGATGTAAACATTGAATACATGAAGATGATTTAGAAATGTTATATCCAGTATGTCTGGACATGTTATGTTTGAATTTTTCGAACTAGTATTGTAAGGAAGTACTTTCCACGAACAAAAAATACGGATTTTCAAGGTCAATGACTGAAGAAACATCCATCAGTTCAAGCATGAATTCAAGATGCTACTGAATCATATGTTCAACAAATCCCCAGAAATCAATAGGAAATAGTGAATTCGTAGATTTGCTATAATTGTTATGATATGCTCTGAAATATCTCAAAAATCATGAGTAAATCGATCAACTTTGTTTTAGTCCTGTGTACTCTCAGAAAGCTTTATCTAGTATAGTGAGAAGATATCGAGTTTGAAAGATAAGTACTATCGCGACATCATGATCATGATCATGATATGATACAGTTGATCAGATCGAAACATTCAACTGAGTTGAAATTATTTTTATACGGGTCAACTTGAACCTCAGATAAAATATCAGTTGTCATATTCCTTTCGATGTAAATGTCTTGTCCAATTATATTTTCAATGGAAAAACACTTTGTTATCAATCTTTATTCGAAACTTATTTCAAGTGTTGGTTTATTTCCATGCGATACTTCTCGTTATCACTCACGTTCATTTTGAGTTGGCATCTCCACAAATTTGTTCCAATTCTACTGTTTTCCAGCTTTGATTTCTCTCTTGTCACTCAAACTTCAAATCTGCCCATTTATTTCAGTAATCTGGACAAACTCCTTTTAGACAGATTTTTTCTTTATGATGGCTTGACGTTGAATATTGGAAGATGAAAAGGAAGGATAGTTGCCTCGGAATTCGCTACGGGAATATTCTTATTTGTCTTCTTATATTGTTTTGTGGATAGTTATTTCTCCTTGAACATCTTTTGATATTCATTTTCCAGTTTTTCGTGGGATTTTCTCTCCTCGTTTCTGGGAAATGAAGCAGGAGTTATTGTGAATTATCTCAATATATTTATAGTGCCAGTGACACCTCGTTTTCGAGAAATTACAAAATACAAATATATTTGATGAGACTAAAACCTCTACTTATCTAATTCAATTGTGTTGAGAACGGGAGCAGATTCGTTCCCGAAACGTCTACCAAGTTAAGTAGAGGTTTCATTCTTATTGAATATATTTGTATTTGAAAAAATTTTCAGAAACAAGGTGTCACTGATAAATAGAGGATGTCTCTCTTTGGTATCTAAAGGTTTAATTACAAGTAGAATCGGTCCTTACTACGAATATATAGAAAAATGTTCAATAACTTCTACTTTTTTTTCAAAATGAGGAAAGGAAATCTCACGAAAAAAACTGAAAAATGAATGTACCACCTCCTCGAAAAACTTACAGACAGTATATTTCGATATTTCATGACTAAAATTCATGAAATGTGGACCCAAATACCCCGCAAAACAGTCTGTCATAATAATATGTTGTGAAATCATTCTAAAAATAATCCGAAGAATTTTCACTACCTCCAGCTCCATCTACGAAATAAGTTTAAAATAGCCCAGCCAACTCGGTCTTCGTCAACGCTGCTCGTCTATTTTTACTTTAGTCCCATTAATATGGATTCAACGCAAACATCCACAGAAACAAGTGAACAAAACCCAGTGCAAAATCAGGATGAAAACATCGATTTGGCTAAGATAGAATCCCAAATAACCCCCGAACAAGTGCGTAGTGACATAGTAGCGCGAAAACGAAGGAAATTCACGAAAAAACGAAACGCAAGTTTGACGAGACGCGAATCCACGCCTGTCAGGAATTTCGATCAGAAGCCGGCGAGTTCAGACGAGGATATACCAAAACAACAGCCGATAACACCCGAACGGAGACGATCGAAGAGGAACAGGTCCCTAGGTCAACCCAGCGAAGCAGAGTCTGAAGCAGGAAAAGTCTTGCCCAACGGCAATAGCAATGGTGTCAGTAGGAATAACAGCTTCAGAAAAACTAGTGATGAAAGGAAAAAAAGCCTATCCGACTTGGCGCAAGAAGAGGTGAAGTCCTTCCTCAATAAAACGAAGAAAAGTTTGACAGCAGCTGCAGCTCGAGGAAGAGAGCGCTTCAGGAGATATGAGAGAGAGCACATTAAAAGAAGTCAGTCAGCACCACACCAGTTCACCGAAGAAGAACTGATAGAAAGCTTCAAAAAAGCTCAGCTACTAAGCGCTCAGAAAGAAAGATCACGTAAGTTTTCAGATACGAGTCTGATCTCCTCGGAGTCTGAAGTGAGTTTTGTACATCCGGAACCCAGAAGAGCTAGAACTGTTGAACCCTGCGATCGTGTTCCTTTGAGGTTAGAAGCCCAATGTATAGTGAGGCAGAGGAAGAAGCAGCGAGATTATTCCACGAAGATAATCGAAGTTCTGGACCCCGAAACCTCGAACGTAGTATCACGAAAAACCATGATAAGACCATCGGATATGAAGCTCCTGGATGTTTTCAGAATACTGAGGTTCTTTTCCATCCTGGAAATCTACAGGTGCTACACGCTTCACAAAGTGGAACATAGGAGCGAGTGGCGTAAACTGAGAGTGCTTTGGACGAGGTGCATGTTGGAGCTTTTCCTCATTATGATGTACTGTGGTGTGGGAGGTGTAATTTTCAAATTCACTGAGGGAAGTTTCGAACATTACTACAAGTGCGGGGTGAAGCGGGTGAAGAGAGATTTCATAGACTTGCTGTGGTTGAAGAGCCACAATTTGAGGGAGGAAGATTGGAAATCGTTGGCGAGGAATAGATTGAGAGTTTTCGAAGAGGAGTTGCATTCGGCACATGAGGCCGGTATGACTAGTTATAGCGGTCAGAGGTCTTGGAGTTTTCTGAACGGTGTGGTATATGCACTCACTGTCGTTACGAAAATCGGTAAGATTCACACAACTAAATGAACTGATAGTACTGAAAATTTCACTCACATGTCGATCGTCTGATATGAAGAAGTTTATTCATAAGCATAACGTTGGGTTATATTTGATGCCACGATGGAACTAAATTGTTAGACTCTGCAAAATACAAGGTTATCGTTTATGGATCTCTTGCCATCTAATGAAATTCAATAACTGGAAAATCAATATTGCTAAAGATAGCGTTAACAATTCTAATAAAACAATATCTCATCAATGTTTCTTTCATCACTTCAGGAAGGTGCAAACAGATCATAATTCTTTTCATTCCAATAGGGAAGGTTGGTCAAAAATGAGTTTATTATGATCACTGACATCACTGACAGCTTGCATCCTAACATTATATAACATCTAGCACGATGTTCCTCGAACATTATAAAATTTCCTCTCGTGTTGTGTACAGATGAAAAAAAGTCGTTCACTGAGGCAATCACTGATACATCATGAAAAAACATGGTCACTGAATATTCAGTTACTGAAATATATCCAACAACTGATAGTTATTACTTCGACCCTCCTTCGAAGGTTCAAAGAGTGGCGATATCCCTTATTTCATTTGGCAATTCATTAAACTCTCTCAGATCCTTGGAGAAATATATTATTTTGGGTGGATATTTTAGATTCGAGTTGATACTGAAAATATTTCCTCTTTCTTGTTCGCGTTCTCGTTCTCGTTCATGGACATCTGCATTATTCTGTATATATTCAATGATCAGACCATTCCGAACTGTAAATGAAGATCATAGCGAACAGTTCAATGGTGGCTTTATAAAAAAATTTATCACCTGAGATTCACCACTCAACATTTGAGACTTTACATTCAAGATGGAACATTTTTTTTCTATCTGTGGACAACACGAAAGGGAAACCTATAATGTTCGAGGAACATCGTGTTAGCCAGCGGTGGAATTTTGGGAGAGAAGGAAGGTGTTGGAATTTTCCTTGAAAGTTTGGAGGTTGTAAGCATCAGGAAAGACTTCACTAGGCAAAGAATTCCACAACTTTGCCGTTCTATTGATGAATGATGCTTGGTATAGCGATGTTCGACAGGTTTCGAGCCTGGAACATGGAAATACAATTGCTCATGTGCTCATTTGAGAAGATGCCGAAGTTTCAATTTGTGAAATTAATGTTGAATGGCCTTTAAAAAAAAATAAGATGTGCGCATGTTCGCCTATGATGTTTTTCGGGAGTGTCGACAGGTGACACCTCTGCTTCCCACTTTTGTTCGAAACTGTATTGAGGTTATCTTTTACTGTACGAGAATATTGTCAGTGTTTTCAGGATTTTTGTAGATTTTTGTCATGGGTATTATTACTCTAACCAGTTTTTCAATGCTTTCGGCGTTTGGAATTTATTATTCAATTATTAAAAAGAAACGTCAGTATTTACAAAGCTTCAATGATTTCCAAATGTTAAATATTTCTATAACCTGAGCCATTATAATGTCTCAATTCTTAAAATGATAAATATTAGATGTTAAAAGTTTTTATAAAGCCACCATAACATGCTTTCCTACCGTAAGCTATCCTGATACTCCAAGTATTGTCCTCCTTCGCAATTATAGCATTTCAATCTGGTATGAAAGATACATAGCACTGTTGAGTAATAGTAGCTGTAATATGGAAGTAGGAAGGTATTGTGAATAGTATATAAGATTTGCCAATGAACTAATAAACTCACTACATCTACTCAAGCAATTACCTCTCAATGCTATGTTCTTGGAAATGTAGCTGCAAGGCATTTTAATTTTGATTTACGGTCGTCGATACTAACTGTAGTAGTGCTATTCGTTTTCGAGTAAGCTTCAATAAGCATCCAAGTCGATTTTTTGAACGTTGGCACAGCAGTATTCATATATACATTCCTCAAATCATTCTCAATTTTTCTTCAGAATATTCACTAATAGGGGAGTTTTCATGGGCATATGAATGAATGTGAGAATCAATATTCAACAATATGCATTCATATATTCTGAGAATGTCAATGATCCGGATACTCTCCTCTGTGAGACCTCAGTATTGTCAACTATTTGGGTAGAGATACGAGATTTGCTATATATATATTGTGTCTTTATATCTAAATAATCTGCCAACCATTGAACCACTAACCTGGTGGTTGTGTCAAGTCTAAGAAAATGCGGTAACTTTTGAGTACGGTTGGATTATCTTCCACTGCTTTCACAAGAATATCGGCACGCGTTTCACACTTTTTCATCAATGCGCACTGCTTCTTTATGGTTACATCATTATTTGCAGATTATCTTTTATCGTTGTTCTTTACGTTTCTTTACGTTCTTTACGTTGTTTGATTATTATCGTCCAGAAAGAGCCAGTCGTAGTTCGGAAACAATCACATTCTCTTCATTTCGTGGATTTTTTGCAAGAGTTTCTTTTGTTTCAGGTTATGGCCATCTGTATCCGACGACGATAACAGGAAGAGCTCTGACGATAGTTTACTCGATCATAGGGATCCCGCTGTTCCTCATAGCTCTCACGGATTTCGGAAAATTATTCACCAGGGGCATCAAATTCCTCTGGTCGTTCGTGCGGAGGCTCTACTTCACGGGGAGTTGCAGGAGATATAGGAAAACGGCACACGTTCAGGTTTGCATTTTTCAACTAAGAGAGCACGTGTTGGAAGTCGACATAATTTATCAAAGTTGTTCATGAAATAACGGAGGAATTCATTATTGGCTGAATGAACAATGAAATTAGAAATTCCCGAAACGAGTCGATTTTGGATTTCAATTCACTATTATTCCGAATCATGATCAAATACACAGGGGGAACCACCTTTGTGTGATGACGTCATCACATCTTTCTTCAAATGGAATTCCTCCTTGTTTCAATTTCCGGATTGCCCTCGCTGAGCTGATTGCAGAAATTTATAATATGTTGCTCAAAATTAGTACAGGTTGGGTGAAAATGTGATAATTTCGGGTAACTCACAGAGGAACAAATGAAGAATAAACGTAATAAACACATTGGATGAAATTTCGTATCGTTATACAAATACTTTGATGAACTATCAAAATCGCCCTGCATTACTTTTAACATTGAATCTAACAGCTTTTATCAGTGATCCAAATCCGTGAACTATGAAAATATTTTCGAACATTTATTGTAAATTTTAGTTTGTTAAGGGTATCATAATAATTGCATAACTACGTAATTACATTTAATCTTGTTATTACATTTAGTAACGTATATCTTTCCAAAACTAATTTTCATAATTTTTTTTTGCATTTTTTCCCACCCTGTACCAATTATACTAAAAAAAACGGAAATGAATAGAAATATAAATATACCACGACTAATCAGGACAACCATATCACTATACAATAGAAATGAGGAGTTTTGTGTGTCTTGTCATTGTCAATTGTCGACACATGCGCATCCCATATTTTGTCTCATTCATTATCCCAAATATTGAAATTTAATAGCTGTCGAGGTCATATTCTCATGATTATTATTGAGACTGTGACTGAATAAGTTGTGTGAATGCTCATTTTTCAACTTCTCTGTGTGATTTTCTATACTCGTTTCTGAAGAATGAAGTAGAAGTTATTGAAAAGTATTTCAATATATTTGTAGTGAAGACAGATTTGTGATCTGCCCCAAAATGTCACTGCGCTTGAAATTGCACCTTTAGATACCTGAAAGAGAATTTTTCTATTTGTCAGTGACACCTTGTTTCTTTTTTGCAAGTACAAATTCATTTGATAAAAATAAAACTTCCACTCATCTCAGCGGACGTTTCGGGAACAAATCTGCTCTCGTTCTCAACATAATTAGAACACTTTACCTTCGCAAAATTTCCAATGTTTCCTTGTTTTTGACACTGAAAAGTGACAATTTGACAGACGGGGGAATTCTGGTCTAGAGGTGTTATTTATTGATTGATATTTGAATTTGCCATTTTCTGGATCAGTTCTGAGAAGTGGATGCCAAGTTCTATCTATATCAACTGAAGAAGAAGCAATTATATTGTCTCCGTTCAGGAGAATGCAAGTAGACTCTTTGAATTTTCGATTTTGGTTGTTGTCTTCTTTTCCTATCATCCCAGTATTACTCTAATCGGCCATAATATGTTGTCCATTTTCAGTATGGATATGTTCAGCTACTTCTTGTATAATTGTACAAATGCTCCCATTGTAGTGTACAGCTGTAACTAGATGACAGACACTAAAACTATGACAAATTATGATGACGACAATGATGTACAATTATACCTCGTTGAAAAAATTCTTGCTCATTCAGATTCCTGTGCTCTATTCATGACATAGTTATCCATTGAAGACCTAAATTTCGAGACTTTCAATTCTATTTTTTGGCGTTGGGATGAAGCAGAGCGGCATTGCCAAGTTCCAATAAACTCGTCTATTCTCTTCAATTTTGTCTGTCATTGAGTTCTATATTAGGCCTGATCTAGGAATTAGAATTAGGAATCAGATCATCAAAATTCCCAACGCATACGTCACATCTTATTATTTTCATATGAATATGAAAAGTAGGGGGCGCCACAAGAATTATTTTCAAAAATTGGGCCCCGAATACTAGAGGTTGAGAAACGCTGGGTGAGTCTTCACCCAGGTAACACGAAGAGATCCTGAAGATCTCCCAGCGACATCTTTCAAGGAAATTGTGACGCATTTCACGATTTTTTTTTTAGTTTTTGTTGTCTAGATCGAGTCTACTGGAAAAGATTATAGATCATTTGATTGCTGTGTGTCCGGGTACCAGATAAACCTGAAATGATAACGTTGAATAAGAACAGTATCAGGAAAATACCACTTACCCTTTTCACGGTGATTATACATTCAATACAAAATAACCTCTACGATAAACCCTACATGATACGATGCACTTTCCACGAATAATTGAAAATATTGAAATAATTGAAAACATACAGTGATATTTCATACTGCAGACACGTGGAACAACTTGAAATACAAGGCAGAAACCGATTTTCAGACAATCGAGAAATGTTTTCAAATCACTCTGAATGTTAGCAAAACAAATTATCTTTCGTATACGTCCTATAATAAAAATCTACCACAATTTGGAAGTCTGAATATTGATGAAAATGCAACAACACATGAAGCAGAGTTCGTGAAATATCTGGGTATTATTATAGTTGAACATCGCAAGGAAAGTTACATGTCTCATTGGTAGATTCAGATATTCGACAAACTTTTTGGATATACATCACCTGAAAACAGTATACTATGCACCAGTGCAGTCTCACCTCTTATATGGTATCCTGGGGTAGGGGGGAATACTTGATTGTCATTTGGAAAAAAATATTATTTTCCCAGTGAGGAACTCTTCCTGGGGAGTGAAATATTATATCAAAGACAATCATACTGCCAGAAAATGATGCTTCACATTCAAAAAGCTAGAATTGTTCTAGAACCTACAGACCATAATTATGACACACGTAAAAAAAGACAACTGCCAAAGTACCTAAATGTGAAAAGAATATTGGACAAAGAAGTTCATTCTTTCTGGGTCCAAAATTATATAATCACCTACCTACACAGTTGAAATCGATAATGAACACCAACTCGTTCAAACATAAATTGAAAATATGGATTCTAAATACAGAAAGAGTATTTTTGAATGAATTGGTGAACAATTGAATACTTTGAACACAAAGTCAGTACTTAGTCGAAAATGTATGAAATATCCCAACTGTGACAAATATATTTTGGAACATATTATATTGTCGTCGATTAGTTTTGTGTCTACATATATAATGTTACTATAAATTAACTCCATTAATAATTCAAATGAATTGACTTAAACTCTCATGTACAAGCAAACACTTGCTTTTATGAGAACTAATGTGTATTTATTTATTATTTCCATTCGATGGAATGAAATTCAAATTATTATTCAGAAATAAACATTAATATTATTATTATATTATATTATTATATTTCCTATATGATGTGACTTCGTTTTTCTTGTTCAAGACATGTTCGGAATATCTCAAAGAACTCACAATGAAAATATCGCCGTGAAAATTTCTCGTTCGGGTTACGTTTGAGATTACTTCCATACCTCGCAATGAAGTTGAATATTTCGAGTCCATGTTGAGGTCTCTGCGATATCTTGATATCTTGTGGGGGACCTCGCAACAGGATTTCTTTCCATGATCATGATGGATAACCTCTGGAAGATCTCGCGGAGAGAACAGTGTCAAGTGGGACACTCCATGGAAATAATCTCATATCCTTCCAGGAGATCTTCAAAGGCGCCCAGATGATGTACGACATAGCGACCTTCCGTCGCCCCTCCATAACCACCCAGCCGACGGACCCCGAGAACCCGGGGCACCCCGCCCCGCCCCTGCCCCCTCTGACGGCCATGACCTCGGAGAGCGAGACGCCCACCACCCCCGCCATCTCCAACTTCGAGATCGACGACGAGTTCAACCTGCCCATATCGGTGGCGCTTTTCATCCTCATCGCGTACATCTTCATCGGCGCCCTCATCTACTGCGTGTGGGAGGACTGGAACTTTTTCGCCTCCTTCTACTTCGTCTTCATATCGATGAGCACCATCGGCTTCGGCGATTTCGTGCCCAAGCACCCCATCTGCATGATCGTGTCGATCGTGTACTTGGTGTTCGGCCTGGCGCTGATGTCGATGTGCATCAACGTGGTGCAGCTGAAGCTGAGCGACACGTTCCAGCAGGCCTCGGCGAAGCTGGGCGCTTCAATAGGTAGGCGATACGATCACTGATCACTGTTCTTTAACTTCTCCACGAGGTATGAGTGAGTGAGTTTTTTACTTATCTGTTGACAGCACCAAAGGAAAACCTATAATGATGGAAAATCATCGAGTTGTTCGAAGGAGCGGTATATTCATTTTCCAGATTGTGTGGGATTTTCTCTAGAGTCAAGTCAAATGAAAGATGAACAGTTGAATCAGTATTAGTGATTACAAAAAAAAGATGACCACGTTGCAAAATGAGTTGGGTTAGTTCAGTGGAAGAGCTATCGATTCAATCGGTTGATCACTACTGGTTGCCTCTCTCTTTCGTTTGCTGTTCTCATTAGTTGGATTTTTTCACCTTTCTGTAGGCGCGAATCGGGGTCTATTTCGAATTTGTTCAAAATTATTCAATATAACTTACCTATTGAATGATAGATTATGACCTTCCAACGCCTTTTCGAACAAAGTTTTTTAATCCTTCGTTGACTCGATGAGCTGAATTGGCTGAACCAACTAGGATTATAATAAAATAATAATATAATTATGTAATAATTTGATAATATGATAATATAATAATATAATGATATAATAATATAATGATATAATAATATAATAATATAATAATATAATAATATAATAATATAATAATATAATAATATAATAATATAATAATATAATAATATAATAATATAATAATATAATAATATAATAATAAGATGATTCAATATTAAAATAATATATATGAAATAATAATAAAATATTATTCAGGTACAATATGAAATTAAGACAAAGTGAAAAGGTGAGGCAATAAACTAAAAAGTCACGTAAACTGTCTCCAGTTTGTGTGTGACTGTGAGAATTACAATCAGGAATTTAAGAATAACATAACGATATGATATAATGAAATACAACATTCATATTCAACACTAGATATATACTTATATACACTTATATTGGTTACATCACATATATATATATATATGAGAAAACAGTTTATTTTCGAATAAATAATACATATATAATAAAGGACATAATTGAGAAGGCTGATAACTATATGTATAAACATAGAAATATTAGGAATACACTATTTTATGTATCTGTGTACGAGGCAAACTAGTGATATAGTCATTCGATTGTTTTTTGATTCCATTTTGATTTTTTGAACTCTTGAATTGATCAGGTAGAGGATTAAACAATTTGAGACTGAGGTAGTTGTAGCTTCTTTGTCCTACAACTTCAATCATGAACGGCATTTTCGAATTATTTTGTTTTGTTCAAGTGTTGTATTCGTGTTCTATTCTCGATTGTTATTTACCAATTTTCAATATTCAAACAACAAGTAAAACTGAGTTTCTTCATTTTAACACCTCTATGGATCAATAAAATTTGCTAAACAATAGTTTTAAGTCAATGATGACACACTAATAACTCGATTCGAATGATATCTGAAAATGTTTCAATTTTCAATGGGTACAATGTGACATACAATACAATAGTAAAAATATCCTTTATTTTGCATTCATGGTCGAATAACATTCTTATATCGATAATGAAACTTATGCAAAAAAGGAGCTGAAAACAATTTAAAAAAGATCTAGTTCAGCCCCTGCAAATTCTACACTGAGAAAAATTAATTGTATACGCTCGCTCACTATAAAATAAAATGAAAATTAAAAACAAATAACAAACATATTCATCTATGTATGAAATGGCATAATACTACAATTGGGGAGTACAGGAGAGAAAGATATATATATATCCTAAATTTATATATTTATTCATCAGATTTGAGACACTTTCAGCAGTTGTTCCTTCAATTTTGATTTGAAAACTATAATTTTGACGGATTTCAGAGGCTCCGACAATTGGTTGTACAAAAAGTATATAGGTGAGATGAGACCCCTAAATCTCAAAACCAACTTATGAACGTCGGTGCGATACTGAATGTTATGAGTTGAATATGCAGGACATTTATTTGTGATGATTTTATGAAACAAAACCAAGGAGTGGAACTTGCACCTTTCCTGCATGTTGAGTCATTTGGAATCTTCCAACTTATATGAAACGGGATCAAACTTCCTGATGCCGTATACGAAACGTAAACACGACTTTTGTATTTTTTCAATTCGTTTTATCTCAATATCATCTAGACACAGGCCATATAAAACGTCATAATGATTGAAATGACAAAGAACAAGAGCCTCTGTTAGTTTCATTTTGAGATTTTTCGAAAGTGGCATTTCAAAATGTTTCGATAACAGTCAGCTAATCCTCGATCGTTGCGTCTCTTTCTTATAGTCGTTTCGATTCCTCGTTCCGAAGCTCGATACGATATATAAAATCATATTTCCGCGTGGGAATCACCCTATGTTCGCCATTCCCCCCAGACCCATAGACAAAGGAAAAAAAAACGATATTTTGAAAATTTAAACAAACGGTTCGCAAAGCTGTATTTACCACCTCCAACTAGCCCACAGCCAATATTTTTCGTATACATAAATAGAAGAAGAATAAATAAAAAATTCCCGAAAATCCGTGAAACCCTCAGAACGGTTCCGTTTGGCTCTCAGAATGAATGAAAAACTCATCGAGAGGTATCGTTTCGGTTACAGGCTTCGATACAGACGAAGATGGTAGTTTGGCGGCGGCAGAGAATGTGGAGGTGGCCCCCGTCCACAACCCCGAGGAGGTGGTAGCTGCGGATCAGGCTATGGTGGAGCCCATGGTCAAGGTGTTGGTCAACAAGGTGACGAAGCCTGGGGCCGAGACCAATCGGAATACGCTGGCAGTGCCTGGGGCGGAAAGCGGTGTCGGAGCGAATAAGAATATGGAAAAATAATGTGATATATTTAGAACGAAAAACTGTGAGAATGTTCTAGGTTATGGAATGGGTGAGACGATTTTTCTTCCTTGGATTTCAGTTGAATTTCAGAAACCTTCATTTGGAGTCTCAGTTTCATTGTAGATTTTTGTGTCCTTCATTCTCAACGAGTAGCACTTGTAGGAAGTGAACAACACCAACGTGCACAGGTTTGTTGTTGTCAACTCTTCTATGTTATGTGTTATTCATTTCTCAAGAGAATCAAGGACGCAAAAAAATGTAGTTATTCAATTCCAAATATTGCCACCGGAAATCATTGATTCCTCTTTATGAACAACGATATTTTACCAACTATCTCAACTGGTACCTAAATTTAACATCCTGATATCTGAATTACAGTATGATAATTCTGTCTGAAATTCATCCATCCGGAGTTTTGTACAATTCATGTGAATCACTCTGTGATAAATTAGATTTTTTCCTGAAAATCAATTGATGATTCGAACCAAGTGGAGATTTCTGAGATTGAAATGATTATCTTCATTTACAATTGCCAATATTGGTTTATTTTCATTTAGTTCTGAGTTGCAACTCGGAATTCTCGAATCCCTATTAACAACTCGGAATTTTGGATAATTCAGATTTGCACATCGAACGATTCGTGAATTAGGAGTAACAACTCGTAATTTAGTACAATTCCGAATCGCATATCGGAATACATCATTAATAAAAAATCAATAGCCCTCCTACGCTTCCGTAATTTCACACTATGTTCTGTTTAGTTTTTGCTGATGAAAACTTTCAACATGTTATTTTCTGAAGGTATTTTCCAAGCACACTGTATGTGATTGTGAAACAGCTATAATTCTATGGAAATTGTCTGAGTTAGATTGTGCCTTTCAATAAGTAGGTTGTTATTGACTATACCTTTCTAGGTTCCAGGTTTCGAGGTAGATTTTTATCAATTGTTGAATAAAACATTCGAATTATCTCGATCATATTTCTCTTCTTAGACTTGTGCGTTCATCAGAATAATTATTCCAAATATTCAGAAAATACGACAAATTCGGAAATGTGACTTTTCATCTCTGAACAACACGAAAGGAGATCGTATCAGTCAGTGGTGGAATATTGGTAGTATAGAAAAATATTTCAATTTTCCCTTGAAAGTTTGGAGGTCGTGAGCATCAGAAAACTTTTGAGTTCTATTGATGAAAGATGTTAGGTAGACAGATCTCGAGACTGACAAATTTGGAATCGTCTAGTTTCTCTACCTGGAATCGCTCGTGCTGGGAATATCAATAAAATAGGGAGAGATCGCCTACCTCTCTACGATGTTCTAGAGCGAAGTTGAATAAGTCTCAAGCCTGACAATCTAGGAGTGACCATCAGCTTGTAGAGATAAAAAAATTGAGTTCTTTGTTATTTATGATAAAATATAAGGTATTTGTCAGATCTTACATTGACAGACATTTGTAATGAGAGATTGAAGAAATATCTGCAATGATATAAGAGTCACCATGCAGTGACCAAACTACAAAACATCAATGAAAAATTCACGAAGGAAAAATATTCAGATTGTCCTGAAAAAGAGAGCAGATTCGTTCCCAAAACGTTCACTGAGATGAGTTTCGTTTCAATCGAAAATATGTTTGTGTTTCCTGATATGTGAAGGAACAAGGTGTCACTGACAAATAGACATTTTCTCTATCAGGTATATGAAGGTTTAATTTCGAGCGCAGTAAAAAATCAAATATATTGAGATAATTATCATAACTTTCATTTCATTCTTGGAAAATAAGTAGAGAAGGATCCAAAGAAGGTCTTGAAAAATTAATACAGCACCTCCTCGATTAACCTACAGAGAGTATCTACAATGAGGGTTGGAAAATCTTCAACTCTACCCTCGTTGTAGAACAAGTTCGGATCATCATATTCATGTTGTAAATGTCGAATTACATGTTCAGATCCTGATATTGCAACCGATCTACAAGGGAATCTATTGAAGACGATGATAGTGTCAACAATTAGCCTTGTTGAAGGAATCCAATAACTCCCTTCTCAACAATTTGCCTGATGGAGTTGTGGGCAATTTCTCCAGGAATCTGATTCCCCCAGCCAAACGATGTCTCTCCGTCATTTCCTTGACGAAGAAATCCTCGATCTCCTCCTCGGTGGCAGTCACGTCTCTCTTCAGCACGACACATGCTGCTGGGAGATACCCATCGCTCCCATGGGGGATACCAAACACGGCAGCATCATGGACAGACGGATGTTTCCGGAGAACTGCTTCCCACACTTCCGGTGCCACTTTGAGTGTGCCGTATTTGAACATGTCGTTGGATCTGCCGCTGATGTACAGGAAGTCATTGTCATCGTAATAGCCCACGTCGCCGGACTGAAAGAATCCGTCTGAGTCTTGTTTGAGGGTTGCGAAATTGTTGTGGTAACCGTTCATCGCGTACATGCTTCTTATCCAGATTTCGCCCAGTTGGTTGGGACCCAATAGATCTCCAGTTCCTCCATCGATGATCTAAACGTTCGGAAAAAAGTTTGTAGAGATGAATTTCACCACCACAGTGTTATATAATAACTACATCATATTCTCATGGTGACCAAATGACTTGTGGTTATAGCGATTTAGTTGCTGGGGTATTTTTCTGTGCATAAAGTTCGTCAAATGAGTGAAGTTCCATTCGAATAATGATCACCAACTGATTACTCTCATGGATGTTTTGCTACACCGTACTTTTCCAGATAAGGAGTATATAAACAAGGTGTTCGGCATAAAGAATGACTTTAATATCGTAAGCCAACCACAGAACTATGAGATTATCAAGTGATAATCTCATTATAACTATACCTAGTATATATATAGAGTATACCTTTCGAAAATCATAGTGAGAATCGTCTGTCACCTGGAGGAACCTCAGCAACAGAAATTTCAAAGGACTTACAGTTCCATTCCCAGACGGTATATTTCCCAAAGCAAGAAAGGTTACTGAACTCGAGATCAGTCAGTTCTGTGGATCTAGAAATACAGATATATACAAGGTCGGAATAAAGTATGGGAGTGTGTAAATATCTTCCGAACGAAAAAAACGATGTCTATTAAAATTCGCAGGTAAGTGCAATGGAATGAAAAGCATCAGATGTATATTTTTTTGTTGATAATTCACTCCTGGTTCAACCGGAAATGCTATCTTCTCCAATTCAAATGGGACATCCCATATATTTTTACAGATTTGGAAGGAGCTTGTTATTTCGAACTCATATATAATGAGTTTAGTGTGAAAAAATGCGTGAAAACGAGGAATCACTCACTGTTCGTATAGGTGTATAGAATAATAAGGAACAAAATCACTGCAAATGTTCGAAATACTCGCCGTTTACTTGCTGACAACAAGCCATCCTTGAGTCACTCTTTCCGAGACATCTCCACGTATTAGTTCACATTCATCAACAATTCTTTCTCTCAATTCCTGTAAGTTTGTTGGTTGTCTAACGTGAACACGTGATCTCAGATCACCCCAAAGGAAAAAATCTAACGGGCTGAGATCCGGAGAGCGAGCAGGCCACTCTATGAATCCTCCACGTCCAATCCATCGATTTGCAAAATTCCCATCCAGAAAATCCCCAACCCGTCTATCATAGTGGGAAGGTGCTCCATCTTGTTGAAATCAAACATTTTGTGGTTATTGCCCATTCTGTTGAAGTGCAGGAATAATTTCGTTATTTAGTAGATCCGAATACTTGTCACCATTCGAGTTTGTGTCGATAAAAAATGGGCCTATGAGCCTATTCCCAATTCCCATCCAAACATTCAACTTCTGTGGATGCTGGGTATGTGCTTCATGAATCCAATGAGGATTCTCATTTAAAAAAAACTCAAAAGAGACTGATGACAGTGCTATATCCCACGTTTCTACAAATTTTCTTCACATTGAACTCAGTTTGTATGAATTCAAAATAACAAGCTCCCTCAAAATCTATAAAAATATATAGGGTGTCCCATTCAGATCAAATGAGTTAATGGCATTTCCGGTTGAACCGGAGGTATATCATCAACAAAAAAATGTACATCAGATGCATTTTGTTCTCGAGTTTTTCATGTGTGAAAGCTCTTGACGTGCCTGAATTGAATGAGCTCTAAATTAAACTTTTTCCTCAATTCGTATTGAGTGTATACATTAATATTGTATGTATATTTGTATAAGAGTGAGGAGGCTCCTCCTATTTTCGACATTGGAACGTTCTGCAATTTGCTTCACCTTCACGACAACATATATTTTCAACAAATAATTCTTCGTTATTAATATTGTTCAAGAGATTGAGGACAAACAGTGCACGTTTTTCTAGGAGAGTTATATTCCATCAGGGCTAACAACTGGAAATGTACGATGCCTTTCTTCTTTGGGAAACATTTTGAAGCCAACGGAATGGGATGTTGACCCAACTTGACTCCATCAACGTAATCCGCTGTACGCGACGAAAAATACGTACGTTTCAATTTCGACGGAAAATAACTATTCCCTACGAGCGTGCGGAAAAGTTACTTTCCCGCACGATTCTTACTTTTTTGCACGGTTTCCACTTTTCCGCACGATTTTTACTTTCAGGCAAGATTTTCTCTGCACAATTTTTCAATTCAAGCTTAGTATATTTCAAGATGAGCATACATACATTTCCCACGAGTAGGTATATGAAATTTTGTAGTATGCGCGAATTTTTTTTTTTATAACAGATTCCATCAGAAACACTCATGTCGTCATTTAATATACAAATATTGAAAAATATAAAGACAATTGTACAGTAAAAACTCTCATCGATTTCAAGAAAAAAAAACAAAGAAAAGTAACTTCCCCAGGAGTCGAACCAGCGTGGAAGGACTGCTCCCTCACTTTGCCAAATCTCGCGGAAAAGTCACTTTTCCGCACGATTTTTTTATTGTTGAAGGATATTCAGGACTAACTAGATGATCTATGTAACTGTTCTGTCTTATGTGTCATTTTGTAGCATTATTAGGAAATCTTGTTTAATAGAAACATTTTTTGTTCATAAATAAGGTGGATAAAAACACTCGTAGGATAAACATTGTACCTAACTCTCGCGGAAAATGTCTTTCCGCACTTGTTAGGTAAATAACTATTCAACACTCGGTTTACGTACTTTAACCTCAGCATCCTTCACAACTCTTCCTACAGTTCTCGGATGACGTTTTGCATACTCGTAACCCTTATCAAAATCATTAGTGGTAATCATGCCTCCTGCTTCCGTACTTCCATAAATATTCAGCACGAAACCATCGTGAAACAATTCCCTTAATTGATGGTAATGTTCCGGGGGAATTCCTGTGCCACCAGTAAAGAATAGTTTCACTGAAGATAGGTCGTAGTCCTTGGCATTTTCTTTCACTAGCTGTTGTGATGTAACAGGGGGGATGAAACAACAGGTCACCTGTAAGAATTTGAGAATATTTTCAAAACTTCATCAACCAAATACTTCTTGATCACAAGAATGATACAGGATACGTCAGGCAACAAATAGTTCAATAACAATATAGACCTGTACATGAAAACGAGGAATGTTAAAGAAGTGATTGAATCCGATCAATCATATCATCGATTTTTTTCATCTGTTGACAACACTGAAGGGAGACTTATAATGTTGGAGGAACATCGTGTTAGCCAGCGGTGGAATTCTGGGAGAGAAGGAAGGTGTTGGAATTTTTCTTGAAAGTTCGAAGGTTGTGAGCATCAGGTGAGACTTCACTAGGCAAAGAATTCCACAAAATTGCCCTTTCTATTGATGAATAAGGGAACTAATCAATACTATAGAAATAATCGAGGAAACGACCAATGTAGAGTAGAACTGCATCAAGATTTCCCACATTCATACCTGAAGAATTTTCACAACACCAACTGGTGAACTCTCAACTCAAGACATCCAATATTTGATATTCTTTCCAAAGTTCAGATTCATTTCTCTTTGCAAATTAATGAACCTACAAAACATCAGACGACTTTGTGAATCATGGATTAATAAATCTTGAACTGGCGTCTTGTGGTATGGGTATAATGATTGTTCTCTTAGTACTTCATGAACGGCATTCCTAGAAACTTCTAGTTCATTACTTATCCGTCTTTTTGCGTCGTATAAATCTTTGTATACGTGAAAATGGTGAACATTTTGAACGATTTTTATGAAATATCTGTTAATCGTTTTATTATTAATTATGCTCTAAATCACTAAAATTAAATTTTCGTCGAAACCATGAGAGGAATCGACTTTTGTCAAGAGTACCTTTTTTGTAGTGAATGAGTTGAATAATTTAGATTTCATATTGAAACTAATTTTTTTCCATTGGCGTAGGAGTTTTAGATGTTTATTCACTGAAAAAATCAAGTTCTACGCCCATGGAATGATATTCATTATGATTATGATATGAGTTTCATTGCCCGATGAGTCTATGCCAACGTACCAAATTTGGAAAAAAATCTCATGAGCCGTTCAAAAGTTATGAAGCAAAATCGATTTGAAAATTTCAACTTCAGAGCCGTCTAGCGCCCAAACTAAGCAACTTTTTACTGAGGTAAGTTTGCTTGTATCGAATTGTTTTGGTCTGAAGAATATGTGGTAGCTTTTTGTAAAGACCTTTTAAGGACACCCTGTATATAAAAATTCTTTCACATGTCCTACGTTCTTCCCAACTCAGAAGCTGAAGCAGAAGCACTTCTTCGAGAAAATGTGCGAGCTGATGGAAATACAAAAGACTAGAAATTAGTTCCTTCAGAACTTAACTCGAAAGGCTCAGTTTGATTAGGGAGGAGCTATCATTGATAATCAAAATTGAAGTGGCACTTTAATTACATCGCCTCAAGTCTTTTTGTCTATCTATCGCAAATCCCGTGTTGAAGATACTCGAGACAATCAGGAGGAGACTGAGTTCAGCCACCGATGAAATCAAGGTTTGTTATGACCTTAAGGCAAACCCACCGAGATTCTCTGAAGAACGTTTCTGGTTTCGTAGTTCTAGTTATGTAATTGAGTTAACAGCATCTTGAGTATCATGAGATTGTTAAGATAATGAACGTCCAAACAGCCCAATGAAGAAAATAAGAGTAGTTCACCTGGAGAGATTGAATCCTTGTCATAGTGTACTCCTTGATCAAATGTGAGAAAGGAGATTGAGCGCACGCCACCGATCATTTATCGATACCTAACTCAATGCCTCCGATGAACTGGATCGACGTGACACTTCTAGTCTGTTTTTTTGGTGTGAATACAGTGATCAACTATGCTCCTTCCCAAATCCAAGGCTCTCATATACAGTAATTTATGTTTTAGTTGTATAGATAAGTTGAAAATCGAGCCTCCTCATTGAGATCTTAGAACCCTTCAACCTTTCCTTCCGAATTCATTATGGAAGTGAATTGAAATGATATCGACGAAACTTGATTAATTGGTGCTCAAACTCTAGTAGGAACACTAAATATCGCATCAAATATCATTCAGAACTACATGAACCGTCATATTTTGTCTTCATAAGATTTTGGAAAATCAAATATGGGAGGTCAAGAAGCTCCAATGGAAAAATCGGTTTCTGATCTTGGAATTATTGTTTATTGGTTGTAGAGAATTCAACCAATTCATCTTGAATGGGAGGAAAATTCGCGATAATAAAGTGGTATTCATTTCGATGAATAATTACTTCAGTTTCAACTATTTGTGAAAGCTCATGGAATTTTCAAACGGTATTTCGCTCTTGATCAAATCTCGTGAATTTGTCATGCTCATTGAGGAGGCTTGAATCTCAGCCAGTTCGTATACCTATGGGTACCTTATATCTTTCCATTGCCCTTAGTGTGTCTTCCGCATGGAATTTTGAGAATATTATCCGACATCCCCCGCAAAGAAAGCATCGAATCAAAACTATCAGGCTGGTGATCCAATAGTAGGATGAAAAAGTTAGTTCGACTTTGAAGTGTTCACTGCCAAATATTTCTCTACAAGAATCCAATTATTGATGAAAACAATGTATCTGCATGAGAAGAACTTACATGAATAATTGGATGTGGTTCAATAAGCTGAAATGAGACAATGTCATTGGTTTTGGTGAGCCAGTAGTGCCACTACTGAACATTATAACGGCAGTATCTTCGCTTTTCTCGATTGATTTGGGTCTAAATGACTCTTCCCCAGAGCGAGGCTGCACCAAATCATCGAAGGTCTGGTAAATGGTGGATTTGCCGTGAACTATCAGTTCCGGCTTGGATTCTGAAGCTTCCAAACATTTTTCCAGTCTTCCTACCAGGTCTTCATCGACGAAAATCACTCTAGGTTTCACAATGCCGATGCAATGGCGCCAATCGCTGTCGGTCTGTATGGGGTCCATACCCGCGAATGTGGCTCCCAGATAGAATACAGCTAAGTGGGGAACTATGGTGTCCAAGTTCATTCTCAGGCATGTCACTACGATATCTTCAGAGGTTATCCCAAGCTTTTGCAAACTAATGGCCAGTCTGGTAGCCCTTTGTTTCACACTCTTGAATGTTTCTGACTTTCCACTTAGAGCATCGACCTAAAACATTATTTATCTTGTGTGGAAATAGTTGTTCATACTAGGAGCCTGCATATTGATATATCGATACAAACAATGAGCAGGATCGATTCTGAATTGTGTTCGTTCTGAATTGTGTTGTTACATGCTTTCGCAATCATCAAAACGGCTCTGTGATATTCTCGAAATCAATTCAATACCAATTCAGTATTTGAGCTAGATCAACAGACGAGTGATAGCAATATGAACCGACAAAGTGCTGTTGGCTTCTTCATCGACATTCCGAGATATTCAGGTGTTGACATGCATCTTTCATTCTTGTTTTTTGTTCCATATCGATATACATCGATATGAGAAAATTAAATAATGGCGATATATTGATAATGATATCATGTGTGTCATGCAAATCTAATCACTCCCTGGTTGTGAAATTACCAATGTATATCTATCCACCAAGTTTTACTATATCCCTTGTTACGCCTCTGTCTTTGCAATTCAACATTCATTGTTAGTCATTCTGTACCATGGAAATTATTTTTACTATTCTGTCACAGATGATGGAATGTTAGAATTGATCTGAACACCTACAGGTCCTTGATGTAAACACTAATATCAATTAATTATAGAAAAATACATACCTATACGAAATGTTTAAATATACTATATATGAAATATTGAAAAGAAAATCTTCAGAGCAACAGTCAATCCAACATTGACATTGACACCCTGTATATATCAATATCATCGTGGGAAATTTGTTCCGATAAAGTTGAGAATCAAAAAAGGAATCTAGTACGAGAGTGACATTCTAATCTAATATCTATTCAAGAAGATGGTATCGTTCGATTTTTCTATTCCAATGTAGGTATCTAGGTTTTCATCAACTGAACTTTTTTGCATGTGGTTTTGAATTCATTTCTCTGGACAACTCTCGATATTCTACTCAACAACACTAGAATGAAATCGAAGAGAGAGAACATTGTTTGAAATATTTCCTAGGACTTGAGCTTTTCGAGTTAGATGTGAAATATATTGTTAACAGATAGCTTGGAAACAATTTGGCAACTCTGTGAACGCACAATGAAAATTCAGGTGTGTGAGTAATCAAATAATATGTATCAAGGTGGCACCTACCTGCAGTATATTATCACTGTGGAGATCAGCTCTCTCGAATAATACTTCTCCTACGCCTCTTTTGATTCTCTCAAAGTTACTTCTCCCACCAGATAATATTCTCTCAGTCATCTTAACTCTCTCAGCTCTGCCTAAATTGATAGTTTGAAGTATACTGATTCACTTGACTGAATAAATAACAGTGGCGATAGCTATTTTGTTTGGTATGGGAGTGAATGATGATAATCAACCATTCTGTATTATCCACGGATATTTATTTCTGTACAGTTGCTGTTTGCAGTGGCGTTACATCGATTGTGTCATGTACCAAGATGCATATGAATGTTCAACGGAGCCTGAAAAGAAAGTTACAACTTTTGTATGATACAGGGTGTCCTATTGATTCAGTCTGTTATAACCGGAATACTTTTTTTTTTTGTTCCATAAATTTTGAACATGCTTTTTTTGCTCCTCCCAAACACCCTGTATATTCTTCTGGAAATTGGTAAACATACTCACCATATCTTGTTAAATCAATTGGGACAAAACAACAAAACAACAAAAAGGTAATCAAGTCTGGCTTCACTTGAATTTCACAAACTATTTCTGCCCGAAAACACCAACATATACAATTGAATTCATCAATTTTTGTCCACATCTAGAAAGAGCATGGAAATTCATTGATGTATAGTTTTTATTTCTGCAGATACAATTCTTACTACTTATATTAAGAGGTTACAATTCCACTTTGGTGAGTATTTGTGTGTATATCAAGTGGAATCAGATGTAATTACTTCCTCTAATACAGGGTGAGCCAATGAAAACTTTTCACTCTAATTCTAGAAAGCTGAAAATTAGTTCTCTTAGGGTTCCTCACCCTACCACCGCCCCTCCTCAATACAGGGTTACTACGGAGGTGAAAAAGTTGAAAATCTATTTCCCAAAATTTCGATCTTGAATGCTACAAATGAGGGTGGAAAGTTTCCATTGCCCCACCCTGTATATGATGTCAATGAAAAACTCACCTTTACGCAGAGAAAACACTGTATGAATACGACAATACGACAAAAACTTGTTCACCTTCTGGTAGACTACGGGTCGCTACCTATTCCTTGCCAATACGGATTTCTTATACGAGCGAGTTGGAAAATGAAAGTCTATGAATGAATTCGTGTTCAATTCGAATTATCCAAAGTTCAGCTTACACACAACACTTCTTGTGGAATTATTTGCCTAGTGAAGTCTTTCCCGATGTTTACAACCTCCCAACCTTAAGAAAAAATTCCAACACCTTCCTCATTTCCTAAGATTTCACCGCTGACTACGGACTACCCCCGATGGTCCACAGCCCCAAACTTTGAAATGACTTTTTGATATTTCTTATCAAAACAAGGTTACCTGGACAATTTTCTCAATGGAAGTACTCGTGTGAATGATCGATCGGTGTCGTCAAACAAAAGCGCATTTTTATCAAAAATCGTTGCTCCGATCGATTTTCCACAGGGGTACTTTCATTTAGGAAATTGTCCAGGTAACCTTGTTTCTTTGGAATATATCGAAGAATATCTGTCATTTCGAAGTTTTGTGGTGTGGACCATCGGGGTAGTCCGTTCCTGATTTTGTAGGAGAATAACTGTTCAGCTCATCGAAGGAATTGATTAGCTAAGTCAATCCTCAAAATTTGGATGATTTGAATATCCATACACTCGGAAAGTTATCGAAGAAAAACATTTTTCATTTCTTAACTTCGAGAATTTCGGGAAAAAAAGTTGAATAAATTACTGATGGAGAAATATTGACCCTATCTATACAATAATCGAAGGAAAGCATAGATGATATGAGTAGCTGATTTCATTCAGCACAAACAAACAGGCCAGGCCTCAAAAAGATAATGCAGGTTGTTCTCAACATGGTGTGCAAAAATCCGATGTTACGAAGATGGTCCATGGACGGAATCAATTTTTGCTTGGCTTCAAGTTACAGCCGGATTCTTGATGAAACATTGATATGGCTAAATTGAACATCTCGAAACTTCAGGAAAATTACATAGAAGATTTGTTTCATAGTCTGCGATAAAGGAAACATGCTCTCTCTTATGCTCCAATCGAATGGGTTCTTGCATTCATACCAGATATAACACGTTTTGTTGTTGAGTCATGATTCTTCACCATATTGCACTTTGTAACGAAAAATCTCACCTTTGTAGATTTTTGTTCCTTTTCGATGATACTTTCTATTTACCTCGTATACTGTTCTTCGTTAGTGTTTGCTGATTGGTTGAATAGTGGATATTCGACAGGTAAGTATACCACATGATCGTTCTGCTTGTCACATGGTTGCCGCTTCTAATCCATTTCTGCCCATTGCACTTGTGACTTGCTGATTTCAATCATTTCACTTTCTAATGGAACAGGTTACACTAATTGAAACTATCAATCAAACTTTCAGGGTGAATATTAATCCATTGATATGTCTATATTGGATTGATAAGGTTTAATTAAGATATTTTCAATTTAGATTTAATAGTTTCTCGTAAAAGTTGAAAGTTTGGCAACACCACACTACTGGAGCCTGCGTTTTGAATAAAATAATAGAAGCACGAAAAGGAAAAGACGAGCTCGCCCTCTTCCTGAAATATCTGTCCTAGAGTGAAGACGCTTGAAAAAGTTGTTTTCTGATAAAAAACTGGTACAGGTAATGAATCGATTCTTTATAGAAATTTTGATGCTTTAATTTTTCAATGATGGGAATTCAAATTGTAACTTCTACTGATTGAGCTGAAAATTGGATTATTTCTATTTACAGGTGGAAAGGTATCTTTCACGAATTTTCTAAGATTATTTGGTGTTTGAGAAATATCAAATTTTGGATTTGATGAGACGCCATTTGCTCTCATGGTGAAAATTATTTGTATCTTCTTATCTTCAATGTAATCCTATAATTGGGAGGATTAATATTGAGCATATCTATCTTTTACTCATTAATTGAGAAAATAATGAGTGTATTTTGTTCTTGAGGTTTATGTAACTCAAGAAAATGTGGTTATGAAATAATCGTTTTTCTGTCGGATTTTGTATCTTCTTTCAGCTAGATTGGAGCCTTCCGAAAGTCCACATTATCTATTTGTAAGGTGTTTTGACCAAATTTGATATATTGGAGCTCGAAGGAAATTCCTCACAATTGTTCTGATTGCTCATTTTGAAGTCCCAGAGGAAATACTTTCCAGCTGAGATCCAGGATTGAACCTGTTTTTGGGTGAGAGGCAAACTTTTATGAATCTAGACTAAATGTCATATTTGTTGTAAGAATTTGCTTGCTCACTGCGAAACAGCTCAATCCACCTGTTAGCTGGATTGTAGATTTTCATAATCACATGAGTCTATATTTCTTTTATGATATTTTATTTTGAGGTTCATTATCTCTATAATTTCACTCTCAAGTAGAAATAATCTAACAATCTAATCTAGATTGTTGAAAATCCATTTGTTACATGCAGTTTTTTTTCTGATCTAGATAATCATGTCTTACCTTGGTATCTTATCTTAGATACCTATTCTCGCATCTTGGCTCTAGGAGTAATTTTTTGAGGAAAATTGACGGATATTGAGGAGGATTTCAATCTTTATATTGTATCTTGATTTACCTAATCTTTGATGTCTGCTCCTCTCTATTCGAGACACACATTTTCTTTCTGAGATACTCTCTGAAAAATCAGAACATAATTCAGTCCATCAAACTAAGTCATAGAGGAAGTTGTTCATATAAGTTTCACTCGAATCCTCTTGAACACATCATAGATTCCTATTTGCACATAGCAACAGTGCCAAACATTGTAAAATTGTACATATACTTTCTTGGGTTAGATAATTTTCTAGATGAACTCAACAAATTGTAAATAGTGTCTTGAGGTTGATTTTTGACTTGTGATTGAGTTTGAAGGCTCACTTATTACACGCCATTGAGGTTTCACTACAGAAACCCAAGTATAGGAAAGATTCTGTTCGCTCTGTTGCTTTCAGCTGAATAGCAGGAGACGAAGGTTTCCTACAACATCTATGAACTAGATTTGTAAGACCTCCTGGGACATACCAGTCGACCAAGTCTATGGTTTGGAAGTAGTTCCATGAACTCCCTCACCTAGAACTTTGAGAGTCCGACAGGAGCGAAACAAATTACCCAGAAACCAAGGAAACTTTCCAGGAAGAGATTCGACGGAGTAAGTGTCCTTCATCACTTGAAACAAGTCCAAATTTCCTTTAAATTGGTCAATACCACTTGAGATGGAACTTCTCAAAAATTAAGATATCTTTGTACATTTTTGCACATTTTTGTACATCAATATTTTGTATAGATAGCCGATTTCATATGAGATTAAATTGTTAAGCTCGAGATTTTGTTTTACTGTTCTTTGTGCATAGATTGTTGGTTTTTGTATTTCAGCCAGAAATAAAATACATGGCGCTCATTCAACTTATCTTATCTTGTTTATCTCATATCTATTATCTCATCTGATTTTGAAAGTATTTGAAAAGGATTCAGAATTGCTAACAGATTTCACTTACTCACGACCCCACCGAATTTAGAGCAGCTCATAGGCAAAATAAAAATAAATTAGTACAATCCATAAAAATTAGTAATATATAATTTTTATCGGTACAACTTCAGAGATTCTTTCAAGGTTAAGTGGACGATCGATTTGGTGACGTTCGCGGAATCCAAATTTCACTTCCCTTTTTGTTTTTGTTTTTTTTCTTATACTAGAATGATGAATAGTGTTCATGTGTGAGTTATTTGGAAACAATGAAGTCATTTATGGACCTCATCATTATTATCATTATCGTTATTATTATGGTTCACTTCGAATACATTAACTTCAGAATCTTCATAAGCTGCCCCTTTTGGATATTCAACCACTTTCATAAGATTACTCGGTCGAATAGTTCATATTATTAACTGGAATGAAGAATGGACTCACTACACTCATAGTTGAATAGGTTCAAGTCATCAAATTTGGAAATGTCGATGGAATCCTACATAAGAATAAGAATTTATTTGAAATTCTAATACTGTTAGCAAATGTTCTTGTTGGAAGGAATCGATAGCTCTCTCCTCAACAATTTGCCTGATGGGGTTGTGGGCAATTTCTCCAGGAATCTGATTCCCCCAGCCAAACGATGTCTCTCCGTCATTTCCTTGACGAAGAAGTCCTCAATCTCCTCCTCGGTGGCAGTCACGTCTCTCTTCAGCACGACACATGCTGCTGGGAGATACCCATCGCTCCCATGGGGGATACCAAAAACGGCCGCATCATGGACAGACGGATGTTTCCGGAGAACTGCTTCCCACACTTCCGGTGCCACTTTGAGTGTGCCGTATTTGAACATGTCGTTGGATCTGCCGCTGATGTACAAGAAGTCATTGTCATCGTAGTAACCCACGTCGCCGGACTGAAAGAATCCGTCCGAGTCTTGTTTGAGGGGAGTGAAATTATTGTAGTAACCGTTCATTGCGTACATGCTTCTTATCCAGATTTCGCCCGATTGGTTGGGACCCAATAGAGCTCCAGTTTGTTCGTCGATGATCTACAAATCCGAAAAACTCTGGTTAGTATAGGCAACAACTTGAGATATGTCTTATTACTTCTATAAAATGAAATAATCATTGGCTCTATTCAGCGATACATCAATTTTGAAATATACAAAATGAAACGAACTCGAAATGACGACGAAAAAAATTATGAAGATCGATGAGAAGGTACAGTTCAACTCGCGCTGCTCTCCAATTCAATCATGAAAAGTAGAATTTAGGCACAGATGATCTTCTGGAATAATAAAAAAATCATATTCATACAGTGTGTGCTATTTCAGTCCGATTTCAGCAACAAAAAATATATAATATGAATATAATATATATATATATATATATATATATATATATATTAAATGGATTGAATCCTTCTATAAGATAGGCAAATCATAGTGAGAGTGGGTAATATGAAATCCACAACAGAGAAAATAAACTTAGGCGTACCCCAAGGAAGCGTCATGTCACCCCTTTTCTTCCTGATTTTCATCAATGATTTCGAATACCACTTGCCACAAGATCTCAACCTTGTCATGTTTGCTGTTGACACAACTAGAATCATGTGATGAAGTTCAGTGGAAGGCCAACAATTTACTTGATCAATTTAATAAATGGTGTTGTTGCAACAAACTCATTATCAATGAATCCAAAACAAAATATATATCGTTTCAACTCAGACGACAGACCCAAAATATTAGGATTGTCCTCGATAATAAAACTCTTGAAAAGACTGATTCAACCAAATTCCTGGGCCTTTTTGTAGACCGAAACCTTTCATGGTCAGAACATATCAAACATGTCTCCAAAAAGTTGAGTTAGGCATATTTTGCAATACGTAATTTGAAATCAATTCTGTCCCTAAAATAATTGATGAGTACTTATTATTTTCTAGAGTATCCACATTCGAAATACTTCATAATCTTCTGAGGTTCAGCAGTCGATATAAATCGTATATTTATACTTCAAAAAGAATTATTAGACTCATCTTTGGTATAAAACCCGTAGACTCTTGTCGCCCAATATTCCAATCAACCAATATAATGTATGTCTACAATATATTGATATTAGAAGCATCAAAATTTGTAAAAAGTGATATATCTTTGTTCACACCTAACAATAGCATTCATAACCACAAGACAAGGAACGCTTGTAATATACATATCAGGAATTTCAATCTAACAGCTTTAAAAAAAGGTCCTGTATTTGTCTGCAGCACTATTTACAACAAAATTCCACCAGATTCAAAAAATGTTGATAATGTGAGTCAATTCAATAAATTGTTGATAAAATACCTCAAAGAAAATTAATTTTATTCTATAGAGGAATACCTACAATCATAAATATATTGCAGGAATTGATATTGAAATTTCCTTCTTCTCACAAACTGATGTATCTATGTTATATTTTCATGTATATACGATTGTTAATACTATGGCTGTGACTTTTCACTTCCTGTAAAAGGTTATACGTGAATAAAGATTATCTATCTATCTATCTACCTAATAAACTACTCAAGATCTGAAATATCCATATTTCCTATTGTTGTAGGGGTCGAAATTTCAAGAACGACTACTAGGCAATTTTTAGTGCAAAACTGAAATAACCTCTAAAATTTTTGGAGCAATATCCTATATAGGGTATCAGTTTTTTGAATAATTGATTGCTTACAGATCATTTTTTCTGTTTTGATTCATCCTGTATTGATATCCGTGGAATTGATAGGACTGGTGAAGTAGTCATTCGAGGACGGAACACATCGAATACTTAGATCCGAAGTTTTTTTTGATAACTCCTAGAGGAATATGTTCTAGATCAGCCGAAAAACAAGGAAACCAAAGTTGAGGGAAGTATTATAATGATCCACTATTTTTCTGAATAGGAATGGTAGTTGCTGTTTCAATAACGAATCAATAATTCTCAATTCTTTGAGCTTTTTCATAGCCATCTCAAATTTTGGTAAACTCATTGCATCTCGCCAAAATTACTACATGATCTCTTTGATCAGTCAGACTGTGAATTTCCTAATAGGCTTTGGAAAATATTCATCTTCCATCCTATTTCGAATATTTCCATTGATTTGGTCGTTATTGTTTGAACTATCCTGCAAATTTGAACTATTCTCTCAATTATCTTTCGGAATTTCGTGAATAACTGAATTATACATATAGCTTCATCATTGCTTTGGAATGATGCAGATGTTACAGTTTTTTCAAGAGTGTACCATTTGATAAAAAAAAAATTCCGGAAAAAAAAAAACAAAATATTATTGAAGCCACCTCGTAGATTTTCTGTTATAGTTTGATGTTCGATAATATCGATCGTTCTTTCAATTAACGATATATTGGAAAGTTTGTGTCAATTTATTTAATGGATGATAGTGGAAGATATCTTAATCAGATCTCTAATTCAGGATGAAAGTTATGAGTTGGCAATTCTGCGTTGGATTCTCACAAACGAGAAACAGTTGAGGAGATGAACAAACATGGAATTCAGATTTGATCAAAGACATGGGGTGTTTCAGTGAAAGGAAGAGAAACTTCTATACACCACGGTTTTTCAATTCACACCCCGTATGACATATATATATATATATATATATATATATATATATATATATATATATATTCATTCATTCCTCATTAATCTGTGAAATTTCTGTTCTTCTCTTTGCCATCTTATCGACTCACCCTATACAATGCAGTCTGATTCAAGGAAAGTTGTTACGATCTTTATCAACTGAAATAATATCACTAAAAATACGTACTTTAATCTCAGTATCCTTCACAACTCTTCCCACAGTTCTAGGATGATGTTTCGAATACTCGTAATCTTCATTCACGTCATAACCGCTAACCATTCCTCCTGCTTCCGTACATCCGTAAATGTTCACCACGAATCCATTCTGGAACAATTTCCTCAATCCGAAGATATGTTCGGGAGAAATGCCTGTGCCACCAGTCATAAATAGTTTCAATGACGATAAGTCGTAGTCTTTCGCATTTTCTACTTGCAACAGATATTTCGATGTAGAAGGTGGAATGAGACACTTTGTCACCTGCAGAGTTGAAAAAATCGTCAATGTTATGGTATACAGCTCGTTGCGAGACACTATCGTGATCGGTATGAAGTTTGAATAAGTTTTTCATCTCAGTGGTTAGGAAAAAAAATACTCTGACAGGTTCGGTTAGGCCTGAAATTCATCCACCTTGTATACTAAAGTACCTTATATTTCTCGATTTCCCTCAGTGCTCCTTCCGGATGGAATTTCGGGGATATTAGACGACATCCTCCGGAAAAAAAGCATCTGATCAAAGTCAGTACGCTGGTGATCCAATAGTAAGATGAAAAAATCATTTCGACTTTGAAGACTTCACTACCATACATGTCCCTGTAAGAAACCAGTGATTTATCGATATGGTTATTCATAATACAATCATTGAGAGTACTTATCAATTTTCATTGTGTGAGAGGGAAATATTTTGGAACGAAGGCTACTTTACGAACAAAATTGATTCACTGGTTATGAAAATAACCATCATGAAAAATTCATGTCCGAAATAATAAGCAATATTTGTAAAGAACCTTTGATTAGCCTTCTAATCATAAAAATCTTGTTTCAAGACTGTCTACTTATGTACTATGGTACTAGTGGTACTAATGGTGTTCATCAATGAATACCCTGAATCGAATAATTTGCAGAAAATTTTCAGTTGAATGCCAACGATTCGAAGAGTTTCACTTGCATGGTGTTTTCATGAAACCAAACAATGCTTTTGCTCTTCAGCCACCCATTGGAATTTCATCTGAGTTGTTCATATTTCGATCGAATGATATCGACAAGAAAATCAACTTCTGATTTTTTCTCTATTCAGCACCAATTGCAATAACCAGCTCTTACTATTCAAGAGGGGGCTAGGAAGAGTCGTATTGCATAATATCCTCAGAAAAAACAATTTCCCTACATGAAAAAGAACTTACATGAACAATTGGATTTGGTTCAGTAAGCTGAAATGGGACAATGTCATTGGTTTTGGTGAGCCAGTGGTGCCACTACTGAACATTATAACGGCAGTATCTTCGCTTTTCTCGATTGATTTTGGTCTAAATGACTTTTCCCCAGAGCAAGGCTTCACCAAATCATCGAAGGTCTTGTAAATGGTGGATTTGCCGTGAACTATCAGTTCCGGCTTAGTTTCTGAAGCTTCCAAACATTTTTCCAGTCTTCCTACCAGGTCTTCCTCGACGAAAATCACTCTAGGTTTCACAATGCCGATGCAATGGCGCCAATCGCTGTCGGTCTGTATGGGGTCCATACCCGCGAATGTGGCTCCCAGATAGAGTACAGCTAAGTGGGGAACTATGGTGTCCAAGTTCATTCTCAGGCATGTCACTACGATATCTTCAGAGGTTATCCCAAGCTTTTGCAAACTGATTGCCAGTCTGGTAGCCCTTTGTTTCACACTCTTGAATGTTTCTGACTTTCTACTAAGCGCTTCGACCTACAACATATTTATTCAGTATAGTATGACATTATTCAAGTTGTTCGAGATGCTTTTCGACTAGGAATGTTATCACATCGCCTCATTTTTTTTTTATACATCACATGTCGCATTACAGCCGCATCGAGAACGGAAAAACTCTGATATTCTTATCAGGAGAGCAAACATGCGATAGCAATGTCGTATCAATCCTGATTGAACCAAAAGAGAATTGCTGAATTCCATTTTAGAGACGGAATCGGTGAAAAAATATTAGGAGAGCAGAAACGTTCAAGGGTTTCCATTTTACCAATTTGGTTTCGCTGATTTTCTGTATGCTGCGGATTTGTTGATATGTTGTTATAGGTGTATTGCTCTACAACATATGCTTTCCTTTTGACATCATCGAACTACTCTTAGAACGTTTGCTCATCTTTATTATTTGTGAAAACAACGATACCTACAAATATACAGGGTTGGGATGAAGTATGGAACCGAGTGAATATCTTTTGAGCGAAAAGAACGATATTTATGAAAATTTGCAGGTTAGTGCAATGGATCAAAATGTATCTGTACATTTTTTTGTGAATATTCCACTTCTGGTTCAACCGGAGATGCCATCAACTTCTTCCATCCAAATGGGACACCCTATATATTTTTCACAGATTTTGAATGAGCTTGTTATTTTGAATTCATACATACTGGGTTCACAACCTTCTTCGAGTTTTTTGCATTAGAGCAAAAAACTATTTACATAAACTACCAAATTGATGTTGTTTGCATGCATAGTAATAAGTGAATTTACAAATCGTATGATTCAGAATGGTTCAGTCGAGTGAAGAAGACCGTATTGAAATTTCAATGATAATCGGTTAGGGTGATTGTGGAATTTATTACCGTCAATTAGAATTTGACACTTGGAGAACAAAAAAGTACTTGTTCATTCATTACGATGCATACAAACAACATCAATTAGTTTATCTAAATAGTTCTCTGCTCTAATGCAACAAACTCAAAAGAGGTTGATTAAGGTGCTATATTCCTATCAACAAATTAACCTTCCTGAAATCCACCTCCCTAATTAATGAAGGAGCGATAAAACAGTGTTTTGGCGATGGTTGCCAAATTTCATGATGTTTCCTAGATATCGAAAAAAAAATATTAGAGAGCTTCATCCATGTCGTATAGGTTTTCAGTAAGATAAAAACATAAATATCATCGCTCTACATGATGACTTCGTTCGATTACTCCTATAATATCGAACTCTCTATCGATTTGATTTTTTCAAATAGGAATCTGAATTTCTCATAGCCGACATCTTCTCCTGCTATATCAAATAGATGATACACAAAAGCACACATACACAACTTCTGTATTCGTTTTCTTCCTCCATCACCTTTTCTGTAGATGACTGTGAAAATTCAATGGATGACCCTGTAGATTGTCAAAACATACTTGAATACGGAACTGTTCCTGCGGTCTACTCAGCATATTCATTTTGTATGTTCTCCTAAAATTTCGATCGTCCATGGAACCAAAATTCTATTTGGCAAATGAAGCAGGAAAACATTTAAAAAATTATCGAATGAATATTCAACTTGTTCACATTTTTCTGATAGCTCAGAAATCACACAAGAATTGGCACCTCTGTGAACGCACAAGGCGTCCCAAGTTTTCATGAAATATGTATCAAGGTGGCACCTACCTGCAGTATATTATCACTGTAAAGATCAGCTCTCTCGAATAGTACTTCTCCTAAGCCTCTCTTGATTTTCTCAAACTCACTTTTTCCACTAGTTAGTATTTTTCCGGTCATTTTAGCACTGACAGGTCTTCCCAAATCGACAGTTCACAGGTTTCTGATTCTCGTTATTCTTTTGTTGGACTCTGTTGAGTCAACAACGTAACGATAGCGATTCTGGTTGTCATTCAGTCAATGATGATACTCAAACATTCCGTATTTTCCTCCAAAATTCTCCTCAAATGTTTGCAGTGGCGTTACATCGATATTATCCACCACCAAGAAAACTGAATATTCGACGAAGTGAGTAGCCTACTGGTATAGCCAGAATATTTCCTCGTAGGGGAGTGTTTCGATTCAACTGAATTCTGAATAGAGAACTTACAGAACTCACGGTACTCGTTCAAAATTCAATGAAATACGGAAATCCTGTTTTTCACTAATTTAAAATCGATATATGATGGAAACATTGAACTAGGATGATGCATCAATTGAATTGTGTTAAAAATTGTTGCTCTACCTACAATGTGAGTCCGAAATAAATTATGAGTACCGAGCGCCAATTTCCAAACCATCACTTTTAGATCAGTGAATTTTGATAGCAAATCTGTTCTGCACGAATTGTTTACCTTCTCATTCTTTTTCAGACTATAACCGTTTTCTCCTGGTACATCAATGCATCGGGAGAGACCATTTCCACTGCCTCGATTTTGTCCCTACTAGTGTGACGTCACGAAAGCGATGATCTGACGCGGTACGATAGAGTAGGCCCTGCGCATATACTCATTTTTACCATTGCAGCAGTATATTCATTCATCATTTTCATAAATGACGAATCCGGAGTTGGCCGTGACTGATATAACTATTTCACTAATTCTGAATTGTCCATTGATGTTATTCATTTTCATCAGATATAATTTGAAGATTGATTGATGTAGATGTTCCAAGCAAGTAGTGGAAAAGTATTTCTATTTGAAATCAGTTTCTTCTTGACGAATTCTTAGTGATTTTAGTGATTCTTCTTCGAATATTTGGTCGCCACTGGATGATAACTATACAATATGTCTAAAGATTATTGTAATGGGCATATTATGACTTCCTCATCCATCGAGGCGATACTGTGATAACAAGAAAATATCATGTATTCATGGTCAAATTCCTGTGGAACCTCTAAATATTCAATTGGTAAATATTCAATTGGATCTGTTGGGTTTATTTTTCGATACACGTCCATTTCAAAACATGGGATACCGTTCGCGGTGTTGCCGATTCTCCTAGAAAATAGTTGCAACTCCTTTATTTCCAATGAAACTGTATTCCTTATCATTCCTGGTATCTCTATTACGTACCTAAAACATTCCCCTGAATTTTCCTGTATCTATCTGTGCCGTGGCCGACATTGAATTAACTTAAGGTAAATTGTCCAAAAAGACAACTGAAGAACGCCCTGTATTGGCTGCACTCTTTTATCTCTATCATTATGATAATTTCAAATGTATCAATTCATTTCAATATCGTTTGAAGATATTTTTGTATTTTAACTGGTGATTATTATGATATGTTGAATGTATCTGATGTATCTATCTGATATAATTCACCACTTCATTAACTCTCGTATCATATCTCGTATTTATTTCAATTGTTGTTTTTTTTTTCCACTCGGATCATGAGAAAGTTAGATATGAATGTATAAGTATAAGTTACTGCAAATACTTCTTGATCACATATCACGTATATATATATATATATATATATATATATATATATATATGTCTCTATGTTTAATTGTCTGCAATTTGTGCGATTTTATTATTGGTTAGCTGCATTCATCTGTTTAATCGCTTATTTATCTGCTCACAAAATAAATCAATAACAAAGTACATAAGATAAAGTATTTCTATTGATGAAGATACATTTCATGTTAATTGCATGATGCAGGATTTTTGATCTCTTTCGACCTTGAAGAATTGGAAACGTGGATGTCATAATCACATGAATTTTCTAATCTATTATAATCTATATTTACTTATCTATTTTCTTATCTATATTCTCTTATCTCGCGTGATTAGGTTATCATTATGTTGCTTATTGTTACGTCGATTGAAGATAACGATATACAGAGTGTCTTCTCTGACACTCATCACAAAATATTCACGCAGAAATCTCCAAACAGCATAAATTAAAATATTCAGTAAGGCGAACGATGCGAAGAGTGTGGAAGAGGCAGTTTACGCACGTATTAGCACCGAACATATATATGTTCGGTGGTATTACGACCTCCATATCAAATAACAGAGAGATAATGAAGACACTGAATAATTTTTAAATGAATATAAAAGGAAGAATTATGGAACGAACAGTTGAATGAGAATAGAGAGTAATAATAGAAAATTGGATCATTCATGAATATCGATAACAAAACAACAATTATTGGCATTTCCCAAATTGATATTAATACAATGTCTATGTCTCGAAGACATCTTCATAGGAGTCATTCTAAAGTCACACTGTGAAATATTCATTCATTGTATACGAAAGCATAAAATGGGCTACTACAATTGAATTTTACAGTTGGAACAAAATTTCGACACGAAAAAATTGAAATGCTGTGGCCCCTTTGTGATTCTACGATTTCGTTCGATTCGGAGATCTTAGTCGGACTTCGTCTTGGAATTCAAGTATCAGTAACAGTTTTTGTGAATTTTAGTATTGCTTTCGGACTCGTGCGATTTTTTCTTCAGGTAGTTAAGCAGCGTTGACAAAAGTCATCCTTATTGGCCGCTCAGAAAATTCGGGTGTGCCAAATAGTTCGGAACATTACGTCGCCAGTTTCATCGACATATATCATACTGATATGAAAGAAATCTAGATTCAACTTAGTTTCATTGAAACGAAAAATAATTGTTTTCTGTCGTATGTGTTAAATGTCAATGAAATCAAATCTAGGGATGTAGAGTTAGCTGGGTCGCGCCTATTTTGCGCTATGAACGAGCTTGCTGACAGCGCCCGATGATTATGGTGAGAAGAAAGGAGTGCCACTGCTACCAACATTTCGAACAGTAAAATATGAATATTAATGCTTTCACTCTAGTAACAGTAGCTTTATATTTGAGTTTCGTAGAATCATGAGGACTGAACTATATTGTTAGTGATGGAAAACATGTGATAAACACCTTGGTAGTAAAGAATATCATTACCACGGGACTAAGCTAGCGCTTGTAATTTCTTTTGTATTTCTTTTTTTTTAGATTTTATTTCTCACTGAAAACTGGTTCATTTCCTCCAATTGAGCGAGATGATACAAAATATCGTCGGTAAAATGCCATAGGAATGCGCCATTAAGGAATGTGCCAGATTCGATTTATTGGCAATGTGAAAAATTGTGGCTTGAGACATTCGTGATATTAGGGCAAAATGGAAAGACCTAGAAGATAAAATGTGTAATAATTCAACAATAGCAAAAGCTCACCACGACTTTTACCATTCTCTGAAAACAAATCACATGGTGAGGGACAATTCACCAAAACCAGACATTAGTGAAGAGTCAGATACTGACGAAGACTAAACGATAATTTTTTACTCATTTTTTTGTACAGGAATTTGATGTTCCTCATTAGGTTCAGTCCGATACCTACAAAAACCTAAAGTGAATGTTTCAATCACTTCTTATGTTGAGAGAAATATTTTTTTTTCAATTTTTTCAATCTGCGACTGACGAAGACTATTCAAGTTCTATTTTTCTGTAGCTTTATGTTTGTTCATTTTGAGCAGTTGTTCAAAGCGTTGTGCTATGTTCTCAATGAAAACATGTTCAATTATCCCAATTTCATGGTCTCATTTGTTCAAAAGAAACATTGTTCATCCCAAATTTTGCAAAGCCAAAATAACGAATGTGCATTTTTTCGAAAAACATCATGAAAACGTGAAGTTTTCAATCAACATTATTTATTGTTCCAATGAAGTAGATCAGATGATATTGGTTGAGTGCCATAAAATGAAAACTCTATTTTTGGCATTGTCCTCAATGTTCAAAATGCGTTTTTCTCGAAACATCAAATATGCACATTCGTGTCTTTGGCATTGCACCGACGATATGACTAGTTTGCATGAGATCTGACTATAATGATTGATATGACATTGACAGTTGGCGATATTTCGACTTCAATCTATCGAAACATTCGTTTTTTGATTCTCTGAAACCAAGTTGAATCTTGATCAACTTTGTGTGAATATGGGCTGCATGAACAAGTGGAAGAAAAGGCTTGAAAGAAACAATAATATTATCAGATATAGTATCTTCAGACAACCAAAACAACGTTGTGAACGAGTGAAGAATGAATGATAATGGAGACTTTAACATTGTTAACAAATAACCTTGTTGAAAATATTCGATAACTCTCTCCTCAACAGTTTCCCTGATGGGGTTATAGGCAGTTCCTCAAAAAATCTGATTCCCCCAGCCAAACGATGTCTCTCCGTCATTTCCTTGGCAAAGAAATCCTCAATCTCCTCCTCGGTGATAGTGGCGCCTCTCTTCAGCACGACACATGCTGCTGGGAGATACCCATCGCTCCCATGGGGGATACCAAAAACGGCCGCATCATGGACAGACGGATGTTTCCTGAGAACTGCTTCCCACACTTCCGGTGCCACTTTGAGTGTGCCGTATTTGAACATGTCGTTGGATCTGCCGCTGATGTACAAGAAGTCATTGTCATCGTAGTAACCCACGTCGCCGGACTGAAAGAATCCGTCCGAGTCTTGTTTGAGGGTTGCGAAATTGTTGTGGTAACCGTTCATCGCGTACATGCTTCTTATCCAGATTTCGCCCGGTTGGTTGGGACCCAATAAAGCTCCAGTTTTTCCATCAACTATCTACACGTCCAAAAAAGATCAGTGCAGGCATAACCTGTTATGAATGTTATGCCATATGGGCAATTGAAACAACATATTACATGGTCATATAAGATTAGTTAATATAACGGCAGCATGGAAAAACAGAAAAATAATGACCAGTGCAACACATCTGAAGGAAAGATAGAGGGAAAAATGAATATATACAACGATCCAGATTGATGAAGAACCGAACCAATGAACTAATCATAGCAATCAGAAAACTGGAAGAGAAGGAAATAATAATTCGTCTTTATTTCCTCACGAGATTACACTTGACCTGTGCCGGATCTTAATTCTAATCCTTATACAAAGCCTTAACCTAAACACCTATATCTAACATTATATTCTCATGTCAGAGCTCACATGGAAAAATTAATCTAACAAATTACTCTTAATCAATCCGCGGAAATGGGATGTATGTGATTCTTTGAGTTCTCTTGGTAATGTATTATACAGTACAACGGAGCTGTTGGTAGAACTTCTTTGAAACAGAGATGTGGTTTAATAAGGTATTGTCAATATAATTTGATGTCCAACATTTATGGAGTGGACATTACGTCTGAGAATGAGCTCTTTTCTAAGATAGACAGGAGTACATCTCTTAAGTAGCTTATGTATGAAAGTAAGTGAAAGATGGGTCACATGATCATATTTTCTCAAATTTTAAATCAGACGACAACATGTGTTTTGTATTTTCTAGATTCTGTAAACAGACCTTTGTTCTGAACATGGAAAGTAAACGATGTTAGCATGATGAGACAAGACATTCGCATGATTGTTTTTTTAGATCCAAACACATTATTCTCTTTTATTTGCGAAGAGCAGTCTCAGGCTTGCATAAGCACGCTGTATTAGTGTCTTGACATGTTCGTTTAATCTTAATTTTTCATCGATGATGAGTCCCATGTTTTTGGATGATGACGAGAATTCTAACCGTGTATCCCTTATGTACAAATGTATACTTCGTTTGAGCTGTTCTCTTACTATGAATCTATGAAAGAACGTGATATCGATAAGAGGATCATATTTCTCGGTACCATTATGAATTCATCATAATATATTGTATAATACTTCGATGGCACTGGGATGTTTTTTCATGAAGGTATACAGGGTGTTCCGTTGATCATGTTACAAACTTCTAGGGTAGATAAAACACACAGGAATAAGAGAAAAAGTTCATTTGAACATGGGTCCGAAAACGCTTCTTCAGGGAGCTAGGGCCCTTCGAAGATGACCTACAAAAACTACTTTTCGTTTTATAGCTTCGGTACTACTGCAGCTATCGCAACCAATTTCGGGACATGAAATCTAGTTCGTAGGTTCATCAATTTGAGCCTTCCGGATTTTGTCACCTTTAACCAGGGGCGTACAAACCAGGGGGGTATTTGGGCAAATTTGACCCTACTTCTCTTAGGCTTCAATTTCTTACCATTTTTATATCTGATTATGATTCTCCAATGCCTTTCACATAAAAAAGGTACTCTTGTAAAAATCGCTATCTGTCACCGTTTCCTCCGAAAATGGCTAAATCCAATCAATAATAAATTTTTGGTCTTAAACCAATTATTACTTTGGAATATGAAAATGAGGTTCAGTACAGATAGTGAGCATTATTAGTTATTCAAATCTTCGACACAATATTTTATTGACAGATATTTGACAACTATCTGTACTGAACCTCATTCTCATAGTTCAACGTAATAATTGGTTTAAGACCAATAATTTATTATTGATTGGATTTAGCCATTTTCGGAGGAAACGGTGACAGATAGCGATTTTTACAAGAGTACCTTTTTTATGTAATAGGCATTGGATAATCATAATCAGATATAAAAATGGTAAGAAATTGAAGCCTAAGAGGAGTAGGGTCAAATTTGCCCAAATACCCCCCTGGTTTGTACGCCCCTGGTTAAAGGTGACAAAATCCGGAAGGCTCAAATTGATGAACCTACGAGCTAGATTTCATGTCCCAAAATTGGTTGCGATAGCTGCAGTAGTACCGAAGCTATAAAACGAAAAGTAGTTTTTGGAGGTCATCTTCGAAGGGCCCTAGCTCCCTGAAGAAGCGTTTCCGGACCCATGTTCACATGAACTTTTTTTCTTATTTTCGTGTGTTTTATCTACCCTAGAAGTTTGTAACATGATCAACGAAACACCCTGTATATTTATCGGAATGAGGATGCATAATGTTCCATGATTATACTACTAGATAGAGCCTAGAAAAAGAAGTATTGAAACGGCCACAAGAAAAAGACGCAACGATAAAAAAATCAGGTGACAGAAGATGTTGCGAAAATGTTATAAGATATTGTGTTACGCCCTGCTTGTTGCATTGGGAAGTATGAAACTGTTCGTTATTTTCATTCGGTTCTACTTTTGGGTGCAAATTTATGTTAATGAAGTCCAATCTATGGGTATGTGAGGTCACAGTTTCTACTTTTCAGTTTCCATTCAAATGTTGAGAATCTTCATTCACAATGGTGATTTGCTGATCAGCCTAGCGGCAATTATGGGTGACAGATACAAAAATGAAAAAAAAAACATATTGATTCAATGGTATCAGGTGATCAAATGGTAATGAGTCATATTATGAAGCCACAGCACGTTCATACATATTGATCCAGCGATTCAACATATCAGAATGGAAGGAGGAAGCCAACCAATGAAAACAGCAGAGAGAAAGGCCATGATCAACAATCAGCTGACAGTTGGCAAAATTAAACTTGTTTTCGTTACACTCGCAACCCCTTCTCTATATCCTATGGTCATGAAGTTTCCATTATGAAATCATTGTTGAGTACAGAGAAGGTAACTATCAGAAAAAGTGTTCATGACAGAAAATGCAGTGAGATCGATTCTGACTCATACAAAACCGAAAAATGAAGAACAATCATCAAAAAATTGTATTTACAGTATACCATGTGTTTGTGGAAAATATTATACCGGTGAAACTAGCAGGCCTCTATCAGTAAGGATGAAAGAGCATGAAAAAAAATATATAAAGAAGAGATATAGTGACAAATCAAAATCAGCTGAACATATCCTTACTGAAAATGGACAACATATGGCCGATTGGGGTAATATTGAGATCATAGGAAAAGAACACAGCAACCAGAAACGGAAAATCAAAGAGACAATATTGCTTCTTGTTCAGTTGATATAGATAGAACTTGGCACTCACTTCTGAAAATTGAATATGAAAATGGAAAATTCAAAATCATCAATGAAAACGCCTTGAAACCAGAATTCCTTCGTCTACCAAATGGTCACTCCTCACTGTCAAAACCGACAGCATATTGAAAAGATTTCGGGAATGAAAAATATTTCAATTGTGTTGAGAACGAGAGCAGATTCGTTCCCAAAACGTCCACTGAGATAAGAATGAAACCTCTAGTTTCATTCTCATCAAATATATTTGTATTTCCAAATTTTTCAAAAACAAGGTGTCACTGACGGGTAGAGAATTCTTCTTAAGGTTTGGGACATTTTGGGACAGATCACAAAATCTGTCCTTACTACAAATATATTCAAATAATTGCTTCTTCACTTCTCTAAAGAAGCTGGAAAATTGATATAGGTACGTACTTTGATCTCAGTATCCTTCAAGGCTCTCCCTACCGTTCCCGGATGATGTTTGGAATACTCGTAATCTTTATCCAAGTCATAACCAGTTACCAATCCTCCTGCTTCCGTACTTCCGTAAATATTCACCACGAAGGCGTCCTTGAACAATTCTCTCAAACGAGAGAAATGTTGAGGAGAAATACCTGTACCCCCCGAAAAGAATACTTTCAGTGAAGAAAGGTCGTAATCCTCGGCATTTTCCACTTCCAATAGATGTTGTGATGTAGAAGGTGGAATGATACACATAGTAACCTGCAGAAATTGAAAAAGTATCAAGAATAATAACATAATTGTCTTCCACTATACTGCACCGGATGACATACAAGCACATCACTCAGTCGCCTGTAGATTATTTTAGTTGCTCGATATTATTATACAAATGAATAATTGAATATTAAATAAATAAGAATATAACAAGAAGTCAATATTATAAACAAGTGGAATACAGTAAAGTTTCTTTCATCAAATCCTAGTCGAGTGATATATGATATATCTGATCAATTCTATCGAGCTGGCATGATTGTTTACAATGACATTTCCGTGACATTTGATTGTTTCTAAGACAACCGCGGGCGCTATAGACCGCTGAGTATAATCATATTTCTTCTATTTCTAACTACCTCATATTTCTTCATTGCCTTCAGTGCTTCTTCCGGGTGGAATTTTGGGAATATGAGTCGACATCCTCCAGATAAATGGCATCTCATCAAAGTTAAAACGCTGGTGATCCAATAGTAAGATGAAAAAATCATTTCAACTTTGAAGACGTCATTACCAAACAGATCTCTACAAGAAGACAGCCATTGAATGATAAGTAATTCATTATACTAGTGTCGAAAGTGCTACTTCATTTGGTGATTGGGGATACCATAGAATGAGCGTTAGCAAGTGTATTTAACAACCCAACTAAGAAAATGAGAACACAATCAGCAAATGTACCATACACAGTAGTACTGTTACTGGAGTTCATGAGAACGTACATATATCGAAATAAATGAACCCATTTGTGTGAGACTGATGTATTTGACTATAAAATCTGTGAGTCGAATGATAAAGAAAGGAACATTTGATACTCGATTCCACAATATTTCGTCCTGGAAAGCTGGTAACTATTTATTGTATGAAGCAATTTGATTGCCAGTCTTGATGCCTTTATCATATAAATTATTCAATGGGTGAATTCCATGATAGATACGACAGAAACTAAGGAAGATCAACCTATTTGAAGGAAAGATGAAGTAATATTCAAAAGTAAGTATATTACTAGCTACAACTACCGTAGGAAGTGACTTATTGCGCACGAGTTGATATTAAGCACGATCCGCCTACTCGAATCGAAAAGAGTTTTTTTTTGTCAACTAATGACATTGTCTGAGTATTGATTTCGAATTTGAGATCAATAACGTATTTGATTCACAATATTCACAGGGGGCAAAATCAGAAAAGAGAGGAGATGGTGGTAACAATACAATAAGCATTTCGAAGAAGAAAGGAAAGGAATTTCCTAATTGAACGATTTTCCGAAAGGTGAGCATGCAGAATGAATCTGAAATACATCGAAAACGTACCGCAAAGCAGTACACGCTGGGAAAGAAATTTTCGATAAAATCCGAAAACAGGTTTGTTTGTCAGGGGGACACATTTCGACGTAACAAGCATAGTAAAACCTCCAACCCCCTAAGTAGGGGTGTCACCCCAACATTTTTTTCCAATGATACCTCTTTAGGAGGGGCTGGTCATTCCCCACACAGTGCTGCTCACATTTTCATGATCGATCCACTCTTTCAGAAAATATGGAGCGTTGAAACTCCAACGATAATGTGTGACGACAAATGCGAAAATTGATTCAATTGTACTTCAAAACTGATTCATCAGTCAAGTAAATGTTCGAATTGCTGTCCGCCGACCTGCATACAGTGGTATGAGTTATTTTCAATTCGTTGTCGTACATTCTGGAGCATTTGGGGTGTCACTTCGCGACATACGTTGATGATTCTTCGTTGCAACTGTTCTAATGTATCTGGTGGTGTTTTGTAAACAACGCTTTTGATGTGTCCTCACAAAAAAAATCTAAAGGACTCAAGTTGGGTGACCGAGGTGGCCATTCTATTGGGCCCCGTCGTCCTATCCATCGTCCTGGAAATGTGTCATGTAAATAATTGCGCATATTGTGGGAATAATGAGGAGGAGATCCGTCTTGTTGGTGAATCAGTTCTGGTTCATCGTATGCGGGATCGTTCTCGATGATATTTGTTAGAGCTGGGTCGATGGCATTTGTAGTAAATCCAAGTATATATCGGTTGTTGAATTTCTAGGAAGGAGAAAAGGTCCTACAATGGCATTTCCAAAAGAACCAGCTCACACATTTAACTTCTGGGGGTGTTGCGTGTGTGTTTCGTGGAGAATCCTTGGATTGGTGTCAGCCCAGTACCGGCAATTGTGGCGATTCACTAAACCATTGAGGAAGAAGGAACATTCGTCCGAAAAACACACATTGAATAGAAAATTACCATTGTGTAACGCTCGCTCAGTCATAATTTCGCAAAATTGCAAGCGGCGATCAAAGTCGTCTACATTCAGTTCGTGCACTAAGCGTATTTTGTAAGGATTGAATTTGTATTTTTTCAATACCCGTTGGACACTGGTACGAGACACACCCCTCGCAATGTCTTGTACTTAACGTACTATCAACTGCAACTTGCCCCAATACTGCTATCTCCGTAGGTTCATTTAGTACTGGCTCTCTCTTTTCGTTATGAACTGAACCTGTTTCGCGAAATTTGTTCACCAATTCGCGAACATTTTTTCCACAGGCATGTTTGTCAGGATGCCGTTGGTTGAAAAACTCCGCGACCTGATTTCCACATTCATCATTTTCGAAAAAAAGCTCAATGATTTCCACTCTGTCTGCAATTGAATACACCATAATGATGAATTTCAACGTCAACAATTCGTAAACACTTCAACCACGACATGTATCTAGCAACTATACTCGACCTAATTCAAACATGAAGAAATGAATCCTATCCATTTTTTACTCTCTAAAATGAGCCTAAAAGAATATGTGCATCGGCAAAAACAGCGAATTCATTTGAAGGAACTTATTGCGGTAAAGTACAATTGAACCGATCTTTGTATTTTTCGTCCCACATGATGGTTGGAGTTTCAACGCTCTATATTTTCTGAAAGGGTAGATCGATTTGGAAAATCTAAGCAGCACTGTATAGGAAATGACAAGCCCCTTCTTAAGAGGTATGGCTTGACCCCCCTTCCCATTTGGAAAAAATGTTGAGGTGACACCCCTAGTTAGGAGTTTGAAGGTTTTACTATGCTCGTTACGTCAAAATGTGTCCCCGTGACGAACAAACTTGACCTGTTTTCAAGTTTTATCGAAGAGTTCTTTCCCAGTCTGTAATTCCTTGCGGTACGTTTCCGACGGGCCACCCTGTATAAGTATTCGATGGTACCGGCAGTGAAATTTTCAGGTTGAATTCACCAAATCACTGCAAGCGTGCGTTTTCCTAGTATCTTCACACTAGTGCGTTTTACTTTCGACTTTTATGTAGCTATAGTGAAATGTTGAAAGCACTGTGTTCATATGTGGTCGTAGGATGATTCTGACATCTAATATTCGCCTATTTGTCGTAATTATGGTAACATAGAACTATTTCCATTGAAAAGATCCAGATATCATCACCTTAATAATTGTGTTGAGAGTGATATTGATCTGCAATGTTCCATCGAATGTTTATCCCTACATACCAAAATGAACTTACAGAAACAGATTGGCTTGGTTGATCAAACTGAAATGTGACAATGTCATTGGTTTTGGTGAGCCAGTAGTGCCACTACTAAACATTATAACGGCAGTATCTTCACTTTTCTCGATTGATTTGGGTCTAAATGACTTTTCCCCAGAGCGAGGCTGCACCAAATCATCGAAGGTCTGGTAAATGGTGGATTTGCCGTGAACTATCAGTTCCGGCTTGGATTCTGAAGCTTCCAAACATTTTTCCAGTCTTCCTACCAGGTCTTCATCGACGAAAATCACTCTAGGTTTCACAATGCCGATGCAATGGCGCCAATCGCTGTCGGTCTGTATGGGGTCCATACCCGCGAATGTGGCTCCCAGATAGAATACAGCTAAGTGGGGAACTATGGTGTCCAAGTTCATTCTCAGGCATGTCACTACGATATCTTCAGAGGTTATCCCAAGCTTTTGCAAACTGAGTGCCAGTCTGGTAGCCCTTTGTTTCACACTCTGAAACGTTTCTGTCTTTCCACTAAGCGCATCGACCTATAACATATTATTCCGTCTTGAAATAGCTCCTGGAGTTTTGTCGTACAGTTGAAGTTAGGTTAGTTATTTTCAATATATTGCTTCAATTTCCTTTTGAGATGATGAATGAGTGCTATGATCTCAGTAATAGTTTTTTGGAAAAAAGAGAGACAAATATTTCTTCTTCGCAATTGATAAGCAAAAAAATAATCAATTCATGGATGGTTCAGAACTTCGGAGCATCAAGAATTACGGAATTCGTATGAACTTCGCAACATACATTGTTGGAACAGTTACTATGGAATATCTCTTTTCGTAACTGATTAGCAACAAAAAAAACCCTATTTCATTATTGGAAGTTGTTTCGCTGCCTTCATACACGTCAAGTTCAAAGTGAAAGGAGTAGCTCAAATGATTGTGATAGATACTTTATAGTCCCAATAATGCATGTTTTGAGTTCTCCAATTATTATGCCTGCATTTAATGAATATTAGATAATCGACTATTTGAACATCAGATCATCAAAATAATCGAAAATTAAAATATATAGCAAACAAGAATAATAGCAATGCCATCAACAGATTTTTCCTCAATTCAACCTCTAATGAAAGAATATGAATACAACTCGATACATATACAGGTACTTAGTTATTGTTCTTATAGTTCAGACCTCAGTTGAAACTATCAACGAAGCAAATCAAAACAAGAGATCAAAAACCAAAAACCCAAACTATGAGATAGCTGGGAGTAATTGAAAGAATTGGTATCCAAAGAATCTGCTAGCATCGTTTATTATCAGTACAACTGCTGCAGATTTCTTAAGTAAATTCAGAAATGATGGAAGTACCTTCTGCATTCATCGAAATTCCATGCAGGAATATTTTGTAGTCCCTCAGAATTGTGCAGTCCCTTGAAATCCATCTGACAGATATCTCCATTGATAGGAAGGTTCATTTCACAAAAATTTTGAACATCTTCTGAACTTTCCGCTATATTGTGTCAAATCCCTCATGTCAACTGTCAGAAACGAATCATTTCTGACTCGATAATTTCAAGACCCGACGGAGAAGTTTTGAAACGAGGGAAGCTCAATTCATTTTGATCTAGGAAATGGAGGCATTCGATGGATGGTCAAATGAGATCAAAAGCTATTGGACTGTCATTCTCAACCAACTATTTTCAAATGATCATCTGCCACTTTTATCATCGATATCGATAATATCGATGTATTACTATTATCGATAATCGATATTTCATTATCGATATCGCCCACTCACAATCATCATATGAAAATTTTCCATAAACTCGAACTCATCAAAATTATTGGGAGATGAATACTTCATATTTGACATTCCCGTGTTTTTCAGGTGTCTAAGAAATTATATAATCAATTAAGGTGGAACTTACCTGGAGTATTTCATTACCGTGAAGATCAGCTCTCTCGAATAATACTTCTCCTACGCCTTTTCTGATCCTTTCGAAGTTACTTCTTCCACCAGATAATATTTTTCCCCTCATCTTGGAACGATCAGATTTGCGGGATTCTGATTCTCGATAAAATTGTGTTGAGCTTATTCAGATCATACGCCAACAAATACAACAATGGTACGATTAAAATAAATAACAGTGGTGATAGCGTTTATTCTGGTTGGCATGTATTTAATGATGATAGTTAATCATTTCCTATTATCCACTGAAATTCTCTCCAGATGTTTGCACTGTTCGCAGTGGCGTTAACATCGAGTTTTATCATCTGCCAAGGAAAATAAATGTTTGATGGCGGTAGCAAATGTTGATAGTTTCACTATTTAATTGAAATTCACAGCTGTTACTTGATGTTATGACGAAGACTCAGACTAAAACTATGATAACGACGATGATAAATAAATTGGGTCAGAGTAGGTACTGAATTTTTTTTTCCGATATTCACGTTCAGATCAAAATACTGACTATAGGAAGATGAACATTCATATACTATAATATAAAAACTATATGAATGAGTAATGAATGAGCATCAATTGACAACACGAGGAGATGATACAACTATTACACAACTAAGATATCAGTATCAGTAAACAAATATGATAATCTGCAAAAGATTCAATTCAGGTATAACGCTGATTCTTTATTTTTCGACCTCGAAAAGACGAAACTATTCACCTTTGAGTGCCTATACTAGGTGAATTAGTATTGGAAAATCACTGCATAGGGAACAAATCATACAATATTTCTAGGTATTGTTCAACCATTCTCTGCTTTATGAAAGAATCAAAGTATTTAACCACCTTCCCAATACTATAAGAAATATTGAAGATAACAAGAGGTTGCGAAATTCAGGTAAAAATATTCTAACTAATGAAGCTGATACTTCCGTGATGAATTTTAGCTGTGCTAGAATTTCGTGATGTTGTGATAATTCCTATCATATGTACTGTTCATTGTTATTTGTCAAATTCCTTGTATTGCATATTCATGTACTTATTCTGATTCATTTTAAATGTAATGTATTATACAGGGTCGCTGATATGTATGGAAACGGTCGATTATTTCCCAAAGTAAGATAGCTAGCGAAAAATGTTAAGATACAAAAGTTGTAGAGTTTTTCAAAATCCATTAAGCTAATGAAAAATCAAGTATACAGGATGAGTCAAAAAGTCAGGACGAAACAAAGTTGCTTTTTCTCTAATGGGACACCCTGTATATTATTCCACATTTCAATTCTGCTCGAAATTCTGAACAAAATTGATAAAGCGCATCATTTCCTAAATTCAACCGATTTCGAGATATCGAATTTTGAAAATAACTTTTTACTACTCTCAAATTTATCAAAGAAAAAGCACGAAATGATGCATATTTATTATGAAAGTCACAAGAGGTGGAGTGTGTGGATATTATGATTACAATTTAATCATAATTTTTTTACAGAAAATAAAAAAAGCATAATTGTTCAGGGTTGATTAAAATGCCATTAAAACAATAAAATGTATTTTTTAATGAATGTCCAGGATATTTAAAATTTTATGAAAACAATAGTTAAGACAGGAGGAAAGAGAGAAAACAAGTTTTAATAAACAACAAATTTTTCTTTGAAATTCTATTTAATAAGGTGCTCAAAGTGTTTACCATTTACCTCCTGACAGTAATGAACTCGCTGAACAAAATTTATTATTATTTACACTAAATGTATTTTTGACATGTGTTGTCAAGATCATCACTGTTAGACAAAAGAACGACGCGGCGTTGTTATGGAGCTGGAAACTTTCAAAGGTAACTTGATGGACTATGAACTTAATGGACTAACATTTTTGGATAATTTATTATAAGTTATTTTCAAAATTCGATATCTCGAAATCGGTTGAATTTAGGAAATGATGCGCTTTATCAATTTTGTTCAGGATTTCGAGCAGAATTGGAATGTGGAATAATATACAGGGTGTCCCATTAGAGAAAAAGCAACTTTGTTTCGTCCTGACTTTTTGACTCATCCTGTATACTTAATTTTTCATTAGCTCAATGGATTTTGAAAAACCCTACAACTTTTGTATTCTAACATTTTTCGCTAGCTATCTTACTTTAGGAAATAATCGACCGTTTCCATACATATCAGCGACCCTGTATAATGCATGATTATATGCGATTCATCACCATGCTTTGTCAATAAGACTCACTATCTTCGACAATGAAGTATATTTTCATTGACTTGACTTGACATCATCTGCTACATTCATGTTTGCTGTATTTCGATTCGATATCTTCCTACGACAACTCTATTTATTATGCAATGTATGATTATATGTGATTCATCACCATGCTTTATCAATAAGACTTTCTTCGACAATAAGGTATATTTTGACTTGACTTGACTTGACTTGACTTGACTTGACTTGACTTGACTTGACTTGACTTGACTTGACTTGACTTGACTTGACTTGACTTGACTTGACTTGACTTGACTTGACTTGACTTGACTTGACTTGACTTGACTTGACTTGACTTGACTTGACTTGACTTGACTTGACTTGACTTGACTTGACTTGACTTGACTTGACTTGACTTGACTTGACTTGACTTGACTTGACTTGACTCGACTTGAATTTTCACAGACCTTTTCTATCCTTGTTTCGTAATTCATCGGTGAAGTGTGATCAAGAGAATTGATAATTCAGCATGAAATAAACTGTAGCTTAGTCGCCACTGAATGATCATTGTACAAAATATGAATATTGTAATTCGTATTCATAGAGGCAATGCTGTGATACCAAAATAATACTCATGTACTTCATGGTCAAATTCAGTGGTATCTACCTATTCGTACTATAATTCAACGATAATTTCCTCTGCCTCATTTACAGATGATTATGTGCAATTGATTCTATTGGATTACTCTCCAACACATATTCATCATAGAAAATGGTGATATATACGATAAATATCAACACAGAAATCAAATATACATGATGATTGACCTGAGCTTACGGAATATTATACAATGTGTCATCCCCATCAAGAAGAGTCAGAAATAATGCGATGTCAAAAAAAAAATTAAAGAAAAAATAACTTGATGGTTAACATGGTTGACAAAAATAGATAATTTACATGTATACATATAACGCAATGCAGCTTGATTGTATTCTGAGATGCTCTGCGAATCTGGCAGAGTATATTAACTGATCCACCTCGTAGATATAAGTCACCTTGGCACCTTCTAACAAAGCACACAAGATAAATGATATTGATATAGATAAATCTTATGTCATTTCATAGTGCGGGGCAGATGTTTGATGTTCTTGGACCTTGGAAAATTTATAATGTGAATATCATTATCACGACGACAGAGAGATTTTAGAAAGACTCCCTAAACAGAACCAATCTGGAGGATTATCATCATCAATCATTACACTCCAGTATTGTTTTGTGGATTGGAGAGAAGGATATACAGGGTTTTCCATCAAACTTTTTTTTTTGACTACACGAAAGGATGACATCGAGAAACATCGTGTTAGCTAGCGGTGGAATCTTTGGAGTGAATGAAGGTATTAGATTTTTCATTGGGGAGTCTCCACTAGGCGAAGATTTCCAAAACTCTGCCGTTCTCTCGATGAATGATGGTTGTACGGAGAAGTTCGGCATGTTTCGAGCCTGAAAATGTATGGAACTGTAGTTTGTCTACCAGGAAATTCTTGTGGTGGCATAATAGACGATATTTCTGTTGAGCACCGACCGTGGAAGTATCTATAAAGAAAAGGGAGAAATCGCCGACCTTTCTACGATGTTTTAGAGAGGTCAATGAATTCGTCAGTATAGTTTCACGGACTATGCGAATAGCTCTCTTATAAATAGAGTTAAATATCTTCAGCATATGTTTGGGGGCTGAACTACAATCATGATGTGCACAGTACTTCAGGACAGGTCGAATTTGTAGATCGTGAGCAGTTACTGGGGTGTGAAGAACTTCTTCGCAAGGAACAGGAAGCCAAGGTTTTGTGGAGCAGTTCAATGGACCTCACATGATCGTCTCATGAGAGAATGTCTCGTCTTGAAGATCTCAACATAGTTACTTGTTCTCTGTGAAATATTTATTCATTGTGCATTGTCGTCTGCAGGTAATTTATTAAAGAGTTCAGACAATTGACTTCTTCTCAACTTTGTTGTAGGTGTCCTTGGTAAGCTGTCAACAAACTTGATACCGGCTGCAATTCTATGGTCATCTGTCATCCGCCGTGTGAAAAAATGCTCGATCTCCTCAGCTGTAACCACCGCATTCTCTTTGAGCACTATCAAAGCTCCTGGTAGGTGCCTAGAAAACCCAATGAATTTGATAATAAAATACTATTTTTTCAATCAAATATTGATAAGCAAATTCATATTTGCTGGGTGCGTATCATTTTTTTTGTCCACCGACAAATATCTGACATTTTTGGGATTACAATAGGAGAGTAAAAATTGTGGGGATTGTGAGGATTCGAAATAGTATATTATGATGGAGTTTTGATGCTCCATTCTCAATGAAAATTGATGCTCTGAATAGATAAAATCTTTCATAACTATCGATTTAGGAAACTCAAAATTGCAGGAGTCATTAGTGATCTATCGAATATACACTGCTCGCCAGATGAAATGAAACGACCTGAATATGATATAAGGAGGAAAAATAGATTAGAACTATCTACGGATTCAGAATCTAGATTCTTCTCCAAGGCAACTTTTTTCTTTGAGTTATTCTAAGGAAAAAAATGATTTCCTGGATTTTTGATTATTTTTTTTTTCTCTGGCGTCGATAATGAAGTTGATTCAAAACTGAATAAATATCTCCATGGCAACTTTCATGTTTATCGATTCTGTGATCGAACTTTCCTTTTATCATCACCTAAATTTCTTCAAATACGTCCCTGATATCTTGATAATACATCCAGATAATAATTCTCGTTATGATTCCTACGATATGACATCCATTACGGTTTTGACGCGTTTCGAATCTATTCTAGTCATCATCATGTAATTTTTCGTATGCGGACCGGACATTTCCCATAATTTCATGAAAAAATAGTTCATTCATCTGTTTGAACATTGAAGAATGCTACATGAACATCAATATGAAATTCCGGTGATAATCAATAATTCAATATTATATAATAAATAACAGTAAAGAAATGAATAGATACACAGATCAAAAACTTATTTGAACGTCAAAACGTTGATAGGACTCATGAAGTATGTCTTGATAGCCATTTCAATACACGAAGTTTCTTAATGAATCATGAAAATTACCAATTGATCGCGAAAATCAATTCCGGAAACTACTCGATGATGGTCCAAATAGTGTCAATGTGTATCATCATGAAGTCAAAATCAGGATACGAAGGGCTATTCGAGTAAGAATCAAGACATCAGGGCTGTGTTTGGAAAAAGTCAAGTAGATGATGATTGCTCAAAGAAGAAACGTTGGACAAGAAAATCAACGGTACCAATTCAATAATCATCAAGAGTTGCGACGAAGATGTTTCTTTAGTTTTCTCCTAACTCCATAATGGCGGTCAGAAAAAAAGTGAATTCAGTTTCTTGAAAATGAGTCAAAAAGGAAAAATTCCAAAATCACTGGCGCAACTTTGCTCCCATTTGAACAAAAATGTATATACTGACTCTCCTCATTTTGCACACGGTGTATATAACAAATCTAGGCCAATAAGAATCCAATAATAATTATTCGTGATTGAAAAATAATACATGCTTCGACTAGCAAATCAACTGAACGGTTTGACTTCATCAAAGTGATCATCACAATATCCTTTCCGTGACGATTCTCAATCTTTTCAAATTTTCAGCATTGTATTATACATATATGTATATATATGTAGGAGTGAATAGACCTTCCCTATTCGAATGTTTTTTCCTTTCTATCAATTTTTCTTCACTGTTGATTTTTTGGAGATAGTTATCTTATATCTGAACTATGAACCTACTTCTCTGGTACCCATATCAATACTATGTATCATCATCATATATATGAGGTATCCATGTAATCAGGCCGTAAGGTCTGTTTGAATGAATAAATAAATACGTTGAAGGGGATGAAATAATGAGATTTTTTACAATTGCACTCCCTCGTTGGGTGGAACCAGCGCCCCAAAAGTCGGAACTTGAGCGGGGTTAGAGAGGCATACATACACAAAAATCCATGTCTATGCTGGGATTCGAACCCAGGTCGCGGTGGAAGCGATTTATAGCTCAAAATTCGAACGAGTGCCTTAACACTCTCGACCACCGCGATAGACGATAAATTATAAATATCCAACTCAAATTGAAGAAGAAAAAACAGCTCTGAAAATAGTTGGTATGGTTATCGAGACGGATTCGTTCCAGTCGAATAATGGATAATCATGACGTGCAATTACAACTCGAAAACTCTTCAACTAGACTAGACGTTATGAAATAGGAGTTGTTGAATATCGAACTATTCTTATTAGTCCAGTTGCCAATAAATTCTGCAGGATATATGAAATCGATTTCTCCAACCATAAAGCTCGAACGAGTCATAAATATGATAAAATAAAGGAATCATCACGATTATAAACGAACCCATCGCTGCCATGCGGAACGCCGAACACTGCTACATCCCGCACAGCCGGGTGTTCCCCAAGGACCGATTCCCAGTGGCCAGGATCGACTTTGATGACTCCATACTTGAAGATTTCGTCGCACCTTCCAAGGATATACAAACATTTGGCTTCATCGTAGTAGCCTCTATCGCCAGTTCTGAAGAATCCATCTTCGTCGAGTTTGGAAGGGGATTCACTGCTGTAATAGCCGTTCATGAGGTAAGGGGTTCTCACGCAGATTTCTCCCTCTTGGTTCGGACCGAGAGGTTCCCCAGTGAGATCGTCCACTACCTGAAGAAATCGAAAAACTTCTTCATTCATCATAATCATAACTAGAAACATGAAGACTGGAACCTTCCAGTTGTATTACAGAAAGCATCAATTGGATTTCTTAATGGTCACTAGTATTTCGGAAACTTCAAATTTGGTTCCAGAATTGTGCATGGAATTTCAAGAGACGTCATTCATATTTCAGAATATTGAGATGAATTTCAGAAAGTATCAGTTCAATATTAGGGAAATCAGTTCGATATCAAAAAGCATCGGTTTTATTTGGAAGGATGTTGTTGACTACTGAGTAATAATACTTCATTCAATATGTAGAGTATCCACGAATTCATATTCTCGAATTCCAAGTAATAGAAATAATACAAGAAACATTTGATATTTCCAAAAATACAATCAATGTTTTCTGGAATACAGTTGACAATTATGAAATTAAATGATTTCTGATATCAAATTGATTATTCCACATGACCATTGATACTTTCCAAAAATGCACCTAAGATTTCTCGAAATGAACTGAAATTCAACCGACTATCTGAAATATAATCGATAGGTACATTCTAAAATCTGGAAGCCATCAATCAAATTCAATGAACGCTTTTTGAAATTGATTCTACAGCTCCTGAAACACAAATGGAGGAGTTTCAGTAGCCAATAGTTAACTCCTGTCTGTAGACTCATCATACTTAACAAATGGGACCATTCAAATTCGAATAGGTCCATTGTATGTTAAATTTTTCCATTCTGTGGAATCATCTATTCGCAGCCTTATTCATTCGAATACCAAATGTTACTTCTGGTGTACCTCAGGGGTCCATGCTGGGGCCGCTGCTCTTCATCTTATACACGAGCGATATCCTAACTTCTTTTAAACATTGCAATATCCAAGCATACGCCAGATGATACCCAGATTAATTCAAACCTCAATATGGAAAACTTTCGGAATTGTTCAGAACCACATCAACAGTGACCTCAGAATAATAAGTATTTAGCGAATAAACATAATTTGAAACTCAACAGGAGCAAATGTCATCTCATATTATTCGGTAGTAAAGATTTAAGATTACGCGTCTCACAAGATATATCTATTGAAATCGATGGCACCTCTTTACCAATTGTGGAATCTACGAAAAATCTGGGTATTATCTCTGACTCTGATCTGGAATTCACCTTGCATATCAATGGTCTGCTCAAGAAATCATTCAGTTCTTTGAAAAATATCTACCCTCTACCCACATAGGCACTATCTGAATCCACCCATACGGAAGTTACTCAGTGAATCACTGGTCCTCTCTAGGTTCAATTATGCTGATATTGTCTACGGTAATTCACTCTCTGAATTTGATCAGAACCGTATCCAGAAAGTACAGAACTTCTGTTGTCGATTCATTCTTCCCTTAGAAATACGACCACGTCTCCAATAAAACAATGGAACTGAATTGGCATGCAATGGCTAATCGCACTACATACAATTTCTTTCTTTATATCATGTTCGTTTCGATGCTCCTCATAGATCGATGGAGCAAGGGTGCATCTATCAGAGAATATACAGGGTCGCTGATATGTATGGAAACGGTCGATTATTTCCTAAAGTAAGATAGCTAGCGACAAATGTTAGGATACAAAAGTTGTAGGGTTCTTCAAAATCCATTAAGTCAATGAAAAATTAAGTATACAGGATGAGCCAAAAAGTCAAAAGTCAAAAATCTGAACGAAATTGATAAAGCGCATCATTTCCTAAATTCAACTGATTTCGAGATATCGA